>CM055728.1:1784078-1808547 GCA_029465975.1 Dallia pectoralis
TCAAATGATTATTTACCCAAACACATATGCATGCATTTAAAAAGAGTTAGGGTTAGAATTTTTTTCTAAAGTTGTTCACTACCTTCTATGTAAATTAAATGTGCATTGATCACACCTGAGAAAATGAGTCATCAACAGGAATGTGAACTAAATGGCCCATTGAGTACAGAAAGTGGGAGGAGTCACATTTTTTTTGCATTAGGCATAACCCACCGGCTCATTATTTTCATTGTGGACCTGCTCAAAAGACCTGACCCAACCCGTCGGGTCCCGTCAGGTTCGGGCCAAGATCTTCAGTTCTAACACAGACTATATACACTCACCTAAAGGATTATTAGGAACACCAAACTAATACTGTGTTCGACCCCCTTTCGCCTTCAGAACTGCCTTAATTCTACGTGGCATTGAATCAACAAGGTGCCGAAAGCATTCTTTAGAAATGTTGTCCCATATTGATAGTATAGGATCTTGCAGTTGATGGAGATTTGTGGGATGCAAATGCAGGGCACGAAGCTCCTGTTCCACCACATCCCAAAGATGCTCTATTGGGTTGAGATCTGGTGACTGTGGGGGCCATTTCAGTACAGTGAACTCATTGTCATGTTCAAGAAACCAATTTGAAATGATTCGAGCTTTGTGACATGGTGCATTATCCTGCTGGAAGTAGCCATCAGAGGATGGGTACATGGTGGTCATAAAGGGATGGACATGGTCAGAAACAATGCTCAGGTAGGCCGTGGCATTTAAACGATGCTCAATTGGCACTAAGGGGCCTAAAGTGTTCCAAGAAAACATCCCCCACACCCAGGGCCGGATTAACCATTAGGGCAACTGGGCACTTGCCCAGGGGCCCATAACATCTAAGGGGCACTGGGCACAACTATATTTGCTTAATCTCAGACCGAGGTAAAGTTGGTTGGATGTTCGATATTGGATATTCAACGGATAGTCGGAGGCCGAGATCAGGGCCGGTTTTCCCGCAAGCAGCCTCACTACACCGCGGTGATCGACCGAGAGAAACCTCTGTGTGCTTATAGTTAGGGACCGTCTCTAAAGTACAAGTCTCAACGTTATTAATTCAAACCACTTTCAGATTGTTTTATAGAGGACACCCACATTTTGCACAGCTTTGTTTTTTTAAGGAAATGGTGTAAGAGACGTTTAATAAACATTTAAAAATTGGAAAAATCTATCTTTTTTGGTGAAATCACTTGGAAACCTTAATTTACTTTCGTATTGTCTACAAAGGTCTTTCACATGTTGCACAGAATTTGGTTTTTCAAAATAAAACATTTTAAGTTTTTAAAATACATTAAAATACTGGAAATCTCAATAGGTCTTTTTGTGCAGTGACCTATTAACAAATTTGAGGTGCATATATGTGCATATACAGGCCACTTAGGTCTCCTGTATTGCTTCTTTATATCCACATATAAGACCTATATATACATAAAAGATGTCTCCAATCGCAGCTGTACTGTAAGAACCTTGGGTTCCTGGTGAAGTCTGGTGAAGTATTGCGCTCTTACTCGTTGTATTACGGTAACAGATGATTTCTCTTGTGTTTGTGTATTAAGTGTATTACGTCTTTGACGTAGTGACGTAGTCGACTGTACAGCAGCTGAAGATCTGTGAGCACGTTTGAGTTGTAAGTTCCGAATGATTCTGAAAATAAAGACACGAGAGAAGATAAACTCTAGACGTTTTCGTTTATTTCCAATTCACGCATTTACAATTCACGCATTTACCGTTGAGCGCAACATAAGTTCAACACTGTCTTATTATGTTTGTCTTCTCTAGATCATGCTACATTGAAGAAATGGCCGGCAGCCAGCCGAGGGCAGATAGGCACATATATCAATTCGAAGCTCACGCAGTTGAGAGGATCAAAATCGTTTTTTTTATGTTCAGTTTTTTGTCTTGTTTTTGTTCTATTTGATTGTTCTTAAGTAAATAAATAATGTACATTTCTACATTTTGGGCTTTTATTTATGTTGCATAGTAGCTATGGATTTTAATAATTTAACTAACATATGTGCATATATGCACCTATATGTATAGGTGCATATATGTTAGGTGCATATAGGTGCATACATGTTAGGTGCATATATGTTAGGTGCATATAGGTGCATACATGTTAGGTGCATATATGTTAGGTGCATATATGTTAGGTGCATATATGTTAGGTGCATATAGGTGCATATATGTTAGGTGCATATATGTTAGGTGCATATAGGTGCATATATGTTAGGTGCATATATGTTAGGTGCATATAGGTGCATATATGCACCTAACATATAGGTGCATATATGCACATATATGTACATATAATATAGGAAAACGGCCAATTTTATATATGTCACATATATTAAAAACATATATCAGAACCTATATTAAAAAATATAGGTTTATACAGGTTCTTTCCATGTGGGTCAGTCTGTAGTATCCACACTACATCAGTCTGTAGTATCCACACTACATCAGTCTGTAGTATCCACACTACATCAGTCTGTAGTATCCACACTACATCAGTCTGTAGTATCCACACTACATCATTCTGTAGTATCCACACTGCATCAGTCTGTAGTATCCACACTACATCAGTCTGTAGAATCCACACTACATCAGTCTGTAGTATCCACACTACATCAGTCTGTAGTACCCACACTACATCAGTCTGTAGTACCCACACTACATCAGTCTGTAGTACCCACACTACATCAGTCTGTAGTACCCACACTACATCAGTCTGTAGTACCCACACTACATCAGTCTGTAGTACCCACACTACATCAGCCTGTAGTATCCACACTACATCAGTCTGTAGTACCCACACTACATCAGTCTGTAGTACCCACACTACATCAGCCTGTAGTATCCACACTACATCAGTCTGTAGTATCCACACTACATCAGTCTGTAGTACCCACACTACATCAGTCTGTAGTAGGCTATCCCCACTACATTAGTCTGTAGTATCCACACTACATCAGTCTGTAGTATCCACACTACATCAGTCTGTAGTATCCACACTACATCTGTCTGTAGTATCCACACTACATCAGTCTGTAGTATCCACACTACATCAGTCTGTAGTATCCACACTACATCAGTCTGTAGTATCCACACTACATCAGTCTGTAGTATCCACACTACATCAGTCTGTAGTATCCACACTACATCAGTCTGTAGTATCCACACTACATCAGTATGTAGTATCCACACTACATCAGTCTGTAGTATCCACACTACTGTAGTACCCACACTACATCAGTCTGTAGTATCCACACTACATCTTTCACTACATTTTTGTGATATTACCACTGGTTCTTATGCAACGAACCCAGTGATATTACCACTGGTTCCTATGCAATAAACCCAGTGATATTAACACCGGTTCTAAAGCAATAAACCCAGTGATATTACCACTGGTTCTTATGCAATTAACACAGTGATATTAACATGGGTTTTTATGGTTTCATTCCACTGAGGGCCTAGAATACACATGTTTTATTCCACTGAGGGCCTAGTGTATGCAGGTTTTATTCCACTGAGGGCCTAGTGTATGCAGGTTTGATTCCACTGAGGGCCTAGTGTATGCAGGTTTTATTCCACTAAGGGCCTAGTGTATGCAGGTTTTATTCCACTGAGGGCCTAGTGTATGCAGGTTTGATTCCACTGAGGGCCTAGTGTATGCAGGTTTTATTCCACTGAGGGCCTAGTGTATGCAGGTTTGATTCCACTGAGGGCCTAGTGTATGCAGGTTTGATTCCACTGAGGACCTAGTGTATGCAGGTTTTATTCCACTGAGGGCCTAGTGTATGCAGGTTTGATTCCACTGAGGGCCTAGTGTATGCAGGTTTTATTCCACTGAGGGCCTAGTGTATGCAGGTTTGATTCCACTAAGGGCCTAGTGTATGCAGGTTTTATTCCACTAAGGGCCTAGTGTATGCAGGTTTTATTCCACTGAGGGCATAGTGTACGGGCAGATTCACTGATTTCTAGCACATACCACCTTAAATTACGTCATATTCCCCGCCATGTCCGATTGAGAAGGACGTTTTGCATAGGTTACAAAAAGCCCTCTCGGTATCCCCCTCAGGGGCGATTCTAGGGTCAGAGCTTTAGGGGTGCTGAGCACCCAATGAGCCCCACTGCCACCACCCACCCACTTTTCACACAAAAACAAAAATGTCTATTGAAAAATAACAATCATTTGAACATTGGTTAAATTTACTCAAAAATCCCGATTTTTTTTAAATCCTTTCAGAGCACCAGCTTTTTGTGAGAGTTCACACAACATATTTCTTAACATTAGCTACTGCATGTGGAATTTTACAATTAAAATGTTGAAGTTTAGCTGAAAATAAAAGTTTAAAAAATATTTCAAACGGATGAGACAGCTGGTATGGGGAATTGAACCTGGGTCCGTTGGGTCCACAGCCAAGAGATGTAAACCACTACTCCAAAGAGGGATATTGCAATCAGAAAAAAAACAGGTGATGACTGCGTTTGTGGCGGGTGGTGGGCCAGCCGTCCTGGAGTACCGGCCGTTCTGTAATTCTCTAGTTCACACAGATGGCACTGGCACCCACTACACAGGTACGCACTACACAGGTACGCAGTTTATTTGTCGCGCTGCTGTTTTTCTTTCACGCTCTAACAGTTAATTAACAGAACTGCATGCGTCTTTCAGAAGAACATTATAACCGGCGTTACTTCTCTTATTATAAACACTTATTAGGTGTACCATGGTGATTCAGGATACTGATCTCCAGTACTCACCGATATGGTAAAAGGTGTGACACAGCTTTGGAGCAACTAAGTTTATTGACAACACTAGATAACGGGTTCTCACTCTGCGTGTGTTTCACGCTGGATGCGGTTCGGGCTGAGCGGTGCAGGTAGAGGACAAGAGGAGAGGATGACACCATTTGCTAAGCGCGGGGGTGTTTTTCATCCTTAAAACATACATTTTAAATTACATAGATTTTACCAGTGTGTCTGGTATGCACGTGCGTGGCTGCGTGCGCTGTCATGACAACGAAAAAGTTTTCAGCAGTTCAACTGAGGGGTGGGTGTGGCAACAGTAGCGTGCTGAACTGTCAAGTGATGTTCGTTTGGCTGCCTGGGCTCGAGGATATATTATAGAGCGACCAACTTTTGAGCGGGCATTGATTACGCGTGACACGGTCTCACTTCGCGGGACGCATGAATTGGACTTCAAACGCTGTGCGCGCACGCGCTACGCGGGACGGGTGGTCATTCTAGTGTCGCCGCCGCTGTGGAGTAGCACAGGACCTGGGTGACTCGTCCATAGTCATAAACGGAGAGAAGTAACGCCGGTTATAATGTTCTTAGACGCATGCAGTTCTGTTTATTAACTGCTAGAGCGTGAAAGAAAAACAGCAGCGCGACAAATAAACTGCGTACCTGTGTAGTGCGTACCTGAGTATTGGGTGCCAATGCTATGTGTGTGATCTAGAGAATTAGAGAATTGTTATTTTTCAATAGACATTTTTGTTTTTGTGTGAAAAGTGGGTGGGTGGTGGCAGTGAGGCTCATTGGGTGCTCAGCACCCCTAAAGCTCTGACCCTAGAATCGCCCCTGCCCATACCTGTACTGTTGATCACCATCTTCTCTTAAAGTTGAAAAATTTTAAAACGTCAAGAAGAACTAGGGATGTAACATGGATGAATTAAACCTCCTCCCCAACACTTCGAGGTTTGAACGTCGCGCTTGTCCATCCATTCCTGCTCAGGCCAGAGCGCAAATCCATGAAGCTGGAAAGGAGCGGTAGTCCCATGGAATTTCTCACTAACATTATAGCTAACTTCCCGCTTGAGGGCCGTGAACCAGCTTCTGTTGTTTACCGATCACACAGCCTCTGTGTAAACGTAGTGTTCAATATAAAACTGACATTGGTCAGTAGCCAATCTGTGTGTTAGAGGCGTGGTTTTGTGAAGGGGCAATTAGACGGAATCCGTTCACATGTAAGTTTAAAATATTCTAACTGGTCACCCAGCGTGAGTCTTTCTAGGCCACCGTTATTTAGAACCTGACACTTTAATGTTTCCATGGTGACGCGTCATTGCTTGTCACGTGACACAGCGCAACCACAACACAGCGCTGAATGAATGATGATCTGCTTTTATGTCATTTTTCGTTTTTTATTCAAAATATTCACAAATGTCGTAGCTATAACATGAAACACTGATATTCCGATTATCAAATATGTGCAAGTGGATGAAACACCTTTATAACGATCGTGTTAGTTGAGCTGTATGTGCGCCATGTTAGTTTACAACTTCTCACGAAATACATGAAAGTAAGTGGCCGGTGAACTGGGAGAAGTATAGGGTAACTTGGACAAGAAGAAACTGTGTCAAGAATTTGTTCAAGTTACTGATCGGCGCATGCATTGGGGTCATTTTAGAATCAGTAATAGTTTTTTTGTTTATTTTGTTTAAGTTACTTTTTTGGACAATGTACATTGTTTCTTTCTGTGTCTGAACTGAATTGCATGTTTTATTTTGTGCAAATATACCTTCAACATTTCTTGGTTCGCAATGTTTCAGAACATTAACCAATTATAATTTTTAGGTTATATTTATAGTATTATATATTGGCCATACAAATATAGCCCCCCCAATAAAATACCAAAAAAACCTCGATAATGAGGAGGTACAGGAGGGCGCAAAGACGTCGTTCTGGACGAGGATGCGGAGCTTCTTTAAAAGGAAGCCGAGCGCCCAAGTCCAGAATGGCTGAATGTGTCTGTGTGTCAGTGTGTGTGTCAGTGTGTGTGTGGCGGGAGGGGGTCATTCTGTTGACATCTAAACATTGAAATAAGCAGTTTGGTATGACGATATTAACAAATAATTTTACATGTTTGCAGAAACGAGTTAGTCTGCGTTTAAAACGAATGAATGTCCGATAACTTGCAAGCAGACAATTCAGAAGTTGTGTTCGAGTTACAGAGCTCGCAAATAATCGTTAACGTTAGAAAGACTATACATTTACAATAATAATATAGAGGAGTGCAATATATTTATATTTTATCGTTTATTATTCACTCTTAACATTTCAAGTGCACACATTCGTTCTGACTGGCTACTCAGACTAACAAGGGGGAGGCTCCAATTCATGAGGGATCCGTGGATAGTAGTTACACAGCAGCAGTATAAACACATCAACGTGCTCTGCTTCACCCTATATATAGGTGTGAATGACATAAATTAACAATTACACGTTAGGAGTAGAAATGTATGAGGGTTTGAAGACACATTTAAACGGAATATTAGAGATAATTAACGAATTGTGTGCGAGGTGTGAAGGTGAATGTCTTATTGTGAAACGTTGAGCTGTATGTTTTAATTCCCGTGGTTCAAACGGTCATCACCTGTTACCATTCGGGTTTTGGTTTGTGAATATGTTATTTGTGTCAGAGAACGTCTGATCCACGTGTAGCCGGGTCGTACCGAGTGGTGTGAGGGGGAGGATAATTTAGTCATGTTAAAATATTGGTGGGGACATGTCCCCAGCGTCCCCCCCTAAACCTACGCCCTTGATATGCATTATCATGCAATCATTGTCATTAATATAATAGTGACCGTTCGCAAAGACCAGCCTTTTTTAGTTACTGTGTGACAAGCCAGGCGGCACATCTTGTTCTCACTCACACAGTGAAAAAAACATCGCGGGGCAAAGACTAGACGTTACACTGAGAGTGACTTTCAACGTTTCAAAAAGTCACGTTTTAATTTGATATAGCAATCACATTTATTCTATATTTAACTTGTGAACGACCGACCTGCTGCAGCACGTAGGCTATCAGATGATGGCTGTTTGCGCCTTATTAGAATATACGCATCAACCAATCAATCGCCTCCACTCTTCACTTCATTCTAGACTGAACTTGAGACGGTTTTGCACAGCGCACTTGCGCTCCGACCCTGAGGTGTGGGGTCATAAAGTGACAGAAGCTGCTAATAAAGCTGCTGTCGCCATTGTCAATAATGTTAATCAAACATCAGAAAGAAAGTAATTTACTGCCATTGACTGAATCACATTTGTAAAATAAATAAGAATGAATGTTGGATTTATAGTGAAAACTATGTATTGTATATTTGATTACTTTATACAATATAATATTATTCAGTGCTTTAAGTTTTTCAAGTAGGTCGATTTCTTATGTGCCTTTGTTCTATTGTTATTTGTGACTCTTGTCATCAGTAAGCTTGAGATTATTTTCTTAAGATACTATACTTTTTTGTGATATTGAAATTGGTCACAAGAATGATAAAATTTTAGTGGTCAAATGATAAAAATCGTATTAATATAACAAATAAAAAGTAATATAACTTGACTGTGAAGTATATCACATATAGATAAAATGACTCGTATATTGATATATAATTTAGCTCATTGCCCACCCCTATATTCGCTATTAGCAAGCCATGTTGACAGGTTAGTGTTCATCTAACAGCTTATGAGTAAAAATGTGTTTCATGCTTATCCTGACCAGATCACCAGAAAGATGAAACATCGACTTCATCTGCTGCTGGAGATAATGAGACTGTGCAAGGAGATACCGTTTCTGAATTCTGAATGATTCTAGATTATATTTATGTAAAACATAACCTTAAGACAACTTTATCCGAATGTAAATGTTGCAATCAAATGTTCTTAACACTGCCTGTCTCTAATTGTGAGGATGAGTGGTCTTAAACGAGTAAACAATGTTTCAAGAACCACAATGTCACAGAGAAGACTTACTGCACTTTCTTTGCTGGCCATAGAACAAGAAGTTGTTGAAATGTTTTTTGATGATGTTGTGCACCAGTTTGCATATTTGAAGTCTAGAAGCAAGGCCACTTAGTAATCTGCTATAATTAAAACAATGAATCTTTGATAGCATTAAATGTTTTGAGTTTACACAATTTAAGTCAAGGAGTCCAGTGTGTAAGGGTCACCTGTTAAGCAATGGAAAATATTTAAAAGTTAATAGACGTGCATAAGCCTAATTTGAAATGTTGTGTAGACTATGAGTTTTTCCTCTATAGTGTTGTGTTGTTACCCTTTAAAGCAAAGATAGGCCAATTAGGCCTAATAATAAAATATTTGTGTGTTTATGAGTTCAGTTTTAAAGAGGCCAGTTCTAAGGCCAAATGGTTAAAACAAAATTGTACTGTACTATTCTTTAAGTTTAGGGACATGCTCTTGATGATAGGGACTTTATGAGTATATAGTAGTAGGGCATTAACGTGATCTTAAGTTTAGGGACATGCTCTTGATGATAGGGACTTTATGAATATAAAGTAGTAGGGCATTAACGTGATCTTAAGTTTAGGGACATGCTCTTGATGATAGGGTCTTTATGAGTATATAGTAGTAGGGCATTAACGGGTTCGTAAGTTTAGGGACATGCTCTTGATGATAGGGACTTTATGAATATATAGTAGTAGGGCATTAACGGGTTCGTAAGTTTAGGGACATGCTCTTGATGATATATAGTAGTAGGGCATTAACGGGGGACATGCTCTTGATGGTAGGGTCTTTATGAATATATAGTAGTAGGGCATTAACGGGTTCGTAAGTTTAGGGACATGCTCTTGATGATAGGGTCTTTATGAGTATATAGTAGTAGGGCATTAACGGGTTCGTAAGTTTAGGGACATGCTCTTGATGGTAGGGTCTTTATGAATATATAGTAGTAGGGCATTAACGGGTTCGTAAGTTTAGGGACATGCTCTTGATGGTAGGGTCTTTATGAATATATAGTAGTAGGGCATTAACGGGTTCGTACGTTTAGGGACATGCTCTTGATGGTAGGGTCTTTATGAATATATAGTAGTAGGGCATTAACGGGTTCGTAAGTTTAGGGACATGCTCTTGATGGTAGGGTCTTTATGAATATATAGTAGTAGGGCATTAACGGGTTCGTACGTTTAGGGACATGCTCTTGATGATAGGGACTTTGTGATTTTTGCTTTGGGGCGGGGTTGGGGGGCCCTTGAGTCTTGTTGCCCTGGGCTGTGCCCACACCATTACACCACCACCAGCCTGCACAGTGGTAACAAGGCATGATGGATCCATGTTCTCATTCTGTTTATGCCAAATTCTTACAGAAATCGAGACTCAGACCAGGCAACATTTTTCCAGTCTTCAACTGTCCAGTCTAATTATAAAGACCCATAACAGTCTAGTGTTTGCTTGATTGACCAATGTAGTAATTCATTGATTACACCTTTGACCTTTTTGTATATTATTTGGTATTTATTTGTGGAAAGCCAGGCAGTCAATTAATAATCACCAATGGATATGGAGTGTATGGTGTTGTCTGTGATTATATTACAGGCAATATATGTTAAAAGCACTTGTAGTGAAAGTCTTCACACCCGATATTGCCCAGTTGCATACAAATCTACTTTTAAATCTTGACAATATATTTTATCCATTAATATCTACCAAACAGATTAATTGACCTGGAGCAATTCTAAGAAAAACAAGTGGTACGTATATTGTAGCGTTGCATTAAGCACATTTGGTTAGGTTAGCTAGATAAATAAAATCTATTTTATTTATGACTAAAGTAATTATTTTATACATGTATATTTGTTGCCTCAGTGACCTGTTCACTCAGCTAAACTGATTTTGTTGAAAATTATTTACAATCTGCATCAATGTTACATGACATTTCCAAGAGTCACATTAATTGTCACACTGACAGTTGCTAATGTATAAGTTCATACGTTCCAATCTTCTGTTTTTATATTAAGCCATCTATCCTAGAACTCAAAACACATATCTCAATCAATAAAATCCCATTTATTTTATAAAGTTGTCACAAAGTGCTCTTACAATCACCCAGCCTGAATCTGACAGAGCACACATCGACAAGTTGAACAAGAAGTTGATACACAGCGGCTAGGGAAAACTCCCTGAAGGTCAAATTTAGGAAGAACTCTAGAGAGGAACCAGGCACTGAGGGGTGACCAGTCCTCTTCTGGCTGTGCTGGGTGAACCTATGACAATCTTAAAAATCGAATAGTCCAGGATGATCGGGAGGGTTGATGGCTTTGGCAGATTGGAGGCCTGCAACACAGTCAGGGGCTCCAGGATGGATCCAGCACATGTTTCCAAGGGCTGATTGGTCCCACAGCGTGGCCAGCATTGCTTTTTAAGACTATTTTGCAAATTACTGAGCTGCAATACAAGCAAATTATATCTCCATTTAAAAAATATAGCGATACAAGGTTACAAAACATAAAAGGGGAAAAAATGTTAAAGTAGCATATTTTAATCACGTGTATATTTAATGGAAGTGCAATGGTGCAAAGAAGCACCTTCATTCTCATCCGCAGCTTCACCATCCATTCACTGTGTAACCTGCCATCCATCTACAGCATCAGATGATCTACTGTGTTATCATCCTGAATTAAATGAATTAGGATGAATTATGAATTATCAAGTAAAACATTTTTTTTTTTTTTTTTTTTTTAAGAATATGTTTATTAATTTTTTTCAGTTTACATATCACATCAGATTACATATTGAATAACAATCATGTGAACCACAGCAAACGTTTTCCACCCTGTTATCCCTCCCACTGTCCCAACCCAGAAAAGTGAAAAAAAGATAAATAAAAATACAAAATAAAAACACATAAGGGGTGTGTGTGTTTCTTCTTATAACGCTACCTAGATCAGGTAGGAGGAGTTTACCATTTCTATTCTGAAGATCGTGATGCTACTCTATTCCCTCAGATCTTGCTCTTGTTGTAGCAGATTACCAACATTAACATTGTGTCTTAGGAAGTTAGTGAAAGGTCTCCAGACATCTTCAAAGATATTTTGTTTATTTTTCACAATGTACGTTATCTTTTCCGTTGACATATTTGATGCCATTTCTTTAACCCACATCCCGATTCTTGGCCCATTAATATTTTTCCAATAGAGAGCGATTGTACGTTTAGCTTGTAACATACACATGTCTATGAGTCTGGCCTCTCTGCTCTGTAGGGGAGGGCTGGTAGGATATATACCCAGGATACAAAGCTTAGGATCCAAGGGTAGTTTCTTTGATAATATTTGGTCAATTATATCAATAATACCCTGCCAAAAGGGTTTCACTTTCCTACATTCCCAAATACAGTGGTACAATGTACCTCTTGCCTCATTGCACTTCATACAGGTATCAGGAATATTATCGTTAAACTTGTGCAATTTGTCAGGAGTTACGTATGTACGCATCAGCCATTTGTACTGTATGAGTTTCAGGCTAGTGTTGACTGTCTGCACCTGAGCCTTCCTACATGCCTCATCCCAATCTTCTACGGATATTTCGTCATCTATATCTTCTTTCCATAATCTTAATTTTGATTCTGAGGATTCGTCAGATCCAGACACCAACAAGTCATACAGGGATGAGATTAAACCTTTACCATAACAATATCCTGTGACTGCTGCCTCTAGTGAGGAAACGACCGGCATGGCTACTGACTGGTTTTGAGAAGAGGATATAAAACTTCTGAGTTGAAGATATTTGAAAAAATGGGTCTTTGGAATGTCATATTTGGTTGATATTTCTGCGAAGGACATAAGTATTCCATCTTTACTGTACATATCCTGCACTTTCCTTAACCCCTTTTCAGCCCATATCCGAAATCCTGCATCACACTTCCCTGGTTTGAAATTGGCATTACCCCAAACAGGACTGAACCGTGACAAAGGGGAATTCAACTTCAAATATTTACATGAATTAAACCAAATATTAATCATGTTCAACACAATAGGATTATCTGTGTTTTTTCTTAGGTATTTGTGGTCTGCTGAATACAGGTTTAGGTGCAATGGTATTTTTGGTGTAATAGAACCAGCTTCCAAGTCCATCCAAGCAGGAGGGCTCTCTGTTGAAAAATAAAACATGATTGTACGCAGCTGAGCTGCCCAGTAATACCATTGAATGTTTGGACATCCAAGGCCTCCTCGGTCATATGGTAGGTATAATAAAGATAGACGTAGTCTGGGACGTTTATTTTGCCAAATAAAGTTGGTAAGCAATTTCTTGATTCTATTAAACAGAGTTGAGGGAGGTGGTAGGGGAATATTCTGGAACAAATAAAGAAATTTAGGGAGTATATTCATTTTTAGGATATTTATCCTGCCAATCATTGAGATGGGTAGAGATGTCCAGCGTTCTATTGACGAGGTAGTATCGTCCATAATTGGGTCATAATTTATCTGGGCAATCTTATTCACCTCGGGGACAATTTTTATGCCGAGATATGTAAACTTATCTGTTGAGCTGAATGTAGAAGCATAACTCGGGCAGTTTTCCCTCTCTAATTCGTTAAGTAACATTATAGATGATTTTGAGTGGTTAACTTTGTATCCAGAAATTTTCCCAAAAGTTTCTATAAGATCTAGGAGTGCAGGGACAGATCTGCTCAGGTTTTTCAGAAACACAATTACGTCATCTGCAAATAGTGCTACTTTATGCTCCAGATGACCTTCTCGGATTCCAAAAATGTTACTATGCATTCTCAACGCTATTGCAAAAGGTTCTACTGCAAGAATAAATAATAAAGGTGATAGAGGACTCCCTTGCGGGCAACCTCTACGTATGTTAAAAGGTTTAGATACCACATTGTTGGTCAAAACTTCGGCTGTGAGCTCGGTACTGAGCATTCTAACCCATTTACAAAATGTATTCCCAAAGCCAAAGCGAGTGAGCACCTCAAATAAGAAGTGCCATTCGACGCGGTCAAAGGCCTTCTCTGCATCAAGAGAGATTAAAGCTGTGTCTTTTGCCCCTCTCTGGGTATGCAAGATATTGAGCACTCGTCTGACATTTTGAAAACCCTGTCTACCCTGAATGAACCCATTCTGGTCCTCTCCCACCAACCGAGGCAACAGGCCCTCCAATCTTCTTGCAATAACTTTGCTGAGTATCTTTGTATCTGAGTTTAGAAGGCTGATTGGACGCATGTTTTCACACTTTGTGTTTGGTTTCCCTGGTTTTGGGAGTAAGGTTATTAGGGCTCTCCTCATGGTCATGGGGAGAAGACCGTTCCTGAAAGACTCCTGGAACATCTCTAATAGGGGTGGAATTAATTTGGACTGAAATTTTTTATAAATATCTATAGGTATACCATCTGGACCTGCCGCTTTTCCAGCCTGCATACAACTAATTGCTTCTGCGATTTCTACTTTTGTTACTTCTCCATCTAATGCACTACTTTCATTTACTGAAATTTTAGGAATATTGAGGTTGTTTAGGAATTGTGTTTGCTTATCCAGATTACAGGTACCCTCCGAGCTATACAGTTTCTCATAGAATACCCTGAAGGCCTCATTGATTTCTTCAGGGTCTACTATGGTTCCACCATTTGGATCTTCAATGCAGTTAATAGACCTTTCTGTTTGTTGTTGTTTAATGCGCCAAGCTAACAGTTTCCCAGGTTTTTCCCCTTGGTCATAAAAGGATTGTTTAAGTCTCATTAGACTAGCTGCTGCTTTGTTAGCTGACATTTCATTGTACTTTGCTCTAAGTAGTAGTAATTGTACATGTGTATCGTTAGTGTTAGTTTTGTTATTGTACAGATCTGTTTCAAGTTCTTTAATTTTCTCGTCTAATGTCCTTATTTCTAATTGTGTGCTCTTTTTTTTTGAGCTGGTAAAGCTAATTATTTGACCCCTAAGAAAGGCCTTAAATGCCTCCCATCTTATGCTTGCAGACGTTTGGGAGGTGTTACATACAAAATACATGTCGATTTGTTTATCTAGATAATCGATAAATAAGGGGTCTGAGAGCCATCCTGGTTGGAGGCGCCATTTCGGGGGATCCCTCACAATTTTAGTATCTGTATAAGTGAGTGAGGTGGCTGCATGGTCAGATATTACTATACTACTATACTGACAGTCGTCAATTTTTGAAATAAGTAGTGCTGACACCAAGAAGTAATCTATACGTGAGTGAGTTTTATAAGTGCTAGAGTAACAAGAGTATTCTACTGCATTGGGTTTACCATGTCTCCATATATCCACTAAGTTTAACTCTTTCATAAAATGACTTATTGTCTTCCTCGATCTGATGTGAGTGTTATCCAAGCCTGATGATCTATCTCTTACTGGGTCTAATGCGCAGTTAAAGTCCCCAGCTATTATGTAGCGCCCAGAGAGATTTGAAACAGTCAGAAACAAATTATTATAGAATTTAGGGTCATCTTCATTCGGGCCATACACGTTTATCAGATTTATATTTTCCAATAATAACATACCCTGGATTATGATATATCTACCAGCAGGGTCCTTGATTATGTTTTTTATTTGTATTGGGATAGATTTATGGATTAATATCATCACCCCTCTGGCATGGGTGGTATAAGGCGCTGACAGCACCTGACCCTGCCATCTACGTTTTATTTTAGAGGTATCCTCATCCATTAGATGGGTTTCTTGCAAGAAAATAATTTTTGATTGTAAGACTTTTATCCTGTTCATCACTTGTTTAACCTTTGTAATATTATTTAACCCCCTACAGTTCCATGAGGTGCATTTCACCTTCAAACTACTGGACATCGGTTATATAGAGTATCCTTGAAGGTCGATTTGGTAGATACAATACATTGGTAGCAATACACCCATAGACAGAAAAAAATGGTAGCAACACACCCATAGACAGAAAAAATAAAATAAAAATAAAAAATTACAAGAAAAAACCCACATCTTATACCAACCGCTTATGACCGAGACGGTTCCGCGCAGTTGTCTCTCTTGCTTTTAGTTATTTCCTTCTCTTTAGCTCTCTTTGCTACTAAATGAACTATCTACTATCCAACCAATAAAACTATTGTAGTGAACCTTGCAACATTTATTAACATAACCATTAAAGCGTTATTTATATATTGGAATGATTACGTAACATAACTGAGGCCTGCGCTGCGAGGTGGACACAAATAGGCCCATATATATATATATATACATACATACACATACACACATACATACATACATACATACACATACACACATACATACATACATACATACACATACACATATACACACATACACACATACATACACACATACATATACACACATACATACACATACATACATACATACACACACATACATACACACATACACAGACACCCCCACACACATACATATGCATATATAAATACACCTCACATACGTACATACTCATACAGTATAACTTTTGGCCATGTAAAGTAAGTGATGAGTGTCCCATTTGCGACCTTATCCACCATGAAAAATAAACTTATTTCGGCCATGATAACGTAAAAGAAAACGTGACAGTCACATTTGACGGATAAAGTTAAGAGGAAAAAGTCACGTCGTCTTGTGTGCCATTAGGCATATTTACCTGTTAGGGTAGCATCTGCCATAAGCTGGCTTTGATCCCTCAGAGAGACCGGACAAAGTGGACTACCTCAGCCGGCGTTTGGAAAGTGTAGGATCTGTCCCCATGTGTCAGCAGGAGCCGCGCTGGGAAGATGATTCTGTGCTTATGGATACTCTTGTCTCGCAGCTTCTTTCGCACGTCATCGTAGTCGCGCTGCATCTTGTGGACTCCAGCGGAGAGGTCTGGGTGAAGACGGACTTGTTCGTTATTGTAAAGAACATTCCGTTTGATCCTGGCTGCCTTTAGTACTCGCTCCTTGTCTTTGAAATTCAAGAACTTCATAATCAGTGTCCTCGGACGCGCACTGCGCGGGTCGTTGTTTGATAGAGTGCCGATTCTGTGAGCCCGCTCGATTACCAATGTCTCCCGCGATTCCATTCCCAAAGCTTCTGGTAACCACTTCTCAAGAAAAGTAACCGTGTCCAGGCCCTCTGCTTTCTCCGGTAGCCCCACCAGTCTGACATTGTTGCGTCGGCTTCTGCATTCCAAGTCTTCCACTTTGTCTGACAGCGTTTTAACGGTGCTTTCCAGCGTGCTCACTTTGGATATTAGCCCATTAACATTGTCTTCAGCATCAGAAATACGTTTTTCCGCGTGCGCTAGGCGTCCTGTGCATTCTTGAATCTCCTTTCTCACCTCCGTAATTGTTGTTTGCACACCGTCTATTTTCTTATACAGGCCACTTTTCAGAGATATTATGGCTTTCAAAATATCCCGGTTGTTTTCGCCCGGAGTTGCTTCTTCACCATCTCCTTCGACGAGGCCGTCTTCCATGGCCGCCACGATGTCGCTGATTTCTTCACTCTCCGAGTATTCGTCTTCGTTTCGCGATTTTTTTTTGTCTTTTTTGCCACTTTTACGTGACATTTTGATTCCCTGTATTCTTATGTACTTGTTGCTTAACTTTGAATACACTTCTGGTTGGTATTGTAGGATTAATTACATGCTAGCAGCGGAGCCAAAAAGTTGCGACCTTTTAGCACCTCGACATAACCCGGAAGTCCAAGTAAAACATTTTACTAAAATAGTATGTATCCTATTTATTGTCTTATGTAACCATACAATACAAAATTAAAACCATGATTTTAAAATGCACAGGCTATGATATTTAAATTTCTAAAGATCGAATAAATGAAAATCCATCAAACTGTATGTCCTATTTTGATGTAATAAATGCTAAAACATTTTAGATCACAAGCGACGCGCAATCAAATGATTTGCGCATGATTGGCCGTATATATTGCAACACAGACTGTTGAAATAAAAACATTAGGCTACAGTGTATAATTCGATCATTTACATTTGTAAAATGTATTATAGTAATTACAGCCCAGTAACTAAGGCACTATAGACAATGAAACACGTATTTTACAACACAGTTTGTATATTGGTCACCGTCGGGTATATTCTGCTGTTACCCGGTAGATACATTAATCAATTTCGTTTTATATTTTCGTTCTGTTTATTTAGTAAAACATATATTTCTTTATAAACGTAGGCCTACCTTTTTTTTCTAGTTCATTCAAATTCAACCAAGCCAATCAATCTATTATCTATGTATATCTCGCAGCTTTTGTCTGCCTGAGCAGGACACGCATACTAACCGGTTGCACTGCGCACAGTGTTCATTAGTGATGTTATGAGTGCACATGAGACAGCAGTGCTTAATCCGTTACATATATCCAGTTTCATGTAGACCAGACCAAAACGCATCCAGTTTTATATAGACCAGACCAAAACGGATCCAGTTTCATATAGACCAGACCAAAACGGTGTCCAATATAGATCGGACCAAAAAAACGAGATCAGAACAAAACGCGTCCAGTTTCTGAAAACGGGACAAGGTAAAATGCACGTATTTAGGAAAAGTCATGGAAGAACGAGGCTGTAGCTTTTCAACATTATATATTTATTTTAATTACTAACTGCAACGCCCGCGGGCATGGGCTGTTGGCGCTTCTAGTGTTAACACGCTGACATCTAGCGCACGGCGCATTGCATGTTGATACGTAGCTGAAAAAACGCCATAGATCTGCATCTAATAGAAAGTGCACTGGAGCGCTATTCTACGATATTTCCGAAAAAGTGAACCGTGGAGACATTTTAATAGTCCACGATTAAATATCGTCATATCGCACAGCCCTACGTCACAGTGGTATCAGTAATCCTATTGGTTAACCGGTGTAGGAGTTCCAAGATCGACATAGTAAGTCTAGACTGCCATAACTACGGAAGTAATGCACAGGCTATGGCGTTTAAATGTAAAAAAAACGAATAAATGAAAATCCATCAAACTGTATGTCCTATTTTGATGTATTGCTAAAACAAACTGGCAAACTGCTAAAAAATAATAATTTTCAGTGAAAAATAAATAAACAAAAGTGTTACTTTCTACAGCTTTAGTAAGGCCAGCACGTGTTATTATGTCTGTTAGATAATTTGGGGTGATTGGATTAATATTTGCAACAAATGCCGATTTAAATATATATATATACAGAACAAAGAGCCAAATGAGCTCACTAAAGAGTCGAAATGCCCATCACTAGTAACCCGGAAACCAGATTAACTATATCTATTTCTCGAGGGATACCATGATGAGGAACATCAACCTTGTCTTGCTATATAAATTAAGCTTGACAGCTCGGTTAATTTGTGTCGCCAGAGGCGGCACCGGTTGGGACGCGTCTAAGCGAACACTATAAAACCCGGTTGCATGACTAGCACGTGGCCCTGAGTTTGCGAGGGCGCGTTCCAGCCGTCACCTTTTGCGTGGTTTTGGTGTCATCTAGTGGCAGCTTGTGACTGTGGACTGTGTGTGTGCTCTATTGAACACACAAATGAAATAGCAAAATACTAATGCAACACGAACATGGGGAAACTACACAATTACATTTTTCTAAACAAGTCACCCATTCTGAACTCTCCCCTCTTACAGACGGCTATGGTCTATCAAGGCCAAAACCTTCCCCACAGCGGTGAGTCTAAGGAATATGCCTCTTGTACTAGACAGTCCTTAGCAGCCCTGCCCCCCCACCCACAGTGGACGTCTTGCACTATAACTAGCCGTTGCCCTCCTTTTGAACTACTGTAGGCCTATATATATAACTAGATATTGCTCTTTTTGCACAATTTGTCACTTGAGCCGGGACACTGATCCTTTGCACAATTCAGATACATACTACATATTCAATAATGACCCAGTACATATGTCTACTAGGCAGGGTCTCTTGACTGTTCGTGTTGTGTGTTTTTGCTCTTTTTGCACCGTTTTGTGAACATCTTAAAATGTGTGTTCCAAATGCAGCAACTAGTGGTCAGAAAAAAATCCTTGTGTGTAAACAGACAAATAAATAATAATAAACCTGATTCTGATCTTTGATCTATTTATATTTACTGTCCTCATTATTTTGTGTTTGATCGCACAGAGAAGTGCTTCTGTCCACCAGATGGGGCTCCAGCCACAGCCAATACGATACTGGGGTATCCAAAGGGCACATATACTTTCTGGTCAGTTATACTAAAAATAACTGACCAGAAAGTCAAGCACGTGAACAAATAAAAAGCCTATATTAATTTCATAAGTTTCACATTAACACATTTCCACAAAGGCAAAACATTTTTCCTGTAGTGACTTCTACCACTGGTTATTTAAACACTACACAATTGAAACAGAGGGATTTTTCTTTTTAAATACCTTATTTTGTTTTACTATTGCACTGGTTTTCAAGCTTTTTGGGCCAGCGCCCGTATCCATTACCCAGGTCCCTTACCGCCCCCCTTCAAATAACAGGTATGCAGTTTGTGTGGGCAGGTTAAAATGTGTTAAAGTAATTACTGCAATCTTTCTATTTTTTATTATTTCAAACGTCGTAGGTCTGTCCCAAAGTAAGTCGGCATTTTAACAGAAAAAAGCATGCAACATGTTTCAGCGTCGTCAAGGTAACGTGATACAGTGCAATTCCATTCCTATTTAAAACATGTTGTGCCCGTGCTGCCACTTGCACTTAAACAACCAGGTAACGTCAACTTAATCTATAAGGGTTTAGGGCGGACATTGGGATTGGACCATAGTTTAGTTAGCAAATGTTGAATGAATGGTCTCTTCGATACTATTGTGTATATTGGAGAGGAACATCACATCCGTGCTGCAATTCCGAAGTCATGCAAATGTTCTGGCAATGCCATTAACATCAGGTGAAGTTGGACGGCCCATGTGTTTAATCACAGTGGCTATATTTCATGTTATGCGCTTGACAGCTCAAAGCTGCCGCGTTATACTGTAAACGCTTATGGGCATACCGTATGGCATCATGGGTAATGTAGTCAATATCCTGTGTCCACCTGTCATGTAGAGCTATTAGTTTTCCTATCTGCTCCGTTACGGATAAACTAACCCAAAAAGGACAGTGGTGTCGTGTGGTCCTGTAGCAGTCCTGAAATCACTACATGTTTCATTTGGATATTGCCTCCATTACCACTTTGAATACAGTCCCTTGAGGGCTTTCATACATATTGCTCTGACTGTCAGTGTTAAACATTGAACACGCTGCAATAGTGAGGTTATCTTGCTCTCTGTTCTGGCTCTACTCTCTCACCCAGATGCGCCCTCAGGTACCGGCATTTGGCACAGGTTGTTTTTACGTGAATCGGTACTTGGTAGTACAGACGTGACACAATGAATTAATAAAACAATTTTTAAAATATGAACATTAAAAACCAGTGATTTCGTTTCAAATGGTTAACAAGAGGATTACAGCAACACCACCCTACATATGTAAGAATACAAGTCAGCCAGGTAGTGTGGTTCTTTTTGCGCTGTGCGCAGTTTTATTTATAGAACCAAGGATAATAATGTGTGTATAAATTGGGATGTTGTATGTCAATCAATAAATCAATTAATTTATACGATCACCCAGCCTGAATCCGACAGAGCACCTATCGACAAGTTGAACAAGTTCAACAAGTTGATACACGGCGGCTAGGAAAAACTCCCTGGAGGTCAAATTTAGGAAGAAACCTAGAGAGGAACCAGGCTCTGAGCGGTGATCAGTCCTCTTCTGGTAGTGCTGGGTGTGTGTGTGTGCATGAGCTGCCGATGTTCATTAGTTCCTCACGCAGCGTTTCGGCAGCAGCCAAGAAAGAAATCTGTCAGAGAAAAATAGAAGAGAGCAGTTATATGGGAGCACTGGTAGTGATCATTCATATTTACCAGATCACCTTGTGTGATCTTGCTGGTTATGTGTATAGTGGCGGCATATCTAGATTAAACCCCGGGGAAAACTGCACAAATATAATCTTTCCTCATGTTTCACAACTTACAGAAATTATTTTTTTTACAATTTTTAGGTGATACATGTTTTTCTATCAGACATGAATGTCTTCTATGTGTTAATCCCAATTTGTCTTGTATCCTCACCTCTTCCTCAGGCTGGTTTTGCCCTTTTTGATGACATGGGTGGAGTCAGGGGGCGTGGCATATCCCATGCGGAGGCGGCCCTGACTGTTGAGTGCACGGCCCGTGCTGCTGAGGTCTCATATGCAGAGGGGCCATCTTGGCAGCAGAATGGACTCGTGGCCTGGGCTCTGTTGTCAGAAAGGACCAATAGCAGAGTTATAAACCGGTTAGAGTCTTGAATGTGTATTGGCTGCAAGCTGCTATGTGTGAGACTGTGCATTCCATGAATAAGTTCACTATCTAGGCATTCATTATAATAACTCTTCAGGCATATAACAAATACTATCAAAAGGAATGTTTAGCATCACTGCTTCAACGCTCTATGCTCCTTGTTAACAATACGATGGGAATATCTTTTCAACGCAACTCAATGTCTATCAGGACAATACATGAATGTATGGCCTAACCCTATAAATACACGATACGAGTTACTTACAAATCTCTGGACGGTGATCTTCTCCGGACTGTCAGGGCTGCTGCTGGTCGGGATGCCTTGCACTTGTTGGTTCAACTCTGCAAGTCTCTCCGAACAGACCCTGAAGACCTCATTCAACTTGTCCAGTCGATCCTGTTGAATCCCCTTCATGTCCGTCCTGGTTCCGGACTTTACAGGGCCCGTCTTCTAGTCCATTCCCACAGTGTTACTCACCCTGTTTCCCTTTTTGTTTGACAGCCACCTCTTTATCCATCCGATGCACTTCTCTGGCTCTTCCTGCGGCTCCAGCCATTCACCCAGGATGAGGTCCATGTAGGCCAGGTTCTCCCTAATCCTCCTAAGGATCTCCACCTGGGTGTTGGTCCTCTCTGGTAGCCATGAGGGCTGATCAGTGAAGAGCATCTGTTTGCCGACCATGGAAGGACGAAGGGCAATGTTGGGCTGAGGTTCAGCTGGCAACGAGATCTGTGTAAAAAACGGAATCAAATGCAAAGAGCTTTTGAGACAGGGCATGTTTGATAAGGGCCATATCCACACAAAACACATCTAGACACACACCACACATCTAGACACTCACATGAATCAATGACGACTGGGTAATCGACTGTAAAATAATAATAGTGATTTAGAGCTATCCTATGTTTTAAACTTAGTGACATATCTTCCTCTAGAGCTTCAGAATTCAGGCCCGTCTTACCTCATTGTCATGGTTACTAGATGACTTCTGGTGGATGTCATCAGGCTCACCGCTGGAACCGATCTCCTCAATGGGTTCCACACCGAAACACAGGGGATAGAGAACGTGAAATATACTCAGTGCCACGGTAGAATATAGTGTCATTGACGAGGATATTGAGTCTTCATTTGTATTGAATTTTGGTTGTACGTTTTTTAAAAATAATTTCATCTTAATTGATCTTAATTGTAGCTATGGTAATTCCGCAACAATTCTTACGTTTCTTTTTGTTGCCTATTGATTAGCTAGCACTCCTGTCTAATGTAAAATAATGGCTTTTGAAGTTATTGTTTGACAAAATTAGGTCCTATTAAAAGCTGTGTTAAAATATGGTTCATTATGTCCTCAGTTGTATATTGTGTGATGTAATGCTGTACTGTTCTGTATGGAGTGTGTTCATACCACAAGAGGGCGCTAAAGTGCAGGCTATAGGACGCGTTCACGTTATTATGTGTCCCAGTTGATTTTGCCGTTGTTAATAAAACCTGTTTTAACTTGGCAGTTTGTCCCACCAAGACAAACGCTCGTGGCTGGAACAAAGACGACACAGAGATGGTGTGCTTCAAGTGTGGCACCAAAGGCCACCGAGTTAAAGGATGTCGACAGAAGACATGGTGGAGTCTCTGCAGAAGTGACACCCACAAAGACGCCACGTGCAGGCGTAAGGATAAAGACAAAAGGATGGTGCGAATAAAGTCTCAGAAGACGCCGACGAGGACTACGTGTTCAAGATAAGAGACAGAGGGACCGATACCCAGCGGCAGCCGGCATGCAGCATCTAGGAGAAAGGTCTGATGGTGGACACGAGGGCTACCTCTCATGTCATCACGGACAGAACCATGTTCAAGAGTTTTGATGGCGCGTTCAGGCCAGAAACGCACCGCGTCAAGCTGGCGGATGGCACCCGGTGCAGCGGGGTCGATCAGCGGAGGGGAAATGCTGAGGTTTCACTCATCGACAGCAGAGGACAGCGACGCAAGGCGGTGCTGAAAGACACTTTGTTTGTACCCCCAAAGCATCTTCTCTGTGAAGGCAGCGACTATGAGTGGGGCTACGGTTGTTTTTAAAGAAGATGAAGCCATCCTGATAACCAGAGACGGTTCCAGATTTAACATTCACGTGTATGACAGGTTGTATTATTTGCATACCAAACTGAGTCTAATGACAAGTGTAATGTTTGTCACGACATACAGACACGGCACAAGATATTAGGCCACTGTAACTATCACAATGTTCTTAAGTTGCAGAATGTTGTCAAAGGTATGCAGATCAAAGGCAAAACTGGTAGACCTGAGCAAGAGTGTGAGGTATGTATTCAGGGAAAGTTTGCCCAAACCAGAAATAGGGCTCCCTTACAGATGGTACACACAGACCTTGCAGGTCCAGTAGCCACAGAGTCGATAGA
>CM055728.1:1809047-1834412 GCA_029465975.1 Dallia pectoralis
AAGCTCTCTTGCCCTGCTCGCTGCCCTCTGGTCTCAGAAACACACTGTCCTTTGCTGGTCTCACTGTCCTTTTCTGTTCTCAGAAACACACTGTCCCTGGCCTTTCGCCCTGTCTTTGGGTGTCAGAAACACGTTCTCCTCCCAGCTGTACTCGGCTGCCGGGAAACACAAGCTCTTTTTGCCCTGCTCGCTGCACTCTGGTCTCAGAAACACACTGTCCTTCGCCATCGCCGCTGTCTTTGGGTGTCAGAAACACGTTCTCCTCCCAGATGTACTCGTGTCCCTGGAAACATAAGCTCTTTTTTGCCCTGCTCGCTGACCTCTGGGCTCAGAAACACACTGTCCTTTGTTGGTCTCACTGTCCTTTTCTGGTCTCAGAAACACACTGTCCCTGGCCTTTCCCCCTGTCTTTGGGCGTCAGAAACACGTTCTCCTCCCAGCTGTTCTCGCCTCCCGGGAACACAAACACTTTTTGCCCTGCTCGCTGCCCTCTGGTTTCAGAAACAAACTGTCCTTTGCTGGTCTCACTGTCCTTTTCTGGTCTCAGAAACACACTGTCCCTGGCCTTTCCCCCTGTCTTTGGGTGTCAGAAACACGTTCTCCTCCCAGCTGTACTCGGGTGCCGGGAAACACAAGCTCATTTTTGCCCTGCTCGCTGCCCTCAGGTCTCAGAAACACAGCTCATTTGCCCTCGCCGCTGTCCTCGGGTCTCAGAAACACACTCTCTCTGCCCTCTCTGCTTGAGTAGAGCTAGGTTGACGTCTAAGCTTGCTAGGAAACACACTCTCTCTGCCCTCTCCGCTTGAGTAGAGCTATGTTGGCCTCTAAGCTTGCTATAGATCTTGAAACAGTGTTTATCGCTATGTTCACCTCGGCCTCTTCTTTCTATCTGACCGGGGTCAGTTTATTCTCTCGTTCCATGGGGTGCATGTACAATTGAAAAGACGTCAGATTTGTCCTACTTTTCAACATTGAAAACAGGTCGATCTTGTCCTACTTTTCAATGTTGAAAACAGTTCGATCTTAGACGTTGAACAGGCGTAAACCTTCAACGTCTAATTACAATCCACAGCACACAACCCTGGGAAGCAGAAAGGTCCATTGTCCAAATATTTTGCATTTATTTTTCATGCACACACTACACATTTCTGTCACCAGAGGATGATATCGTTGCCGTGCCACCGTTATCCCTCACACTACCCTCGGGTCCCGCCGCGGGACCCGAGCGTAGGGTGTTTTTTTTACCAGCACACAACCCCAGAAAGGTCACTCCCGCCGTCCTCGGGTCAACCTGTGTAACCCTAACGCGGTAACCCCCCCGCTGTCTTCGGGTCTCTGAAACACGTTCTCCTCCCAGCTGTACTCGGGTCCCGGAAACACAAGCTCTTTTTGCCCTGCTCGCTGACCTCTGGGCTCGATTTTTATCGCGCGACATCTAAACCCCACCTTGAATTTGTGACCGTGTAGCATGTACTACGATACTGAAACTGAATAAATCTGAATAGCTGTGCAACCAGTTCACTTTGTCTCTATCCGTGTCTCCGTAATGATTAGGCAAGACATACAGCGTATCGTTTCACCAATGCGATCTGTGAAAAAAGACCCAGAGACGTGTGAACGCAGTGCGAGAATACTTTATTGTATGTGGCAGCACACAACCCTGGGAAGCAGAATGGTCCATTGTCCCAAGATTTTGCATGTATTTTCATGCACGCACTACACATTTCTGTCACCAGAGGATGACATCGTTGCCGTGCCACCGTTATCCCTCACACTACCCTCGGGTCCCGGCGACCCGAGCGTAGGATTCCCCTCACTCCCGCCGTCCTCGGGTCAACCTGTGTAACCCTAACGCGGCCCCCGCTGTCTTCGGGTCTCTGAAACACGTTCTCCTCCCAGCTGTACTCCGGTCCCGGGAAACACAAGCTCTTTTTGCCCTGCTCGCTGACTTCTGGGCTCGATTTTTATCGCGCGACATCTAAACCCCACTTGAATTTGTGACCGTGTAGCATGTACTACGATACTGAAACTGAATAAATCTGAATAGCTGTGCAACCAGTTCACTTTGTCTCTATCCGTGTCTCCGTAATGATTAGGCAAGACATACAGCGTATCGTTTCACCAATGCGATCTGTGAAAAAAGACCCAGAGACGTGTGAACGCAGTGCGAGAATACTTTATTGTATGTGGCAGCACACAACCCTGGGAAGCAGAATGGTCCATTGTCCCAAGATTTTGCATGTATTTTTCATGCACGCACTACACATTTCTGTCACCAGAGGATGACATCGTTGCCGTGCCACCGTTATCCCTCACACTACCCTCGGGTCCCGGCGACCCGAGCGTAGGATTCCCCTCCTCCCGCCGTCCTCGGGTCAACCTGTGTAACCCTAACGCGGCCCCCGCTGTCTTGGGTCTCTGAAACACGTTCTCCTCCCAGCTGTACTCGGGTCCCAGGAAACACAAGCTCTTTTTTTACCCTGCTCGCTGACCTCTGGGCTCAGAAACACACTGTCCCTGGCCTTTCCCCCTGTCTTTGGGTGTCAGAAACACGTTCTCCTCCCAGATGTACTCGGTCTCCCGGGAAACATAAGCTCTTTTTTTACCCTGCTCGCTGACCTCTGGGCTCAGAAACACACTGTCCCTGGCCTTTCCCCTGTCTTTGGGTGTCAGAAACACGTTCTCCTCCCAGATGTACTCGTCTCCCGGGAAACATAAGCTCTTTTTTACCCTGCTCGCTGACCTCTGGGCTCAGAAACACACTGTCCCTGGCCTTTCCCCCTGTCTTTGGGTGTCAGAAACACACACGTTCTCCTCCCAGATGTACTCGTGTCCCGGGAAACATAAGCTCTTTTTTTACCCTGCTCGCTGACCTCTGGGCTCAGAAACACACTGTCCCTGGCCTTTCCCCTGTCTTTGGGTGTCAGAAACACGTTCTCCTCCCAGATGTACTCGTCTCCCGGGAAACATAAGCTCTTTTTTACCCTGCTCGCTGACCTCTGGGCTCAGAAACACACTGTCCCTGGCCTTTCCCCCTGTCTTTGGGTGTCAGAAACACGTTCTCCTCCCAGATGTACTCGTGTCCCGGGAAACATAAGCTCTTTTTTTACCCTGCTCGCTGACCTCTGGGCTCAGAAACACACTGTCCCTGGCCTTTCCCCCTG
The DNA here is from genome assembly GCA_029465975.1 of Dallia pectoralis. Classification (NCBI taxonomy): domain Eukaryota; kingdom Metazoa; phylum Chordata; class Actinopteri; order Esociformes; family Umbridae; genus Dallia; species Dallia pectoralis. The sequence goes on from CM055728.1 coordinate 1,812,212, forward strand.
TCTTTGGGTGTTAGAAACTTGTTCTCCTCCCAGATGTACTCGTCTCCCGGGAAACATAAGCTCTTTTTTTACCCTGCTCGCTGACCTCTGGGCTCAGAAACACACTGTCCCTGGCCTTTCCCCCTGTCTTTGGGTGTCAGAAACACGTTCTCCTCCCAGATGTACTCGTGTCCCGGGAAACATAAGCTCTTTTTTTACCCTGCTCGCTGACCTCTGGGCTCAGAAACACACTGTCCCTGGCCTTTCCCCTGTCTTTGGGTGTCAGAAACTTGTTCTCCTCCCAGATGTACTCGTGTCCCGGGAAACATAAGCTCTTTTTTACCCTGCTCGCTGACCTCTGGGCTCAGAAACACACTGTCCCTGGCCTTTCCCCCTGTCTTTGGGTGTCAGAAACACGTTCTCCTCCCAGCTGTACTCGGCTCCCGGGAAACACAAACTCTTTTTTGCCGTGCTCGCTGCCCTCTGGGCTCAGAAACACACTGTCCTTTGCTATCGCCGCTGTCTTTGGGTGTCAGAAACACGTTCTCCTCCCAGATGTACTCGTGTCCCGGGAAACATAAGCTCTTTTTTTACCCTGCTCGCTGACCTCTGGGCTCAGAAACACACTGTCCCTGGCCTTTCCCCTGTCTTTGGGTGTCAGAAACACGTTCTCCTCCCAGATGTACTCGTCTCCCGGGAAACATAAGCTCTTTTTTTACCCTGCTCGCTGACCTCTGGGCTCAGAAACACACTGTCCCTGGCCTTTCCCCCTGTCTTTGGGTGTCAGAAACACGTTCTCCTCCCAGATGTACTCGTGTCCCGGGAAACATAAGCTCTTTTTTACCCTGCTCGCTGACCTCTGGGCTCAGAAACACACTGTCCCTGGCCTTTCCCCTGTCTTTGGGTGTCAGAAACTTGTTCTCCTCCCAGATGTACTCGTGTCCCGGGAAACATAAGCTCTTTTTTTACCCTGCTCGCTGACCTCTGGGCTCAGAAACACACTGTCCCTGGCCTTTCCCCCTGTCTTTGGGTGTCAGAAACACGTTCTCCTCCCAGCTGTACTCGGCTCCCGGGAAACACAAACTCTTTTTTTGCCGTGCTCCTGCCCTCTGGTCTCAGAAACACACTGTCCTTTGCTATCGCCGCTGTCTTTGGGTGTCAGAAACACGTTCTCCTCCCAGATGTACTCGTGTCCCGGGAAACATAAGCTCTTTTTTTACCCTGCTCGCTGACCTCTGGGCTCAGAAACACACTGTCCCTGGCCTTTCCCCTGTCTTTGGGTGTCAGAAACACGTTCTCCTCCCAGCTGTACTCGGGTGCCAGGAAACACAAACTCTTTTTGCCGTGCTCGCTGCCCTCTGGTCTCAGAAACACACTGTCCTTTGCTATCGCCGCTGTCTTTGGGTGTCAGAAACACGTTCTCCTCCCAGATGTACTCGTGTCCCGGGAAACATAAGCTCTTTTTTTACCCTGCTCGCTGACCTCTGGGCTCAGAAACACACTGTCCCTGGCCTTTCCCCTGTCTTTGGGTGTCAGAAACACGTTCTCCTCCCAGCTGTACTCGGGTGCCAGGAAACACAAACTCTTTTTGCCGTGCTCGCTGCCCTCTGGTCTCAGAAACACACTGTCCTTGGCCTATCGCCGCTGTCTTTGGGTGTCAGAAACACGTTCTCCTCCCAGATGTACTCGTGTCCCGGGAAACATAAGCTCTTTTTTACCCTGCTCGCTGACCTCTGGGCTCAGAAACACACTGTCCCTGGCCTTTCCCCCTGTCTTTGGGTGTCAGAAACACGTTCTCCTCCCAGCTGTACTCGGCTCCCGGGAAACACAAACTCTTTTTTGCCGTGCTCGCTGCCCTCTGGTCTCAGAAACACACTGTCCTTTGCTATCGCCGCTGTCTTTGGGTGTCAGAAACACGTTCTCCTCCCAGATGTACTCGTGTCCCGGGAAACATAAGCTCTTTTTTTACCCTGCTCGCTGACCTCTGGGCTCAGAAACACACTGTCGCTGGCCTTTCTCCCTGTCTTTGGGTGTCAGAAACACGTTCTCCTCCCAGCTGTACTCGGGTGCCAGGAAACACAAACTCTTTTTTGCCGTGCTCGCTGCCCTCTGGTCTCAGAAACACACTGTCCTTTGCTATCGCCGCTGTCTTTGGGTGTCAGAAACACGTTCTCCTCCCAGATGTACTCGTGTCCCGGGAAACATAAGCTCTTTTTTTACCCTGCTCGCTGACCTCTGGGCTCAGAAACACACTGTCCCTGGCCTTTCCCCTGTCTTTGGGTGTCAGAAACACGTTCTCCTCCCAGCTGTACTCGGGTGCCAGGAAACACAAACTCTTTTTTGCCGTGCTCGCTGCCCTCTGGTCTCAGAAACACACTGTCCTTCGCTATCGCCGCTGTCTTTGGGTGTCAGAAACACGTTCTCCTCCCAGATGTACTCGTGTCCCGGGAAACATAAGCTCTTTTTTTACCCTGCTCGCTGACCTCTGGGCTCAGAAACACACTGTCCCTGGCCTTTCCCCCTGTCTTTGGGTGTCAGAAACACGTTCTCCTCCCAGATGTACTCGTGTCCCTGGAAACATAAGCTCTTTTTTACCCTGCTCGCTGACCTCTGGGCTCAGAAACACACTGTCCCTGGCCTTTCCCCTGTCTTTGGGTGTCAGAAACACGTTCTCCTCCCAGATGTACTCGTGTCCCGGGAAACATAAGCTCTTTTTTTACCCTGCTCGCTGACCTCTGGGCTCAGAAACACACTGTCCCTGGCCTTTCCCCCTGTCTTTGGGTGTCAGAAACTTGTTCTCCTCCCAGATGTACTCGTGTCCCGGGAAACATAAGCTCTTTTTTTACCCAGCTCGCTGACCTCTGGGCTCAGAAACACACTGTCCCTGGCCTTTCCCCCTGTCTTTGGGTGTCAGAAACACGTTCTCCTCCCAGCTGTACTCGGCTCCCGGGAAACACAAACTCTTTTTTGCCGTGCTCGCTGCCCTCTGGGCTCAGAAACACACTGTCCTTTGCTATCGCCGCTGTCTTTGGGTGTCAGAAACACGTTCTCCTCCCAGATGTACTAGTGTCCCGGGAAACATAAGCTCTTTTTTTACCCTGCTCGCTGACCTCTGGGCTCAGAAACACACTGTCCCTGGCCTTTCCCCCTGCCTTTGGGTGTCAGAAACACGTTCTCCTCCCAGCTGTACTCGGGTGCCAGGAAACACAAACTCTTTTTTTGCCGTGCTCGCTGCCCTCTGGTCTCAGAAACACACTGTCCTTCGCTATCGCCGCTGTCTTTGGGTGTCAGAAACACGTTCTCCTCCCAGATGTACTCGTGTCCCGGGAAACATAAGCTCTTTTTTACCCTGCTCGCTGACCTCTGGGCTCAGAAACACACTGTCCCTGGCCTTTCCCCCTGTCTTTGGGTGTCAGAAACACGTTCTCCTCCCAGCTGTACTAGGGTGCCGGGAAACACAAGCTCTTTTTGCCCTGCTCGCTGACCTCTGGGCTCAGAAACACACTGTCCCTGGCCTTTCCCCCTGTCTTTGGGTGTCAGAAACACGTTCTCCTACCAGCTGTACTCGGCTGCAAAACTCCCAGGGCTGTGTGAAATGGGATCGCGGGTCACTCGGACCCGCTCAATTCGGGGTGTGTACGCGACGCGAGGACAATGGCTGGGGTTAGATGCCGGGGTTGTGAGTTCGAGCCTCGCCCGGTGCGGTGGTTTTTTACACCCTCGCCGATAAATACTAATAAAGGTAGTAAGAATAGATGGACAACGGTGAAACACGCGCACGTTGTTGTATTTCGGCCTCCTCTTTTTGCAAAACTCTTGAGGGCTGTGTGAAATGGGATCGCGGGTCACTCGGACCCGCTCAATCCGGGCTGTGTACGCGACGCGAGGACAACGGCTGGGGTTAGATGCCGGGGTTGTGAGTTCGAGCCTCGCCCGGTGCGGTGGTTTTTACACCCTCGCCGATAAATACTAATAAAGGTAGTAAGAATAGATGGACAACGGTGAAACACGCGCACGTTGTTGTATTTCGGCCTCCTCTTTTTTGCAAAACTCTTGAGGGCTGTGTGAAATGGGATCGCGGGTCACTCGGACCCGCTCAATCCGGGGTGTGTACGCGACGCGAGGACAACGGCTGGGGTTAGATGCCGGGGTTGTGAGTTCGAGCCTCGCCCGGTGCGGTGGTTTTTTACACCCTCGCCGATAAATACTAATAAAGGTAGTAAGAATAGATGGACAACGGTGAAACACGCGCACGTTGTTGTATTTCGGCCTCCTCTTTTTGCAAAACTCCAGGGCTGTGTGAAATGGGATCGCGGGTCACTCGGACCCGCTCAATCGGGGTGTGTACGCGACGCGAGGACAACGGCTGGGGTTAGATGCCGGGGTTGTGAGTTCGAGCCTCGCCCGGTGCGGTGTTTTTTACACCCTCGCCGATAAATACTAATAAAGGTAGTAAGAATAGATGGACAACGGTGAAACACGCGCACGTTGTTGTATTTCGGCCTCCTCTTTTTTGCAAAACTCCCAGGGCTGTGTGAAATGGGATCGCGGGTCACTCGGACCCGCTCAATTCGGGGTGTGTACGCGACGCGAGGACAACGGCTGGGGTTAGATGCCGGGGTTGTGAGTTCGAGCCTCGCCCGGTGCGGTGGTTTTTTACACCCTCGCCGATAAATACTAATAAAGGTAGTAAGAATAGATGGACAACGGTGAAACACGCGCACGTTGTTGTATTTCGGCCTCCTCTTTTTTGCAAAACTCTTGAGGGCTGTGTGAAATGGGATCGCGGGTCACTCGGACCCGCTCAATCGGGGTGTGTACGCGACGCGAGGACAACGGCTGGGGTTAGATGCCGGGGTTGTGAGTTCAGCCTTGCCCGGTGCGGTGGTTTTTACACCCTCGGCGATAAATACTAAAAAGATAGTAATAACAGATGGACAACGGTGAAACATGCCCACGTTGTTGTATTTCGGCCTCCTCTTTTTGCAAAACTCCCAGGGCTGTGTGAAATGGGATCGCGGGTCACTCGGACCCGCTCAATTCGGGGTGTGTACGCGACGCGAGGACAACGGCTGGGGTTAGATGCCGGGGTTGTGAGTTCGAGCCTCGCCCGGTGCGGTGGTTTTTACACCCTCGCCGATAAATACTAATAAAGGTAGTAAGAATAGATGGACTACGGTGAAACACGCGCACGTTGTTGTATTTCGGCCTCCTCTTTTTTGCAAAACTCTTGAGGGCTGTGTGAAATGGGATCGCGGGTCACTCGGACCCGCTCAATCCGGGGTGTGTACGCGACGCGAGGACAACGGCTGGGGTTAGATGCCGGGGTTGTGAGTTCGAGCCTTGCCCGGTGCGGTGGTTTTTTACACCCTCGCCGATAAATACTAATAAAGGTAGTAAGAATAGATGGACAACGGTGAAACACGCGCACGTTGTTGTATTTCGGCCTCCTCTTTTTGCAAAACTCTTGAGGGCTGTGTGAAATGGGATCGAGGGTCACTCGGACCCGCTCAATCCGGGGTGTGTACGCGACGCGAGGACAACGGCTGGGGTTAGATGCCGGGGTTGTGAGTTCAGCCTTGCCCGGTGCGGTGGTTTTTACACCCTCGGCGATAAATACTAAAAAAGATAGTAATAACAGATGGACAACGGTGAAACATGCCCACGTTGTTGTATTTCGGCCTCCTCTTTTTTGCAAAACTCCCAGGGCTGTGTGAAATGGGATCGCGGGTCACTCGGACCCGCTCAATTCGGGGTGTGTACGCGACGCGAGGACAACGGCTGGGGTTAGATGCCGGGGTTGTGAGTTCGAGCCTCGCCCGGTGCGGTGGTTTTTACACCCTCGCCGATAAATACTAATAAAGGTAGTAAGAATAGATGGACAACGGTGAAACACGCGCACGTTGTTGTATTTCGGCCTCCTCTTTTTGCAAAACTCTTGAGGGCTGTGTGAAATGGGATCGCGGGTCACTCGGACCCGCTCAATCCGGGGTGTGTACGCGACGCGAGGACAACGGCTGGGGTTAGATGCTGGGGTTGTGAGTTCGAGCCTCGCCCGGTGCGGTGGTTTTTACACCCTCGCCGATAAATACTAATAAAGGTAGTAAGAATAGATGGACAACGGTGAAACACGCGCACGTTGTTGTATTTCGGCCTCCTCTTTTTGCAAAACTCTTGAGGGCTGTGTGAAATGGGATCGCGGGTCACTCGGACCCGCTCAATCCGGGGTGTGTACGCGACGCGAGGACAACGGCTGGGGTTAGATGCCGGGGTTGTGAGTTCGAGCCTCGCCCGGTGCGGTGGTTTTTACACCCTCGCTTTTTTCTTCAAAAAGTTTCCCCAAAAATTAGATAAAATGTTTTCGAAGGGTGTTTTTGTAAATATTCCCTGACCGGGGATAGGCAAGGGTTCAATCTTCATTCATGCCTTTAGGCAGTCTAACTGACACATTCAAATGAATTTATGAAAATGTATGAAAAGCTCGTAAACCGTAAACCGAAGATCATGGGCTCAATCCCCATCCTTGCCTTTAGCAAGTCTAAACGGCGCATTGTGGTCCATGCTCGATGTGCTTGCTTTTTTTTTTTTCAGAAAAGTTTCCCCAAAAATTAGATAAAATGTTTTCGAAGGGTGTTTTTGTAAATATTCCCTGACCGGGGATAGGCAAGGGTTCAATCTTCATTCATGCCTTTAGGCAGTCTAACTGACACATTCAAATGAATTTATGAAAATGTATGAAAAGCTCGTAAACCGAAGATCATGGGCTCAATCCCCATCCTTGCCTTTAGCAAGTCTAAACGGCGCATTGTGGTCCATGCTCGATGTGCTTGCTTTTTTTTTTTTCTTCGAAAAGTTTACCCAAATGTTAGATAAAATGTTTTCGAAGGGTGTTTTTGAAAATATTCCCTGACCGGGGATAGGCAAGGGTTCAATCTTCATTCATGCCTTTAGGCAGTCTAATGACACTCAAATCAATTTATGAAAATTGAAAATGCCCTTAGGCATGGGTTCAATCTTCATTCATCTGAAAATGTAAACCGAAGATCATGGGCTCAATCCCATCCTTTGCCTTTAGCATTCAAGTCTAAATGGCGGATTGTGGTCCATGCTCGAATGTGCTTGCTTTTTTTTTCTTCAAAAAGTTTCCCCAAAAATTAGATAAAATGTTTTCGAAGGGTGTTTTTGTAAATATTCCCTGACCGGGGATAGGCAAGGGTTCAATCTTCATTCATGCCTTTAGGCAGTCTAACTGACACATTCAAATGAATTTATGAAAATGTATGAAAAGCTCGTAAACCGAAGATCATGGGCTCAATCCCCATCCTTGCGTTTAGCAAGTCTAAACGGCGCATTGTGGTCCATTTATCTTCTTAACAGAATAAGCGGCCAAGATATATGCTTTCAGGCGTCATTGGTTTGTCTTTTTTTTTCTTCAAGCGGAACTGTAGTGGTTTACCCTTAGGTCGCTGGTTCGAAGGGTGTTTTTGAAAAATTCCCTGACCGGGGATAGGCAAGGGTTCAATCTTCATTCATGCCTTTAGGCAGTCTAAATGACACATTCATGCAATTTTTTTTTCTTCAAAAGTTTCCCCAAAAATTAGATAAAATGTTTTCGAAGGGTGTTTTTGTAAATATTCCCTGACCGGGGATAGGCAAGGGTTCAATCTTCATTCATGCCTTTAGGCAGTCTAACTGACACATTCAAATGAATTTATGAAAATGTATGAAAAGCTCGTAAACCGAAGATCATGGGCTCAATCCCCATCCTTGCCTTTAGCAAGTCTAAACTAAACGGCGCATTGTGGTCCATGCTCGATGTGCTTGCTTTTTTTTTTCTTCGAAAAGTTTACCCAAATGTTAGATAAAATGTTTTCGAAGGGTGTTTTTGAAAATATTCCCTGACCGGGGATAGGCAAGGGTTCAATCTTCATTCATGCCTTTAGGCAGTCTAACTGACACATTCAAATGAATTTATGAAAATGTATGTAAACCGAAGATCATGGGCTCAATCCCCATCCTTGCCTTTAAAGTCTAAACGGCGCATTGTGGTCCATGCTCGAAGTGCTTGCTTTTTTTTTTTTTTTTCTTCAAAAGTTTCCCCAAAAATTAGATAAAATGTTTTCGAAGGGTGTTTTTGTAAATATTCCCTGACCGGGATAGGCAAGGGTTCAATCTTCATTCATGCCTTTAGGCAGTCTAACTGACACATTCAAATCAATTTATGAAAATGTATTCGTAAACCGAAGATCATGGGCTCAAATCCATCCTTGCCTTTAGCAAGTCTAAACGGCGCATTGTGGTCCATGCTCATGATGTGCTTGTGCTTTTTTTTTATCTTCGAAAAGTTTACCCAAATGTTAGATAAAATGTTTTCGAAGGGTGTTTTTGAAAATATTCCCTGACCGGGGATAGGCAAGGGTTCAATCTTCATTCATGCCTTTAGGCAGTCTAACTGACACATTCAAATACATTTTTGAAAATGTATGAAAAGCTCGTAAACCGAAGATCATGGGCTCAATTCCCATCCTTGCCTTTAGCAAGTCTAAACGGCGCATTGTGGTCCATGCTCGATGTGCTTGCTTTTTTTTCTTCGAAAAGTTTACCCAAATGTTAGATAAAATGTTTTCGAAGGGTGTTTTTGAAAATATTCCCTGACCGGGGATAGGCAAGGGTTCAATCTTCATTCATGCCCTTAGGCAGTCTAAATGACACATTCAAGTCTAAATGGCGGATTGTGGTCCATGCTCGAAGTGCTTGCTTTTTTTTTCTTCAAAACGTTTCCCCAAAAATTAGATAAAATGTTTTCGAAGGGTGTTTTTGTAAATATTCCCTGACCGGGGATAGGCAAGGGTTCAATCTTCATTCATGCCTTTAGGCAGTCTAACTGACACATTCAAATGAATTTATGAAAATGTATGAAAAGCTCGTAAACCGAAGATCATGGGCTCAATCCCATCCTTGCCTTTAGCAAGTCTAAACGGCGCATTGTGGTCCATTTATCTTCTTAACAGAATAAGCGGCCAAGATATATCGCTTTCAGGCGTCATTGGTTTGTCTTTGACTGAGAGACCTTCGATAGCTCAGTTGGTAGAGCGGAGGACTGTAGTGGTAGTTACGGAGATCCTTAGGTCGCTGGTTCAAATCCGGCTCGAAGGAGCATGCTTTTTTGTTTCTTCAAAAAGTTTCCCCAAAAATTAGATAAAATGTTTTCGAAGGGTGTTTTTGTAAATATTCCCTGACCGGGGATAGGCAAGGGTTCAATCTTCATTCATGCCTTTAGGCAGTCTAACTGACACATTCAAATGAATTTATGAAAATGTATGAAAAGCTCGTAAACCGAAGATCATGGGCTCAATCCCCATCCTTGCCTTTAGCAAGTCTAAACGGCGCATTGTGGTCCATGCTCGATGTGCTTGTTTTTTTTTTTCTTCGAAAAGTTTACCCAAATGTTTTTTTCTTGGCGGATTGTGAAAAGTTTCCCAAAAATTAGATAAAATGTTTTCGAAGGGTGTTTTTGAAAATATTCCCTGACCGGGGATAGGCAAGGGTTCAATCTTCATTCATGCCTTTAGGCAGTCTAACTGACACATTCAAATGAATTTATGAAAATATGAAAAGCTCGTGAAAACCGAAGATCATGGGCTCAAATCCTTGCCTTTAGCAAGTCTAAAGATCATGGGCTCAATCCCCATTGTGCATCATGGGCTCAAGTCTAAGTCTAAACGGCGCATTGTGGTCCATGCTCGATGTGCTTGCTTTTTTTTTTTCTTCGAAAAGTTTACCCAAAATGTTAGATAAAATGTTTTCGAAGGGTGTTTTTGAAAATATTCCCTGACCGGGGATAGGCAAGGGTTCAATCTTCATTCATGCCTTTAGGCAGTCTAACTGACACATTCAAATCAATTTATGAAAATGTATGAAAAGCTCGTAAACCGAAGATCATGGGCTCAATCCCCATCCTTGCCTTTAGCAAGTCTAAACGGCGCATTGTGGTCCATGCTCGATGTGCTTTTTTTTTTTTCTTCGAAAAGTTTACCCAAATGTTAGATAAAATGTTTTCGAAGGGTGTTTTTGAAAATATTCCCTGACCGGGGATAGGCAAGGGTTCAATCTTCATTCATGCCTTTAGGCAGTCTAACTGACACATTCAAATGAATTTATGAAAATGTATGAAAAGCTCGTAAACCGAAGATCATGGGCTCAATCCCATCCTTGCCTTTAGCAAGTCTAAACGGCGCATTGTGGTCCATGCTCGATGTGCTTGCTTTTTTTTCTTCAAAAAGTTTACCCAAATGTTAGATAAAATGTTTTCGAAGGGTGTTTTTGAAAATATTCCCTGACCGGGGATAGGCAAGGGTCTTCAATCTTCATTCATGCCTTTAGGCAGTCTAAATGACACATTCAAGTCTAAATGGCGAAATTGTGGTCCATGCAAATCTAAATGAAAATTTCAAGTCTGTGGTCCATTTATTTTCTTAACAGAATAAGCGGCCAAGATATAATGCTTTCAGGCGTCATTGGTTTGTCTTTGACTGAGAGACCTTCGATAGCTCAGTTGGTAGAGCGGAGGACTGTAGTGGTAGTTAAACGGAGATCCATTGTGGTCGAAGGAGTCATGCTTTTTTTTTTTCTTCAAAAGTTTCCCCAAAAATTAGATAAAATGTTTTCGAAGGGTGTTTTTGTAAATATTCCCTGACCGGGGATAGGCAAGGGTTCAATCTTCATTCATGCCTTTAGGCAGTCTAACTGACACATTCAAATGAATTTATGAAAATGTATGAAAAGCTCGTAAACCGAAGATCATGGGCTCAATCCCCATCCTTGCCTTTAGCAAGTCTAAACGGCGCATTGTGGTCCATGCTCGATGTGCTTGCTTTTTTTTTTCTTCGAAAAGTTTACCCAAATGTTAGATAAAATGTTTTCGAAGGGTGTTTTTGAAAATATTCCCTGACCGGGGATAGGCAAGGGTTCAATCTTCATTCATGCCTTTAGGCAGTCTAACTGACACATTCAAATGAATTTTGAAAATGTATGAAAAGGTAAACCGAAGATCATGGGTCTAAACGGCGCATTGTGGTCCATGCTCGATGTGCTTGCTTTTTTTTTTCTTCAAAAGTTTACCCAAGGGTGTTTTTGAAAATATTCCCTGACCGGGGATAGGCAAGGGTTCAATCTTCATTTCGAAGTGTGTTTTTGTAAATATTCCCTGACCGGGGATAGGCACAGGTTCAATCTTCATTCATGTTTAGGCAGTCTAACTGACACATTCAAATGAATTTATGAAAATGTATGAAAAGCTCGTAAACCGAAGATCATGGGCTCAATCCCCATCCTTGCCTTTAGCAAGTCTAAACGGCGCATTGTGGTCCATGCTCGATGTGCTTGCTTTTTTTTTCTTCAAAAAGTTTCCCCAAAAATTAGATAAAATGTTTTCGAAGGGTGTTTTTGAAAATATTCCCTGACCGGGGATAGGCAAGGGTTCAATCTTCATTCATGCCTTTAGGCAGTCTAACTGACACATTCAAATACATTTTTGAAAATGTATGAAAAGCACGTAAACCGAAGATCATGGGCTCAATCCCCATCCTTGCCTTTAGCAAGTCTAAACGGCGCATTGTGGTCCATGCTCGATGTGCTTGCTTTTTTTTTTTCTTCGAAAAGTTTACCCAAATGTTAGATAAAATGTTTTCGAAGGGTGTTTTTGAAAATATTCCCTGACCGGGGATAGGCAAGGGTTCAATTTCATTCATTCATGCCCTTAGGCAGTCTAAATGACACATTCAAGTCTAAATGGCGGATTGTGGTCCATGCTCGATTGTGCTTGCTTTTTTTTTTCTTCAAAACGTTTCCCCAAAAATTAGATAAAATGTTTTCGTAGGGTGTTTTTGTAAATATTCCCTGACCGGGGATAGGCAAGGGTTCAATCTTCATTCATGCCTTTAGGCAGTCTAACTGACACATTCAAATGAATTTATGAAAATGTATGAAAAGCTCGTAAACCGAAGATCATGGGCTCAATCCCATCCTTGCCTTTAGCAAGTCTAAACGGCGCATTGTGGTCCATTTATCTTCTTAACAGAATAAGCGGCCAAGATATATCGCTTTCAGGCGTCATTGGTTTGTCTTTGACTGAGAGACCTTCGATAGCTCAGTTGGTAGAGCGGAGGACTGTAGTGGTAGTTACGGAGATCCTTAGGTCGCTGGTTCAAATCCATGCTCGAAGGAGCATGCTTTTTTTTTTTTTTCTTCAAAAAGTTTCCCCAAAAATTAGATAAAATGTTTTCGAAGGGTGTTTTTGTAAATATTCCCTGACCGGGGATAGGCAAGGGTTCAATCTTCATTCATGCCTTTAGGCAGTCTAACTGACACATTCAAATGAATTTATGAAAATGTATGAAAAGCTCGTAAACCGAAGATCATGGGCTCAATCCCCATCCTTGCCTTTAGCAAGTCTAAACGGCGCATTGTGGTCCATGCTCGATGTGCTTGCTTTTTTTTTTTTCTTCGAAAAGTTTACCCAAATGTTAGATAAAATGTTTTCGAAGGGTGTTTTTGAAAATATTCCCTGACCGGGGATAGGCAAAGTTTGACACATTCAAGTCTAAAATTGTGGTCCAATGTGCTTGCTTTTTTTTTCTTCAAAAGTTTCCCCAAAAATTAGATAAAATGTTTTCGAAGGGTGTTTTTGAAAATATTCCCTGACCGGGGATAGGCAAGGGTTCAATCTTCATTCATGCCTTTAGGCAGTCTAACTGACACATTCAAATAAATTTTTGAAAATGTATGAAAAGCACGTAAACCGAAGATCATGGGCTCAATCCCATCCTTGCCTTTAGCAAGTCTAAACGGCGCATTGTGGTCCATGCTCGATGTGCTTGCTTTTTTTTTCTTCGAAAAGTTTACCCAAATGTTAGATAAAATGTTTTCGAAGGGTGTTTTTGAAAATATTCCCTGACCGGGGATAGGCAAGGGTTCAATCTTCATTCATGCCCTTAGGCAGTCTAAATGACACATTCAAGTCTAAATGGCGGATTGTGGTCCATGCTCGAAGTGCTTGCTTTTTTTTTCTTCAAAACGTTTCCCCAAAAATTAGATAAAATGTTTTCGAAGGGTGTTTTTGTAAATATTCCCTGACCGGGGATAGGCAAGGGTTCAATCTTCATTCATGCCTTTAGGCAGTCTAACTGACACATTCAAATGAATTTATGAAAATGTATGAAAAGCTCGTAAACCGAAGATCATGGGCTCATGGGCCCAATCCCATCCTTGCCTTTAGCAAGTCTAAACGGCGCATTGTGGTCCATGCTCGATGTGCTTTTTTTTTTCTTCGAAAAGTTTACCCAAAAATGTTAGATAAAATGTTTTCGAAGGGTGTTTTTGAAAATATTCCCTGACCGGGGATAGGCAAGGGTTCAATCTTCATTCATGCCTTTAGGCAGTCTAACTGACACATTCAAATCAATTTATGAAAATGTATGAAAAGCTCGTAAACCGAAGATCATGGGCTCAATCCCCATCCTTGCCTTTAGCAAGTCTAAACGGCGCATTGTGGTCCATGCTCGATGTGCTTGCTTTTTTTTTCTTCGAAAAGTTTACCCAAATGTTAGATAAAATGTTTTCGAAGGGTGTTTTTGAAAATATTCCCTGACCGGGGATAGGCAAGGGTTCAATCTTCATTCATGCCTTTAGGCAGTCTAACTGACACATTCAAATGAATTTATGAAAATGTATGAAAAGCTCGTAAACCGAAGATCATGGGCTCAATCCCCATCCTTGCCTTTAGCAAGTCTAAACGGCGCATTGTGGTCCATGCTCGATGTGCTTGCTTTTTTTTCTTCAAAAAGTTTACCCAAATGTTAGATAAAATGTTTTCGAAGGGTGTTTTTGAAAATATTCCCTGACCGGGGATAGGCAAGGGTTCAATCTTCATTCATGCCTTTAGGCAGTCTAACTGACACATTCAAATGAATTTATGAAAATGTATGAAAAGCTCGTAAACCGAAGATCATGGGCTCAATCCCATCCTTGCCTTTAGCAAGTCTAAACGGCGCATTGTGGTCCATGCTCGATGATGCTCAGTTGGTAGAGAGCATTGTGGATTTTTTTCTTCGAAAAGTTTACCCAAATGTTAGATAAAATGTTTTCGAAGGGTGTTTTTGAAAATATTCCCTGACCGGGGATAGGCAAGGGTTCAATCTTCATTCATGCCCTTAGGCAGTCTAAATGACACATTTTTGGCTTCATGTGCTTGCTTTTTTTTTTTCTTCAAAAAGTTTCCCCAAAAATTAGATAAAATGTTTTCGAAGGGTGTTTTTGTAAATATTCCCTGACCGGGGATAGGCAAGGGTTCAATCTTCATTCATGCCTTTAGGCAGTCTAACTGACACATTCAAATGAATTTATGAAAATGTATGAAAAGCTCGTAAACCGAAGATCATGGGCTCAATCCCCATCCTTGCCTTTAGCAAGTCTAAACGGCGCATTGTGGTCCATGCTCGATGTGCTCTTGTGGTCCAAGTTTACCCAAATGTTAGATAAAATGTTTTCGAAGGGTGTTTTTGAAAATATTCCCTGACCGGGGATAGGCAAGGGTTCAATCTTTTCATGCCTTTAGGCAGTCTTGACACATTCAAAAAAGTTTCATGCTCAAGTGCTTGCTTTTTTTTTCTTCAAAAGTTTACCCAAATGTTAGATAAAATGTTTTCGAAGGGTGTTTTTGAAAATATTCCCTGACCGGGGATAGGCAAGGGTTCAATCTTCATTCATGCCTTTAGGCAGTCTAACTGACACATTCAAATGAATTTATGAAAATGTATGAAAAGCTCGTAAACCGAAGATCATGGGCTCAATCCCCATCCTTGCCTTTAGCAAGTCTAAACGGCGCATTGTGGTCCATGCTCGATGTGCTTGTTTTTTTTTTTTTTCTTCGAAAAGTTTACCAAAAATTAGATAAAATGTTTTCGAAGGGTGTTTTTGAAAATATTCCCTGACCGGGGATAGGCAAGGGTTCAATCTTCATTCATGCCTTTAGGCAGTCTAACTGACACATTCAAATGAATTTATGAAAATGTATGAAAAGCGAAGATCATGGGTAAACCGAAGATCATGGGCTCAAAAGTTTCCCATATTCCTTGCCTTTATGCCTTTAAGTCTAAACGGCGCATTGTGGTCCATGCTCGATGTCCATGCTCGATGTGCTTTTTTTTTTTCTTCGAAAAGTTTACCCAAATGTTAGATAAAATGTTTTCGAAGGGTGTTTTTGAAAATATTCCCTGACCGGGGATAGGCAAGGGTTCAATCTTCATTCATGCCCTTAGGCAGTCTAAATGACACATTCAAGTCTAAATGGCGGATTGTGGTCCATGCTCGAAGTGCTTGCTTTTTTTTTTTTTTTTTTTCTTCAAAACGTTTCCCCAAAAATTAGATAAAATGTTTTCGTAGTGTGTTTTTGTAAATATTCCCTGACCGGGGATAGGCAAGGGTTCAATCTTCATTCATGCCTTTAGGCAGTCTAACTGACACATTCAAATGAATTTATGAAAATGTATGAAAAGCTCGTAAACCGAAGATCATGGGCTCAATCACCATCCTTGCCTTTAGCAAGTCTAAACGGCGCATTGTGGTCCATTTATCTTCTTAACAGAATAAGCGGCCAAGATATATCGCTTTCAGGCGTCATTGGTTTGTCTTTGACTGAGAGACCTTCGATAGCTCAGTTGGTAGAGCGGAGGACTGTAGTGGTAGTTACGGAGATCCTTAGGTCGCTGGTTCAAATCCGGCTCGAAGGAGCATGAACTTTTGTTTCTTCAAAAAGTTTCCCCAAATAAATTTAACAGAATGAAAATGCTTTCGAAAATAATAAAATGTTTTGAAGGGTGTTTTTGTAAATATTCCCTTAGGCAAGGGTTCAATCTTTCATGCCTTTAGGCAGTCTAACTGACACATTCAAAGTCTAAAATGTCCATTTTCTTGCTTTTTTTTTTTTTTCAAAGTTTCCCCAAAAATTAGATAAAATGTTTTCGAAGGGTGTTTTTGTAAATATTCCCTGACCGGGGATAGGCAAGGGTTCAATCTTCATTCATGCCTTTAGGCAGTCTAACTGACACATTCAAATCAATTTATGAAAATGTATGAAAAGCTCGTAAACCGAAGATCATCGGCTCAATCCCCATCCTTGCCTTTAGCAAGTCTAAACGGCGCATTGTGGTCCATGCTCGATGTGCTTGCTTTTTTTTTCTTCGACAAGTTTACCAAAAATGTTAGATCAAATGTTTTCGAAGGGTGTTTTTGAAAATATTCCCTGACCGGGGATAGGCAAGGGTTCAATCTTCATTCATGCCTTTAGGCAGTCTAACTGACACATTCAAATACATTTTTGAAAATGTATGAAAAGCACGTAAACCGAAAATCATGGGCTCAATTCCCATCCTTGCCTTTAGCAAGTCTAAACGGCGCATTGTGGTCCATGCTCGATGTGCTTGCTTTTTTTTTCTTCGAAAAGTTTACCCAAATGTTAGATAAAATGTTTTCGAAGGGTGTTTTTGAAAATATTCCCTGACCGGGGATAGGCAAGGGTTCAATCTTCATTCATTCATGCCTTTAGGCAGTCTAACTTGACACAGTTTTCGAAGGGTGTTTTTAAAATAGGCAAGGGTTCAATCTTCATTTGCCTTTAGGCAGAAAATGACACATTCAAATGAATTTATGAAAATGTGAAAAGCTCGTAAACCGAAGATCATTTTTGCCTTTAGCAAGTCTAAACGGCGCATTGTGGTCCATGCTCGATGTGCAAAAATTAGATTAAAATGTTTACCAAAAAAATTAGATAAAATGTTTTCGAAGGGTGTTTTTGTAAATATTCCCTGACCGGGGATAGGCAAGGGTTCAATCTTCATTCATGCCTTTAGGCAGTCTAACTGACACATTCAAATGAATTTATGAAAATGTATGAAAAGCTCGTAAACCGAAGATCATGGGCTCAATCCCCATCCTTGCCTTTAGCAAGTCTAAACGGCGCATTGTGGTCCATGCTCGATGTGCTTGCGATGTGGTCCATGCTTTTTTTTCTTCGAAAAGTTTACCCAAATGTTAGATAAAATGTTTTCGAAGGGTGTTTTTGAAAATATTCCCTGACCGGGGATAGGCAAGGGTTCAATCTTCATTCATGCCTTTAGGCAGTCTAAATGACACATTCAAGTCTAAATGGCGGATTGTGGTCCATGCTCGAAGTCTGCAGTGCTTTTTTTTTTTCTTCAAAACGTTTCCCAAAAATTAGATAAAATGTTTTCGAAGGGTGTTTTTGTAAATATTCCCTGACCGGGGATAGGCAAGGGTTCAATCTTCATTCATGCCTTTAGGCAGTCTAACTGACACATTCAAATGAATTTATGAAAATGTATGAAAAGCTCGTAACCGAAGATCATGGGCTCAATCCCCATCCTTGCCTTTAGCAAGTCTAAACGGCGCATTGTGGTCCATGCTTCGGTTTACGAGCTTTTCATACATTTTCATAAATTCATTTGAATGTGTCAGTTAGACTGCCTAAAGGCATGAATGAAGATTGAACCCTTGCCTATCCCCGGTCAGGGAATATTTACAAAAACACACTACGAAAACATTTTATCTAATTTTGGGGAAACGTTTTGAAGAAAAAAAAAAAAAGCAAGCACTTCGAGCATGGACCACAATCCGCCATTTAGACTTGAATGTGTCATTTAGACTGCCTAAGGCATGAATGAAGATTGAACCCTTGCCTATCCCCGGTCAGGGAATATTTTCAAAAACACCCTTCGAAAACATTTTATCTAACATTTGGGTAAACTTTTGAAGAAAAAAAGCAAGCACATCGAGCATGGACCACAATGCGCCGTTTAGACTTGCTAAAGGCAAGGATGGGATTGAGCCCATGATCTTCGGTTTACAGCTTTTCATACATTTTCATAAATTCATTTGAATGTGTCAGTTAGACTGCCTAAAGGCATGAATGAAGATTGAACCCTTGCCTATCCCGGTCAGGGAATATTTACAAAAACACCCTTCGAAAACATTTTATCTAATTTTTGGGGAAACTTTTTGAAGAAAAAAAAAAAAAGCACTTCGAGCATGGACCACAATCCGCCATTTAGACTTGAATGTGTCATTTAGACTGCCTAAAGGCATGAATGAAGATCTGATTTTACAAAAACACCATTTTGCCTACATCCCCGGTCTGACCAACTGAATATTTTCAGTCAAAGACAAACCAATGACGGCTGAAAACATTTTATCTAACATTTTGGAAACATTAAACTGTCGAAGAGCAAGCACATCGAGCATGGACCACAATGCGCCGTTTAGACTTGCTAAAGGCAAGGATGGGGATTGAGCCCATGATCTTCGGTTTACGAGCTTTTCATACATTTTCATAAATTCATTTGAATGTGTCAGTTAGACTGCCTAAAGGGATGAATGAAGATTGATACCTTGCCTATCCCCGGTCAGGGAATATTTACAAAAACACACTACGAAAACATTTTATCTAATTTTGGGGAAACGTTTTGAAGAAAAAAAAAGCAAGCACTTCGAGCATGGACCACAATCCGCCATTTAGACTTGAATGTGTCATTTAGACTGCCTAAGGGCATGAATGAAGATTGAACCCTTGCCTATCCCCGGTCAGGGAAGATTTTCAAAAAACCCTTTGAAAACATTTTATCTAACATTTTGGTAAACTTTCGAAGAAAAAAAAGCAAGCACATCGAGCATGGACCACAATGCGCCGTTTAGACTTGCTAAAGGCAAGGATGGGAATTGAGCCCATGATCTTCGGTTTACGAGCTTTTCATACATTTTCAAAATTATTTGAATGTGTCAGTTAGACTGCCTAAAGGCATGAATGAAGATTGAACCCTTGCCTATCCCGGTCAGGGAATATTTTCAAAACACCCTACGAAAACATTTTATCTAACATTTTGGAAACTTTGAAGAAGAAAACATTTTATCAAAAAAAAAAAGCAAGCACATCGAGCATGGACCACAATGCGCCGTTTAGACTTGCTAAAGGCAAAGAATAGGGATTGAGCCCATGATCTTCGGTTTACGAGCTTTTCATACATTTTCATAAATTGATTTGAATGTGTCAGTTAGACTGCCTAAAGGCATGAATGAAGATTGAACCCTTGCCTATCCCCGGTCAGGGAATATTTCAAAAACACCCAGAAAACATTTTATCTAACATTTTAAACTTTTGAAGAAAAACACAAGCACATCGAGCATGGAAAATGCGCATTTTATCAAGGATAGCCCATTTTCGGTTTACGGCTTTTCAAATTTTCATAAATTCATTTGAATGTGTCAGTTAGACTGCCTAAAGGGATGAATGAAGGGTCAGGGCAAAAACACTTCGAAAACATTTTACGAGCTAATTTTGGGGAAAGTTTTGAAGAAAAAAGCAAGCACTTCGAGCATTCAATCCGCCATTTAGACTTGAATGTGTCATTTAGACTGCCTAAGGGCATGAATGAAGATTGAACCCTTGCCTATCCCCGGTCAGGGAATATTTTCAAAAACACCCTTCGAAAACATTTTATCTAACATTTGGGTAAACTTTTCGAAGAAAAAAAAAGCAAGCACATCGAGCATGGACCACAATGCGCCGTTTAGACTTGCTAAAGGCAAGGATGGGAATTGAGCCCATGATCTTCGGTTTACGAGCTTTTCATACATTTTCATAAATTGATTTGAATGTGTCAGTTAGACTGCCTAAAGGCATGAATGAAGATTGAACCCTTGCCTATCCCCGGTCAGGGAATATTTACAAAAACACCCTTCGAAAACATTTTATCTAATTTTTGGGGAAACTTTTTGAAGAAACAAAAAAGCATGCTCCTTCGAGCCGGATTTGAACCAGCGACCTAAGGATCTCCGTAACTACCACTACAGTCCTCCGCTCTACCAACTGAGCTATCGAAGGTCTCTCAGTCAAAGACAAACCAATGACGCCTGAAAGCGATATATCTTGGCCGCTTATTCTGTTAAGAAAATAAATGGACCACAATGCGCCGTTTAGACTTGCTAAAGGCAAGGATGGTGATTGAGCCCATGATCTTCGGTTTACGAGCTTTTCATACATTTTCATAAATTCATTTGAATGTGTCAGTTAGACTGCCTAAAGGGATGAATGAAGATTGATACCTTGCCTATCCCCGGTCAGGGAATATTTACAAAAACACACTACGAAAACATTTTATCTAATTTTTGGGGAAACGTTTTGAAGAAAAAAAGCAAGCACTTCGAGCATGGACCACAATCCGCCATTTAGACTTGAATGTGTCATTTAGACTGCCTAAGGGCATGAATGAAGATTGAACCCTTGCCTATCCCCGGTCAGGGAAGATTTTCAAAAACACCCATTTCGAAGAAAACATTTTATCTAACATTTGGGTAAACTTTTCGAAGCCTAAAGGCATGAAAAAAAACAAGCACATCGAGCATGGACCACAATGCGCCGTTTAGACTTGCTAAAGGCAAGGATGGGGATTGAGCCCATGATCTTCGGTTTACGTGCTTTTCATACATTTTCATAAATTCATTTGAATGTGTCAGTTAGACTGCCTAAAGGCATGAATGAAGATTGAACCCTTGCCTATCCCCCAGGGAATATTTTCAAAAACACCCTTCGAAAACATTTTATCTAACATTGGGTAAACTTTCGAAGAAAAAAAAGCAAGCACATCGAGCATGGACCACAATGCGCCGTTTAGACTTGCTAAAGGCAAGGATGGGGATTGAGCCCATGATCTTCGGTTTACGAGCTTTTCATACATTTTCATAAATTCATTGATTTGAATGTGGGGAAACGTGCTTTTCATTTAGACTGCCTAAGGGCATGAATGAAGATTGAACCCTTGCCTATCCCCGGTCAGGGAATATTTTCAAAAACACCCTTTGAAAACATTTTATCTAACATTTTTGTAAACTTTTTGAAGAAAAAAAAAGCAAGCACATCGAGCATGGACCACAATGCGCCGTTTAGACTTGCTAAAGGCAGGATGGGAATTGAGCCCATGAATGCTTTTCATACATTTTCATAAATTCATTTGAATGTGTCAGTTAGACTGCCTAAAGGCATGAATGAAGATTGAACCCTTGCCTATCCCCCGGTCAGGGAATATTTTCAAAAACACCCTTTGAAAAACATTTTATCTAACATTTTGGGGAAACTTTTGAAAACATTTTATCTAAAGAAGAAAAAAAAAGCAAGCACATCGAGCATGGACCACAATGCGCCGTTTAGACTTGCTAAAGGCAAGGATGGGGATTGAGCCCATGATCTTCGGTTTACGAGCTTTTCATACATTTTCATAAATTGATTTGAATGTGTCAGTTAGACTGCCTAAAGGCATGAATGAAGATTGAACCCTTGCCTATCCCCGGTCAGGGAATATTTACAAAAACACCCTTCAAAACATTTTATCTAATTTTTGGGAAACTTTTGAAGAAACAAAAAGCATGCTCCTTCTCGGAGCCGGATTTGAACCAGCGACCTAAGGATCTCCGTAACTACCACTACAGTCCTCCGCTCTACCAACTGAGCTATCGAAGGTCTCTCAGTCAAAGACAAACCAATGACGCCTGAAAGCGATATATCTTGGCCACTTATTCTGTTAAGAAAATAAATGGACCACAATGCGCCGTTTAGACTTGCTAAAGGCAAGGATGGGATTGAGCCCATGATCTTCGGTTTACGAGCTTTTCATACATTTTCATAAATTTATTTGAATGTGTCAGTTAGACTGCCTAAAGGCATGAATGAAGATTGATACCCTTGCCTATCCCCGGTCAGGGAATATTTACAAAAACACACTACGAAAACATTTTATCTAATTTTGGGGAAACGTTTTGAAGAAAAAAAAAAAGCAAGCACTTCGAGCATGGACCACAATCCGCCATTTAGACTTGAATGTGTCATTTAGACTGCCTAAGGGCATGAATGAAGATTGAACCCTTGCCTATCCCCGGTCAGGGAAGATTTTCAAAACACCCTTCAAAACATTTTATCTAACATTTGGGTAAACTTTTCGAAGAAAAAAAGCAAGCACATCGAGCATGGACCACAATGCGCCGTTTAGACTTGCTAAAGGCAAGGATGGGATTGAGCCCATGATCTTCGGTTTACGAGCTTTTCATACATTTTCATAAATTATTTGAATGTGTCAGTTAGACTGCCTAAAGGCATGAATGA
>CM055728.1:1834912-1852007 GCA_029465975.1 Dallia pectoralis
TCATGCCTTTAGGCAGTCTAACTGACACATTCAAATATATTTATGAAAATGTATGAAAAGCATAAACCGAAGTTCATGGGCTCAATCCCAATCCTTGCCTTTAGCAAGTCTAAACGGCGCATTGTGGTCCATGCTCGATGTGCTGCTTTTTTCTTTCTTCAAAAAGTTTCCCCAAAAATTAGATAAAATGTTTTCGAAGGGTGATTTGAAAATATTCCCTGACCAGGGATAGGCAAGGGTTCAATCTTCATTCATGCCTTTAGGCAGTCTAAATGACACATTCAAATGAATTTATGAAAATGTATGAAAAGCTCGTAAACCGAAGATCATGGGCTCAATCCCCATCCTTGCGTTTAGCAAGTCTAAACGGCGCATTGTGGTCCATGCTCGATGTGCTTGCTTTTTTTTCTTCGAAAAGTTTACCCAAATGTTAGATAAAATGTTTTCGAAGGGTGTTTTTGAAAATATTCCCTGACCGGGGATAGGCAAGGGTTCAATCTTCAATCATGCCTTTAGGCAGTCTAACTGACACATTCAAATACATTTTTGAAAATGTATGAAAAGCACGTAAACCGAAGATCTCATCATCATCTCATCTTCAACCGCTTATCCGGGCTTGCTCGGGTCGCGGGGGTAGCAGCTCTAGCAGGGGACCCCAAACTTCCCTTTCCCGGGCAACATTAGCCAGCTCTGACTGGGGAATCCCGAGGCGTTCCCAGGCCAGTGTGGAGATATAATCTCTCCACCTAGTCCTGGGTCTTCCCGAGGTCTCCTCCCAGCTGGACGTGCCTGGAACACCTCTCTAGGGAGGCGCCCAGGTGGCATTCTTACAAGATGCCCGAACCACCTCAACTGGCTCCTTTCTATGCAAAGGAGCAGCGGCTCTACTCCGAGTTCCTCTCGGATGACTGAGCTTCTCACCCTATCCCTAAGGGAGAGGCCAGCCACCTTTCTGAGAAAACCCATTTCGGCCGCTTGTACCCGCGATCTCGTTCTTTCGGTCATGACCCAGCTTTCATGACCATAGGTGAGGGTAGGAACAAAGATTGACTTTGATCGAGAGCTTTGCCTTTCGGCTCAGCTCTCTTTTCGTCACAACGGTGCGGTGAAGCGAATGCAACACCGCCCCGCTGCTCCGATCCTCCGACCAAACTCCCGCTCCATTGTTCCCTCACTCGCGAACAGGACCCCGAGGTACTTGAACTCCTTCACTTGGAGTAAGGACTCATTCCCTACCCGGAGTAGGCACTCCACCGGTTTCCTGCTGAGAGTCATGGCCTCAGATTTAGAGGTGCTAACCCTCATCCCAGCCGCTTCACACTCGGCTGCGAACCGATCCAGTGAGTGCTGAAGGTCACCGACCGATGAGGCCATCAGGACCACATCATCCGCAAAAAGCAGTGATGTGACCATCAGCCCACCGAACGGGAACCCCTCCCCCCATGACTACGCCTTGATATCCTGTCCATGAATATTACAAACAGGATTGGTGACAAAGCGCAGCCCTGGCGGAGGCCAACCCCCACCGGGAACGAATCCGACTTACTGCCGAGGACACGGACACAGCTCATGCTTTGAGCGTACAGAGATTGGATGGCCCTGAGAAGAGACCCCCTCACCCCATACTCCCGCAGCACCTCCCACAAAGATCCCGGGGTACCCGGTCATACGCCTTCTCCAGATCCACAAAACACATGTAGACTGGATGGGCATACTCCCAGGCCCCCTCCAGGATCCTTGCGAGAGTAAAGAGCTGGTCCGTGGTTCCCGGCCAGGACGAAAACCGCATTGTTCCTCTTCAATCTGAGGTTCGACTATTGGCCGAACCCTCCTTTCCAGCACTTTGGAGTACACTTTACCAGGAGGCTGAGGAGTGTGATACCTCTGTAATTGGCACACACTCTCTGGTCCCCCTTTTAAAGAGGGGAACCACCACCCCGGTCTGCCACTCCTCTGGCACTGTCCCAGACTTCCATGCAATGTTGAAGAGGCGTGTCAACCAAGACAGCCCTTCCCCACCCAAAGCTTTTAGCATTTCTGGACGAATCTCATCAGTCCCTGGGGCTTTGCCACTGTGGAGTTGTTTGACTACCTCAGCGACTTCCCCAGGGAAACTGACGATGACCCTCCATCAGCCTCCAGCTCTGCCTCTGTACTAGAGGGCGTGTAGGTCGGATTCAGGAGCTCCTCAAAATGCTCTTTCCAGCGCCCGATCACATCATCAGTTGAGGTCAACAGTGTCCCATCCTTACTGTACACAGCTTGGATGGTTCCCGTTTTCCCCTTCTGAGGTGCCGAACGGTTTTCCAGAAGCATTTTGGTGCCGACCGAAAGTCCTTCTCCATAGCTTCTCCAAACTTCTCCCACACCCGCTGCTTTGCCTCTGACACGGCAGCGGCTGCAGCCCTTCGGGCCTGACGGTACCCTGCAACTGCCTCCGGAGTCCCCAGGGCTAGCATATCCCTGAAGGCCTCCTTCTTCAGTCGGACAGCTTCCCTGACCACCGTGGTCCACAGTTGACAGCTCTGCCCCTCTCTTCACCCGAGTGTCCAAAACATGCGGCCTTAGATCAGCCGATACGATCACAAAATCGATCATTGACCTTCGGCGTAGGGTGCTCTGGTACCATGTACACTTATGCGCCTCCTTATGTTCGAACATGGTGTTTGTTATAGACAATCCATGACTAGCACAGAAGTCCAATAACAAACGACCGCTCGGGTTTAGATCAGGGAGGCCGTTCCTCCCAATCACGCCTCTCAGGTGTCTCCATCGTTGCCCACATGTGCGTTGAAGTCTCCCAGCAGAATGATGGAGTCCCCTACTGGAGCCCTATATAGGACTCCCTTCAGGGTCTCCAAGAAGGCTGAATACTCCGAACTGCTGTTTGGTGCATAAGCACAAACAACAGTCAGAGTTTTCCCCCACCACCCTTAGGCGTAGGGAGGCAAACCTCCGAAGATCATGGGCTCAATCCCCATCCTTGCCTTTAGCAAGTCTAAACGGCGCATTGTGGTCCATGCTCGATGTGCTTGCTTTCAGGCGTTTTTTTTTCTTCAAAAAGTTTCCCAAAAATTAGATAAAATGTTTTCGAAGGGTGTTTTTGTAAATATTCCCTGACCGGGGATAGGCAAGGGTTCAATCTTCATTCATGCCTTTAGGCAGTCTAACTGACACATTCAAATGAATTTATGAAAATGTATGAAAAGCTCGTAAACCGAAGATCATGGGCTCAATCCCCATCCTTGCCTTTAGCAAGTCTAAACGGCGCATTGTGGTCCATGCTCGATGTGCTTGCTTTTTTTTTTTTGTTTCGAAAAAGTTTACCCAAAAATGTTAGATAAAATGTTTTCGAAGGGTGTTTTTGAAAATATTCCCTGACCGGGGATAGGCAAGGGTTCAATCTTCATTCATGCCTTTAGGCAGTCTAACTGACACATTCAAATGAATTTATGAAAATGTATGAAAAGCTCGTAAACCGAAGATCATGGGCTCAATCCCCATCCTTGCCTTTAGCAAGTCTAAACGGCGCATTGTGGTCCATGCTCGATGTGCTTGCTTTTTTTTCTTCAAAAAGTTTCCCCAAAAATTAGATAAAATGTTTTCGAAGGGTGTTTTTGTAAATATTCCCTGACCGGGGATAGGCAAGGGTTCAATCTTCATTCATGCCTTTAGGCAGTCTAACTGACACATTCAAATGAATTTATGAAAATGTAAGTCTAAACCGGATCATGGGCTCAATTGCCTTTAGGTCCAAACGGCGCATTGTGGTCCATGCTCGATGTGCTTTTTTTTTTTCTTCAAAAGTTTCCCCAAAAATTAGATAAAATGTTTTCGAAGGGTGTTTTTGAAAATATTCCCTGACCGGGGATAGGCAAGGGTTCAATCTTCATTCATGCCTTTAGGCAGTCTAACTGACACATTCAAATGAATTTATGAAAATGTATGAAAAGCTCGTAAACCGAAGATCATGGGCTCAATCCCCATCCTTGCCTTTAGCAAGTCTAAACGGCGCATTGTGGTCCATGCTCGATGTGCTTGCTTTTTTTTTTCTTCGAAAAGTTTACCCAAATGTTAGATAAAATGTTTTCGAAGGGTGTTTTTGAAAATATTCCCTGACCGGGGATAGGCAAGGGTTCAATCTTCATTCATGCCTTTAGGCAGTCTAAATGACACATTCAAGTCTAAATGGCGGATTGTGGTCATGCTTGCTTTTTTTTTCTTCAAAACGTGGTCCATGCTTTAGCGAAGTGCTTGCTTTTTTTTTTTTTTTTCTTCAAAAAGTTTCCCCAAAAATTAGATAAAATGTTTTCGAAGGGTGTTTTTGTAAATATTCCCTGACCGGGGATAGGCAAGGGTTCAATCTTCATTCATGCCTTTAGGCAGTCTAACTGACACATTCAAATGAATTTATGAAAATGTATGAAAAGCTCGTAAACCGAAGATCATGGGCTCAATCCCCATCCTTGCCTTTAGCAAGTCTAAACGGCGCATTGTGGTCCATGCTCGATGTGCTTGCTTTTTTTTTTTTTTTTTTTCAAAAAGTTTACCCAAAATTAGATAAAATGTTTTCGAAGGGTGTTTTTGTAAATATTCCCTGACCGGGGATAGGCAAGGTATCAATCTTCATTCATGCCTTTAGGCAGTCTAACTGACACATTCAAATGAATTTATGAAAATGTATGAAAAGCTCGTAAACCGAAGATCATGGGCTCAATCCCCATCCTTCCTTTAGCAAATGTTAGATAAAATGTTTTCGAAGGGTGTTTTTGAAAATATCTAAATGGCGCATTGTGGTCCATGCTCGATGTGCTTGCTTTTTTTTTTTCTTCAAAAAGTTTACCCAAAAATTAGATAAAATGTTTTCGAAGGGTGTTTTTGAAAATATTCCCTGACCGGGGATAGGCAAGGGTTCAATCTTCATTCATGCCTTTAGGCAGTCTAACTGACACATTCAAATGAATTTATGAAAATGTATGAAAAGCTCGTAAACCGAAGATCATGGGCTCAATCCCCATCCTTGCCTTTAGCAAGTCTAAACGGCGCATTGTGGTCCATGCTCGATGTGCTTGCTTTTTTTCTTTTTTGTTTCTTCAAAAGTTTCCCCAAAAATTAGATAAAATGTTTTTTCGAAGGGTGTTTTTGAAAATATTCCCTGACCGGGGATAGGCAAGGGTTCAATCTTCATTCATGCCTTTAGGCAGTCTAACTGACACATTCAAATGAATTTATGAAAATGTATGAAAGC
The DNA here is from genome assembly GCA_029465975.1 of Dallia pectoralis. NCBI lineage: Eukaryota > Metazoa > Chordata > Actinopteri > Esociformes > Umbridae > Dallia > Dallia pectoralis. Next base: position 1,840,161 of record CM055728.1, read on the forward strand.
GACCATGGGCTCAATCCCCATCGTAAACCGAAGATCATGGGCTCAATCCCCATCCTTGCCTTTAGCAAGTCTAAACGGCGCATTGTGGTCCATGCTCGATGTGCTTGCTTTTTTTTTTTTTCAAAAAGTTTCCCCAAAAATTAGATAAAATGTTTTCGAAGGGTGTTTTTGAAAATATTCCCTGACCGGGGATAGGCAAGGGTTCAATCTTCATTCATGCCTTTAGGCAGTCTAACTGACACATTCAAATGAATTTATGAAAATGTATGAAAAGCTCGTAAACCGAAGATCATGGGCTCAATCCCCATCCTTGCCTTTAGCAAGTCTAAACGGCGCATTGTGGTCCATGCTCGATGTGCTTGCTTTTTTTTTCTTCAAAAAGTTTCCCCAAAAATTAGATAAAATGTTTTCGAAGGGTGTTTTTGTAAATATTCCCTGACCGGGGATAGTTTTTCAAAATATTCCCTGACCGGGGTCCATAGGCAAGATAAAATGTTTTCGAAGGGTTCAATCTTCATTTCATTCATGCCTTTAGGCAGTCTAACTGACACATTCAAATGAATTTATGAAAATGTATGAAAAGCTCGTAAACCGAAGATCATGGGCTCAATCCCCATCCTTGCCTTTAGCAAGTCTAAACGGCGCATTGTGGTCCATGCTCGATGTGCTTGCTTTTTTTTTTTACTTCGAAAAATATTCCCTGTTTACCCAAAAACTGTTAGATAAAATGTTTTCGAAAAGTTTACCCAAATTTAGATAAAATGTTTTCGTGTTTTTTGAAAATATTCCCTGACCGGGGATAGGCAAGGGTTCAATCTTCATTCATGCCTTTAGGCAGTCTAACTGACACATTCAAATGAATTTATGAAAATGTATGAAAAGCTCGTAAACCGAAGATCATGGGCTCAATTCCCATCCTTGCCTTTTTGAAAATGTATGAAAAGCAAGTCTAAACCGAAGATCATGGGCTCAATCAATCCAATCCTTGCCTTTAGCAAGTCTAAACGGCGCATTGTGGTCCATGCTCGATGTGCTTGCTTTTTTTTTTTTCAAAAAGTTTCCCCAAAATTAGATAAAATGTTTTCGAAGGGTGTTTTTGTAAATATTCCCTGACCGGGGATAGGCAAGGGTTCAATCTTCATTCATGCCTTTAGGCAGTCTAACTGACACATTCAAATGAATTTATGAAAATGTATGAAAAGCTCGTAAACCGAAGATCATGGGCTCAATCCCAATTCTTTGCCTTTAGCAAGTCTAAACGGCGCATTGTGGTCCATGCTATCTTCTTTTTTTTTCTTCGACAAAATTAGATAAAATGTTTTCGGCCAAGATTTATGCTATTCCCTGACCGGGGATAGGCATTGGTTTGTCTTTTCATGCTGGCAGAGACCTTCAAGCTTTGGTAGAGCTGAGGACTGTAGTGGTTTACGGAGATCCTTAGGTCGCTGGTTCAAATTGTGGTCCATGCTCGAAGGAGCTTGCTTTTTTTTTTCAAAAAGTTTCCCCAAAATTAGATAAAATGTTTTCGAAGGGTGTTTTTGTAAATATTCCCTGACCGGGGATAGGCAAGGGTTCAATCTTCATTCATGCCTTTAGGCAGTCTAACTGACACATTCAAATGAATTTATGAAAATGTATGAAAAGCTCGTAAACCGAAGATCATGGGCTCAATCCCCATCCTTGCCTTTAGCAAGTCTAAACGGCGCATTGTGGTCCATGCTCGATGTGCTTGCTTTTTTTTCTTCGAAAAGTTTACCCAAAATGTTAGATAAAATGTTTTCGAAGGGTGTTTTTGAAAATATTCCCTGACCGGGGATAGGCAAGGGTTCAATCTTCATTCATGCCTTTAGGCAGTCTAACTGACACATTCAAATGAATTTATGAAAATGTATGAAAAGCTCGTAAACCGAAGATCATGGGCTCAATCCCCATCCTTGCCTTTAGCAAGTCTAAACGGCGCATTGTGGTCCATGCTCGAAAAAGTGCTTGTTTTTTTTTCTTCAAAAAGTTTCTAACTGACCAAAAATTAGATAAAATGTTTTCGAAGGGTGTTTTTGAAAATATTCCCTGACCGGGGATAGGCAAGGGTTCAATCTTCATTCATGCCTTTAGGCAGTCTAACTGACACATTCAAATGAATTTATGAAAATGTATGAAAAGCTCGTAAACCGAAGATCATGGGCTCAACCCCATCCTTGCCTTTAGCAAGTCTAAACGGCGCATTGTGGTCCATGCTCGATGTGCTTGCTTTTTTTTTCTTCGAAAAGTTTACCCAAAAATTAGATAAAATGTTTTCGAAGGGTGTTTTTGTAAATATTCCCTGACCGGGGATAGGCAAGGGTTCAATCTTCATTCATGCCTTTAGGCAGTCTAACTGACACATTCAAATGAATTTATGAAAATGTATGAAAAGCTCAATCAATCCCATCCTTGCCTTTAGCAAACCGAAGATCATGGGCTCAATCCCCATCCTTGCCTTTAGGAAGTCTAAACGGCGCATTGTGGTCCATGCTCGATGTGCTTGCTTTTTTTTTCTTCAAAAAGTTTCCCCAAAAATTAGATAAAATGTTTTCGAAGGGTGTTTTTGAAAATATTCCCTGACCGGGGATAGGCAAGGGTTCAATCTTCATTCATGCCTTTAGGCAGTCTAACTGACACATTCAAATGAATTTATGAAAATGTATGAAAAGCTCGTAAACCGAAGATCATGGGCTCAATCCCCATCCTTGCCTTTAGCAAGTCTAAACGGCGCATTGTGGTCCATGCTCGATGTGCTTGCTTTTTTTTTCTTCGAAAAGTTTACCCAAATGTTAGATAAAATGTTTTCGAAGGGTGTTTTTGAAAATATTCCCTGACCGGGGATAGGCAAGGGTTCAATCTTCATTCATGCCTTTAGGCAGTCTAACTGACACATTCATTCAAATGCCTTTAGGCAGTCTAACTGACAAATTCAAATGATAAAATGTTTTCATAAATATTCCCTGAAAAAGATGTAATTCAAATGAATGCCTTTAGAAAGGGTTCAATTGTGGTCCATTCATCATTTAGGCAAGTCAATTCCCTGACCGGGGATAGGCAAGGGTTCAATGAGTCTAACTGAATTTATGAAAATGTATGAAAAGCTCGTAAACCGAAGATCATGGGCTCAATCCCCATCCTTGCCTTTAGCAAGTCTAAACGGCGCATTGTGGTCCATGCTCGATGTGCTTGCTTTTTTTTTTCTTCAAAAGTTTACCCAAATGTTAGATAAAATGTTTTCGAAGGGTGTTTTTGAAAATATTCCCTGACCGGGGATAGGCAAGGGTTCAATCTTCATTCATGCCTTTAGGCAGTCTAACTGACACATTCAAATGAATTTAAAAAATGATGAAAAGCTCAAGTAAACCGAAGATCATGGGCTCAATCCCCATCCTTGCCTTTAGCAAGTCTAAACGGCGCATTGTGGTCCATGCTCGATGTGCTTGCTTTTTTTTCTTCAAAAAGTTTCCCAAAAATTAGATAAAATGTTTTCGAAGGGTGTTTTTGTAAATATTCCCTGACCGGGGATAGGCAAGGGTTCAATCTTCATTCATGCCTTTAGGCAGTCTAACTGACACATTCAAATGAATTTATGAAAATGTATGAAAAGCTCGTAAACCGAAGATCATGGGCTCAATCCCCATCCTTGCCTTTAGCAAGTCTAAACGGCGCATTGTGGTCCATGCTCGATGTGCTTGCTTTTTTTTTCTTCAAAAGTTTCCCCAAAAATTTAGATAAAATGTTTTCGAAGGGTGTTTTTGAAAATATTCCCTGACCGGGGATAGGCAAGGGTTCAATCTTCATTCATGCCTTTAGGCAGTCTAACTGACACATTCAAATGAATTTATGAAAATGTATGAAAAGCTCGTAAACCGAAGATCATGGGCTCAATCCCCATCCTTGCCTTTAGCAAGTCTAAACGGCGCATTGTGGTCCATGCTGCTCGATGTGCTTGCTTTTTTTTTTTTCTTCGAAAAGTTTACCCAAATGTTAGATAAAATGTTTTCGAAGGGTGTTTTTGAAAATATTCCCTGACCGGGGATAGGCAAGGGTTCAATCTTCATTCATGCCTTTAGGCAGTCTAAATGACACATTCAAATCTAAATTTATGAAAATGTAAAAAAAGCTCGTAAACCGAAGATCATGGGCTCAATCCCCATCCTTGCCTTTAGCAAGTCTAAACGGCGCATTGTGGTCCATGCTCGATGTGCTTGCTTTTTTTTTCTTCAAAACGTTTCCCCAAAAATTAGATAAAATGTTTTCGTAGGGTGTTTTTGTAAATATTCCCTGACCGGGGATAGGCAAGGGTTCAATCTTCATTCATGCCTTTAGGCAGTCTAACTGACACATTCAAATGAATTTATGAAAATGTATGAAAAGCTCGTAAACCGAAGATCATGGGCTCAATCCCCATCCTTGCCTTTAGCAAAACCGCATTGTGGTCCATGCTCGATGTGCTTGCTTTTTTTTTCTTCAAAATGCTTTGCTTGTTTTTTTTTCTTCAAAAAGTTTCCCAAAAATTAGATAAAATGTTTTCGAAGGGTGTTTTTGAAAATATTCCCTGACCGGGGATAGGCAAGGGTTCAATCTTCATTCATGCCTTTAGGCAACTGAACTTCAAACATTCATGAAAATTTATGAAAATGCTCGCAAACCGAAGATCATGGGCTCAATCCAATCCATCTTTGCCTTTAGCAAGTCTAAACTTTGTGGTCCATGCTTTTTTTTTTTTTTTCAAAAAGTTTACCCAAAAATTTAGATAAAATGTTTTCGAAGGGTGTTTTTGAAAATATTCCCTGACCGGGGATAGGCAAGGGTTCAATCTTCATTCATGCCTTTAGGCAGTCTAACTGACACATTCAAATGAATTTATGAAAATGTATGAAAAGCTCGTAAACCGAAGATCATGGGCTCAATCCCCATCCTTGCCTTTAGCAAGTCTAAACGGCGCATTGTGGTCCATGCTCGATGTGCTTGCTTTTTTTTTCTTCTTCAAAAGTTTACCCAAAAATTTAGATAAAATGTTTTCGAAGGGTGTTTTTGAAAATATTCCCTGACCGGGGATAGGCAAGGGTTCAATCTTCATTCATGCCTTTAGGCAGTCTAACTGACACATTCATTCAAATGAATTTATGAAAATGTATGAAAAGCTCGTAAACCGAAGATCATGGGCTCAATCCCCATCCTTGCCTTTAGCAAGTCTAAACGGCGCATTGTGGTCCATGCTCGATGTGCTTGCTTTTTTTTTCTTCAAAAAGTTTCCCCAAAAATTAGATAAAATGTTTTCGAAGGGTGTTTTTGAAAATATTCCCTGACCGGGGATAGGCAAGGGTTCAATCTTCATTCATGCCTTTAGGCAGTCTAACTGACACATTCAAAAAATGAATTTATGAAAATGTATGAAAAGCTCGTAAACCGAAGATCATGGGCTCAATCCCCATCCTTGCCTTTAGCAAGTCTAAACGGCGCATTGTGGTCCATGCTCGATGTGCTTGCTTTTTTTTCTTCAAAACGTTTCCCCAAAAATTTGATAAAATGTTTTCGAAGGGTGTTTTTGAAAATATTCCCTGACCGGGGATAGGCAAGGGTTCAATCTTCATTCATGCCTTTAGGCAGTCTAACTGACACATTCAAATGAATTTATGAAAATGTATGAAAAGCTCGTAAACCGAAGATCATGGGCTCAATCCCCATCCTTGCCTTTAGCAAGTCTAAACGGCGCATTGTGGTCCATGCTGTGCTTTTTTTTTTCTTCGAAAAGTTTACCCAAATGTTAGATAAAATGTTTTCGAAGGGTGTTTTTGAAAATATTCTTAGGCAAGGGTTCAATTTTTCATGCCCTTTCATTCAAAAAAGTTTTCCCAAAAATGTTAGATAAAATGTTTTCAATCCCCATCCTTGCCTTTAGCAAGTCTAGGGTGTTTTTGAAAATATTCCCTGACCGGGGATAGGCAAGGGTTCAATCTTCATTTCCATGCCTTTTTCGAGGCAGTCTTCCCTGACACATTCAAATGATTCATTTATGAAAAATGAATTTATGAAAATGTATGAAAAGCTCGTAAACCGAAGATCATGGGCTCAATCCCCATCCTTGCCTTTAGCAAGTCTAAACGGCGCATTGTGGTCCATGCTCGATGTGGGCTCTTTAGCTTTTTTTTTTTTTCTTCAAAAGTTTACCCAAAATTAGATAAAAATGTTTTCGAAGGGTGTTTTTGAAAATATTCCCTGACCGGGGATAGGCAAGGGTTCAATCTTCATTCATGCCTTTAGGCAGTCTAACTGACACATTCAAATGAATTTATGAAAATGTATGAAAAGCTCGTAAACCGAAGATCATGGGCTCAATCCCCATCCTTGCCTTTAGCAAGTCTAAACGGCGCATTGTGGTCCATGCTCGATGTGCTTGCTTTTTTTTTTTTTTCAAAAATCGTTTACCCAAATTTAGATAAAATGTTTTCGAAGGGTGTTTTTGAAAATATTCCCTGACCGGGGATAGGCAAGGGTTCAATCTTCATTCATGCCTTTAGGCAGTCTAACTGACACATTCAAATGAATTTATGAAAATTAAGATCATGGGCTCAAATGTGCCTTTAGCAAGTCTTTTTGTTTCCCAAAAATTAGATAAAATGTTTTCGAAGGGTGTTTTTGAAAATATTCCCTGACCGGGGATAGGCAAGGGTTCAATCTTCATTCATGCCTTTAGGCAGTCTAACTCACACATTCAAATGAATTTATGAAAATGTATGAAAAGCGCGTAAACCGAAGATCATGGGCTCAATCCCCATCCTTGCCTTTAGCAAGTCTAAACGGCGCATTGTGGTCCATGCTCGATGTGCTTGCTTTTTTTTTCTTCGAAAAGTTTACCCAAATGTTAGATAAAATGTTTTCGAAGGGTGTTTTTGAAAATATTCCCTGACCGGGGATAGGCAAGGGTTCAATCTTCATTCATGCCTTTAGGCAGTCTAAATGACACATTCAAGTCTAAATGGCGGATTGTGGTCCATGCTCGTCTAAACGGCGCTTGTGGTCCATTTTTTTTTTTTTTCTTCAAAACGTTTCCCCAAAAATTAGATAAAATGTTTTCGAAGGGTGTTTTTGTAAATATTCCCTGACCGGGGATAGGCAAGGGTTCAATCTTCATTCATGCCTTTAGGCAGTCTAACTGACACATTCAAATGAATTTATGAAAATGTGAAAAAAGCCGTAAACCGAAGATCATGGGCTCAATCCCCATCCTTGCCTTTAGCAAGTCTAAACGGCGCATTGTGGTCCATGCTCGATGTGCTTGCTTTTTTTTTTTCTTCGAAAGTTTACCCAAAAATTAGATAAAATGTTTTCGAAGGGTGTTTTTGAAAATATTCCCTGACCGGGGATAGGCAAGGGTTCAATCTTCATTCATGCCTTTAGGCAGTCTAACTGACACATTCAAATTCAATTTTCCATGATGAAAAAAGTTTCCCCAAAAATTAGATAAAATGTTTTCGAAGGTAAAATATTCCGAAGATCATGGGCCAAAATCCCCATCCTTGCCTTTAGCAAGTCTAAACGGCGCATTGTGGTCCATGCTCGATGTGCTTGCTTTTTTTTTTTTTTTTCTTCAAAAGTTTACCCAAAAATTAGATAAAATGTTTTCGAAGGGTGTTTTTGAAAATATTCCCTGACCGGGGATAGGCAAGGGTTCAATCTTCATTCATGCCTTTAGGCAGTCTAACTGACACATTCAAATGAATTTATGAAAATGTATGAAAAGCTCGTAAACCGAAGATCATGGGCTCAATCCCCATCCTTGCCTTTAGCAAGTCTAAACGGCGCATTGTGGTCCATGTTTACCCAAAATGTTAGATAAAATGTTTTCAAGGGTGTTTTTGAAAATATTCCCTGACCGGGATAGGCAAGTGGTTCAATCTTCATGCACATTCAAATCTAAATGGCGGATTGTGGTCCATGCTTGAAAATGCTTTTTTTTTTTTTTCAAAAAGTTTCCCCAAAAATTAGATAAAATGTTTTCGAAGGGTGTTTTTGTAAATATTCCCTGACCGGGGATAGGCAAGGTATCAATCTTCATTCATGCCTTTAGGCAGTCTAACTGACACATTCAAATGAATTTATGAAAATGTATGAAAAGCTCGTAAACCGAAGATCATGGGCTCAATCCCCATCCTTGCCTTTAGCAAGTCTAAACGGCGCATTGTGGTCCATGCTCGATGTGCTTGCTTTTTTTTTTTTTCAAAAAGTTTCCCCAAAAATTAGATAAAATGTTTTCGAAGGGTGTTTTTGTAAATATTCCCTGACCGGGGATAGGCAAGGGTTCAATCTTCATTCATGCCTTTAGGCAGTCTAACTGACACATTCAAATGAATTTATGAAAATGTATGAAAAGCTCGTAAACCGAAGATCATGGGCTCAATCCCCATCCTTGCCTTTAGCAAGTCTAAACGGCATTTGGTCCATGCTCGATGTGCTTGCTTTTTTTTTTCAAAAGTTTAAAATGTTAGATAAAATGTTTTCGCATTTTTTGAAAATATTCCCTGACCGGTCCATGCAGTCTAAATGTGCTTTTTTTTTTTTATTCTTTCAAAAGTTTACCCAAAAATTAGATAAAATGTTTTCGAAGGGTGTTTTTGTAAATATTCCCTGACCGGGGATAGGCAAGGGTTCAATCTTCATTCATGCCTTTAGGCAGTCTAACTGATGCACATTCAAAAAGTTTCCCCAAAAATTAGAAAAATGTTTTCGATGTTTTTGTAAATATTCCCTGACCGGGGATAGGCAAGGGTTCAATCTTCATTCATGCCTTTAGGCAGTCTAACTGACACATTCAAATGAATTTATGAAAATGTATGAAAAGCCTCATGGGCTCAATTTAGCAAGTCTAAACGGCGCATTGTGGTCCCATGCTCGATGTGCTTGCTTTTTTTTTCTTCGAAAAGATAAAATGTTTACCCAAAAATTAGATAAAATGTTTTTTCGAAGGGTGTTTTTGAAAATATTCCCTGACCGGGGATAGGCAAGGGTTCAATCTTCATTCATGCCTTTAGGCAGTCTAACTGACACATTCAAATGAATTTATGAAAATGTATGAAAAGCTCGTAAACCGAAGATCATGGGCTCAATCCCCATCCTTGCCTTTAGCAAGTCTAAACGGCGCATTGTGGTCCATGCTCGATGTGCTTGCTTTTTTTTTCTTCTTCAAAAGTTTACCCAAAAATTAGATAAAATGTTTTCGAAGGGTGTTTTTGAAAATATTCCCTGACCGGGGATAGGCAAGGGTTCAATCTTCATTCATGCCTTTAGGCAGTCTAACTGACACATTCAAATGAATTTATGAAAATGTATGAAAAGCTCGTAAACCGAAGATCATGGGCTCAATCCCCATCCTTGCCTTAGCAAGTCTAAACGGCGCATTGTGGTCCATGCTCGATGTGCTTGCTTTTTTTTCTTCAACAAGTTTACCCAAAAATGTTAGATAAAATGTTTTCGAAGGGTGTTTTTGAAAATATTCCCTGACCGGGGATAGGCAAGGGTTCAATCTTCATTCATGCCTTTAGGCAGTCTAACTGACACATTCAAATGAATTTATGAAAATGTATGAAAAGCTCGTAAACCGAAGATCATGGGCTCAATCCCCATCCTTGCCTTTAGCAAGTCTAAACGGCGCATTGTGGTCCATGCTCGATGTGCTTGCTTTTTTTTTCTTCGAAAAGTTTCCCCAAAAATTAGATAAAATGTTTTCGAAGGGTGTTTTTGAAAATATTCCCTGACCGGGGATAGGCAAGGGTTCAATCTTCATTCATGCCTTTAGGCAGTCTAACTGACACATTCAAATGAATTTATGAGCTTTCATGACCATAGGTGAGGGTAGGAACAAAGATTGCTTTGCCTTTGCCTTCGGCTCAGCTCTCTTTTCGTCACAACGGTGCGGTGAAGCGAATGCAACACCGCCCCCGCTGCTCCGATCCTCCGACCAAACTCCCGCTCCATTGTTCCCTCACTCGCGAACAGGACCCCGAGGTACTTGAACTCCTTCACTTGGAGTAAGGACTCATTCCCTACCCGGAGTAGGCACTCCACCGGTTTCCTGCTGAGAGTCATGGCCTCAGATTTAGAGGTGCTAACCCTCATCCCAGCCGCTTCACACTCGGCTGCGAACCGATCCAGTGAGTGCTGAAGGTCACCGACCGATGAGGCCATCAGGACCACATCATCCGCAAAAAGCAGTGATGTGACCATCAGCCCACCGAACGGGAACCCCTCCCCCATGACTACGCCTTGATATCCTGTCCATGAATATTACAAACAGGATTGGTGACAAAGCGCAGCCCTGGCGGAGGCCAACCCCCACCGGGAACGAATCCGACTTACTGCCGAGGACACGGACACAGCTCATGCTTTGAGCGTACAGAGATTGGATGGCCCTGAGAAGAGACCCCCTCACCCCATACTCCCGCAGCACCTCCCACAAAGATCCCGGGTACCCGGTCATACGCCTTCTCCAGATCCACAAAACACATGTAGACTGGATGGGCATACTCCCAGGCCCCCTCCAGGATCCTTGCGAGAGTAAAGAGCTGGTCCGTGGTTCCCCGGCCAGGACGAAAACCGCATTGTTCCTCTTCAATCTGAGGTTCGACTATTGGCCGAACCCTCCTTTCCAGCACTTTGGAGTACACTTTACCAGGAGGCTGAGGAGTGTGATACCTCTGTAATTGGCACACACTCTCTGGTCCCCTTTTAAAGAGGGGAACCACCACCCCGGTCTGCCACTCCTCTGGCACTGTCCCAGACTTCCATGCAATGTTGAAGAGGCGTGTCAACCAAGACAGCCCTTCCCCACCCAAAGCTTTTAGCATTTCTGGACGAATCTCATCAGTCCCTGGGGCTTTGCCACTGTGGAGTTGTTTGACTACCTCAGCGACTTCCCCCAGGGAAACTGACGATGACCCTCCATCAGCCTCCAGCTCTGCCTCTGTACTAGAGGGCGTGTAGGTCGGATTCAGGAGCTCCTCAAAATGCTCTTTCCAGCGCCCGATCACATCATCAGTTGAGGTCAACAGTGTCCCATCCTTACTGTACACAGCTTGGATGGTTCCCCGTTTTCCCCTTCTGAGGTGCCGAACGGTTTTCCAGAAGCATTTTGGTGCCGACCGAAAGTCCTTCTCCATAGCTTCTCCAAACTTCTCCCACACCCGCTGCTTTGCCTCTGACACGGCAGCGGCTGCAGCCCTCGGGCCTGACGGTACCCTGCAACTGCCTCCGGAGTCCCCAGGGCTAGCATATCCCTGAAGGCCTCCTTCTTCAGTCGGACAGCTTCCCTGACCACCGTGGTCCACAGTTGACAGCTCTGCCCCTCTCTTCACCCGAGTGTCCAAAACATGCGGCCTTAGATCAGCCGATACGATCACAAAATCGATCATTGACCTTCGGCGTAGGGTGCTCTGGTACCATGTACACTTATGCGCCTCCTTATGTTCGAACATGGTGTTTGTTATAGACAATCCATGACTAGCACAGAAGTCCAATAACAAACGACCGCTCGGGTTTAGATCAGGGAGGCCGTTCCTCCCAATCACGCCTCTCCAGGTGTCTCCATCGTTGCCCACATGTGCGTTGAAGTCTCCCAGCAGAATGATGGAGTCCCCTACTGGAGCCCTATATAGGACTCCCTTCAGGGTCTCCAAGAAGGCTGAATACTCCGAACTGCTGTTTGGTGCATAAGCACAAACAACAGTCAGAGTTTTCCCCCCACCACCCTTAGGCGTAGGGAGGCAAACCTCTCATCCACCGGGGTAAACTCCAACACCGCCGTGCTCAGACGTGGGCTTGTGAGTA
>CM055728.1:1852507-1872289 GCA_029465975.1 Dallia pectoralis
AGTGGATCAAAAAGTCTGCGGGTCGAGTCCCATAGTGAACATGTTTCACTATTTACTAATAACAACTTCATTCTCCAAAAGTGATTTTATTGTCAACATATAAGAATTTATTCTAGATGGAGATAAAAAGCAACCAATAGAGGCCAATGAAAACAGACTGGTTGGAGAATGCGGGCATCGACCCCGATACCGCTCACATGCTAAGTGAGCGTATTGCAGAATTTGGGGCAGGTATAGAGTGGATCAAAAGTCTGCGGGTTGAGTCCCATAGTGAACATGTTTCACTATTTACCAATAACAACTTCATTCTTCAAAAGTGATTATATTGTCAACATATAAGAATTTATTCTAGATGGAGATAAAAATCAACCAATAGAGGCCAATGAAAACAGACTGGTTGGAGAATGCGGGCATCGATCCCGATACCGCTCACATGCTAAGTGAGCGTATTGCAGAATTTGGGGCAGGTATAGAGTGGATCAAAAAGTCTGCGGGTTGAGTCCCATAGTGAACATGTTTCACTATTTACCAATAACAACTTCATTCTTCAAAAGTGATTATATTGTCAAAATATACGAATTTAACCCTCGTGTTGTCCTCCCAAATGCCTTACACCTTTTGTCCTCTGGGGTCAAATATGACCCCGCCTGGTTTGGCTGTTTATAAAGCATAAAGTATAAATTTTCAATAGATTTTGTATTACACCTTTAGTCTTACTTCAGTTCAACCCATTAATAGAAAAAAAATGCTTTTTTGGGGAAATTAGAGCCAAATGACCCTGTTTACATAAAAGTATACCCTGTTTTTGAGTACAAAACTGAAAAAAACTATGAATTATTTTGACCTAATATTATTTTGACTATTTGACTTATCACTGAGTGGTATTTGTCAAAGTATAGTCAGGATGCTGTTTTTGAATAATTTTATTTTTAGAAATGGCAGCCCATAATCACACCTTTTGTCCTCTGGGGTCAAAAATGACCCCGCCTGATTTGACTGTTTATAAAGCATACAGTATAAATTTTCAATAGATTTTGTGTTACACCTTTAGTCATACTTCAGTTCAACCCATTATTAGAACATTTCTGATTTTTTGGGGAATTTAGAGCCAATAGACCTTATTGACATAAAACATACCCACATATGCCTGCAAATCCATTTGATTCATCTTTCTCAACTTGTTACCATAAATGCGTTGCCCCTCCTTGTTTGTCATATTCAGCACTGTGTCTTCAATAAGCAGAAACAGGTCAAAAGTGGACTTTATGTCATCAATCTGAGACCTTGCATATGCAGTTTCACCATTGTGGCTTGTCTCTCTCTCTGCTGACAACATTCTTCGCCGGTCACTGGGAGGGATGGAAGACCAGATCAATGTTTCATCCTTTGACTGGAAATATTCTTCTATCTCAGCTGGGTCCTCTTCCTCATTCTACCTCATCTGCTGATTCTTCATCATAATATATGTTGTCCTCCATTTCTGACACTTCTTCCATTTCAACTTCAGATTCTACCTCATCAGTTGATTCTTCATCATAATAGGTGCCGTGCTCCACTTCTGACACTTCTTCCATATCAGCTTCAGATTCTTCCTCATCATCACGTTCATCCATTTCCTAAAATTCATAATCATCTTCCATTTCTGCAGCAAGAGATGTGGGGGCTTCTTCAGAGGAAGAACTAGCATGCTGTCTGTATGTTGGATCTATCACCTCATCATTATGTTCCTCCTCTTCTGAACCTAGAACTAGCATGCTGTCTGTATGTTGGATCTATCACCTCATCATTATGTTCCTCCACTTCTGACCCTGAACCCTCTTCATCAGTTGATTCATCCTCATTATATGCAGCATTGTCCTCCTGGTCATTATTTTCTTTTATATCATAAATTATCTTGCAAGCCTCATGTGCAATATAAAACGTCTGCCTCCTCATTGTGCTGCCTGACTCTCTCAGACTAACATGTGAAATGCCCCAAACACCTGTGAGAAAATACTTGTTTAAGCTAGATGGAGATAAAAAGCAACCAATAGAGGCCAATGATAAAACAGACTGGTTGGAGATTGCAGGCATCGATCCCGATACCGCTCACATGCTAAGTGAGCGTATTGCAGAATTTGGGGCAGGTATAGAGTGGATCAAAAAGTCTGCGGGTCGAGTCCCATAGTGAACATGTTTCACTATTTACTAATAACAACTTCATTCTCCAAAAGTGATTATATTGTCAAAATATAAGAATTTAAGCTAGATGGAGATAAAAAGCAACCAATAGAGGCCATTGATACAACTGAAAAATGACTGTTTGGAGAATGCGGGCATCGATCCCGCTACCTCTCGCATGCTAAGCGAGCGCTCTACCATTTGAGCCAATTCCCCCTATTCCAGCAAGCAAGCTTGAGGTTTGGTGAAACAGAAGAAGACTGGAGAAAGAAAAGGGAAGACTTGAGCTTCAACATTCATAACTCTATAACAGATATAGAGTGGATCAAAAAGTCTGCGGGTCGAGTACCATAGTGAACATGTTTTACGATTTACCAATAACAACTTCATTCTTCAAAAGTGATTATATTGTCAAAATATACGAATTTAAGCTAGATGGAGATAAAAAGCAACCAATAGAGGCCAATGAAAACAGACTAGTTGGAGAATGCAGGCATCGATCCCGATACCGCTCACATGCTAAGTGAGCGTATTGCAGAATTTGGGGCAGGTATAGAGTGGATCAAAAAGTCTGCGGGTCGAGTCCCATAGTGAACATGTTTCACTATTTACTAATAACAACTTCATTCTCCAAAAGTGATTATATTGTCAAAATATAAGAATTTAAGCTAGATGGAGATAAAAAGCAACCAATAGAGGCCAATGATACCACTGGAAACAGACTAGTTGGAGATTGCAGGCATCGATCCCGATACCGCTCACATGCTAAGTGAGCGTATTGCAGAATTTGGGGCAGGTATAGAGTGGATCAAAAAGTCTGCGGGTCGAGTCCCATAGTGAACATGTTTCACTATTTACTAATAACAACTTCATTCTCCAAAAGTGATTATATTGTCAAAATATAAGAATTTAAGCTAGATGGAGATAAAAAGCAACCAATAGAGGCCAATGAAAACAGACTGGTTGGAGAATGCAGGCATCGATCCCGATACCGCTCACATGCTAAGTGAGCGTATTGCAGAATTTGGGGCAGGTATAGAGTGGATCAAAAAGTCTGCGGGTGAACATGAGTCCCATAGTGAACATGTTTCACTATTTACTAATAACAACTTCATTCTCCAAAAGTGATTATATTGTCAAAATATATATTGAATTTAAGCTAGATGGAGATAAAAAGCAACCAATAGAGGCCAATGAAAACAGACTGGTTGGAGAATGCGGGCATCGATCCCGATACCGCTCGCATGCTAAGCGAGCGTATTGCAGAATTTGGGGCAGGTATAGAGTGGATCAAAAAGTCTGCGGGTCGAGTCCCATAGTGAACATGTTTCACTATTTACTAATAACAACTTCATTCTCCAAAAGTGATTATATTGTCAAAATATACAAAAGTGAATTTAAGCTAGATGGAGATAAAAAGCAACCAATAGAGGCCAATGATAATGGAAACAGACTAGTTGGAGATTGCAGGCATCGATCCCGAAAACATTCACATGCTAAGTGAGCGTATTGCAGAATTTGGGGCAGGTATAGAGTGGATCAAAAAGTCTGCGGGTCGAGTCCCATAGTGAACATGTTTCACTATTTACTAATAACAACTTCATTCTCCAAAAGTGATTATATTGTCAAAATATAAGAATTTAAGCTAGATGGAGATAAAAAGCAACCAATAGAGGCCAATGAAAACAGACTAGTTGGAGAATGCAGGCATCGATCCCGATACCGCTCACATGCTAAGTGAGCGTATTGCAGAATTTGGGGCAGGTATAGAGTGGATCAAAAAGTCTGCGGGTCGAGTCCCATAGTGAACATGTTTCACTATTTACTAATAACAACTTCATTCTCCAAAAGTGATTATATTGTCAAAATATAAGAATTTAAGCTAGATGGAGATAAAAAGCAACCAATAGAGGCCATTGATACAACTGAAAAAGACTGTTTGGAGAATGCGGGCATCGATCCCGCTACCTCTCGCATGCTAAGCGAGCGCTCTACCATTTGAGCCAATTCCCCCTATTCCAGCAAGCAAGCTTGAGGTTTGGTGAAACAGAAGAAGACTGGAGAAAGAAAAGGGAAGACTTGAGCTTCAACATTCATAACTCTATAACAGATATAGAGTGGATCAAAAAGTCTGCGGGTCGAGTACCATAGTGAACATGTTTTACGATTTACTAATAACAACTTCATTCTTCAAAAGTGATTATATTGTCAAAATATACGAATTTAAGCTAGATGGAGATAAAAAGCAACCAATAGAGGCCAATGAAAACAGACTGGTTGGAGAATGCGGGCATCGATCCCGATACCGCTCATGCATGCTAAGCGAGCGTATTGCAGAATTTGGGGCAGGTATAGAGTGGATCAAAAAGTCTGCGGGTCGAGTCCCATAGTGAACATGTTTCACTATTTACTAATAACAACTTCATTCTCCAAAAGTGATTATATTGTCAAAATATAAGAATTTAAGCTAGATGGAGATAAAAAGCAACCAATAGAGGCCAATGATAAAACAGACTGGTTGGAGAATGCAGGCATCGATCCCGATACCGCTCACATGCTAAGTGAGCGTATTGCAGAATTTGGGGCAGGTATAGAGTGGATCAAAAAGTCTGCGGGTCGAGTCCCATAGTGAACATGTTTCACTATTTACTAATAACAACTTCATTCTCCAAAAGTGATTATATTGTCAAAATATAAGAATTTAAGCTAGATGGAGATAAAAAGCAACCAATAGAGGCCAATGATACAACTGGAAACAGACTAGTTGGAGATTGCAGGCATCGATCCCGATACCGCTCGCATGCTAAGTGATTTGAGCCAATTGCAGAATTTGGGGCAGGTATAGAGTGGATCAAAAAGTCTGCGGGTCGAGTCCCATAGTGAACATGTTTCAAGATTTACTTATTAATAACAACAGATATAAAGTGGATCAAAAAGTCTGCGGGTCGAGTACCATAGTGAACATGTTTACTATTTACTAATAACAACTTCATTCTTCAAAAGTGATTATATTGTCAAAATATAAGAATTTAAGCTAGATGGAGATAAAAAGCAACCAATAGAGGCCAATGAAAACAGACTGGTTGGAGAATGCGGGCATCGATCCCGATACCGCTCGCATGCTAAGCGAGCGCGTATTGCAGAATTTGGGCAGTATGCATGCCATTTGAGGTATTGCAGAATTCCATTTGTCAAAGGGCAGGTATAGAGTGGATCAAAAAGTAGTGACAACATGTTTCACATTTATAGAGTGGATCAAAAATGAACATGTTTCACTATTTACTAATAACAACTTCATTCCAAAAGTGATTATATTGTCAAAATATAAGAATTTAAGCTAGATGGAGATAAAAAGCAACCAATAGAGGCCAATGATAAACTGGAAACAGACTAGTTGGAGATGCAGGCATCGAAAAACATTACCGCTCACATGCTAAGAGCCAATGAATTGCAGAATTTGGGGAGGTATAGAGTGGATCAAAAAGTCTGCGGGTCGAGTCCCATAGAACATGTTTCACTATTTACTAATAACAACTTCATTCTTCAAAAGTGATTATATTGTCAAAATATAAAGATGGAGAAAAAAAAAGGCCAATAGAGGCCAATGAAAACAGACTGGTTGGAGAATGCAGGCATCGATCCCGATACCGCTCGCATGCTAAGTGAGCGTATTGCAGAATTTGGGGCAGGTATAGAGTGGATCAAAAAGTCTGCGGGTCGAGTCCCATAGTGAACATGTTTCACTATTTACTAATAACAACTTCATTCTCCAAAAGTGATTATATTGTCAAAATATAAGAATTTAAGCTAGATGGAGATAAAAAGCAACCAATAGAGGCCATTGATACAACTGAAAAAGACTGTTTGGAGAATGCGGGCATCGATCCCGCTACCTCTCGCATGCTAAGCGAGCGCTCTACCATTTGAGCCAATTCCCCTATTCCAGCAAGCAAGCTTGAGGTTTGGTGAAACAGAAGAAGACTGGAGAAAGAAAAGGAAGACTTGAGCTTCAACATTCATAACTCTATAACAGATATAGAGTGGATCAAAAAGTCTGCGGGTCGAGTACCATAGTGAACATGTTTTACGATTTACTAATAACAACTTCATTCTTCAAAAGTGATTATATTGTCAAAATATACGAATTTAAGCTAGATGGAGATAAAAAAAAATAGAGGCCAATGAAAACAGAGAGGCCAATGATATACCGCTCCAAAACAGACTAGTTGGAGAATGCAGGCATCGATCCCGATACCGCTTAACATGCTAAGCGGGAGCGTATTGCAGAATTTGGGGCAGGTATAGAGTGGATCAAAAAGTCTGCGGGTCGAGTCCCATAGTGAACATGTTTCACTATTTACTAATAACAACTTCATTCTCCAAAAGTGATTATATTGTCAAAATATAAGAATTTAAGCTAGATGGAGATAAAAAGCAACCAATAGAGGCCAATGAAAACAGACTGGTTGGAGAATGCAGGCATCGATCCCGATACCGCTCACATGCTAAGTGAGCGTATTGCAGAATTTGGGGCAGGTATAGAGTGGATCAAAAAGTCTGCGGGTCGAGTCCCATAGTGAACATGTTTCACTATTTACTAATAACAACTTCATTCTCCAAAAGTGATTATATTGTCAAAATATAAGAATTTAAGCTAGATGGAGATAAAAAGCAACCAATAGAGGCCAATGATACCAAAACAGACTGGTTGGAGAATGCAGGCATCGATCCCGATACCTCTCGCACATGCTAAGTGAGCGTATTGCAGAATTTGGGGCAGGTATAGAGTGGATCAAAAAGTCTGCGGGTCGAGTCCCATAGTGAACATGTTTCACTATTTACTAATAACAACTTCATTCTCCAAAAGTGATTATATTGTCAAAATATAAGAATTTAAGCTAGATGGAGATAAAAAGCAACCAATAGAGGCCAATGATAATGAAAACAGACTGGTTGGAGAATGCGGGCATCGATCCCGATACCGCTCGCATGCTAAGCGAGCGTATTCAGAATTTGGGGCAGGTATAGAGTGGATCAAAAAGTCTGCGGGTCGAGTCCCATAGTGAACATGTTTCACTATTTACTAATAACAACTTCATTCTCCAAAAGTGATTATATTGTCAAAATATAAGAATTTAAGCTAGATGGAGATAAAAAGCAACCAATAGAGGCCAATGAAAACAGACTGGTTGGAGAATGCGGGCATCGATCCCGATACCGCTCGCATGCTAAGTGAGCGTATTGCAGAATTTGGGGCAGGTATAGAGTGGATCAAAAAGTCTGCGGGTCGAGTCCCATAGTGAACATGTTTCACTATTTACTAATAACAACTTCATTCTCCAAAAGTGATTATATTGTCAAAATATAAGAATTTAAGCTAGATGGAGATAAAAAGCAACCAATAGAGGCCAATGAAAACAGACTGGTTGGAGAATGCGGGCATCGATCCCGATACCGCTCGCATGCTAAGTGAGCGTATTGCAGAATTTACATGCTGAGCGTATTGCAGAATTTGGGGCAGATAGAGTGGATCAAAAAGTCTGCGGGTCGAGTCCCATAGTGAACATGTTTCACTATTTACTAATAACAACTTCATTCTCCAAAAGTGATTATATTGTCTAGATGGAGATAAAAAAAATATAAGAATTTAAGCTAGATGGAGATAAAAAGCAACCAATAGAGGCCAATGATACCACTGGAAACAGACTAGTTGGAGATTGCAGGCATCGATCCCGATACCGCTCACATGCTAAGTGAGCGTATTGCAGAATTTGGGGCAGGTATAGAGTGGATCAAAAAGTCTGCGGGTCGAGTCCCATAGTGAACATGTTTCACTATTTACTAATAACAACTTCATTCTTCAAAAGTGATTATATTGTCAAAATATAAGAATTTAAGCTAGATGGAGATAAAAAGCAACCAATAGAGGCCAATGAAAACAGACTGGTTGGAGAATGCAGGCATCGATCCCGATACCGCTCGCATGCTAAGTGAGCGTATTGCAGAATTTGGGGCAGGTATAGAGTGGATCAAAAAGTCTGCGGGTCGAGTCCCATAGTGAACATGTTTCACTATTTACTAATAACAACTTCATTCTCCAAAAGTGATTATATTGTCAAAATATAAGAATTTAAGCTAGATGGAGATAAAAAGCAACCAATAGAGGCCATTGATACAACTGAAAAAGACTGTTTGGAGAATGCGGGCATCGATCCCGCTACCTCTCGCATGCTAAGCGAGCGCGCTCTACCATTTGAGCCAATTCCCCTATTCCAGCAAGCAAGCTTGAGGTTTGGTGAAACAGAAGAAGACTGGAGAAAGAAAAGGGAAGACTTGAGCTTCAACATTCATAACTCTATAACAGATATAGAGTGGATCAAAAAGTCTGCGGGTCGAGTACCATAGTGAACATGTTTTACGATTTACTAATAACAACTTCATTCTTCAAAAGTGATTATATTGTCAAAATATACGAATTTAAGCTAGATGGAGATAAAAAGCAACCAATAGAGGCCAATGAAAACAGACTGGTTGGAGAATGCAGGCATCGATCCCGATACCGCTCGCATGCTAAGCGAGCGTATTGCAGAATTTGGGGCAGGTATAGAGTGGATCAAAAAGTCTGCGGGTCGAGTCCCATAGTGAACATGTTTCACTATTTACTAATAACAACTTCATTCTCCAAAAGTGATTATATTGTCAAAATATAAGAATTTAAGCTAGATGGAGATAAAAAGCAACCAATAGAGGCCAATGAAAACAGACTGGTTGGAGAAAACAGACTAGTTGGAGATTGCAGGCATCGATCCCATAGTGAACCGATCAAAACCGCTCACATGCTAAGTGAGCGTATTGCAGAATTTGGGGCAGGTATAGAGTGGATCAAAAAGTCTGCGGGTCGAGTCCCATAGTGAACATGTTTCACTATTTACTAATAACAACTTCATTCTCCAAAAGTGATTATATTGTCAAAATATAGAATTTAAGCTAGATGGAGATAAAAAGCAACCAATAGAGGCCAATGAAAACAGACTGGTTGGAGAATGCAGGCATCGATCCCGATACCGCTCACATGCTAAGTGAGCGTATTGCAGAATTTGGGGCAGGTATAGAGTGGATCAAAAAGTCTGCGGGTCGAGTCCCATAGTGAACATGTTTCACTATTTACTAATAACAACTTCATTCTCCAAAAGTGATTATATTGTCAAAATATAAGAATTTAAGCTAGATGGAGATAAAAAGCAACCAATAGAGGCCAATGACTGGAAACAGACTGGTTGGAGAATGCAGGCATCGATCCATTCGATACCGCTCACATGCTAAGTGAGCGTATTGCAGAATTTGGGGCAGGTATAGAGTGGATCAAAAAGTCTGCGGGTCGAGTCCCATAGTGAACATGTTTCACTATTTACTAATAACAACTTCATTCTCCAAAAGTGATTATATTGTCAAAATATAAGAATTTAAGCTAGATGGAGATAAAAAGCAACCAATAGAGGCCATTGATACAACTGAAAAATGACTGTTTGGAGAATGCGGGCATCGATCCCGCTACCTCTCGCATGCTAAGCGAGCGCTCTACCATTTGAGCCAATTCCCCCTATTCCAGCAAGCAAGCTTGAGGTTTGGTGAAACAGAAGAAGACTGGAGAAAGAAAAGGGAAGACTTGAGCTTCAACATTCATAACTCTATAACAGATATAGAGTGGATCAAAAAGTCTGCGGGTCGAGTACCATAGTGAACATGTTTTACGATTTACTAATAACAACTTCATTCTTCAAAAGTGATTATATTGTCAAAATATACGAATTTAAGCTAGATGGAGATAAAAAGCAACCAATAGAGGCCAATGAAAACAGACTGGTTGGAGAATGCGGGCATCGATCCCGATACCGCTCGCATGCTAAGCGAGCGTATTGCAGAATTTGGGGCAGGTATAGAGTGGATCAAAAAGTCTGCGGGTCGAGTCCCATAGTGAACATGTTTCACTATTTACTAATAACAACTTCATTCTCCAAAAGTGATTATATTGTCAAAATATAAGAATTTAAGCTAGATGGAGATAAAAAGCAACCAATAGAGGCCAATGAAAACAGACTGCGGGCATCGTTGGAGAAGAATTTGCAGGCATCGATCCCGATACCGCTCACATGCTAAGAAGACTGGAGATGAGCGTATTGCAGAATTTGGGGCAGGTATAGAGTGGATCAAAAAGTCTGCGGGTCGAGTCCCATAGTGAACATGTTTCACTATTTACTAATAACAACTTCATTCTTCAAAAGTGATTATATTGTCAAAATATAAGAATTTAAGCTAGATGGAGATAAAAAGCAACCAATAGAGGCCAATGAAAACAGACTGGTTGGAGAATGCGGGCATCGATCCCGATACCGCTCGCATGCTAAGTGAGCGTATTGCAGAATTTGGGGCAGGTATAGAGTGGATCAAAAAGTCTGCGGGTCGAGTCCCATAGTGAACATGTTTCACTATTTACTAATAACAACTTCATTCTCCAAAAGTGATTATATTGTCAAAATATAAGAATTTAAGCTAGATGGAGATAAAAAGCAACCAATAGAGGCCAATGATACCACTGGAAACAGACTAGTTGGAGATTGCAGGCATCGATCCCGATACCGCTCACATGCTAAGTGAGCGTATTGCAGAATTTGGGGCAGGTATAGAGTGGATCAAAAAGTCTGCGGGTCGAGTCCCATAGTGAACATGTTTCACTATTTACTAATAACAACTTCATTCTCCAAAAGTGATTATATTGTCAAAATATAAGAATTTAAGCTAGATGGAGATAAAAAGCAACCAATAGAGGCCAATGAAAACAGACTGGTTGGAGAATGCAGGCATCGATCCCGATACCGCTCACATGCTAAGTGAGCGTATTGCAGAATTTGGGGCAGGTATAGAGTGGATCAAAAAGTCTGCGGGTCGAGTCCCATAGTGAACATGTTTCACTATTTACTAATAACAACTTCATTCTCCAAAAGTGATTATATTGTCAAAATATAAGAATTTAAGCTAGATGGAGATAAAAAGCAACCAATAGAGGCCATTGATACAACTGAAAAAAGACTGTTTGGAGAATGCGGGCATCGATCCCGCTACCTCTCGCATGCTAAGCGAGCGCTCTACCATTTGAGCCAATTCCCCCTATTCCTGCAAGCAAGCTTGAGGTTGTGGTGAAACAGAAGAAGACTGGAGAAAGAAAAGGGAAGACTTGAGCTTCAACATTCATAACTCTATAACAGATATAGAGTGGATCAAAAAGTCTGCGGGTCGAGTACCATAGTGAACATGTTTTACGATTTACTAATAACAACTTCATTCTTCAAAAGTGATTATATTGTCAAAATATACGAATTTAAGCTAGATGGAGATAAAAAGCAACCAATAGAGGCCAATGAAAACAGACTGGTTGGAGAATGCGGGCATCGATCCCGATACCGCTCGCATGCTAAGCGAGCGTATTGCAGAATTTGGGGCAGGTATAGAGTGGATCAAAAAGTCTGCGGGTCGAGTCCCATAGTGAACATGTTTCACTATTTACTAATAACAACTTCATTCTCCAAAAGTGATTATATTGTCAAAATATAAGAATTTAAGCTAGATGGAGATAAAAAGCAACCAATAGAGGCCAATGAAAACAGACTGGTTGGAGAATGCGGGCATCGATCCCGATACCGCTCGCATGCTAAGCGAGCGTATTGCAGAATTTGGGGCAGGTATAGAGTGGATCAAAAAGTCTGCGGGTCGAGTCCCATAGTGAACATGTTTCACTATTTACTAATAACAACTTCATTCTCCAAAAGTGATTATATTGTCAAAATATAAAATTTAAGCTAGTGGATGGAGATAGTGAAAACTATTTACTAATAACAACTTCATTCCAAAAGTGATATTGTCAAAATATAAGAATTTAAGCTAGATGGAGATAAAAAGCAACCAATAGAGGCCAATGAAAACAGACTGGTTGGAGAATGCGGGCATCGATCCCGATACCGCTCACATGCTAAGTGAGCGTATTGCAGAATTTGGGGCAGGTATAGAGTGGATCAAAAAGTCTGCGGGTCGAGTCCCATAGTGAACATGTTTCACTATTTACTAATAACAACTTCATTCTTCAAAAGTGATTATATTGTCAAAATATAAGAATTTAAGCTAGATGGAGATAAAAAGCAACCAATAGAGGCCAATGAAAACAGACTGGTTGGAGAATGCGGGCATCGATCCCGATACCGCTCGCATGCTAAGCGAGCGTATTGCAGAATTTGGGGCAGGTATAGAGTGGATCAAAAAGTCTGCGGGTCGAGTCCCATAGTGAACATGTTTCACTATTTACTAATAACAACTTCATTCTCCAAAAGTGATTATATTGTCAAAATAAAGAATTTAAGCTAGATGGAGATAAAAAGCAACCAATAGAGGATGAAAACAGACTGGTTGGAGAAAAAATGCGGGCATCGATAACACCGCTCACATGCTAATGCTGAGTATTGCAGAATTTGGGGCAGGTATAGAGTGGATCAAAAAGTCTGCGGGTCGAGTCCCATAGTGAACATGTTTCACTATTTACTAATAACAACTTCATTCTTCAAAAGTGATTATATTGTCAAAATATAAGAATTTAAGCTAGATGGAGATAAAAAGCAACCAATAGAGGCCAAATGAAAACAGACTGGTTGGAGAATGCGGGCATCGATCCCGATACCGCTCGCATGCTAAGCGAGCGTATTGCAGAATTTGGGGCAGGTATAGAGTGGATCAAAAAGTCTGCGGGTCGAGTCCCATAGTGAACATGTTTCACTATTTACTAATAACAACTTCATTCTCCAAAAGTGATTATATTGTCAAAATATAAGAATTTAAGCTAGATGGAGATAAAAAGCAACCAATAGAGGCCATTGATACAACTGAAAAAGACTGTTTGGAGAATGCGGGCATCGATCCCGCTACCTCTCGCATGCTAAGCGAGCGCTCTACCATTTGAGCCAATTCCCCCTATTCCAGCAAGCAAGCTTGAGGTGTGGTGAAACAGAAGAAGACTGGAGAAAGAAAAGGGAAGACTTGAGCTTCAACATTCATAACTCTATAACAGATATAGAGTGGATCAAAAAGTCTGCGGGTCGAGTACCATAGTGAACATGTTTTACGATTTACTAATAACAACTTCATTCTTCAAAAGTGATTATATTGTCAAAATATACGAATTTAAGCTAGATGGAGATAAAAAGCAACCAATAGAGGCCAATGAAAACAGACTGGTTGGAGAATGCGGGCATCGATCCCGATACCGCTCGCATGCTAAGCGAGCGTATTGCAGAATTTGGGGCAGGTATAGAGTGGATCAAAAAGTCTGCGGGTCGAGTCCCATAGTGAACATGTTTCACTATTTACTAATAACAACTTCATTCTCCAAAAGTGATTATATTGTCAAAATATAAGAATTTAAGCTAGATGGAGATAAAAAGCAACCAATAGAGGCCAATGAAAACAGACTGGTTGGAGAATGCGGGCATCGATCCCGATACCGCTCGCATGCTAAGCGAGCGTATTGCAGAATTTGGGGCAGGTATAGAGTGGATCAAAAAGTCTGCGGGTCGAGTCCCATAGTGAACATGTTTCACTATTTACTAATAACAACTTCATTCTCCAAAAGTGATTATATTGTCAAAATATAAGAATTTAAGCTAGATGGAGATAAAAAGCAACCAAAGAGGTTACACTGAAACAGACTAGTTTTTGGAGAATGCGGGCAAAAAACATTAACAGTGACCGCTTGCAGCATTTACAGAATTTGGGCCAAGGTATATAGTGGATCAAGCAAAAGTCTGATGGTGAAACAGAAGAAGACTGAGAAAAAAGGGAAGACTGAGTTGGAACAACATTCATAACTCTATAACAGAATTTGGGGCAGGTATAGAGTGGAAAGTCCCATAGTGAACATGTTTCACGATTTACTAATAACAACTTCATTCTCCAAAAGTGATTATATTGTCAAAATATAAGAATTTAAGCTAGATGGAGATAAAAAGCAACCAATAGAGGCCAATGAAAACAGACTGGTTGGAGAATGCGGGCAGCTACATGCGAGCGTATTGCAGAATTTGGGGCAGGTATAGAGTGGATCAAAAAGTCTGCGGGTCGAGTCCCATAGTGAACATGTTTTACGATTTACTAATAACAACTTCATTCTTCAAAAGTGATTATATTGTCAAAATATAAGAATTTAAGCTAGATGGAGATAAAAAGCAACCAATAGAGGCCAATGAAAACAGACTGGTTGGAGAATGCAGGCATCGATCCCGATACCGCTCACATGCTAAGTGAGCGTATTGCAGAATTTGGGGCAGGTATAGAGTGGATCAAAAAGTCTGCGGGTCGAGTCCCATAGTGAACATGTTTCACTATTTACTAATAACAACTTCATTCTCCAAAAGTGATTATATTGTCAAAATATAAGAATTTAAGCTAGATGGAGATAAAAAGCAACCAATAGAGGCCAATGAAAACAGACTGGTTGGAGAATGCAGGCATCGATCCCGATACCGCTCACATGCTAAGTGAGCGTATTGCAGAATTTGGGGCAGGTATAGAGTGGATCAAAAAGTCTGCGGGTCGAGTCCCATAGTGAACATGTTTCACTATTTACTAATAACAACTTCATTCTCCAAAAGTGATTATATTGTCAAAATATAAGAATTTAAGCTAGATGGAGATAAAAAGCAACCAATAGAGGCCAATGATACAACTGAAAAAGACTGGTTGGAGAATGCGGGCATCGATCCCGCTACCTCTCGCATGCTAAGCGAGCGCTCTACCATTTGAGCCAATTCCCCCTATTCCAGCTAGCAAGTGAGGTGTGGTGAAACAGAAGAAGACTGGAGAAAGAAAAGGGAAGACTTGAGCTTCAACATTCATAACTCTGTAACAGATATAGAGTGGATCAAAAAGTCTGCGGGTCGAGTACCATAGTGAACATGTTTTACGATTTACTAATAACAACTTCATTCTTCAAAAGTGATTATATTGTCAAAATATACGAATTTAAGCTAGATGGAGATAAAAAGCAACCAATAGAGGCCAATGAAAACAGACTGGTTGGAGAATGCGGGCATCGATCCCGATACCGCTCGCATGCTAAGCGAGCGTATTGCAGAATTTGGGGCAGGTATAGAGTGGATCAAAAAAAAAGTCTGCGGGTCGAGTCCCATAGTGAACATGTTTCACTATTTACTAATAACAACTTCATTCTCTTCAAAAGTGATTATATTGTCAAAATATAAGAATTTAAGCTAGATGGAGATAAAAAGCAACCAATAGAGGCCAATGAAAACAGACTGGTTGGAGAATGCGGGCATCGATCCCGATACCGCTCGCATGCTAAGCGAGCGTATTGCAGAATTTGGGGCAGGTATAGAGTGGATCAAAAAGTCTGCGGGTCGAGTCCCATAGTGAACATGTTTCACTATTTACTAATAACAACTTCATTCTCCAAAAGTGATTATATTGTCAAAATATAAGAATTTAAGCTAGATGGAGATAAAAAGCAACCAATAGAGGCCAATGATACCACTGGAAACAGACTTGTTGGAGAATGCGGGCATCGATCCCGCTACCTCTCGCATGCTAAGCGAGCGTGTCCAGTTTGGAAAGTTAGATCAGTTGGTTAGACAGTTTTGCAAAGATTGCATCTTGATTACTGTACTGGCCGCCAACTTTTTCTACGGTGAATTAGCTGAACAAAGAACATACGAATAAGTAGCTATACGAATAAGTAGTGTGTCCCTCAGCAATACATTCAACAGGTTCTGAGCACATTAAACGGGTTTGGAACACATATTTTTTTAGTAGTCAATGAAAATGCAAACACTATGTCAGTCAATGGCAATGACTCTGCCAAACAATTATTTGAAAGCGTCCTTACCAAAAAGTTCCATACTCGTTTTGAATCTTCAGGCATTTCAACCAATGGCATTGAATGCACCTGGCTCCAGAGGCTGAACTACACAGCAGATAGCCTGGACCAGGAAATATGTGGACTTTCATTCACAGATAGCGGGAACACAGATTTTGTCAGATGTTCCAAAATGGACAAGACGTCTTTTGTTAAAATGTCCCTTGCTCACCAAAACATTCTACAAGTTGATTTTATTGTTGAGTAGATTTTTATTGAATAAACTGCGGTTCACTGTTTCTGCAAAAATCCGGCCAGCAAAATCTGTGCCCCCTCTCAATCAACAGTGGGTTTTCCCAAAATGACTTAGACTCTTTTAAGGACAGGGATTTGTCCAGTTTGGAAAGTTAGATCAGTTGGTTAGACAGTTTTGCAAAGATTGCATCTTGATTACTGTACTGGCCGCCAACTTTTTTCTACGGTGAATTAGCTGAACAAAGAACATACGAATAAGTAGCTATACGAATAAGTAGTGTGTCCCTCAGCAATACATTCAACAGGTTCTGAGCACATTAAACGGGTTTGGAACACATATTTTTTTAGTAGTCAATGAAAATGCAAACACTATGTCAGTCAATGGCAATGACTCTGCCAAACAATTATTTGAAAGCGTCCTTACCAAAAAGTTCCATACTCGTTTTGAATCTTCAGGCATTTCAACCAATAGCATTGAATGCCATTGTTAGATCAGTTGGTTAGACAGTTTTGCAAAGATTGCATCTTGATTACTGTACTGGCTTACCACTTTTCTACAGTGAATTAGCTGAACAAAGAACATACGAATAAGTAGCTATACGAATAAGTAGTGTGTCCCTCAGCAATACATTCAACAGGTTCTGAGCACATTAAAACGGGTTTGGAACACATTTTTTTTAGTAGTCAATTCAATAAAAATGCAAACACTATGTCAGTCAATGGCAATGACTATACCAAACAATTATTTGAAGCGTCCTTACCAAAAAGTTCCATACTCGTTTTGAATCTTCAGGCATTTCAACCAATGGCATTGAATGCACCTGGCTCCAAAGGCTGAACTACACAGCAGATAGCCTGGACCAGGAAATATGTGGACTTTCATTCACAGATAGCGGGAACACAGATTTTGTCAGATGTTCCAAAATGGACAAGACGTCTTTTGTTAAAATGTCCCTTGCTCACCAAAACCACAGGTTCTATGGTGTGTTTTCCCAAAATAATGGTTAGCACACAGGACTTGGAATCCTGTGATCCGTGTTCAGATCTCGGTTAGAACCTTCATACAGTCTGCATTTGAAGTCCAGACCTAGTAGGTTTTATTCCTTGGAAAGTGGAAGCATATACGGCTTAGAAACTCTTTTTACACTTTTCAAACAAGTGCTAACTGTCACTATGGCCAGCCATGTTAATTCTGTAAATCAGGTCTGGCCGGTTAGCTCAGTTGGTTAGAGCGTCGTGCTAATAACGCGAAGGTCGCGGGTTGATACCCATACTGGCCATCACTGTTTTTCTATCTAATACGATCTTTCAAATGAACACAGATGCATTAACATTCCCGCTCAGAAGGACTTAACGTCAAATGTTTTTGTGTCCCTCAGCAATACATTCAACAGGTTCTGAGCACATT
This sequence comes from Dallia pectoralis, assembly GCA_029465975.1. Taxonomy (NCBI): domain Eukaryota; kingdom Metazoa; phylum Chordata; class Actinopteri; order Esociformes; family Umbridae; genus Dallia; species Dallia pectoralis. The sequence goes on from CM055728.1 coordinate 1,870,240, forward strand.
AAACAGGTTTGGAACAAATATTTTTTTAGTAGTCAATTCAATAAAAATGCAAACACTATGTCAGTCAATGGCAATGACTATACCAAACAATTATTTGAAGCGTCCTTACCAAAAAGTTCCATACTCGTTTTGAATCTTCAGGCATTTCAACCAATGGCATTGAATGCACCTGGCTCCAGAGGCTGAACTACACAGCAGATAGCCTGGACCAGGAAATATGTGGACTTTCATTCACAGATAGCGGGAACACAGATTTTGTCAGATGTTCCAAAATGGACAAGACGTCTTTTGTTAAAATGTCCCTTGCTCACCAAAACATTCTACAAGTTGATTTTATTGTTGAGTAGATTTTTATTGAATAAACTGCGGTTCACTGTTTCTGCAAAAATCCGGCCAGCAAAATCTGTGCCCCCTCTCAATCAACAGTGGGTTTTCCCAAAATGACTTAGACTCTTTTAACCCTCACACTACCCTCGGGTCCCGGCGACCCGAGCGTAGGATTCCCCTCACTCCCGCCGTCCTCGGGTCAACCTGTGTAACCCTAAGGCGGCCCCCGCTGTCTTCGGGTCTCTAAAACACGTTCTCCTCCCAGCTGTACTCGGGTCCCGGGAAACACAAGCTCTTTTTTGCCCTGCTCGCTGACCTCTGGGCTCAGAAACACACTGTCCCTGGCCTTTCCCCCTGTCTTTGGGTGTCAGAAACACGTTCTCCTACCAGCTGTACTCGGCTGCAAAACTCCCAGGGCTGTGTGAAATGGGATCGCGGGTCACTCGGACCCGCTCAATTCGGGGTGTGTACGCGACGCGAGGACAATGGCTGGGGTTAGATGCCGGGGTTGTGAGTTCGAGCCTCGCCCGGTGCGGTGGTTTTTTACACCCTCGCCGATAAATACTAATAAAGGTAGTAAGAATAGATGGACAACGGTGAAACACGCGCACGTTGTTGTATTTCGGCCTCCTCTTTTTTGCAAAACTCTTGAGGGCTGTGTGAAATGGGATCGCGGGTCACTCGGACCCGCTCAATGGGGTGTGTACGCGACGCGAGGACAACGGCTGGGGTTAGATGCCGGGGTTGTGAGTTCGAGCCTCGCCCGGTGCGGTGGTTTTTACACCCTCGCCGATAAATACTAATAAAGGTAGTAAGAATAGATGGACAACGGTGAAACACGCGCACGTTGTTGTATTTCGGCCTCCTCTTTTTTGCAAAACTCTTGAGGGCTGTGTGAAATGGGATCGCGGGTCACTCGGACCCGCTCAATCCGGGGTGTGTACGCGACGCGAGGACAACGGCGGGGTTAGATGCCGGGGTTGTGAGTTCGAGCCTCGCCCGGTGCGGTGGTTTTTACACCCTCGCCGATAAATACTAATAAAGGTAGTAAGAATAGATGGACAACGGTGAAACACGCGCACGTTGTTGTATTTCGGCCTCCTCTTTTTTGCAAAACTCTTGAGGGCTGTGTGAAATGGGATCGCGGGTCACTCGGACCCGCTCAATCCGGGGTGTGTACGCGACGCGAGGACAACGGCGGGGTTAGATGCCGAGGTGGCGAGTTCGAGCCTCGCCCGGGCAAGTGTCTTTTTTACCCTCCCAGATAATTACTAATAACGATAAAAATAATAAATCGATTACAGGGAGACACGTGCACGTTGTTGTATTTCGGCCTCCTCCTTTTGCAACACTCTGAGGGCTGTGAAAAGAGATCGAGGGTCGTTCTGACCAGCTCGACTCGGGGTGTGTACGCGATGCGAGGACAGCACAAGGGTTATACAGCAATATGCATGGGCACCGCACGGGAGGTTCATTTTAGGGGGCATTTTAAAATCCACACCCAAATTGGCACAGCACACAACCCTGGGAAGCAGTGTAATACAGACGAAGGAAATGTAAAGGCGACTGTGTATTGTGAGTTCTCACTATTTGTACAATGTTCCATACTCTGCATACGTACAAGCTCTCTTGCCCTGCTCGCTGCCCTCTGGTCTCAGAAACACACTGTCCTTTGCTGGTCTCACTGTCCTTTTCGGTTCTCAGAAACACACTGTCCTTCGCC
>CM055728.1:1872789-1908480 GCA_029465975.1 Dallia pectoralis
GACCTGAGGGCAGCGGGCAGGGCAAGAGAGCTTGTGTTTCCCGTGACCCGAGGACAGCGGGGAATCTGACTTAGACCGGTTGGATATTTTGGGTAGCCAAGCACACTCTAGGCTCCCCACGCCTAATCCGTATAATTGTCTCAGTGACCGGGCTGGGGTGAACATCTCCTGAATCCGTGTACAGTACCTCGGGGGTTTCGCCACTTTGGCTTAGCCTGGCTGGACACTTTGGGTAACCTGCCTACTCTAGGCTCCCCGGCCTGCCTTTATTTCACGTACACGTTGCACAACAACATCACCAAACATCATGAATGTGAGAGTACAAAAACATCACCAGGCTTTATTTCACGTACACGTTGCACAAACACATCACCAGACCAGAGTGTGAATGCTCATTGCGGTGGTAGTCTCACACATATTATCAGTGGTAACCATTCAAACCTTGCGTATCCATCCGGTCTCTCAAGATACCGTATCATTCTCAATCGTCCAACCGGAGAGGGGTCTGTCACACTGACTGTCACACTGAAAAAAGAAGAGGCCGAGGTGGACATAGCGATAAACACTGTTTCAAGATCTATAGCAAGCTTAGACGCCAACATAGCTCTACCCCAACGGAGAGGCGAAAACAGCGGCGATGGCGAAGGACAGTGTGTATCTGAGACCAGAGGGCAGCAAGCAGGGCAAAAAAGAGCTTGTGTTTCCCGGGAGCCGAGTACAGCTGGGAGGAGAACGTGTTTCTGACACCCGAAGACAGGGGGAAAGGCCAGGGACAGTGTGTTTCTGAGACCAGAAAAGGACAGTGAGACCAGCAAAGGACAGTGTGTTTCTGAGACCAGAGGGCAACAAAAAGAGGCCAGAGATACCACTGGAAACAGACTGGTTGGAGAATGCGACAATGATCCCACTACCTCTCGCATGCTAAGAGAGCGCTCTACCATTTTAGCCAATTTCCCCTATTTTTATTTGCAAGCACGAGGTGGAGAAAGAGTGGAGAAAGAAAAGGGAAGACTTGAGCTTCCACATTCATAACTCAAAGGGTTAACACCCATTAATTTTTACGATGAAACAAAAAAACAATAACAGTGCCGAGTATTGCAGAATTTGGGGCAGGTATAGAGTGGATCGAAAAGTCTTCGGGTCGAGTTACATAGTGAACATGTTTCACTATTTACCAATAACAACTTCATTCCTCAAAAGTGATTATATTGTCAAAATATAAGAATTTAAGCTAGATGGAGATAAAAAGAAACCAATAGAGGCCAATGAAAACAGACTGGTTGGAGAATGCGGGCATCGACCCGGCTACCTCTCGCATGACAAGCGAGCGTATTGCAGAATTTGGGGCAGGTATAGAGTGGATCGAAAAGTCTTCGGGTCGAGTTACATAGTGAACATGTTTCACTATTTACCAATAACAACTTCATTCCTCAAAAGTGATTATATTGTCAAAATATAAGAATTTAAGCTAGATGGAGATAAAAAGAAACCAATAGAGGCCAATGAAAACAGACTGGTTGGAGAATGCGGGCATCGACCCGGCTACCTCTCGCATGCTAAGCGAGCGTGTTGCAGAATTTGGGGCAGGTATAGAGTGGATCGAAAAGTCTGCGGGTCGAGTTACATAGTGAACATGTTTTACGATTTACTAATAACAACTTCATTCCTCAAAAGTGATTATATTGTCAAAATATAAGAATTTAAGCTAGATGGAGATAAAAAGCAACCAATAGAGGCCAATGAAAACAGACTGGTTGGAGAATGCGGGCATCGACCCGGCTACCTCTCGCATGACAAGCGAGCGTATTGCAGAATTTGGGGCAGGTATAGAGTGGATCGAAAAGTCTTCGGGTCGAGTTACATAGTGAACATGTTTCACTATTTACCACTAACTACTTCATTCTTCAAAAGTGATTATATTGTCAAAATATAAAAATTTAAGCTATATGGAGATAAAAAGCAACAAAAAGAGGCCAATGATACCAATGGAAACAGACTGGTTGGAGAATGCGACAATGATCCCGCTACCTCTCGCATGCTAAGCGAGCGCTCTACCATTTGAGCCAATTCCCCCTATAATTACTTGCAAGCTCGAGGTGTGGTGAAACAGGAATAGTGGAGAAAGAAAAGGGAAGACTTGAGCTTCCACATTCATAACTCAAAGGGTTACCACCCATTCATTTTTACGATTATATGAAAAAAACATTAACAGTATTGCCGAATTTGGGGCAGGTATAGTGTGGATCAAAAATAACATTTTCATTCTCCAAAAGTGATTATATTGTCAAAATATAAGAATTTAAGCTAAATGGAGATAAAAAGCAACAAAAAGAGGCCAATGATACCACTGGAAACAGACTGGTTGGAGAAAGTGACAATGATCCCGCTACCTCTCGCATGCTAAGCGAGTGCTCTACCATTTGAGCCAATTCCCCCTATTTTTATTCGCAAGCACGAGGTGTGGTGAAACAAGAAGAGTGGAGAAAGAAAAGGGAAGACTTGAGCTTCCACATTCATAACTCAAAGGGTTACCACCCATTAATTTTCACAATTGTACGAAAAAACATTAAGAGTGCCGAGTATTGGAAAATTTGGGGCAGGTATAGTGTGGATCAAAAAGTCTGCGGTTCGAGTCCCATAGTGAACATGTTTCACTATTTACTAATAACAACTTCATTCTCCAAAAGTGATTATATTGTCAAAATATAAGAATTTAAGCTAGATGGAGATAAAAAGCAACCATTAGAGGCCAATGAAAACAGTCTGGTTGGCGAATGCAGGCATCGATCCCGCTACCTCTCGCATGCTAAGCAACGCTCTACCAATTGAGCCAATTCCCCGATTTTTGCATGCAAGCTCAAGGTGTGGTGAAACAAGAAGAGTGGAGAAAGAAAAGGGAAGACTTGAGCTTCCACATTCATAACTCAAAGGGTTACCACCCATTAATTTTTACGATTATACGAAAAAACATTAACAGTGCCGAGTATTGCAGAATTTGGGGCAGGTATAGAGTGGATCAAAAAGTCTGCGGGTCGAGTCCCATAGTGAACATGTTTTACGATTTCCTAATAACAACTTCATTCTTCAAAAGTGATTATATTGTCAAAATATAAGAATTTAAGCTAGATGGAGATAAAAAGAAACCAATAGAGGCCAATGAAAACAGACTGGTTGGAGAATGCGGGCATCGATCCCGCTACCTCTCGCATGCTAAGCGAGCGTATCGCAGAATTTGGGGCAGGCATAGAGTGGATCAAAAAGTCTGCGGGTCGAGTCCCACAGTGAACATGTTTTACGATTTAGTAATAACAACTTCATTCTTCAAAAGTGATTATATTGTCAAAATATAAGAATTGATGCTAGATGGAGATAAAAAGCAACCAATAGAGGCCAATGAAAACAGACTGCCCAGCCAGCAATTACATGTGGGGCCCAGATGAGGGCTTCATGGGCGGCAAATATGGGCCCCATTATGGGCTTGCACCCGGGATCCACATTGGGGCAAGCCGTGGAAGCCCAGACGTACTAAAAGTGCGACCTGTAAGGGTACTGCATGGGTCTTATTTGGGCAATTCATGTCAGACCCATTTGGGCCCCACCTGCCCAAATGGGTCTAAAGTGGGCTTGCACCTGGGATCCAACCATGTCTACCCAGATGGGCTTTAAATGGGCTCTGTAAGAGTCTTATCTGGGTCCTAACTGGGTAATTCATGTCAGACCCATTTGGGCCCCACCTGCCTATAGGGTTTTAAAGTGGACCCGGGATCCACACGGGAGCCAGCCGTGGATGCCCAGATTGGTTTTAAGTGAGACCTGTAACCGTCCTAACTGGGTAATTCACGTCAGACCCATTTGGGCCCCACCTGCCTAAAGGGGTTTAAAGTGGACCCGGGATCCACACGGGAACCAGCCGGGGATGCCCAGATGGGTTTTAAGTGGGACCTGTAAGGGTCTTAACTGGGTAATTCATGTCAGACCCATTTGGGCCCCACCTGCCTAAAGGGGTTTGAAGTGGGCTTGCACCAGGATTCAACCGTGAATGCCCTTATGGGCTTAAAGTGGGCTCTGTAAGGATCTTATGTGGGTCCTAACTGGGCAATTCATGCAAGGCCTATCTAAGCCCAACCATGCCAAATGGTTTAAGGAAACAATCTAAGAAACTAAAAACAAAGAATGAATATAAGTCCAAGATAAATACAAGACACTTTACGCTTTGAACTTCAAGAAATATATTGGTAAATTGATCAACAGAAATTATCTTTAAAAAACAATTTAAATGCCACAACATACCGGTAAACAAAATCTAAAATATATTTAAAAAAATATCTCTCCAAAAAATACATGAATACAAAATTGTTACATCGAACAACAAACATAATCTTTAAAAACAATTTAAATGTCACAATATACCAGTAAATAAATCAAATATATATTTAAAAAAAATCTCAGAAAAAAAAAATCTCTCCAAAAAATACATGAATACAAAATACACTCATGGCGTCTGTGTGGTGGACGCTCCTTTTTCTCTTTGGGCTCTTGCAGCCCTCTCCCCTCCACGGTCACGTGCGCCGGTAAACCACTTCCCCAGCGCCATTTCCACTTCTTTGCGGTTCACATTTTGAGTCATTGCATTACTCTTCAGTGCACCTAAAAACAAAGGAGCATAAGTCAATTTAGCAAGGTTCTTTTTTGCTCCAACTTGAAACTCTTCAAATCATTCAGTCAAGTAAAACACATTTCCACATGTGGTAAGCTAAAATGTTTGCCCTAGGGTGACATTTACCATGGAGTTTTATGGAGTTTTATGCTTACCTATAACCCCTTTTCCATTACATGTTGAAATTTAGCCTCAAATGCACACCAGATTTGAGCGACATTAGAAACGGTTTTCCATGAATATATCAACATTCATGAATTCTCCCGAGGCGACCCCTTGGGATGCATTATTTTAATGCGGCAGGTCGTTTTCTTACTAGTTAGTTACTAGTATTACTAGTGTGTGCTAACTTACAGGAGCACTTTTGTGTCCCCACAAACTACTGTATCATTTAACTTTGGATAAATAAAAGAAAGGCCAAAGACAAGTTTCATTGAGCAATTAAAAAACTGAATTTACAATAGAAAACTTCAAAAAGTCGCAGATTTTTGAAGCACAGCTTGCCCATCCGTCCAGTCACGTTGTACTGCCGTTGCAGTTCTGGCACCATTAGGAACTTCATCATCCTCCTGGTGGCATCTTCTAGTGAGGAACCCCCTATGTCTGCAACCATGGCAACCTTAAGAGTATACAGTAATAGAGCACAGTACATTCAAAGTCACAGGAAGAAAACACCATATTAAGTCAGTAAATATCATAAAATATTACTAATATTACATAGCCAAGTTAGATTACAAGTTAATCTTGATCCGACACGTGGCGATTCGATTAAGATTCTTAAACTCTTGATAATCGACTATGAATGACAAACACAAGGAGCAAAAATAACAGGTGGAACCAAAGTTGCGCAGGCCGCCCGGATACTTGGGAGGGCGGACTGGGGTACTGGATGAGTACTGGAGTAGCCTATTATGTCCGTGCGGTGTTTAAAATGCGAGATCAGTGATTTTCGAAAAGTGATTGAGGCTGTAGGCTACATACGGAAAATGATTCCGCAGTGACATTGGTGTAGAATTGGGCTCATCACTGTTACGTTGCGGTTTATTTGAAGGAAGAGGCAACTCACGAGCGACTCATTCCATAAACCTAAACAAACTTCATTCACGGGGAACAAAATCTACTATTCCAAAAGATTATGACTTCTATCATCCTTTGCCTTGAAAAGACCGACTTAAATATTAAAACATGCAAAACCAAAAAAGCATTACGGTAACAACTTACAACACGCGACAGCACCTGACTCAATTAAATTCCACTCAAGTTTAGAGTGACATTTCCTCAACAGAAACCTCAACATTTCATTTCATATAATTTTGCAGGGTAGTGAATGTTCAGCTCACCAGTTTCTTTGGGTGTGCATCTGATTGGTTTTGAGATAGATAGTATAGATTGTATTTGGGTATGCTATGCATCGCGACAACATATAGGATATTGCTAGGCAAATGTGTCAAAAACGTGTCAACATATTCCTGTATTTCATTTTCTCTGCAACATACAACACACAACTCACGAGCCCCGCCTGCTCCCAAATGTTGCCCAAGCATTGACACAGTGTGTATCAAATCCTGACATCAACCCAACATGAAGATGAACCATTAGATTAGAGTACTAATAATAAAAGAGCAGCTTTATCGGCCTTGGCCTCTACGAAGAATCAATGTTCTTATTTCTTTTGATAGGCTACCCAATTAGATTATTTGTTGGGAAAATATTAACTGTGTTGGATCTGTATTTGGGCTCGGCTGATTATCTTCATGGACGAAAATTAGGGCAGATATTTGGCATTTATAAGTTAATCGGTATAGATATGGTCCGCAAAATTGTATACGCTCCAAAAGCCTTGCTCCCGCCCCCGCCACGTGCACCATATTGGGGAAAACTATGCTGATTTGCCCATTGACTCCCGTGTTATAATAGGCATTTTTACGAACGCAGGATTGAGGACCCACAGTGATATTTTCACTAGGTTGCTGAGTTGTTGTTGGGGTTATCCCCAAACAACCGGATAACCCCAACAACAGGGGGGTTGGTTTGCTGAGTGAAAATATCACTGTGGGTCCTCAATCCTGCATTCGGGGGTGGGAGCAAGGCTGTTGGGGCGTATACAATTTTGCCGACTGTAGCTATACAAGTATAATGGTCTTAATAACTTGTCTATTTAGCTAAGCACTGTTTTTCTGATTTCCAATTAAGATTAGTAAATGCAGCAGTGAACTGACGTTCAAGTATACTTAAGTCTCTTCCGTATTGGGACTACATTTAGGTGAAAAATGTTGTAGCAGACATGGTTGATTTGTTATACATTTGCAAAGTTTTGAAGCAACCTGGCATGGGACTTGAACTCTGCAAAGTTTAGTGATTCATTATGCATGGGAAGGATTTTGTCAGAAGAAAAAAAACACAGGAAAACAAAGAGGATCTGGCCCCCGAAAACTTACCACTGCAGACATGAATTCAGGGACTGAGAACTTCTCATTCATGGCAATAAAGTCCTCAACGTCAACGGCCAGGGGAAAAACAGCACCATCCGGTATATCCATGACTGGCATGGAATCTTTTTTGAGCAGTGTGTTTAGCATCTGCCCATGCAGCTTCAGTGTGTCCTTCACTTCTTCTAGCAATGTCACTAGTGTAATGAACATTGCTCTATCAAAGTTTTGGGGGGCTAAACTTTGGCCACGCAGTAACTGGGCTGCTCTGTGGCCACGAGACGGGGGCGCTGCTTCCCCGGCGGGATCCGTGGGACCTGCTCCTCTGGGACCTGCTCCGCCACCCGAAAGCGTGAGGGCTGCGGCTTCTCCTCTGGGACACACTAGGGCTGCTAAGTCCCCTATGGGACACATGAGGGCTGCTGAGTCCCCTCTGGGACACATGAGGGCTGCTGAGTCCCCTCTGGGACACATGAGGGCTGCTGAGTCCCCTCTGGGACACATGAGGACTGCTGAGTCCCCTATGGGACACATGAGGTCTGCTGAGTCCCCTCTGGGACACATGAGGACTGCTGAGTCCCCTATGAGACACATGAGGACTGCTGAGTCCCCTATGGGACACATGAGGTCTGCTAAGTCCCCTCTGGGACACATGAGGGCTGCTGAGTCCCCTCTGGGACACATGAGGGCTGCTGAGTCCCCTCTGGGACACATGAGGGCTGCTGAGTCCCCTATGGGACACATGAGGACTGCTGAGTCCCCTATGGGACACATGAGGACTGCTGAGTCCCCTATGGGGCACATGAGGTCTGCTGAGTCCACTATGGGACACATGAGGTGTTAAGGAATGTTTAGGATGAGCTTTCTGTGGGACAGGAATATAAGTTTCAAGATAGGAGACATATGTCTATTGACCTATTGACCTCTGGAAAGGTCCTGAAGAGGAAATAGATGGGGTGATGCCACTGTGTCTGTGGGGATTATACATAGACACTTCTCTTTCCATCTTAACCTAAAAAGGAGAAGTCTTGAGGTCATCTAAGAGACCACCTGTTTTACAAATGTATTATTAAGATGCTGTGTGTCAGGGTGTCCTATATAAGCTAGGTAGCATTCAATGTCTAGCTTAGGGAAATTAACTAGTCACTGCATTGTCTGCTGTCTTTGCTGTGCATATGGTTTTCTCTCATTTATCAAATAAACTATACAGAGTGTTATACTTGGCTTCCGGGTTCAGTATTTAAAAGGCTGATGTTATTTCAGGGTTTAACATTTAATACGTGTGGTGTCAGGAAATTAGATTTCCTTAGTCTTAGTTGTCTGAAGACGCATATACAAATTTCCACCACATTTTGGGGGCATCGTCCGAGATTCTTATATAAGTAATCCGTATTTTTTTTCCCAAAGCAGGCCACATATCCTAAACAGCGATATATTTTCAATATTTTTTTGAAAATACAAGGCCAGGACTGTCTTTGGAGAAGGATTCTGAACAGAATTTTGAGACTCAAGGACCTAATAATACTGAATTCCGACGGTGAGTCAATAACCATTTGTATAAAGTTTTGTTAAATTAAAAGGGCTAGGCCCGTTAATTCAGATCTGTTCTAAAGATCACAGCAGTTACTGGGTAAATCTGATCTGTTCTATAGATCACAAATAACCACTGGGTGGTAGTAATTAGCATAATATAGGGCTTGTTAATTACAGATCTGCTAGGCTGGTCATTACTGATTTGATCTACAGATCACGAAATCTACTGGGTGGATTTCTCAAAGGTCTTAGAGACCGGTCTCACTAGGAAACTGACGAGTTTATTAAACAGCGCTGGGCTTGGTTTGATTGAGACAAAGAATAGAACTATTTGATAGGTACCACACGGGTGGTCGTAATTGATTTAAGCTGCGCTTTTTAATTACAGATTCTGTTGGACAGGTAATTTTTTTTAGTTTTTTAACTTACATTTATTTTTAAGGTTTTAGAATATTTCTCCTAAACATACGAAAGTCTTATTGCAGACCTGACGCGGTTCCTCGACCAAACGAGGGACCAGCAAAAATAATGTTCGACAAATATGGTGATTGGACTTGCATTCAATTGAACTGATGGACGTTATTGGGTTTCCCAGATAATGGGACTTTCAGTCCTCGCCAAATAGGCGAGTTGGAGAACAAACTTCAGGATTATGAGCAAGGTAAATTTAAAAGAATGCAATCAGGTAAACGTAGAGTAGATTGGAAGGCGTTTAGTTTATGGAAAGAAGAGACATCGATTAGGGAGAGACAGAAAAATAAAACAACTACTAATCAGTGTGTATTAGCATCTGTCACCAGGGTTGAGGACGATTTGGACGCCTTATCCGGCCGTCCGGATGGTTTACCGGCCGAACAGCTTCCGATGGTGGAGGTCGCTAACCCTATGGCTGGAGGTGAATACGACAATCCAGCTACAATCCTTGTGTACCGCCCATGGTCACCGGCTGATCTGAGAGACGTGGCCGCTTCCCTACCGGACCCAGGGAAGGACGGTGGAGAGGAATTCACCAGAATTTTCCGCCAGATAATTGACCAATATAAACCAAACATGGCAGAGATTGAAATGGTTATGATGCGAGCCCTACTTCTTCGGTGGGGCCGTGTAAAAGGTGACTGGCCAGCTGATATGCCTCCCAGAACCTACGACAGCCGGGGTGATTCAGTTTATCAAGAGGCAGTCACGAAATTGTGTGAACGAGTTATTGCACATTTTCCAAGAAAGATGCGTTGGGAAAAGATTTCTGACTGTAAACAAAAGAAAAATGAAAGTGTTGCAGACTTCAGAAATCGTCTTGAACGAGAGTTTGAGCTACACAGTGGAATGGGAAAAAGACCGGACGGAGACGAAGACTCAGCCTGGGAACAACAGTGTAAGATGAGACTCGTCGCGGGCCTCCTCCCAGAGATCGAACGTCACGTCCGGACACACTGTGTCTCACTGGACGATGGAAGAATGGCCACTGTCTGGCCACACATAAAACACGCCGAGAGAGTCCACCAGAACCAGGAAGACGGGAAGAAGGAAGAAAAGTTTAAGCGAGATACAAAGTTACAGATGGCCCAGTTGAACTACTTTGGGAGCGGTGAAAAAAGGGGGCGTGGAGTGAGACGCAGCATGGGCCGGGGCCAATCTCGGGGACGAGGTAACTCCTACCGGCCCCCTAACAGCAATGCTTGCTTACATTGTGGTTCAATGGACCATTGGGTACGGGCTTGCCCCGAACCGGACTTGAGAAATAATTCAAATGGACCAAAAGGACAATTCACGCGGTGAAGCCAGTAATCGCAATGGATTTTCGGTGAACAATCCCAGAGGCACTCGCGTTGATGCGGTTGCGCGGGATGGGGGATGGTGACGCCAGGATGAAGCAACCAATCCAGAGATTTTGACGTCAAAACTGGGTGAGATCAATCCATTACACGATCCGTCACACGCCGGTATAATGCAACAGCTTAACCTACAGGCTTTTAGGGCAGATGATGATTACCATATACAACCTGAAATGTTTTTGATTGTTAATGGCAAACGAGTGAAGTTTCTGGTAGATTCGGGGGCAGGATATTCAGTTCTAAGAGCTCAGGACTGGAACCCCTCACCGAAACTTAGCGGTAGAACCTTGCCGACTATAGGAGCTGGTGGTGTCTGTACTACAGAGCGATTTACCACCCCTCTCTCGGTTGTAGACAAAACGGGTCAGCATCACCCCAAACATTCATTTTTATTGTCTCAATGTTGCCCTGTTAACCTGTTGGCTAGAGATTTAATGACACAGTTAGGCATTACGTTAGAGTGTTCAGATAAAGGCATAAGGAACATTCGTAGTACTGTACAAGCGGTTCAGCATAGTGTACAACCCCTGAACTATTGTTATTCATGGGATTTAGACAACACTGGTTCTAGGGCGATTTCGGATGCACTTGTTGCTATGGCTTCGGACAGAATGGGAGATTCTGTGCAGATAAATGATGTTAACGACTTGGGTTGTATTGCCAGTGTTTTCGAATGCCGTAATGATGAGTTTGAGACAGGGTGGTGTAGAGGTCTGGACCGTCAGGCAGACTTCTTGACAGGGGATTATCTCTACTGGAGTGATACTGGGTTATGTGCGTGGTCTGTGAGAGACACAAGGGAGGTGTCACGTTTCTTTCAAGTACAAGGATCAGTTCCATATGTTTCTCTTGCTGAAAACCCATTTAGCTGCACTCAGGACATTGTAGGTCCATGGGTTAAGAAGTGTAGCGAGGTTTTAGACTGGGTTCCAACCCACATGGAGGGTGTTGATTGGTCTGAGGGAGTACACGCTTATAGGGAACGGTTCGGACCGGTCAGGCTACATCATGGCGGTTTGTACAGGATCTGAAACGGGTTAATGATGCAGTGTTTGCTCGTGCACCGGTCGTTACTGATCCGTACACAATCATGTCCCAAGTTCCGAGTGGGAGCAAATGTTTTTCTGTTATTGATTTGGCAAATGCTTTTTTCAGTGTACCAGTACACATAGATTCTCAGTTTTGGTTTGCTTTTGAATTTTCTGGTCAGATGTACACATGGACACGTTTACCACAAGGCTACTGTGAATCTCCTGCCGTGTTTGCCGCGGCTCTTAGGGATAATTTGGACAAATTCACATTCAGTCATGGTAGTACACTTGTTCAATATGTTGATGATTTGTTGATCTGCTCCCCTGATGAAGCGTCTTGTGAAAAAGACACTGTTCTGTTGCTACAATATTTAGCATCACAGGGCCACAAGGCCAGCCTTAACAAGCTCCAGTTTGTACAAAGTGAAGTTATCTTTTTAGGGCACAAGATCACCCCTGAGGGTAAAAGTCTGAGTGTAGACAGGATCAAAGCTATTACTGGCATGCCTAAACCTTTGACTAAGAAGCAGATGTTGTCATTTTTAGGGATGACTGGCTTCTGTAGACAATGGGTTCCTGAGTATGCCTTGTTAGCCCAACCTTTACAGAGCATGGTTTATGATCAGAAGTTAGCCTCCCACGATAGGGTGGTGTGGACTGTTGAGGGGGAGAACTCATTTACACAGCTCAAACAGTGTTTAGCTTCTTCCCCGACCTTAGGTCTCCCTGATCCCACTAAACCTTTTGTTCAGGCAGTATGTGAAAAGAACGGGTACATGTCCTCTGTGTTGATGCAGAAACATGGTGACAAGTTACGCCCCATTGCTTATTTTTCAGCCAAGCTAGATGCGGTTGCACAGGGACTACCTCATTGCTTAAAAGCTGTGGCTGCAGCAGCGGAGGCTGTGTTACGGTCGCAGGCCTTAGTCTGCTACCAGCCTCTTGAGCTGCGGGTTCCTCACTCTGTATCTTCCATTCTGTTGGAACACAAGACAAGTCACCTCTCTGGTGCAAGGTTTTTGAATTACCACAATGTCTTATTGTCACTACCACATGTTTCCGTTGTTCGTAGCTCCGTTTTGAATCCTTCAACATTTCTGCCTACTGAGGAGGATGGGGAACCTCATGATTGTTTGACTGTCATTATTCAACAATGTACCCCACGTACTGATTTATCTGATGAGCCACTGCCAAACAGTGATTTGATTTTCTATGTTGATGGCTCAGCCAGCAAATCACTTTCTTCCTCATGTAATAATGTGGGATATGCCATTGTCACTGATCATGCGGTAATTGAGGGATTTAGACTTCCTCACCACCTCTCTGCCCAGGCTGCAGAATTGTTTGCTCTTAACCGTGCATGTATTTTGAGTAAAGGGAAAACTGTTACCATTTACACTGACAGCAGGTATGCGTTTGGGGTTGTCCATGATTTTGGCACACTGTGGAAAATGCGGGGTTTTATCACCTCCTCAGGAACCAAAATTCAACATGGGCAGCTGATTCATAATCTGTTGGATGCTGTTTTGTTGCCTAAACAGGTTGCCATATGCAAATGTGAAGCACACACGCATGGCAAGGACGTGGTCTCCCTTGGAAACCACAGAGCAGATCAGGCTGCAAAAGCGGCTGCTCAGGCACATCTGGACACGGCTCTACAGATGGCTGTTTTAACCCCAACCGTCTCCCTCTCTGACCTTGTGCAGGCCCAGGCTAATGCTTCTCCTCAGGAAAAGGCGGCTTGGCGGAAGGCGGGGGCTGTCTGTGTGGATAAGGTTTGGACAGGACCAAACGGTAATCCATGTTTACCAAAATGTTTGTTTCATTTCTATGCTGTGTTGTCACATGGAAAAGATCATGTGTCAAAAGGAGGGATGGTAGATATGATAAACAGATTTTGGTACACACAGGGCTTCACAACTCACGCTCAAAGATTTTGTTCTAAGTGTCTAGTGTGCCTCAGGTTCAATGTGGGACGGGGACAGGCGGTCCCCCAGTCAAGTCATCCACCCCCTGATGGTCCATTCGATCATGTAATGATGGATTTCATTGAATTGAATCCCTGTGAGGGTAAGAAATACTGTGTTGTATTTGTGGACATGTTCTCCAAATGGGTCGAAGCTTTCCCGTCTGGGAAGGCTGATGCATCAACAGTGGCTAAGGCTCTACTGACTGAAATCATTCCCAGATGGGGAATTCCAAAGAAACTGTCGAGTGACAATGGATCACATTTTGTGAACGAGGCTATTAAGAAGATGTCTGAGTACCTCGGAGTGGACTTAAGAACACACTGTGCCTACAGGCCCCAAAGTGGGGGTGCAGTGGAAAGAGAGAATGGGACAATTAAGATGAAGTTGTCAAAGTTGTGTGAGGAAACAGGTTTGAACTGGGTGCGGGCACTTCCTCTGGTTCTCACGTCGATAAGAGGCAGGCCCAGGAAGAAAACAGGCTTGTCCCCCCACGAGGTCATCCTGGGAAGACCAATGAACACAGGCCTATGAGCCCCAACACACTCAGACCTCATGACAGAACATGTAAATGACACTATGCTAACATGCTGTACCAATCTGTCAAAGGTCCTGACGGAAATCCACCGGAGTGTGAAAGCAGCGTTACCAGTGCCCATTGAAGGTCCTCTTCACGACATCCAGCCTGGAGACTGGGTAGTGATCAAGGACTGCAAAAGAAAGCGCTGGAGCAAACCTCGGTGGCTGGGACCGTTCCAAGTGCAACTGGTCACACACTCTGCAGTGAAGGTAGCTGAGCGAGGTACTTGGGTCCACGCAACACACTGCAAAAAGGCTCCACCTCTGGAGAATACAGGCAAGGAATAAGTATCCTCATTTTTGTTTGAATGGGTCACGTGCTAGCAACCTCTGACCCTGTTATGGAATTTTATGATCACTCAAGAAGTTTATTAACATGTAAGTCCTATAGATGTTGTTTAGGCCAAAAGGCACAGAGGAAAGAATGTTTAGGATAAGTTTCATGATAGGAGACATCTGTCTATTGACCTATTGACCTCTAGAAAGGTCCTGGGGAGGAAATAGATGTCACTAAGTAACTTTGCGGTGCCGGCCTGGCTGGTAGGAATGGTAACTGACCTCCCTTGACTTGACTGGGGAGTGACCCTCGGGTTTTCCTGACAGCTCCATATGTCATGTTTATTATCCTATAGTTTGGTGAGATCTTCTAAGGACCTCGTCTGTTCTCCATCATCTCTGTTTAGGCTGGTGTGTCAATGAGTGTGCGTAACTTCATTCCTTTAAATACCCCTGCAGAAGTTCTTCTCATCAGGTCAGTCTGATCCAGCACAGGTTATTGTCCTGTTGTCTGATGAAGACTTTCCTCAAACCCATTCTTCAAGCTTGCTATAGGGATTGATCTGATCAATGCAAAAGCTTAAACCTGTATTTGAGAAATGGTTTCTTACTTGCAATTAAACAAGTTAAAATTGTCAACTGTAACATACTCTCGTGCGTCTTACTTTAAGTTCAAATTCAGCGATTAAAGTCTAAAATTTCCACGACATTTGGGGGCATCGTCCGAGATTCTTAACAAAGTAATCCGTATTTTTTCCAAAACAGGCTACATATCCTAAAGAGCGATATAATTTTTTTTAAATTTTTTTTTGAAAAAATAACAGGCCAGGACTGTCTTTGGAGATATGTGATTCTATACAGAATTTTGAAACTCAAGGACCTAAAAATGCTGAATTGGGACAATGTTGGACGACAGTTTGACAACGGTTTTGATAAATTAACAAAATAGGCTCGTTAATTTTGACTTAATTCGTAAGGTTATTGTAAGATTTTAAACTTGGCTTAAAAATGGAAAACAGTACTTCTAATCGGGTATTTGTTGATTTTGGTCTGGTAAAACGTGCACGTCAGGAATTATTAATTTCTGCAGCTCCAATCCTCCTCAACAAATGGGTGAGTGGAGAGCGCCAGACTGGAGCAATATTTACCTGTATGAAGTGTTAATACCTGTATACAGTAGGAATAAAATGCTGTTCAATATAGGTTATCTGGGTGCGGTGAGACGGCTCGGTTATTCAGGATATCTCACTTAAAAGAACTGACGAGTTCATTAACACATATAGGACACTTCATTATATGCTAAAATTAGATTTGCGTCTTAAATATCGATAACAACATGGGTAATTACATGTGTATTGGTAAACCTTCGGTGGATACTGAACGTTACGTTGTTGGACCGGCTAAAATAATGACAGACAAATACGGAGACTGGACATGCGAACAATTAGACCTGTGGGAGTTATTGGGATTTCCTGCGGATGGCAGTTTTAGTCAGAGACAGATACTGTTGTTGAAAGACAAGTTGGAGGATTTTGAACAGGGTAAAATTAAGGTTTCACGGGGTAATCGGCAGAAAGTAGATTGGAAGGCATATAATAAGTGGAGAGAGCAGACTGATATACGGGCTAAGCGGTGTAGCACGGGGCTTGTTAATCGGTGTGTTCTAGCTTGTCCCAACCAGGTTGATGCTGCCTGTCCTCCTGCTGACCGACCCCCATCCTATCGCGGCGTTACCACAACAGCCCCAGCGGTACCAACTATGCCAACAGCATCGGACCTGATGGAAAACATTCGCGGAGGAGGACTCTACCCATCCGTATTCGGCCTCCACAGAGTTTCACACGCCGCTGAGAGGACCCAGAGTACCACTGCGGCCTGTCCCAGAGAACAACACAGCATTGATGCCGGGCAATTCCCTATGGTGGAGGTAGCCAACCCAGCTGGTGGAGGAGACACGGATAACCCAGCGACTATACTAGTCTACAGACCGTGGTCACCCGCCGACCTGAGAGACGTGGCTTCTACACTACCTGACCCAGAAACAGAAGGTGGAGAGGAATTTGTCCGTGTGTTTCTACAGATCGTGAATCAATATAGACCGACCTCTGTGGAGATTGAAACAATTTTGATGAAGGCCTTGCAACTAAAATGGGGAGAGTGAAAAGAAACTGGCCTAGCGAGAGAAACATTATGTTCAATTGGGATGCGCACTCTAACTACCGGAGTGCTGTGGAACAGCTGAGCACTGGACTTATCGCTGCTTTTCCTAAGCGAATGAACTGGGAAAAGATCTCTGATTGTAAACAGACACTGGGCGAGAAAGTTTCAGACTACAGGAATAGACTCGAAAAAGCTTTTGAATTACACAGCGGAATGGGAAAGAGACCGGACGGTGATGAAGAGTCGGCCTGGGAGCAACAGTGTAAAATGAGGTTAGTTGCAGGCCTTCTACCAGACATTAGGAAGCACATTCAAAACCACTGTGTAGACCTGGATGAGGGTCGCATGGAAACCGTCTGGCCGTATTTTAAGCACGCTGAAAGAGTCTACGAGGACCAGCTGTACAAACAGACCGAAGAAAGACGGGAGCGTGAAACGCAAATTCAGATGGCCCAACTGGAGTTCTACAGCAGAGGCTACTCAGGACGGAGACGGAGACGGAGAGCAAGCAGGAGAGGACAATACAGACACCAGGGTGATGTTAACTACAGACACCAGAGGGGTGATACCTACAGACACCAGGGTGATAACTCCAGCCAAAGTCCCAACTCTGATAGCTGTTTCAACTGTGGTGCATTTGGACACTGGGCTCGTGACTGCACTGTGCCGGACACTAGAGACTATTACCATGGGAACAGAGACAGTATAGGAGATGGTGATGGCACAACAGCAGACGACCAACTGGAGCGTCACAGGACCCATGGCTGCCACAGACAGGGGTACTGACGGTCAGAGGGGACGGGCAGGAAAACATCAACCCGGTGAGATCAAACCATTATGTGATTCCTGTAATTAATCAATTATGATAGTATTTACAGTAAAAGTAATTTTGTTCGGATGTTTAGTGAAGACTTGTCTATTCTGTGTTTTGAGTTGATATGCAGACGTATGGTTGTGTGAGATTTTCGTTCCACTGGGGAGGAGTACCGGTGTCTTGGCACTATGCTTACGCTTAAAGTTAGGTGTTTAGCGTAGTGTAGCGTACATTGCGTATCGCCTGATAAACGGGGTTTGTCAGGTCCGTGCAGCTCGGGGAGCGTGACTGGACCCATGATGGTTGATATCTCATTGTCCCTAGTTTACCGGTTACAACTAGGGACTGCATATATAGCTACTGTCAGGGTAAATTCTCAGTAGAAATCAGCTCATTGTTAGTGAGAGGTCTTGTTTTTCGATGTCCAGGGTCGTTCGTACGCGTACGCAAATATCATATTAAAATGACCTAGGTGTGATTCATGTATGATCTGGGGTAAAGCTTCATGAAGTTGGGACAGGGGTCCCAGGCCAAAGTTTTGTCGACAAATTTATTTTCTGGTTTTCCTGTGCACGAGGAATTCCTATTTTATTGTATTGTTTTTCTTAGGCATTATGTAACATTTGCGCTAATGACATGATTAAGAGTATTTCCGATAATAACTCTGCATGTTTTACCTGGAATACTATATGTACCATTTTGTTTGTTTTGTAGGAGGACTACATTCTAGGTTATAGGGAGATTATATTCTAGTTATATGCTATGGTTATTCGTTTTGTGAAGTTGAATAAGGACATTTGGATTTGTTCCTATAAATGTTGGCATGATGATATAATGAATGACCATGTGGGTTAAGTGTATTTCTGAAACACACTTTTATTTTTATTATTGGCTTTTGGCTATTTTGAGTAACATGTTTAAGACATTCTGAGTTCTTGATTGTTAAAAGGGCAGAAAGTTAACTGTAACTCTGTGTCTGCCTGTCTAGAGATGGTTTCTGTTAATTTAGGGGTGTTTATGAACTTTTCTTTGACCCTCCCTGGGGTGCTTCTCTGGGTCAAAAGAGGGGGCACACCCAAGTTGCTTATTTAGAGGGGGGGGCTGGTTTACTGTGTGATTGTGAGGTGGCTCAGCCCAGAGCTAACAGATGGCTGGTCGTAAACCATATTTTAGTCATGTGTTTTATCTTAGATAAATTTAACAAGTTTGTCTATTACAGTTGGTTGTTTTCTCCATTGTTGATGAACTGAAGGAGAAAACAAGAGGGGAAGTGACGTAATAAACATATTCAAGAATATAGCATTTGTTAAATTTGGATTTCAGGCAATTGAAGTGTTTAATTTGATAGAATGTCTAAACATTTGAATGATTGAGGGGAATAGCTATTACAAATGTATTTGGCTTAGCAAAATTAAATCTGAGCAGTAAACACAATGTAATTCTATTGTTAAAGATGTTAACTGACACATGGAATGCAATAACTGTTTGCAGGTTGTGTCGCATTAAAAATCAACAGGTTGGACCATGAACAACTGGAGCAGAGCATCTGAGCCCTACCCCCACGCACACACACACACACACACATATATCAGAAGCTAACTGAATGACTTTAGGTACAGACCACAGAAAAGGTCAAACCAGAACCAAGGAAAAACGTGTCATCCAGACCACAATGAAGGCAATTACTAAATTGTGTGAATGTTATTGTACACTTTTCAAGGAAGTTATGGACTGTAAAGAGAAAAAGGTGAACATGTTGCAGATTTCAGAAATTATCTTGAACGTCGGTTTGAGTTGTACAAAGGAAAAACAAGAACATTGAACACACACATATTGCATCTCTGGACTATTAAAGAATGGCCACTGTTTGGCCACACTCATTAAAGACGTTGAAGGAGCCTACCAGAGCTGAGAAGATGAAAAAGGAACATTTATACACTCACACCATGATTAAAATCTTCATTTCTGATGATCAAAGAGTGCCAACATATTTACTGATGTTTTCTTAATGATTAGTTCCTCACACACTAGATGGAGGACTAGAAATCCAGAATATGAAAATGACACTGTTGAATGTTGCTAAGTACTGTACTGACATTGGATTATTTCAATTGATTGTGTATTATGTTTGGTAAAAGTATTTTTCTTAACAGGTTACAGTTCCAGACATATGACAGTGGTGGATCCATATATTCCTGATTGGTTATGAGTAATTATTAAGCTTGAGTGAACTAAAATTTAGAGTTGACACTCTTAAATTGTTTAACATGATTAAGGGTTTATAATGTTAAAAAGGGCAGATTGTTATGGAATTTTATGATCACTCAAGAAGTTTATTAACATGTAAGTCCTATAGATGTTGTTTAGGCCAAAAGGCACAGAGGAAAGAATGTTTAGGATAAGTTTCATGATAGGAGACATCTGTCTATTGACCTATTGACCTCTAGAAAGGTCCTGGGGAGGAAATAGATGTCACTAAGTAACTTTGCGGTGCCGGCCTGGCTGGTAGGAATGGTAACTGACCTCCCTTGACTTGACTGGGGAGTGACCCTCGGGTTTTCCTGACAGCTCCATATGTCATGTTTATTATCCTATAGTTTGGTGAGATCTTCTAAGGACCTCGTCTGTTCTCCATCATCTCTGTTTAGGTTGGTGTGTCAATGAGTGTGCGTAACTTCATTCCTTTAAATACCCCTGCAGAAGTTCTTCTCATCAGGTCAGTCTGATCCAGCACAGGTTATTGTCCTGTTGTCTGATGAAGACTTTCCTCAAACCCATTCTTCAAGCTTGCTATAGGGATTGATCTGATCAATGCAAAAGCTTAAACCTGTATTTGAGAAATGGTTTCTTACTTGCAATTAAACAAGTTAAAATTGTCAACTGTAACATACTCTCGTGCGTCTTACTTTAAGTTCAAATTCAGCGATTAAAGTCTAAAATTTCCACGACAACCCCAACACAGCCTGCGGTAATCAGAGAAAACAACACAGCCTGCATTACATGGAACCACTGAGACGACCATGGAACCCCTACAGGAGGATTGGGGGAATGAGATGCAACATCGCATTACATCTTGCTTTTAGTATCATTGTTGGATCTGTATTATGGTTCTCTGACCTACGACATGACAAACCGAATGTAAACTTAAATAAGATAGGTATTGAGAAAGGCGTTAAAGCCCGATCTCAGGGACTGGTACAGAAACAGATATCATGTGATGTAAGCAACTGCCAGCCCAACAACGACTGTTTTATTATGGCTGACCCTAAATTAATGGTGGGTCAGAATAAGAGTATGTGGACCTGGACTGATGTTTCTTCAGTTATAAACAGTACTGAATGTGTTTGCAATAATGACTCAATGATCTGTCATGTGAATGTTTCTGATGATTTTGATTTAAACAAAGATTTTTGGTGTTTCAACAGTAACAACAGTGAATTCCACACTCCTTGTAGATCGCCAGATCATCCAAAAGGTAAACCAGATAGGGAATGCCCACAGACTGAGAAACGGAGGAGGAGAGGGCTGATAGAACCTGAGAACATCGCCCTTAGGATGATGGTTGACTATGCATCACATGTTAACATGAGTAACTGTTGGATCTGCCAACACATACCAACCTCATCACGCTCTCCTATGTTGACCTCAGTTCCCTTCTCTAAAGCAGATTGGGAAGAATATGGCTGGTCGCCAACACCCACTGAAACGGATGAGGACTGTTTTACCAACCCCATGACTGTTTTCACAGATGAGGGGCAGGGAAAAGACAGGCAGGAAGTATTATGGCACATAATACAGACATTTGATCAGAGCTTTAAGGACCCTAGTATCAGTAGCACTGTTCTGTTTAGATTGAGATATGACCGGAAGGTCCTTCGTTTTTGGGAGGAGCTGGACATACAGATGACTCTGGTTCAAACGAATTGTTCGTATGAAACGGCAGGTAGAGTAGTGCCCCTATCACCACTTTGTAAACCTATACCGTTTTCACCAGAGCTGTAGTACTCGAGACCGGTCTCGGTCTCGAGACCGGTCTCGAGACCACTTTTTTAAGGTCTCGGTCTCGTCTCGGTCTCGGTTACATTTGGACTCGGTCTCGACTCGGTCTCGGACAGTAAGGACTCGTAAATTCTTCCGAGACCAGCCGAGACCAGCGTAGAAATTATCGCCCACAATTTTTTCTAGAAAAATATTTAAGTATGACATGTAGAGGCTGTATTTCCATTGGCTGTATTTCGTCCAGAGTCAGACTGTTTTTTTCTCATGTGGCTTATCCCGCCAATGGCTATCTACTTTTGAAGAAAAGCCCACCCCCAGCGTCGCTAGAGCGTGCACCCATTCACGTAAATACTTCAATCTTAAACAAATGCTCGATCATGTCGGCACAATCAGCCAATATATTCGTTTTGCCTATATTCAGTACATTGAGCACAAATAAATAATTTGTCCGAAAACACACAGCGGTTAGTAATTAAAATACATACATAATGTTGAAAAGCTACAGCCGACGTCCTTCCATGACTTTTCCTAAATACGTGCATTTTACCTTGTCCCGTTTTCAGAATTGCAAAATCACAAACCGAACAATATATAAAACTACTATTTACATGTTTTTTGATACCTAAACTGCCTTCCTGTCGCCAAAATCCCACGCCGCTGGGCGTTGGTACCCTAATTGCGGTACCCATTGCGGTACCCAGACACCGATCACACTTCACTGAGCCTATATGGTTGAATGGGCGATACACAGACAAATACTACGAGAACACATATAGACAATAGTCTGATTGGCTTGGTTGAACTACAAAAAAAGAGGTACGTTTATAAAGAAATATGTTTCACTAAATAAACAGAACGAATTCCGCCAAATACATACAGCCCCATTCATGTGTCATGCGCCTATTGCACTCAATAATTAATAACGAATGAACCACAGTGTATTCATATAGCCTACAAGAGACTTCAACAAAATATTGTTTTGTATCGAAATTAAACGAATATAAACAATAAATATTAATAGGCTAACTACAAATGGGCGATAAATGAAATTACTCATGCACACAGAAGGACGTGGGACATACATAAGTCCGGGGGGCATACGGCAGAAAGAGCATAAAACTGGAACGGTTATGGTCCGATCTATATGAAACTGAACCCGTTTTGGTCCGATCTTTATTAAACTGGAAGGGTTTTGGTCTGATCTATATGAACACTGTGCGCAGTTCAACCGGGTTAGTTTGCTGCTGTCTCATGTGCACTCGTAACAATAATGAACACTGTGCGTAGTGCAACCGGTTCGTTTGCGTGTCCTGCTCAAGCAGACAAACAACTGAAGCTGCGTGCCTGTAGACGGATAAATAATTATAAATAGATTTGTTTATCGGCCAATCATGCGCAAATCATTTGATTGCAAGTCGCTTGTGATCTAAAATGTGTTAGCATTTACTACATCAACATAGGACATACAGTTTGATGGATTTTCATTTATTCGATTTTTAGAAATTTTAATATCATAGCCTGTGCATTTTAAAATCATGGTTTTATTTTCGTATTTTATGTTTACATAAGACAATAAATAGGCCTAGATACTCTTTTTAATAAAATTCATTTAATTCAGGATGACAACACAGTAGATGATCTGATGCTGTTGGTCAAGTGTTTTTTTACATTGGTCATTGGACCAAAAACATGTCATATTATTTAGTGTTGATATGACTGGTCTCGGTCTCGGCCCCTTTGGTATCGGTCTCGTCTCGGTCTCGGCCACCTTCGGTCTCGGTCTCGTCTCGGTCTCGGCCCCCTTCGGTCTTGGTCTCGTCTCGGTCTCGGCCCCCTTCGGTCTCGGTCTCGTCTCGGTCTCGCTTTAGGTGGTCTCGAGCACAGCTCTGGTTTTCACCCACTGTTATTGTGTATGCACGAGCTGAATGGCGACCGCAATTCCGTATGATACATATTCTCTCTCTAAGTCATGAAACAATCGATTGTCCAGCATCGAAAACTCACCGTTTGCGTAACTGCACTCAATATTGGCCAACAATTCCAACCTATGGGCTAAGGAATGTGTCCCTGTGTATTTCCAATAGGGTGGAAAAGGCCAAGTTACAGTTGGGGACAAGTGATTGTTCTGAAGTAAGTTTCGCCAACTTCACGGCCTTTGGCGACCTTCCAGAGCATGTGTATCTTGTCTGCGGGGATAATGCATATAGTTGCATTCCACCTGATGCGGAAGGAACATGCTATATGGCCTACCTGGTACCATTAATACGAAGGGTAAACGGGACTGAAATGGGGAAACTGTACCAGCATCCACATCGCGTTAGACGAACTCTGACACTATCACAGCGTATATTCAGTGTGCTATTTCCAGGCTATGGAGGGTACTACTCACAGCAGGAAATAACAGCTCTGTCCTCGGTACTAGAGAAACACATGAACTCTACTGCAAAAGCCATTGTGGCACTAGGTAAGGAGTTAGATGAGACCCGATCAGTCGCCTTACAGAACCGATTGGCCCTGGATATGATCTTGGCATCTCAAGGAGGAGTGTGTAAAATTGTGAAGTCCGAATGTTGTACCTTTATTTCTGATGCATCACAGGAGGTCATTGACTTGGTGAAATAAACTAAAATTGGAGTAAAAGAGCTCCATGAGGTTCATGGATGGAATCCAATTGATGGATTGAGTTCGGCATTAGGACCATTTGGATGGTCGATTTTTTGAATATTAGCATATGCCCTGACTTTTGTTACATTCTTGATTGTTGTTTTCATGTTAATATCATGTTTGATCAAGCTTTGTGCTTCTAGAATGGCTTCTCAGGTTCTTGTACAAATTCCTGGGCTAGAGTTAAATTGGACAGATACACTCCCTGGAAATCCATTCTATTAAGGTTTATTGAAGTGTAGCATGTTTGTTTGGTAATAAAGAACTGTACCTTTCTTTTATCTCTATCCTGAAACTTAGGGTGGAATGTTAAGGAATGTTTAGGATGAGCTTTCTGTGGGACAGGAATATAAGTTTCAAGATAGGAGACATATGTCTATTGACCTATTGAACTCTGGAAAGGTCCTGAAGAGGAAATAGATGGGGTGATGCCACTGTGTCTGTGGGGATTATACATAGACACTTCTCTGTCCATCTTAACCTAAAAAGGAGAAGTCTTGAGGTCATCTAAGAGACCACCTGTTTTACAAATGTATTATTAAGATTCTGTGTGTCAGGGTGTCCTATATAAGCTAGGTAGCATTCAATGTCTAGCTTAGGGAAATTACCTAGTTACTGCATTGTCTGCTGTCTTTGCTGTGCATATGGTTTTCTCTCATTTATCAAATAAACTATACAGAGTGTTATACTTGGCTTCCGGGTTCAGTATATAAAAGGCTGATGTTATTTCAGGGTTTAACATTTAATACGTGTGGTGTCAGGAAATTAGATTTCCTTAGTCTTAGTTGTCTGAAGACGCATATACAAATTTCCACTACAGAGGGCTGCTGAGTCCCCTATGGGACACATGAGGGCTGCTGAGTCCCCTCTGGGACACATGAGGACTGCTGAGTCCCCTATGGGACACATGAGGGATGCTGAGTCCCCTCTGGGACACATGAGGACTGCTGAGTCCCCTCTGGGACACATGAGGGCTGCGGCTTCTCCTCTGGGATAAGCTAGGGCTGCGGCTGGTCCCCGGCACAATTTGAAAGCAGAAGTACAGCATTAACACCATTTCAATATACTAAGAGGAAGAAATACCGATAACACTGCAGCAAATTAAAAACACAACACTACCATTAAAAACTAATATAAAACATATATATATTAGAGATGCACCGATTGATCGGCTGGTGACCGGAATTGGCCGATTTTCACGTGATCCGCCAGTCTGACATATGCCGATTTTATGCCGGTCAAATGCACTCGGGCGCCGCATGATTAACATCGCGCAACATCAGCATCACATGTGCACACAGAATGCACATGTAGGGAACCTCGTGAATTACGGCCGTTTAACACAGAAAACGTGAGCAGCGCGTATTATTTCCGGCGTGCATGTAAATCAATGAGTGCATTCACACCGGAAGCAGGAGCAGCGTGTGAGCGTCAAGCAGGAGCGTTCAATTAAAGTGAAAGCACACTTTTGATGGACAAAATAAATATGATTTGACTTCTGACTTCTGACCTCTCTGCTCTCCCTCACTCTACTCTCTTGCCCTTACCAGGATGGTAAACAAATTGCCCCTTTGGGATAAAGTTTTTGTATTGTATATATAAATATATCGCACACACAAACATACACACTTGGGGCTTAAGATATTTTAACATAAGTTTAGCGTTAGTCATTTTTGTGCAGCTTCATTTCTTTATCATACTTACATATCCTCTATTTTGTCCTCCGCGTGCGTGTCTGGCACGAATTGACATATAGCTAAACATTAAAAAAATAAGTCAAAGGAGTCGAGAGTAGTTTTCCTCTTTTCTTATTCTTTTATCTTTTTTTGAAACTGAAATAACAAACAAAGGCTGTGCTTATAATCATTACAATTACGACACTAGATATATGTAAATGATGTAAATATTGAATACAAATAAATACATATAGACAATGAAAAACTATTACAATTAGTTATGTTATAAGCATTCAAAGGAGCAATGCTACATGTGACACTCAATAGTGCAATACTTCTCAGAAACATGGTGACTAAACAGTGTCGTAAACATATTATTTTTCTACACAATACAAACATAAGTGATGCTAAAAGATGATCATAACTGAAATACTTACAAGTAAAGCTTCTCCAAGGCTTAACACGGGGAGATGGCAAAAGATACTGTACTGCTTTCTTCTACAATCGATAAAGAGTTTTGCAACGAGGCTGACAGGAGTCACGTGACAATTTTAACCAAGAACAATCTTTATCAGTTACAAGCCTAGAACAGTAAAGGTTGTTATACAAATGGCCACTAAGTGGTGCTAACCGACTAAAACGTGTCTAAAAAAATGCAAGACATGACATCCTCTCTTATGTCCTTCTCCATTAACAAAACAGTTCCAGATATAGGTTGCACAAGTTCAATAATACTTAAATATCAATTTAGCAGCTACAATGGGAACGTTAATTAACGTTAACGTACTGGTAGCTATTTGACTCCTTCCAGTGTTACTAAATTACAGAAATCCATTGCACACAGGAAGCAATGCGAGGCGGCATTAATAGAATATCTAAAATATCATTATGTTGCGACTGACACTGCTCCACTGTAGCCTACTACATGATGGAATTATTTACTGTAGACCAACACATCATAGGTCAAAGACCGGGCTCTTGTAGCGCACTGCGAGTGGTTAATGGTGATCTACAGGGTATGCGGCTAGATTGGCTTAATAGGATTGATGCTGACTTCTGTGCTGCAGGGAACATTGTTCTGTCTCAACTTAGGATACATAGACTAGCCTACTTTTTTACATATAACAAAAGGCTGTTGCGGAGGTTTAGAAGTTAAGGAGCTTTATAATTCTGCAGAAATATAGGCTACATTGTCGAACTACAAAATGCAGCAAATTAGCCATCGTGTAGGTTGCTTTAATTAAATCATACAAGTCTGCAGATTCACATTTCAATAACTATCGGCTTTCATTGGAAGATTAGGCTACTGAAATCGAGTTTGCCTTTTACCAGAGCTAAAGATCTCTATCATTGGGCGACAAAACGTAGCCTAGGCCAATGGTTCTTATACTGTGGATTGCGACCCCGAAGGAGATTGCAAGACGTTTCCGATGGGTCGCGAGATTTAAAGTTTAAGAACCACTGGCTAGGCAATATGCGGACAATCACTCGAAAGTCAATGGATGGGTCAGTGCATCAATTAAATTAAAAATAAATTAAATACTGACCATATAGCCTACTATATCTACATTTCTCATCGAAGGAGGGACATTTTTCATTTCTCCTTCTGTAGGCCAATACACCTATTCTAGGTCTCATTAATCACTTCACAAACTTAATCACTAACCTTGTTTTTTGTCTGAACTTCACCTGCACCCCACACTTTCTTAGACACAAACGCCTCGGAAGGGGTAGGTGGCAAGACATCTCCCTCGATGTCCGTTTCCTCCTCACTGGAAGCCAGCAGGGCTTTTGGTGCTCTATATTCAGTTAAAAGCATACATTTAAACTTTTACAACAGAATATACTGAAAAAAGCAGTTTTGGTTACAGGTGTTTGTTAGAGGCATACTGATCTAGTTTTGGACTCTAAAATATTGGCATCGATATTGCTTTTTATGATTTATTCCCACCAAAAGGAGTTTTTTATGTGGGCTCAAGGCATTTTTCTAACAACTGCCATATTTGAGGTAAATGAAAAATGAAAATTAAAGGAAAAGTTTTTTTGAACCTGGACCTTATTTCTAGCACGAAATAAGTTCATAAACTCACCCGGAGAAGTTTGGAGTCACCTGATGTCATTCACAAGAAATGTACATGCATCTCAATGAATGCTATTCCAGCAAAATGGTAGAGGTCAGGGCCAGTAACATTTCAGCCTAAATAAAAAATTATCAGTAACAACACGTCTTCTTTTCACCAATATGTAGTTATACATTGCTAGTGCTATCCCTCGTTGACTTTGGAGTGGCTTGGTTGTCTTCCAGGGCTTTTTTTTTATTTTAACAAACTAGCCTGAGGTTAGCTCTAGATAGCTTTGGGTTGACAGAAGACGTCGATGACGTCACTTCCACAAAAGTGTGCAGAATGAAGAGGTCCTAAACATCCTACAAATCGGATATTCTGCTATATTGTACTAAACTAGCAGTAGAAAGTTAGCAGGCCATTGGATGTAGTGTAAAAGGCTGAAATAAAATAATTATGTGTTGGCAAACGGCAATGACGGCATCAGCTCGTGTTGACAAATCTTTTTAAAAATGCCTGGATGACAAACAAGCTGTTCCGAAGTCATCGAGGGATAGCACTAGCAATGCATAACTACATAATGGTGAATAGAAGACGCTTTGTCACTCATAATGTTTTATTTAGGCTGAAATGTTACTGGCCCCGACCTCTGCCATTTTGCTGGAATGGACGCAATTGCATGGATCAAAATATCTCCCGAAGGACAAAAAGTGACTCCAAACTTCCCCGGGTAAGTTTATGAAAGTATCACATGCTAGAAACAAGGTTTAAAAAAACAGTACAGGTTAAAAAAACAGTACTTTTCCTTTAATGCCAGAAATTCTGCAACGCCACAAACATTACATTCTGTATATTATATTACCTCCTTTTTCGCATTGCAGGCATATCATCACCATCGGTCTGTAAGTCAGACGTTGCCTCCGCTTTTTTACATTTTTGGCGAGCAGCCTCGAAAGTGTCGTAATAACAAAATGAAAAAGGGTATTAGTATGCAATCTATGGTGACCTTGATAAAAAAAACAATTTTGGTGTCTGCACCTTAAATAATCTCAAATGCCTGGAGTTGAGTAAACATGAAAAAATATTGTTTACCGTTTATGATGACTGATGTTGGTT
This sequence comes from Dallia pectoralis, assembly GCA_029465975.1. NCBI lineage: Eukaryota > Metazoa > Chordata > Actinopteri > Esociformes > Umbridae > Dallia > Dallia pectoralis. Next base: position 1,901,586 of record CM055728.1, read on the forward strand.
TAGACAAAGACAATTGAATATAGAAATCACATTTTTACAGCCTAAATTTGAAAAGTACATTATTGGCACTTATAGAAATTAATGTCTTATCGACACTGAGATAGATAGATGACAGAGTATTTGTCAAAATCTGAAAGGACCTCTTACCTGCCCACCCAAGTACTCTGATGGAGTATTTCGGCTACGATTCCTCTGGCTTCTGTCGGTCCTTCACAGCCTTGGTTACATTACGGCCTGATGACCAGAAACACTCATTGTGTTCTTCGGTCATCCAACAAGTTGGAATTATATCCACCACAGATTGCCCATCATGTGTCTCGCCAATAAACTCGACGATACAGTACAGGGACATGCTGCAAAGTTCATGATGGTTATTGAATGTGTAATTGGACAAATGCAACAGCTCCATCCTGCAATGGCAGAAGTATTAGTCTCTCAGTTAAATCTGTGACCGACACACCGTGCAGCTGGTGAGACAGCCGTGTCACTCTTCTAATCTCCACACACGTTGACTCAATAGGGTAGTTGTAAAAGCTGTCTTGTTTTTCATAAAACTGACAGACTGCGTACATACCCCCCGATACCAACTCAACAATGTTCCGCACCACAGCAACTTTGCCCTTAACATTAAAACAATTGCTGCCTTCACGACGTGAAATGATATTGCCCTCATGTCTGTACTTCATGTACTGCATGCGGACAGGAACATCAGGGAGAGTTGGACCTGAGAAATGTGGTTGTAGAGGCTTATTTGCCCTCTCTTTTCCTCTTTTAAGGGAGAGTGAACGCTGTTTTTCAATGAGACGCCTTACGAGTTGAACTGCGCTTTGGGGGCGTCTCACCATCCGCTTTATAGTCCCCAGATGGTTTTCGGGAAACATGACACGTTGTCTAGGGCACGAAAGTTTCTGGCATCATCAGCGAGATGGATGAGTGAGTGAGTGTTATAGACTAGCTGCTCTGATCCATATATCTGTCCAAAATTTGACACATAACATTTCAGTAGCATGCCTGCATATTCACAGTGCTCAGAGCACAAGGCTGGACTGAGAAGTATCCTCATTGCAACTGAGAGTATCATAGAGTTTTTGTACAGCCTTGTTGGTAGGCGTCCTTTCAGTACCACAGGACCTGTGTACAACAGAAACTGCCGATATTCAGTGGCCTTCCAACTTCTGTATTCTCTAAGTGACCTTGGCTTACGTGAAAAAATCTGTAGGAGATTTGCTCTGATTGATTCCAAGTGATCAGAAATCATGTTGACTGTGGAAGCAGAAAGACGACTACTTAAAGGTCCCTTGGTCCAAAGTTGTACAATTCTTCTAACATGTCCTAAGCATACCAAATGCATATGGTCAAGGACAAAGCTTGACACCATTCTAATGCCAAGCTCTTGTAGCGGTGAGACTCTATCATTATGGTGATGTTCACTATCGAGCTGCTGATCAAAGGTCAAGTCTGTTCGAAGCGGTGCAGTCAATTCTGGAAACACAACTGTACCTAAATGAACCCCATACTCAGTACATCGCTCACAGGAGCTGTAGCCAGTGTGACCTTTGATGCATTTCAAATAGGCACGAGCAGGTGCATCACAGATAAATGCATCTGGAAGAGCAACATTGTAATGTCTTTCATTGTATTCTAGACCATCATGCATTAATAGCTTCAACTCCTCAATGAAATCCTTCAGGTATTCATGAACCAATTGATGCTTTGTTGGGCCTGCAAACAGACCAATGACACCAACATTAGCTCTGGGAAGTTCCTTGATCTTAACCAGAATAGGCCATAACTCCTGTTTAGAGCTGACTGAGATGGGTATGCCATCAATGTTGATGCGCAGTGTTATAGTGTTGTTATGGAATTTTATGATCAGTCAAGAAGTTTAGTTACATGTAAGTCTTATAGATGTTGTTTAGGCCAAAATGCACAGAGAAAGGAATGTGATCTTCAGGTTGGTAGAAGGGCCAAGGCTAGAAACAGATGTCCCGAACACCTTATCTGTGATGGACTGTCAAAAGGAACTGTATGGGTCTTTGTATCCCTTATAATGTTTTTTGTCATATCTACTATGTGTCTGGCCTCCCTTGGCTAGAGGGCACTGACCTTCGGGTTTTATCATCTAAAGGCCTCATCTGTTCTCCATATCAGTATGGTTTAAGTTTGTGTGGAAGTATGTGCGTTACTTATTCTCAATAAATACTGTGTGAACTTCAGTCTCATCAGGTCAGTCCGATCACAGCACTGTGTGAAGGCTTTCCTCAACCCTATTCTTTAAGCTTGCTAGGGCACGATCTGATCAATGTAAATGGTATACCTATATTTGAGAAATGGTTTCTTACTTGCAATTAAACCTGTTAAAAGTGTCAACTGTATCATACTCTCATGCGTCTTACTTTAAGTTCGAATTCAGCGATTAAAGTCTAAATTTCCACGACATTTGGGGGCATCGTCCGAGATTCTTAACAAAGTATTTCGTATTTTTTCCAAAACAGGCTACATATCCTAAAGAGCGATATCATTTTTAAATTTTTTTTGAAAAATAATACGCCAGGACTGTGTTTGGAGATAAGTGATACTATACAGAATTTTGAAACTCAAGGACCTAAAAATGCTGAATTGGGACAATGTTGGACGACAGTTTGACAACGGTTTTGATAAATTATCAAAATAGGCTCGTTAATTTTGACTTAATTCGTTAGGTTATTGTAAGATTTTAAACTTGGAACTTAAAAATGGAAAACAGTACTTCTAACCGGGTATTTGTTGATTTTGGTCTGGTAAAACGTGCACGTCAGGAATTGTTAATTTCTGCAGCTCCAATCCTCCTCAACAAATGGGTGAGTGGAGAGCGCCAGACTCGAGCAATATTTACCTGTATGAAGTGTTAATACCTGTATACAGTAGGAATAAAATGCTGTTCAATATAGGTTATCTGGGTGCGGTGAGACAGATCGGTTATTCAGGATATCTCGCTTAAAGAACTGACGAGTTCATTAACACATATAGGAGACTTCATTATATGCTAAAATTAGATTTACGTCTTAAATATCGGTAACAACATGGGTAATTATTTGTGTATTGGTAAACCTTCGGTGGATACTGAACGTTGCGTTGTTGGACCGGCTAAAATAATGACAGACAAATACGGAGACTGGACATGCGAAAAATTAGACCTGTGGGAGTTATTGGGTTTTCCTGCTATTGGCAGTTTTAGTCAGAGACAGATACTGTTGTTGAAAGACAAGTTGGAGGATTTTGAACAGGGTAAAATTAAGGTTTCACGGGGTAATCGGCAGGAAGTTGATTGGAAGGCATATAATAAGTGATCTGATCAATGCAAAATACTATCAACTGTATTTGGAAACGGTTTCTTCGTTTATCTTAATTGCAATTAAACCTGTTAAAAGTGTCAACTGTAACCAGTGGCGGTTCTACATTGAATTACACCCTGGGCGAGATCACCTTCAAGCGCCCGACCCCCCCGAGAGGGTGAACCACGGGCGATTCTAGGGTCAGAGCCAATGAGCCCCACTGCCACCACCCACCCACTTTTCACACAAAAACAAAATGTCTATTGAAAAATAACATAATCATTTTAACGTTGATTCAATTTACTCAAAAATCCAGATTTTTTTTTAAATCCTTTCAGAGCACAAGCCTATTGTGAGAGTTCCCACAACATATTTCTTAATATTAGCTACTGCATGTGGCATTTCAAAATTAAAATGTTGAAGTTTAGCTGAAAATAAAAGTTCAACAAATATTTCAAAATGTTGAGACATCTGGTATGGGGAATTGAACCTGGGTCCTATGGCTCCGCAGCCAAGAGCTGTAACCCACTACTCCAAACAGGGATATTGGAATTAGTAAAAAAACAGGTGATGACTACGTTTGTGGCGGGTGGTGGGCCGGCCGTCCTGGAGTACCGGTCGTTCTGTAATTCTCTAAATCACACAGGTGGCCAGTCCACCCCTGGTACGCACTACACATGTCCGCACTACACAGGTACGCGGGTTTATTTGTCGCGCTGCTGTTTTTCTTTCACGCTCTAGCAGTTAATAAACAGAACTGCATGCGTCTTGCAGAAGAACATTATAACCGGCGTTACTTCTCTCCGTTTATGACTATGGACGAGTCACCCACCCAGGTCCTGTGCTACTCCACAGCGGCGGCGACACGCTGGACTTAAATAGTCCGAAAATAAACACTTATTATAGGTGTACCATGGTGATTCAGGATACTGACTCCAGTACTCACTGATATGGTAAAAGCTGTGACACAGCTTTGGAGCAACTTTTAGTTGATTGACAACACTACATAACGGGTTGTCACTCAGCGTGTGTTTCACGCTGGATGCCGTTCGTGCTGAGCGGTGCAGATAGAGAGGACAAGTAGAAGAGGAGAGTATGACATGATTTGCTAAGCGGGGGGGTTTTCATTTTCATCCTTAACACATACATTTTAAACCACAAACTACGGAGTAGGTTTTGGATATTATTTAACCTTGTCAAAGACAAGCCTCGCCCTTGGGGTGAACTATCCCCTGCGCCCCCCTCCCCTTCTCACACACGTCACCTTCTCAGCAAGCAGGGGCGCAAATTTGCCAATTCCCCACACAGTGAAATGATAGATAATAAAAAACCGCTTCGCGGCGCAGATGATTTTTTTTTTAACTGCTCGTGCCGCCCCCCACGTGACATGAAAAAATGCCGCCCCGGGCGAATGACCGGTTCGCCCGTGCCTAAAACCGCTACTGACTGTAAAATACTCTCATGCGTCTTTAAGTTCGAATTCAGCGATTAAATTCTAAATTTCCACGACAGTTACCACCCATTATAATCTTAATTTTTAAGATTATACGAAAAAACATTAACAGTGCCGAGTATTGCAGAATTTCGGGCAGGTATAGTGTGGATCAAAAAGTCTGCGGTTCGAGTCACATTGTGAACATGTTTTACTATTTACTAATAACAACTTCATTCTCCAAAAGTGATTATATTGTCAAAATATAAGAATTTAAGCTAGATGGAGATAAAAAGCAACCAATAGAGGCCAATGACCCCACTGGAAACAGACTGGTTGGAGAATGCAGGCATCGATCCTGCTACCTCTCGCATGCTAAGCGAGCGCTTGTTAAACATGAGATGCGACTCAGCGCACTCATTAAATCAATTAATTAATCAAACTCCTCACACAGAGTATAAGGCAACGAGCTCTATCAATGAGAGTCGGCACAATAACAACACACAACATAGAACAATTCCACACAAAGACAAGGCGACCCACAGGAAGCTTAAATAGTCCTCTAATGAGATAATGGACACCAGGTGTAGTGATGACAAGTCTGTACAAGGTGTGCAGGGGGGGAGGAGATTCGGTGATGACTAATAAGCCAGAGAGGACGACGGCCGAATACCGCCCGCAGATGGAGCTGCCACACCCTCAGCTGGTGTTGTAACTTGAAGTCTATTTTTCCTAAAGTGAAAGGTGAGCCAGAGGTGGTCGGGACCGTACCAAGTACTCCTGATCTCCCAGACTGCTTGAAGGTTGCTGAGAGAGCCACGTGGGTCCAGTGTGGTCATCGCCCTATTAATCTATGCTGTGGACGTGACGTGGGCGTATGGAGGAACGACAGGAACCGACAACAGCAGCAGCAGCATAGTCCTAAGGCAGGACTTAAACAACAGCTTGCTCCATCTCGAGCCTACGGCAGGCTCAAGACAGGAGTCTAGTAAAAAACTGCTGCTCCACTCGATATAGATAACGGTTGGTGGATGCTAATGAACCACACAGTGAGACAAGTGATGCACACTGGTCCCTGTTATGTGTTGCACCCTTAAAAAAACAGCCGATGTCTTTCTTTTGCAACTTTATTTTTCTTGCCGGTTAGATTAATTAAAATGTCACAAAACATAACACAACAACAACTCGTCACTATTGGTAACCTAGCCGTCTCTCCTTCTTCCCGAATCTCCCCTCCCCTTTTGCTCACGCGCTTCTGGAAGACCTCATCACACCGACCATTGAACTTACTTTGAAAAATAAATCAGAATAGCGGCCAGAAAAATAATAAACTAAAAATACAATTAAATCACATTTAATTCCTTCTGGGAAAATTATAAAACAATAAAATAATATCTAGGTTGCAACATATGCCCGGGCATTTATGCCACATTCTGCAAGGGGATCACTCCCCTTCTACCCAGAACCAGTGGTCAACACCGGTATGTTAATGGGCCTATTTCTGTTGTGGCTATTGCCATGTCTTCCTGTGGGTCTCTTTGCACCCCCTGCTGGTCTTGAGGTGTTCCTGCCATGCCTGGATCCTGCACACCTGCCATCCATCAACTAATCAACCAACCCTATATCTACCCCGGTTTTCCAGCCACTCCTCGTCAGATCCTTGCTTCCGTAACAGTGGTAGCTATTTCACGACTCGACCCAGAACTATATTGAATTATTCCCAGTGCAATACTTCCTTGTGTTATTTTTTGACTATTGTCTTTTTCTCCCCTGTTTCCAGAACTGAACCAAGTGTTTGTCCTCGACCACCAGCAAACCAAACTACCAACCTGTCTTGCTGTCCGGACACCCTCAACTTAGCCATCATCTCCAGACCACCCTCTCTAAAATAAACCACATTTATTTTTCACCACCTTTTGTGTCTCTGTGCTGCGTTTGGGTCCGCTCTGTGATACACCATAACAGAACGATCTGACCAGCCATGGACCCAGCAGGCCTTATCCCGGGACAGGAAATGGACGCAAGCCAGATCCATCACGCCCTATCCCACCAAGGATCTCTCGTGGGCCAACATAGTCACAAAGTACAAAGTACTCCAAAAGTATGACAAGTATGCAAGAACGCACCTCCAGTGTGGCTCAGATAGGTA
>CM055728.1:1908980-1942749 GCA_029465975.1 Dallia pectoralis
CTGCACGTTTGTCACCCTGGTAACCTTTCAGTCAGTTGTGCAGTTAGGGTTAGGCAAGTGAAGGAGGTGTTCCCTCAAAGAAATTAAAGTACAGCTGTACATTTTAAGTGTTGGACGCAACAATTGACATGCATCATACGAGGTCAAATCGACAACCTCCACGCTTTTTGTAAGGTTTGTCGCATTGATTTTAATGTGACATATCCCAGACATATACCCTGGCACCACCAGGGTCGCTACAATATTAACAAATGAAGTTGTGTTATCATTGACATTGCAACGTAAATAACACTTACACCCCGCCCCCAATGATATTCCAAATAAAAAAAATTCGCCCCCCCTCAAAATCTCCCGGATATTGAAAAACAAATGTTGGCAGGTATGCCTTCAGATCGGGTTGAAGAGTCTGTACATTAATAGAAGATGATTGATTCATTGATTTGGCTGATACAGGTGATAGGTGCTTAATTAAAAAAATATGTTTGTTGAGACATGGTCTCAAAAGGAGGGAATGTGGTGGAATTTTTAATACTATGTTATAATGATAATTTAATGTATAACCCGTATTGTTCTAATTCCAAGTAAGGTCAGAAGACTGCTCTGTTGTTTTGTGAATTATCTTGTCTGCCTCCCTGTACTAGATGTCTTTCTCTATCTTAACTAAGTTATGTAGACATCTTGGCATTCTGATGCCCTGGGCTCCAGAGTTAGTTATAATACGTAAGGAATGGAGAGGATAGGGTTGCCACCCGTCCCTTAAAATACGGGGGTTCAGAATAGGGGTTCGTCCCGTATTTTTGGAGTTGTCTCACTGAATGGACCATTTCTCAATGCAAATCATCCCATCGGCATTCTGTGAAGACTCGTCCTATTCTGCCCCTGATTGGGTAATACTCGCGGCTGCCATTGTTGGATTGATTGGTTTGTTTCAGGGTCACGGCCAATCAGAGTCAGAGGAGGGCGGGTCTCTTGGCAGAGAGTCTATTTGAAAGAATGGCGGAGGCTGCTCCAGATACCCCCCCGCGTCCAGCGCTGAAACGAAAGCGAATCCAAAAATATAGACGAGAGATGGGGAGGAAACAAATACGTGGCTGCAAAGTGTCAGCGTAAATGAATATCAAGCCAACTGCAAAACGTGTCGGCGAGTGTTCTCTGTTGCCCACGGTGAGTGGTCAGATGTGCGACAGCATGCATCGGGGGAGCAACATTCCCGCAATGCCAGAAGTCAAAGAAAGCGAAGCACTGTCTCCCAGTTCTTCATACCTCAATCATCTCCTGAGGCAGATAGGGTAATGACAGTTTTTTAATCACCTCAATAATGTTCTGATTGATTACATTAGATTCCATAGGCTGCCTATTTGTTAAGAAATAATTGGTTGATAACACTTTACAATAAGGTTACTTTATTAAACATTAGTTAATGTATTATTAACTAACATGAACTAACAATGAGTAATACATTTGTTACAGTATTTATTAATCTTTGCTAATGTTAGTTAATAGAAAAAAAGCTGTTCATTGTTTGTTCATGTTTGTTCATGTTCCTCCAAATGCCTATCTTTTGTGGTCTTACTTTCAAACCCATGTTCAATCTTAATATTTGTATTAAAACATGTATTAAGTTGTGATTTACCACTACTGGCAAGTCATCGGACATCCCGCCATACAACCAAATCTCCCCCCCCGCGCGCGCCAGGCGTCCCTTATTTTTCAGCACGAATGGGTTGATACTGGATGTATAATATATATATATATATCAGAGCTCAAACTTTCTTCTTGGAGCTTCTTGACTTGACATGTAATTTCGTAATTTGTGGTTAACCGCTACATGATCATGAATCTTGAATAAAGCAACTACTTCTGAAAGAAATTACAGTCTCTGTACTTTTCCACAACAGCTGTGACATGTTTTCCCATGCAGCAGCTTAGTTGTGACCGAACCAACCCGGCACACTGGTTTGACTACGGCGTGTTTTACATGATGACTGCCGATTACACCAAAGCTGACGAGTGCTTCCACTACGCCGTGTCTATAGATCAGACTCACCTGCCCAGGTACAAGGGGCTCTCTGAGTTCTTCAACCTTGCACTATTAGGTACTGTTTTCTCCAGGGCCGGCCCGCTACACGTGTGTGTGTGTGTGGGTGTGTGGTTCCAGGAATAAACAGAAATAACACTTAATTAGCACATACAATAATATCAATGGGCCATATTCTTCAACCGTTCTTAAGAAGAAATTCATTCTTAAAACCCACTTACGCAGTTTCCACAAAGATTCTGACATTCACCAATGTTTACTTATCTGGAATTTGCTCTTAGGAAAGAACAGAATCTACGCACAGTGAAAAGCACTCTTGCGCGCTGACATTTTCGTGACAAATCATAGCTCTCTGCGTTTTCATCAATTGTACATTGATTTAAATATTATGAAGAATAACATTATAAATAATATTCAATTATTTCAAATATTTGCATATATTTAACGCATCACCTGACCACTCATTCACCGTGCAATCCGGAGCACCCCCCATCCGTTGTTGCTAATTAGCATAGGTAAACGCCCCGGTATTTCCCATAAAAGGGCATTAAACTGCAGGGCGGAGTGGAAACTCATCGTAAAAACGTGGAGAATGCTAAAATGCCTAAACCAACATGTATAGATAGTATATAGGATCAGACGCCAAACGAACAAATGACTTCTGTATGTCAGAAGTGGAAATACTTCTGCAATAAGTGAACAGGCAAACATATGTAATATTTAGCAGCGTCAGTAGTGGTTGCAAAATCAAATACAAAAAGGATGCATGGGATTTAATCATTCGTTCTGTGAACGGTGTGTCAGGGGAAGGGTGAACAATATAAAAATGACATAAAAAAGACATGGTTTGACATGAAGTTTGAGGCAAAAAAGTATTGCCAAACACAAACGAGAGATGCTGACCACAGGAGGGGGAAAGGCTTGCACTGTCCTTACTGAGCTGGACCGGGGCAGGACATAATCGGAATTGGAGCTGCAGATCTTTGCCTTTTTGTCTTAATGTCTATCATTACACTCGGATTCGGTCTTAATGTCTATCATTACACTCAGGTTCGGTCTTAATGTCTATCATTACACTCGGGTTCAGTCTTAATGTCTATCATTACACTCAGGTTCGGTCTTAATGTCTATCATTACACTCGGGTTCGGTCTTAATGTCTATCATTACACTCGGGTTCGGTCTTAATGTCTATCATTACACTCGGGTTCGGTCTTAATGTCTATCATTACACTCGGGTTCGGTCTTAATGTCTATCATTACACTCGGGTTCGGTCTTAATGTCTATCATTACACTCGGGTTCGGTCTTAATGTCTATCATTACACTCGGGTTCGGTCTTAATGTCTATCATTACACGGGCGTTCGGTCTTAATGTCTATCATTACACTCGGTCTTAATGTCTATCATTACACTCGGGTTCGGGTTCTTTAATGTCTATCATTACACTCGGGTTCGGTCTTAATGTCTATCATTACACTCGGGTTCGGTCTTTACACTGTCTATCATTACACTCGGGTTCGGTCTTAATGTCTATCATTACACTCGGGTTCGGTCTTAATGTCTATCATTACACTCGGGTTCTCTTAATGTCTATCATTACACTCGGGTTCGGTCTTAATGTCTATCATTACACTCGGGTTCGGTCTTAATGTCTATCATTACACTCGGGTTCGGTCTTAATGTCTATCATTACACTCGGGTTCGGTCTTAATGTCTATCATTACACTCGGGTTCGGTCTTAATGTCTCATTACACTCGGGTTCGGTCTTAATGTCTATCATTACACTCGGGTTCGGTCTTAATGTCTATCATTACACTCAGGTTCAGTCTTAATGTCTATCATTACACTCGGGGTCGGTCTTAATGTCTATCATTACACTCGGGTTCGGTCTTAATGTCTATCATTACACTCGGGTTCGGTCTTAATGTCTATCATTACACTCGTGTTCGGTCTTAATGTCTATCATTACACTCGGGTTCGGTCTTAATGTCTATCATTACACTCGTGTTCGGTCTTAATGTCTATCATTACACTCGTGTTCGGTCTTAATGTCTATCATTACACTCGGGGTCGGGTTCGGTCTTAATGTCTATCATTACACTCAGGTCGAGTTCGGGCTCGGTCTCTTGCGCTCCGGATTGCGCGGTGAATGAGTGGTCAGGTGATGCGTTTCATTTAGCGAATGGATGCTGAGGAGGTGAAACGCAGTCAGGACTGACGCCCATACATTTGGTTGCACCGGCCAAAAGATTAAAATCTCACTTTTAATGAAAAAAACGATCCGGTTATGCCGAATGCAAAAATTTGACAGTCTCTTAAAATATGGGAGGCAAGACACAAGCACAGGGTGAAAGAAGTACAATTATTAAATAGAAAGGCAGAAATAACGTAAAGAAGTTAAACGAAGACAAGATATACGCACACTGAGACAATGGTTTACTTCAGTCAAAGACCGACATAACACACTGGTTACATTTGGTTCCTTCTGCACCTCAAATGGTTCATGACACCAACATAATTTGTTGGGTTTCCCTGTCCACTGTCCTTATTTAAGTTCCTCCTGTCCCAGTGTGTTATGTCGGTCTTAGTGCATAAAAAACATGCACTTGTCTTATGTCACGAATCCTAGTCCATTTAGGACATCTAGTGGGCTATGAGGGGTGGAGCACTTTGTTATTTACCACTGGGTGTGTCACACAGCTGATGGGAGTAATGTTTTAATGAGTTTCTAACAGCTGTGTGGGTTTTGGGTGATTATGTTTCTTACTTATTGTCACGAGTGGTGAGTTAGGGTACTGCACTGTCTGGTTTCGGGTGCACCCCTTCCTGGTTTATGTTTGGTTACAGCTGTTGGGGATTTGTAATCACTGGGCTATAAAGGGATTGCCTAGATGTCACTCGTTGCTGTTCCTTGTTTCCATGTCACATTGTTAGATTAGAGGTGAGTGTTTGTATCACGATTAGTTGTTGTTTGGAGTTGTTCGTTTAAGTCGCTATATGCGCATTTTACTTTCATTCAACCATGTTCGTGTTTTCGCCGTTTACGGTTTGTTTTACTTTTGATTTTAGTTAAATAAACCTTTAAACGGAATACCTGGCTTTGCACATGGCTTACCACACTACACCTTACAGCAACCGTGACACTTATGTCAATGGGTCTTGGGGCACAGTGTGGATTATTGTGTATTTGTTCATGCCTCACTGTGTTATATATTTTGGGAGTGTCTTTTTGAAGAATCATATTGCTGTTGCTTTAAATGTACTTTATAAGCCACTGTTTAGTTGTTTTTTCGCCAGTTTAGTTGTTTTTTCGCTGTTCTCGGTTTGTTTTATTTTGATTATAAATAAGCCTGTTTTGAACGGAGTAACACGCACTGCGTCTGGCTTTTTCTGCACTACACCTCCAATACGTGACAGAATAATCCACCTTCAAAATGGAAGGCCTGCAGAGCTTGATGGTGGGAGTTCTCCTCGGGGATTGGACTGATCGCTCTGAGGAGAGAATCTCCCACTGTCGCCCCACGGAGCAGTGGGGTCAGCATCAGACATGGCAGGTCTGACTCCCTCTCTTCGGATGATGACGAAGCCGTCTAGGAAAGAGTGAAGGAGGACTCCCTACAAGCTGTCCTGCAATGGGATCCCGTCCTATGCCGACTGGTCCCAGCTACACCTGACGTCGGCTGGGGCTACCAGGACCAGCTACAACGTGTCCGCGGTCCCCAAAAAGACTGAGCACGGGAGCACCCTTAAAGAACCACAAAAATATATTTTAGGGGGGAGCTAAAGGGGTGTTCTAGGGGCCGTGGAGGAAGAACTTTGCGCTGGACCCAGCACCAAGACGCCGGGTGAAGCCACCTGTGATGCCACCCACTGCTACGGGTCTGCAGCCAGGGCCAGCAAGAGCCCTAGAGTTGCAGTCACACCAACAACTTTGGCTGTGCCACGACCCGTTCCAGCCACCCATCTCCAGAACCAAAGGCCGCGTGTGGGATTGTACCACCAGTCTTCAGAGGTGTTTGGGAGGTGGTGGACGACCTGGCTGGAGCTGCCAGGGCCGGGCCCAGACTATGGCGTGACTGAGCCGGACCTAGCCTGCGGCGTGACTGAGCTAGACCTCACCTGCGGTGAGCCTGAGCTCCCGGAGTGGCCCCTCCCCCCTCTGCCTGAGCTCCCGGAGTGGCCCCTCCTCCCTCCGCCTGAGCTGCCGGAATGGTCCCTATTCCCTCCTGTCCTGGAGGCCCCTCCTCTCCTCCCTCCTCTTCTGCCTGTCGCTCCCTTGCCAGTTCCTCTTCCTCCAACTCCTTATCGTCCTTTTCCCCTGTCCCCGGAGGAGTTTCGCATGTCCCCGGAGGAGTGTCCTGTTCCTCTTCCTCGTGCTCCTATTCCTCTTTGTCCCCTGGACGAGTGGTCCCTTTCTCTTTCTCCCCTGTCGTGGAAATTTTAGACTTTAATCGCTGAATTCGAACTTAAAGTAAGACGCACGAGAGTATGTTACAGTTTGACACTTTTAACAGGTTTAATTGCAAGTAAGAAACCATTTCTCAAATACAGGTATAAGCTTTTGCATTGATCAGATCAATCCCTATAGCAAGCTTAAAGAATAGGTTTTGAGGAAAGTCTTCATCAGACAACAGGACAATAACCTGTGCTGGATCAGACTGACCTGATGAGAAGAACTTCTGCAGGGGTATTTAAAGGAATGAAGTTACGCACACTCATTGACACACAGTATTGATGGAGAACAGATGTATCCTCAGAAGTAGGCAGGACAGTTTGATTGGCACAAGGGGGATGTCAAAACCTGACCCCTGTGCCTCAAGCAGTATGAGTGGAGACCACATGTGTTCATCAGATAACCACCAGGTCATTGCCTTATGAACTTAAGGAGGAGGTCAACTATCTTTGTTTTTCTTAACAGACAAAGGCCCATACAATTCCTACCAGCCAAGCCAAGCCGCAAAGTTACTTAGTGACATCTATTTCCTTCCCAGGACCTTTCTTGAGGTCAATAGGTCAATAGACATGTGTCCCCTATCATGAAACTTTATCCTAAACATTCTTTCCTCTGTGCCTTTTGGCCTAAACAACATCTATAAGACTTACATGTTAATAAACTTCTTGAGTGATCATAAAATTCCATAACAATCTGCCCTTTTTAACATTATAAACCCTTAATCATGTTAAACAATTTAAGAGTGTCAACTCTAAATTTTAGTTCACTCAAGCTTAATAATTACTCAGAACCAATCAGGAATATATGGATCCACCACTGTCGTACGTCTGAAACTGTAACCTGTTAAGAAAAATAATTTTACCAAACATAATACACAATCAATTGAAATAATCCAATGTCAGTACAGTACTTAGCAACATTCAACAGTGTCATTTTCATATTCTGGATTTCTAGTCCTCCATCTAGTGTGTGAGGAACTAATCATTAAGAAAACATCAGTAAATATGTTGGCACTCTTTGATCATCAGAAATGAAGATTTTAATCATGGTGTGAGTGTATAAATGTTCCTTTTCCATCTTCTCAGCCCTGGTAGGCTCCTTCAACGTCTTTAATGAGTGTGGCCAAACAGTGGCCATTCTTTAATAGTCCAGAGATGCAATATGTGTGTGTTCAATGTTCTTGTTTTTCCTTTGTACAACTCAAACCGACGTTCAAGATAATTTCTGAAATATGCAACATGTTCACCTTTTTCTCTTTACAGTCCATAACTTCCTTGAAAAGTGTATAATAACATTCACACAATTTAGTAATTGCCTTCAATGTGGTCTGGATGACACGTTTTTCCTTGGTTCTGGTTTGACCTTTTCTGTGGTCTGTACCTAAAGTCATTCAGTTAGCTTCTGATATATGTGTGTGTGTGTGTGCGTGGGGGTAGGGCTCAGATGCTCTGCTCCAGTTGTTCATGGTCCAACCTGTTGATTTTTAATGCGACACAACCTGCAAACAGTTATTGCATTCCATGTGTCAGTTAACATTTCTTACAATAGAATTACATTGTGTTTACTGCTCAGATTTAATTTTGCTAAGCCAAATACATTTGTAATAGCCATTCTCCTCAACCATTCAAATGTTTAGACATTCTATCAAATAAAACACTTCAATTGCCTGAAATCCAAATTTAACAAATGCTATATTCTTGAATATGTTTATTACGTCACTTCCCCTCTTGTTTTCTCCTTCAGTTCATCAACAATGGAGAAAACAACCAACTGTCATAGACAAACTTGTTAAATTTATCTAAGATAAAACACATGACTAAAATATGGTTTACGACCAGCCATCTGTTAGCTCTGGGCTGAGCCACCTCACAATCACACACTAAACCAGCCCCCCCTTCTAAATAAACAACTTGGGTGTGCCCCCTCTTTTGACCCAGAGAAGCACCCCAGGGAGGGTCAAAGAAAAGTTCATAAAGATAACACCCCTCATTTAGCAGAAACCATCTCTTGACAGGCAGACAAAGAGTTACAGTTAACTTTCTGCCCTTTTAACAATCAAGAACTCAGAATGTCTTAAACATGTTACTCAAAATAGCCAAAAGCCAATAATAAAAATAAAAGGGTGTATCAGAAATACACTTAACCCACATGGTCATTCATTATATCATCATGCCAACATTTATAGGAACAAATCCAAATGTCCTTATTCAACTTTACAAAACGAATAACCATAGCATATGGCTAGAATATAATCTCCCTATCCTAGAATGTAGTCCTCCTACAAAACAAACAAAATGGAACATATAGTATTCCAGGTAAAACATGCAGAGTTATTATCGGAAATACTCTTAATTATGTCATTAGCGCAAATGTTACATAATGCCTAAAAACAAACAATAATATAAAATAGGAATTCCTCGTGCACAGGAAAACCAGAAAATAAATTTGTCGACAAAACTTTGGCCTGGGACCCCTGTCCCAACTTCATGAAGCTTTACCCCAGATCATGCATGAATCACACCTAGGTCATTTTAATATGATATTTGCGTACGCGTACGAACGAACCCTGGACAGCGAAAAAAAAGACCTCTCACTAACAATGAGCTGATTTCTACTGAGAATTTACCCTGACAGTAGCTATATATGCAGTCCCCTAGTTGTAACCGGTAAACTAGGGACAATGAGATATCAACCATCATGGGTCCAGTCACGCTCCCCGAGCTGCACGGACCTGACAAACCCCGTTTATCAGGCGATACGCAATGTACGCTACACTACGCTAAACACCTAACTTTAAGCGTAAGCATAGTGCCAAGACACCGGTACTCCTCCCCAGTGGAACGAAAATCTCACACAACCATACGTCTGCAGATCAACTCAACACTCAGAATAAACAAGTCTTCACTAAACATCCGAACAAAATTACTTTTTACTGTAAATACTGACATAATTAACTAATTACAGGAATCACATAATGGTTTGATCTCACCGGGTTGATGTTTTCCTGCCCGTCCCCTCTGACCGTCAGTACCCCTGTCTGTGGCAGCCATGGGTCCTGTGACGCTCCATTTGGTCGTCTGCTGTTGTGCCATCACCATCTCCCATACTTTCTCTGTTCCCATGGTAATAGTCTCTAGTGTCCGGCACAGTGCAGTCACGAGCCCAGTGTCCAAATGCACCACAGTTGAAACAGCTATCAGAGTTGGGACTTTGGCTGGAGTTATCACCCTGGTGTCTGTATTGTCCTCTCCTGCTTGCTCTCCGTCTCCGTCTCCCTCCTGAGTAGCCTCTGCTGTAGAAGTCCAGTTGGGCCATCTGAATTTGCGTTTCACGCTCCCGTCTTTCTTCGGTCTGTTTGTACAGCTGGTCCTCGTAGACTCTTTCAGCGTGCTTAAAATACGGCCAGACGGTTTCCATGCGACCCTCATCCAGGTCTACACAGTGGTTTTGAATGTGCTTCCTAATGTCTGGTAGAAGGCCTGCAACTAACCTAATTTTACACTGTTGCTCCCAGGCCGACTCTTCATCACCGTCCGGTCTCTTTCCCATTCCGCTGTGTAATTCAAAAGCTTTTTCGAGTCTATTCCTGTAGTCTGAAACTTTCTCGCCCAGTGTCTGTTTACAATCAGCGATCTTTTCCCAGTTCATTCGCTTAGGAAAAGCAGCGATAAGTCCAGTGCTCAGCTGTTCCACAGCACTCCGGTAGTTAGAGTGCGCATTCCAATTGAACATAATGTTTCTCTCGCTAGGCCAGTTTCTTTTCACTCTCCCCCATTTTAGTTGCAAGGCCTTCATCAAAATCGTTTCAATCTCCACAGAGGTCGGTCTATATTGATTCACGATCTGTAGAAACACACGGACAAATTCCTCTCCACCTTCTGTTTCTGGGTCAGGTAGTGTAGAAGCCACGTCTCTCAGGTCGGCGGGTGACCACGGTCTGTAGACTAGTATAGTCGCTGGGTTATCCGTGTCTCCTCCACCAGCTGGGTTGGCTACCTCCACCATAGGGAATTGCCCGGCATCAATGCTGTGTTGTTCTCTGGGACAGGCCGCAGTAGTACTCTGGGTCCTCTCAGCGGCGTGTGAAACTCTGTCGAGGCCGAATACGGATGGGTAGAGTCCTCCTCCGCGAATGTTTTCCATCAGGTCCGATGCTGTTGGCATAGTTGGTACCGCTGGGGCTGTTGTGGTAACGCTGCGATAGGGTGGGGGTCGGTCAGCAGGAGGACAGGCAGCATCAACCTGGTTGGGACAAGCTAGAACACACCGATTAACAAGCCCCGTGCTACACCGCTTAGCCCGTATATCAGTATGCTCTCTCCACTTATTATATGCCTTCCAATCAACTTTCTGCCGATTACCCCGTGAAACCTTAATTTTACCCTGTTCAAAATCCTCCAACTTGTCTTTCAACAACAGTATCTGTCTCTGACTAAAACTGCCAACAGCAGGAAATCCCAATAACTCCCACAGGTCTAATTGTTCGCATGTCCAGTCTCCGTATTTGTCTGTCATTATTTTAGCCGGTCCAACAACGTAACGTTCAGTATCCACCGAAGGTTTACCAATACACATGTAATTACCCATGTTGTTACCGATATTTAAGACGCAAATCTAATTTTAGCCTATAATGAAGTGTCCTATATGTGTTAATGAACTCGTAAGTTCTTTTAAGTGAGATATCCTGAATAACCGAGCCGTCTCACCGCACCCAGATAACCTATATTGAACAGCATTTTATTCCTACTGTATACAGGTATTAACACTTCATACAGGTAAATATTTCTCCAGTCTGGCGCTCTCCACTCACCCATTTGTTGAGGAGGATTGGAGCTGCAGAAATTAATAATTCCTGACGTGCACGTTTTACCCGACCAAAATCAACAAATACCCGATTAGAAGTACTGTTTTCCATTTTTGAGCCAAGTTTAAAATCTTACAATAACCTTACGAATTAAGTCAAAATTAACGAGCCTATTTTGTTAATTTATCAAAACCGTTGTCAAACTGTCGTCCAACATTGTCCCAATTCAGCATTTTTAGGTCCTTGAGTTTCAAAATTCTGTATAGTATCACTTATCTCCAAAAACAGTCGTGGCCTATTATTTTTCAAAAAAAAATTAAAATGATATCGCTCTTTAGGATATGTAGCCTGTTTTGGAAAAAATACGGATTACTTTGTTAAGAATCCCGGACGAGCCCCCAAATGTCGTGGAAATTTTAGACTTTAATCGCTGAATTCAAACTTAAAGTAAGACGCACGAGAGTATGTTACAGTTTGACACTTTTAACAGGTTTAATTGCAAGTAAGAAACCATTTCTCAAATACAGGTATAAGCTTTTGCATTGATCAGATCAATCCCTATAGCAAGCTTAAAGAATAGGTTTTGAGGAAAGTCTTCATCAGACAACAGGACAATAACCTGTGCTGGATCAGACTGACCTGATGAGAAGAACTTCTGCAGGGGTATTTAAAGGAATGAAGTTACGCACACTCATTGACACACAGTATTGATGGAGAACAGATGTATCCTCAGAAGTAGGCAGGACAGTTTGATTGGCACAAGGGGGATGTCAAAACCTGACCCCTGTGCCTCAAGCAGTATGAGTGGAGACCACATGTGTTCATCAGATAACCACCAGGTCATTGCCTTATGAACTTAAGGAGGAGGTCAACTATCTTTGTTTTTCTTAACAGACAAAGGCCCATACAATTCCTACCAGCCAAGCCAAGCCGCAAAGTTACTTAGTGACATCTATTTCCTTCCCAGGACCTTTCTTGAGGTCAATAGGTCAATAGACATGTGTCCCCTATCATGAAACTTTATCCTAAACATTCTTTCCTCTGTGCCTTTTGGCCTAAACAACATCTATAAGACTTACATGTTAATAAACTTCTTGAGTGATCATAAAATTCCATAACACCCCCCCTGGAGACCCCCAGCAGAGACACTTCCTCTGCATTTCCTCGCCCTCCCTCCCTTATCAGTATGGTACTTTGCCTGGCCTGTCTGGAAGCCAGAGCCTTAGGAGGGGGGTACTGTCACGACTCCTAGTCCAAGTAGGACATCTAGTGGGCTAGGAGGGGTAGAGCACTTTGTTATTTACCACTGAGTTTTTTCATAGTTTTCGGTTTGTTTTATTTTGATTAAAAATAAACCTGTTTTGAACGTTGTAACACGCCTGGCCTCCTCTGCACTACACCTCCAATAAGTGACACATTATCACATTGAAAATATATGCTTATATGAACTAACCTTCTCCAATTTAACGTATGTTTATATGAACTAACCTTCTCCAATTTAACGTATGCTTCTATGAACTAACCTTCTCCAATATAATGTGTGTTTATATGACTACTTCTCCAATTTAAAGTCTCAACAGTCACTGTAATTTTCTTTCGCAATGTAATATACTGTATAAGACTAGTGTTCAACTGGTTCCCTAATTTCATCAAAAGTCTCTCTGAAATTGAAACAAACTGCAAATCACATTGACTGTGGTGCTGTATTTCCTTATTGTCAGTCAGTGTGTAAAACAGTCAATGTGCATTCTTTCTGTTATCCCTTAATGCATAACGGTTTTATGGTAGTTGGTGGGTTGTAGACCAATAAAAAAAATTAAAATGTTACTCAACATTTCCAGATTTGTCCTGAACCCACACCAGCGTTGTCCCAGCTATGTGCTTTGGTCGCTGTTGTTCCTACAGATTAATCTTCATCTCAGGTCCCGTCTGGTCTGGATCACGTGTTCTCTGGGTCACCTCTCATGAGATGGCGTTATCTGGATGATGTGCGTTATAAGTCTTCCATATGCCTTCAGGGTTTTTTCCTGAGATATTTAACGTATATTCAGGTAAATAATCTTATATGCACACAGATGGACTTCATTTAACTAATTAGATGATTTCTAAAGACATTTAATGACATTTTACTGATATCTTTCCACATTAACATTATGGACTTTTTGTGTTGATCAGAGTGAAACTTAAATCCATGTTGATGCAATGTTTTCATACAATATAATGTGGAGAACGTCCACATGTTTGGGAGACACTAACTGCCCACCTCAGTGGTCTGGAGTTGCTACACAAATATAATCCAATCTGATGTATTGATGTGAACTCTTGAGTTACGTTATTGGTGAACTTCCATCCAGTAAACTGAGTCATACATGCTAATGACTAAGAGGAAGGAAATTGATTTTTTTTGCTACTTATAGTCTGAAATAATTTAATGTGCCAATCAACCAGTTACTTCTTGTTTTTCTACGCATCCAGGGAAATCCAACATTGTTTGTTCTGTAAGTAGGCTTTACATGGTTTTGTATTAATATTTAGACAATATTTAGTATTTATTGGACACAACGCTATAGTCAGGGTTGAGAGAAAAAAAAGATTTAAAGCAATACGGTTAGAATAATGTGTAAATGTCAGAAGGTGTAAATGTGATGGGTTCTTTAAGGATCTGTGTTGAGTAGTCTTATTGAAGCTGGGACCGAAAGAGTGAAAACTGCTCAACTATTTATGAAAGGCATACGCCCAGCCTCCAGACAGGAAAGACAGATTAACTAGCTGGACTATAAACAGCTGTAATAAAACCAATTATCAAACAAAGAACAATAGATGCTGAAAACATCATGGCAGACTCTCTACTTGTTTTGTTTCTTCAAACATTTGGTCATGGTGATCATTCATGTGACAGGACAACCACTCCACAACTACGTCGTTTACGTAATTATAATAAACAAGACACAACATAATGATTATACCAGAGGAGACACAACATAATGATTATACCAGAGGAGACACACCATAATGATTATACCTGATGAGACACAACATAATGATTATACCAGAGGAGACACACCATAATGATTATACCAGAGGAGACACAACATAATGATTATACCTGATGAGACACAACATAATGATTATACCAGAGGAGACACACCATAATGATTATACCAGAGGAGACACAACATAATGATTATACCAGAGGAGACACAACATAATGATTATACCAGAGGAGACACAACATAATGATTATACCAGAGGAGACACACCATAATGATTATACCAGAGGAGACACAACATAATGATTATACCAGAGGAGACACAACATAATGATTATACCTGATGAGACACAACATAATGATTATACCAGAGGAGACACACCATAATGATTATACCAGAGGAGACACAACATAATGATTATACCAGAGGAGACACAACATAATGATTATACCTGATGAGACACAACATAATGATTATACCAGAGGAGACACAACATAATGATTATACCAGAGGAGACACAACATAATGATTATACCTGATGAGACACAACATAATGATTATACCAGAGGAGACACACCATAATGATTATACCAGAGGAGACACAACATAATGATTATACCAGATGAGACACAACATAATGATTATACCTGATGAGACACAACATAATGATTATACCAGAGGAGACACAACATAATGATTATACCTGATGAGACACAACATAATGATTATACCAGAGGAGACACACCATAATGATTATACCTGAGGAGACACAACATAATGATTATACCAGAGGAGACACAACATAATGATTATACCAGAGGAGACACAACATAATGATTATACCAGAGGAGACACAACATAATGATTATACCAGAGGAGACACAACATAATGATTATACCTGATGAGACACAACATAATGATTATACCTGATGAGACACAACATAATGATTATACCAGAGGAGACACAACATAATGATTATACCTGATGAGACACAACATAATGATTATACCAGAGGAGACACACCATAATGATTATACCAGAGGAGACACAACATAATGATTATACCAGAGGAGACACAACATAATGATTATACCAGAGGAGACACAACATAATGATTATACCTGATGAGACACAACATAATGATTATACCAGAGGAGACACAACATAATGATTATACCAGAGGAGACACAACATAATGATTATACCAGAGGAGACACAACATAATGATTATACCAGATGAGACACAACATAATGATTATACCTGATGAGACACAACATAATGATTATACCAGAGGAGACACAACATAATGATTATACCAGAGGAGACACACCATAATGATTATACCAGAGGAGACACACCATAATGATTATACCAGAGGAGACACAACATAATGATTATACCAGAGGAGACACAACATAATGATTATACCTGATGAGACACAACATAATGATTATACCAGAGGAGACACAACATAATGATTATACCTGATGAGACACAACATAATGATTATACCAGAGGAGACACACCATAATGATTATACCTGATGAGACACAACATAATGATTATACCAGAGGAGACACAACATAAAGGCTAAAAGGCTAAACATTCCCTGTTATGGAACAGCAGGCATTATGGGATTTTCCATTTGCATCTAAGCCAATACGCTATTCCCATTTTGTTTACATTGTTATTCTTTAGGCCATACTTTCTGGATTTCTGGCAGTTTCTGGTGTGAAGTATTCCGGTTTCATTCATTTTTCTTTCCCAGAGTTCTCCAAGCTTTTCAAACTCAATAAACTGTGTCCAACTTTGTCTATTTAGTATCGAGGGAAAGAGTGACATCATGTCATGATTTGCTGATTGTTATCGATGTCTACTGCATCTTTGGTTGAGTTGGAGGTAGAAAGTCTGTGACAGTTCTGTTGATGTAGTTTTTCATAATTGCAGGACAAGTTCATGTTTTAAGTGACCAGTTGGCAAAAGATTTTCAAAGTATTTCTCAAAGTATTTTTCAAAGTTTGC
Source organism: Dallia pectoralis (assembly GCA_029465975.1). NCBI lineage: Eukaryota > Metazoa > Chordata > Actinopteri > Esociformes > Umbridae > Dallia > Dallia pectoralis. The sequence goes on from CM055728.1 coordinate 1,925,293, forward strand.
TGCAAGTAGAAAGATTGCTAGTGTGAACCACACACACACACACACACACATATACACACATATACACACACACACACACACACACACACACAGTAGGAAGCCAACTAGAACAGAAATGGTGGGTTAGAAAAACATCATTGAAATCTCACATGACCATTAGATGAACCAATTACATGACCTGTTGTGGTGAAACATTCAGGTAGTCAAACCTGTGAATTATCTAATATTACAGACAGATGTGCTCATGTTTGGTTCTTAACAGTTGTATCAAGTGTATTTATTAGCCAGTTATTAACTGACTTATTTATGTCTCTTAGACAACAAGGATAATCAACGATGAGAATCACAGAAAGTCCGCTAGTGGTCGTTATCTGGTGTGTAACCGGTACTGTAAAGACTCACTGACTGGTTTAGCTCATTTAATATAAAATGATGCCAAATAATGTACATCCAATTCTTAAATGACAATTCAAGAAACATAAAATGTCAAAAGTTTTGATTCATGCATTTTCTTATGTATTTTAACATTGGTATTCACACCTAAAGCAGAAACTATGGCAACAAATTGCGGACAAACATGCCAAGTGACTGCGTCTCCTATCAACCCATTGTTGGGACATAATGTGAGAGTGAACTGTATCGCCCCCTGTAGTCTGAGTGACAAAACCAACACCTTCATCTGGTACCTGAACGGACAACGTGCATCAATAAGCCAACAAAGTTTCCAGAATAGAGCTTGGTATTTAAACAGCTACTCCTGTGATGTAAATGGTACTGAGAATCTCTGCTCTCCTGTAGTCTGTAAGTTTGGAAACAGAAACAGTTTTTAAAAGTTTTGCATCTGGCATATTTCCAGTGCAGATCAGCTGATTTAATAACTGTCGATATATTAATCACATTGACAGACTTCTTGTATATTTCAGGTATTATTGGGAATACTTGTTTAAATGTGACTTACCACCATTCATCAGACGATGGTTGTCTCTAAAGACTCAACAGTGGATCTCTCCTGCTCATATCAATATTCAATAAATCATAGAGTCATAGAAACAACCTGGTTTATAAAACAGGAAGGTGATGAGGTGCCAACAGACCTGAGGTCATTGCCAGAGTTTTCAGGTCGTGTGAAGTATCTTGGAAATAATAAAAGTGACTGCAGCCTGAGAATTTCAGACTTGAGAGAGAGTGACTCAGCTGAGTACAAGTTCAGATTTAAAACCAAGAATATGAACAACGATTTGATAGAGTGGGAATACAGCTTCCCTGGAACAACGCTCAGTGTCACAGGTAATATCACACAAGCATGCTGACTCCTAGTCAATGTCTTGAGTTTGTGAAGTCCCTTACAGATAATGACGTCTCTGTAACAATCTGTTAGAGACCTGATCATGTGATGCTGTGATGACCAAAAGGTGATGGTTTATTGCCAAGGTTTTAATAATGTCATTGTATTTTATTGATGACTTGGGTGTTAACATAAAGCATAAGAAAAGTAAAAACATCCAGCAACCAACTTTAGAATATGTTATGTCTCTCTTTAAAAGAACATTTTCATTTTCAAAATGTCAATTTTCACAATGTTTTTATATTGCTTAAATCTACAACCCTATTCATATTATTATACATACATACTGTTGTCCTTTCTCCTCTTTAGAAAACACACCTGTAGTTCTGACTGTAGTTATAGGAACCATAGTGTTTATTCTGGTCTTCATCTTCTGTCTCTCTGGCTTTCTGTGGTTCAGGTGAATATCTAAGACCCATCTTTGACTAATTGTTGTGATTATCTTGTACATAAATCCATTCCTCCATCATTCATCTGTCTGACATTTATATATACGTCTATCCATTAATCTCTTATACATTCATTCATTCCTCCATCCACATTCATTTATTTATTGATTTATTCTTATGCATTTATGTGTAAAACAGAAAGAAGGCCCCTACGAATCGCACAACTGACACGGCGGACAACAAACAGGTGGGTCAAATAGTATTGTCTTTAATCTTGCATTGTTTACATTTCCTGTTACACATGGAACTGATAGGACAGCATGCAGGTCTTGATGGGTGTGATGATCTCTGTCCCTGTCAGAGGGGCTCTAGTCCCGTTTATGACAACGTCCCCAGTGAGGTCGTGACCCCTAATGCAGAGCAGATAGTGGACCCCCATGAACAGGCTGACGTCCACTACGCCAGTGTTCACATCGCCCGCTCCAAAAATCAAGTGGTGCCCCTGTACTCCATCGCCCAACCAGCTCACCCGGAAAACCAGGATGAGGATGTCCAGTATGCTGCAGTGAAATTCACTTGTCCCAGTGCTGCCATCCGGTGAATGGGATGTGCCATTACAGTGTTATAGTCACTGGTGGTCTTAAAGCTGGGGGGTTTCTCTGCTTGGCCATCAGAAACAGGAAACTACGTGTACGTCCAGTAGAAAATAAGTGATTCGGTTGAATGTCAGTTATGCACAATGACTTATGAGATAATGCACAATGACTTATGAGATCAAGAATGTTGAAAAAACGATAATAATTGATGATAATAAACACCTATTCTATTTGTTTTGGAGACTTTGTGTTTCAAAGATGACTGAGTTACAGATGTATTTAATAGCTTTAGTTGGGTCCGGAAGAAGAAAACATTATAAAAAATATACTGGGATTCTCTTTAGGTTACGCCAAACTAAAACAATCAAAAATGTAATAAGTGTACTTTATTATTATTAGTTAATGAACATAACATACTTGTAGATTGCAAAATTACTATGCTGGTAATAAGGCAGGTTGATATGCTGTTTAATATGCTGGTTACTATGCGGGTTATAGGCCGGTTACTATGCTAGTTAATAGGCAGGTTACTATGCTGGTTAATAGGCTGGTTGCTATGCTGGTTAATAGGCAGGTTACTATGCTGGTTAATAGGCAGGTTACTATGCTGGTTAATATGCTGGTTGCTATGCTGGTTAATAGGCAGGTTACTATGCTGGTTAATAGGCAGGTATGCTGGTTAATATGCTGGTTGCTATGCTGGTTAATAGGCAGGTTACTATGCTGGTTAATAGGCAGGTATGCTGGTTAATATGCTGGTTACTATGCTGGTTAATAGGCAGGTTACTATGCTGGTTAATATGCTGGTTGCTATGCTGGTTAATAGGCAGGTTACTATGCTGGTTAATAGGCAGGTATGCTGGTTAATAGGCAGGTTACTATGCTGTTTATTAGGCAGGTTACTATGCTGTTTAATATGCTGGTTACTATGCTGTTTATGAAATCAAGATCATTCATCTTTTGTTTGACAAAGGTGAGTGTATCATTTCATATCATGATATATTTTACCTGTTATGTTTAGTAGATTTGAAGATGCAAACCCAAAACCTCTCTCTCCGCCTGGCCTGCCGTAAGCTGGACCTGCGGTTTGTTGGGCCGTTTAAAGTCCTGAGGAGACATTTCTGCAGAGGTTGAAGGGGTGGGGGGTCACCCTGTCAGTGCTCAGACCATACGCCGCACACTGCATCAAATTAGTCTGCATGGCTGCCGTCCCAGAAGGAAGCCTCTTCTAAAGATGATGCGCAAGAATGCCCGCAAACAGTTTGCTGAAGACAAGCAGACTAAGGACATGGATTACTGGAACCATGTCCTGTGGCCGCAGGGCAATATTCCAACATGATAACGACCCCAAACACAGCTCCAAGACGACCACTGCCTATGGAAAGCAATAAAATGCAAATATTATGCAAAAAAATCATGTTCACATGACCAAAAATGACGCGGTAACACAAACATTTTTAAAATGTCAAGTATATTTTCTCAGTGTAAACTTGTATTATGGCCACTGGATTGTTCCATTATTGGGTATAAAGGGTTATTACAAGTTAAGTGTGAAGCGCAGATATTTTGTAACCAAAAACCCACGCCGCTGGGCGTTGGTACCCAAGAGGGGCTACTTGCGGTACCCAGACACCGATCACACCTCACTGGGCTTTTGAATGGTTGAATGGGCAATACGCACACACAATAGAATGAGAGATACACAAACAATAAATAGATTGGCTTGGTTGAATTTGAATGAACTAAAAAAAGAGGTAAGTTTATTAAGAAAAATATGTTTCACTAAATAAACAGAACGAATTCATCCAATTACATCTATGTATACAGCCCATTCATTTAATTTTTTATTATTTTTTAGTTCTACAGTATGTGTCATGCACCTTTTGCACTCGTTTCGGTCCGATCTATATGGAACTGGACTGGTTTTGGTCCGATCTATATGAAACTGGACTCGTTTTGGTCTGATCTATATGGACTGGACTCGTTTTGGTCCGATCTATATGAACACTGGATATATGTAACGGATTAGTTTGCTGCTGTCTCATGTGCACTCGTAACAACACTAATGAACACTGTGCAGTGCAACCGGTCAGTTTGCGTGTCCTGCTCTGGCTTGGTTGAATTTGAATGAACTAGAAAAAAGAGGTAAGTTTATAGAGAAAAATATGTTTCACTAAATAAACAGAACAAAATTATAAAATGAAATAGATTCATGTATCTCCGGGTAACAGCAGAATAGGCGACCGTGGCCAATATACAAACTGCGTTCTAAAATACGTGTTTTATTGTCTACAGTGCCTTACTGGACTGTATTACAATGATACATTTTACAAATAAAAATGATTGAATTATACACTGTAGCCTAATGTTTTTATTTCAAGAGTCTGTGTTGCAATATGTCTATACGGCCAATCATGTGCAAATCATTTGATTGCACGTTGCTTGTGATCTAAAATGTTTGAGCATTTACTACATCAAAATAGGACATACAGTTTGATGGATTTTCATTTATTCGATTTGTTGAAATTTAAATGTCATAGCCTGTGCATTTTAAAATCATGCTTTTATTTGTATGTTATCTAAGACAAAAAATACATACTATTTTAGTAAAATGTTTTACTTCATAATTCATTGTGATTCATTTCATTCAGGATAATAACACAGTAGATGATCTGATGCTGTTGATGGATGCTGATGTAAGAACAATATTATTGTAAATTATCGCTATGGTTTAAAAATGTTTGTAGCGATGATGTCATCGTCGCCATTAGCATTCCTTTTATTTGCTAATAAAACGGTTTGTGTTTTAGCTATTCAAAAATGGAAAACGTTGTTAGAAAAGGGAGATTCTAACCTTTATGCACAATTTAAGCATGAACAACAGTCGTTTTTGAATTTCGCAATCTTTGTGCAGAGGTTGGAGTGGTTGTATAGGGTACTGCAAGTATCCCTACTGGTTGTATAGGGGACTGCAATTATTCTGCAGGCAAACAGCGTTTAGTTGCACTACCTTTGGATTGAGTGTGAAAAATAACAGCTATTGCACAACATTATTCTATGAAATACTGTGTTCTAACATTTACTAAACAGCCCTCCACTAGCCTCCTGGAGCTCAACATTCATTTGTGGAGCAGCACATCCTGGAGCTCAACATTCATTTGTGGAGCAGCACATCCTGGAGCTCAACATTCATTTGTGGAGCAGCACATCCTGGAGCTCAACATTCATTTGTGGTGCAGCACATCCTGGAGCTCAACATTCATTTGTGGAGCAGCACATTCTGGAGCTCAACATTCTTTTGTGGAGCAGCACATCCTGGAGCTCAACATTCATTTGTGGAGCAGCACATCCTGGAGCTCTACATTCATTTGTGGAGCAGCACAACCTGGAGCTCAACATTCATTTGTTTTTAGGGCTGAGTGCTGTGAAGTTGTAAGGAAGTTACACACATACACGACTACTTCCTATGTGATGTTGAATGGAAAGAGACCTGCTGAGTGAGACTGAATGAAGAGAAACCTGAAAAGAGTTTGATTGCGTTGATGCGATCTGTCACCATGTACCTCCCTCCACGAGACAATGAATCTGGTTGCCAAGTCTGTGTACCAGAGGTGTGGACTCGAAAACTGGGGAAGAAAATGTTCACACGGCCGCGCCGCTCTCAGTTTATCTGCATCTGTGAAAAAAATGCATGCAGAGAGCACGCGCGCTGCCTGCACGACATCCAATCACTGTAGTCCCATGTTGTTTTGATTGGACATCCAATCACTGTAGTCCCACGTTGTTTTGATTTGACATCCAATCACTGTAGTCCCACGTTGTTTTGATTGGACATCCAATCTCTGTAGTCCCACGTTGTTTTGATTAGACAGCATCTAAGCAGGCACATTGCAAGACAACCAATGAAGCACAAGCAACAACGCGCCAGTTGGCAAAATGATACCGAATATAGTTTTGTTTGGCTATAAAATTACGAGGTAGTCGACAAAAAAAGAGTTGCAATTTGCAAAACATGCGGGTCGAAGATTACAGACGGAGCTGCGCACGCTCACACGCACACACACACACGTCTCTATGGAGTCATTATATTATCAGGTTGGTCCAGTTTTTCAGAAGTGATTATTTTGAGGAGTGAGGATTTTATTAATGACATGTTTAAAAAAGTTCAGGCTAAAAGGACCCATGTGTATTTGAAAGTTAAACTGTTTTGCAATATGAGTTTAGGGCTGGACAATAATTCAATATCAATATATATCGCGGTAAAAAAATCAATAACGGTGATATGATTTCTAAACACATTTTCGATATTTCAATATTTTTGCTGATCTCAAACACGGCAAGTTTAAGCTACAAAATGAGCGCCCATGACCGCAATTCAAACGTGACTGAACGAGCTTCCATAAGTGAGGAGAAAGCAGACAGTTGATATGAGAGGAAAGACTAATTCAGTGGGAAGGAAGTGGTTCAGCTTTCTGAGATCTGATAAACTTCAGGTTTCAGCGTGATGCTAAATGTGCCGGAGAATGAGGGGCTCAAAAGCGCATAAAGCCAACATAGGAGCTTGGATCTTCCGCGTTGACTGGCCCATGACGTCATGATGGACATGCGCTTTGAGCACTCTCATTCTCCGAGCATGTTGCGACATGCGCGTTCATGAGCTTCTCTCTCATGTCTCTTAAATCCACGGTCACGTAGCGAACTCATGAACTCACCTCTTCATTGTCTAACATGTTCACTAACGTTAAACGATATGTTTATAAGAACAAGTTTTGTTGCAAGAAGTTTTGTGTAAAGAATAATATAACCAGCCTATGTTATTGTTTAAAGTTAAATATATTAATAAGGTCAGTCTCAGAGTCCAATTGTTTATTTGACTTTTCTTGTTTGTATAAAGGTTCAAATCAAATAAAAGGTGAACTTTAATTTATTTGTACCGTTTTATTTCTCAAATATTATTTAGTTTTATAGGAGGAGGCTCAAAAGACTTGGCAAATGTATTTTTCAGAAGATTGTAGGTACAGACATCCGTTGTGGTTGTTCATGGCATTTTTTCTGAGGCTTTTATATTGTTCATATCGATATCGGAATTATATCGTATCGACCGAAATTAAGAAATATATCGTGATATAAAATGTTTCCATATCGTCCAGCCCTAAGTTCAATACAATACAGGACTGAAGTTGCTGTGCATTGTTCTAGTGCAATATGCTGTTGAAATACAAGCATTTTTTGTGAAATAAAATTGTCTGTTTTTTACTGTATTTGATTAATGTAATTGTATAAAAAGAGGTTTAAATAAATACAAATCTTACAGACATACATGATTTGTATACATTTTATTTCTGTGGTAAGATGACTTGAAATGACTCAAAACTAAAATGGTAGGACTTTGGACTCGACTTGAGACTTGTTGGCTTTGACTTGTGATTCGACTCGGGACTTGCCTCATCTTTGACTCGACTTGACTCGGGACTCGAGGGCAAAGACTTGAGAGTTACTTGTGACTTGCATAACAATGACTTTGTCCCACCTCTGCTGTGTACACACACAAGGAACTTGTTCTGACCCCTAGCTGCAACATTTAATACACACATTTTAGGACGTATACGAACAGTGCGAACAGAGCAAAACACAAACACTCCGACAAGGGAGCCCATGCATAGTTGGCACGTGTAGTGGGTGAATATAAATCAAAATATATGTATCTGAATACTGTAAAAGAGCAATGTCTAGATGTGTAACAAATTACGAAGAAGAAGCAAATTCCAGGTTCTAGTTACAGATGTCCATATGAGTTTGCATATGTCCCAATAGTGAATATGTGTATGTGTAAATTGTGCAAAAAGAGCAATATCCAAATGTGCAAAAGAGGAGCAATGTCCATAGGGTTCAAGATGTCCGCTGTGATTTTGTATCAGAGCTGATAGTGATCAGGGTGGGAATCAAATAGATGGGGGGGGGCAGACAATGGCCAGTCTCGTGCTAGAGGCATATTCCTTAGACTTACTGCTGTGGGGAAGAAGCTGTTCTTGAGAGGGTGAAGTATATAGTCACTCTAAATGATTGCTGCATCTCTGCTGTCTGCAACTGGCCGTCCTCTCCACATGCACAGACTAGGTCCACACACCGTACTCACTGCCTTGAGACAAAAAAACAGTACATGAGAAAGGAAAGGACACAGGACACGACACAGGACATGAGAGGAGAGAACACAGGACAGGAAACAAGATAGGAGATGGGACAGGACAGGCGATAGGACAGGAAACAAAAAAGGAAACAAGACAGGAGATGGGACAGAAAACAAAAAAGGAAACAAGACAGGAGATAGGACAGGACAGGACACAGAAATGAGATTGGAGAGAACATTGAACAGGAGACAGGGCAGGAGACATATTTGGTTTACTGTCCCATTTATTTTTTGGGACATTTATTAAAACAAGATCCTCGGCATGACATACACATGAAGTTACATAAACAATAAACAAAGCTGTAGGTTTACATATTGAGAAGAACAAATTACTGTGTGAGGGTTGAACTGTTAAACATTGCAAACCTTATCACTGGAGACTATCTCTCCAAATACGTGTCCTGCCTGAACTGCAGTCTTGCTGTCATATTTTCTAAACAAGATACGGTTTTCACATTTTGGATCCACTCTCCTAAGGTCGGGCCTGGGGTTTAAGCCAGTTCCTCGTTATCACCTTATGCACTACTAACACCAAGACCCTGAGCATATACACACTGTTTTTCACCAACCCCCCCAACCGTGCGTCTACTAAGATGAGCCTCTGTGGATCAACCACCACACTCAACTTCAGTACCTCACGAGGATTCTTACCACCTCTCCCCAGAATACATGCAGTTTTGGACAATCCCAAAAAATATGTGAGAAATCCCTAGCTGTCCACACTCCCTCCAACAGCTGGGGAAGACTTCTTATCATAGCTATGTTTTACCAAGGGAGTTTTAAAGAACCTCATTCTTAGCTTCCATGCAAATTCTCTCCAATTTGTACTGCTCAGGCATTTGCTCCAAGACAACCAGGATCTCTCCCATTCCTCATCTGAAATAATAGTATTCGCTTCCAGCTCCCATTTGTCCCTCGTCTCCAGTGTTTTATCAGAGGTCTGAATGTACTCTATCATGTAAACAGGACACACATTTACAGTTGTATTCCCGGTTCTCCACCACATCTATCCAGAACTGTTCAAAACAAGTCGGTAAAGCTCTGACCTTCCCCCATTCTTTGTGAGTTGTCAGGTAATGCCGTATTTGAAAGTACCTGAACAAGTCATTAGTCGCAATGTCATATCCTGTCTGAAGTTGTGAAAAGGCCATAAGTGTCGTTCCCTGAAATAGCTAGTTCACCGTTACCAGGCCTTTCTTTGCCCAAGCAGTAAAACCTCTGTCTGTTATTGCTGGCAGGAGGAGGTTATAGCAGTTGCCCTGGATAAGGACAAAGGCAGGTTCAAAATCTTTCAACCCTGACCAGACCTTCAACGTATAAACTGCCCATTCATTACATATCTTTAATTTCTTCCACACCTTTGCCCCCACGAAAGGGAGCGAAGAGATCGGGACGTTGGTCACTGAGCTGCATTCTATTTGTACCCACCCAGTTTCCACATCCTGCCTGATCCATGCAACTAACAGTCACAGCTGCGCCGCCCAATACTAGCTTCTTAGATGGGGCAGACCTAGACCCCCACTTTTAGCCTCACTCTGGGCTTCTTATTCTGCCAAATGAATTTAGAGATAAGCTTATCCAAAAACCTAAAAGCCGAGACTGGGACCACCATTGGGAGAGTGGCAAACAAAAAAAGCAACCTCTGTAAGACATTCATCCGAATAGATTCCACCCTACCTATCAAAGATAAGGGGAGCACATCCCATCTTTCCAGGTCCTTTTTAATCTGAAGGATAAGACCATCATAATTCTCTTTGTATAGTAATGAGGAGTTGTGCGTCAGAGTTATCCCCAAGTTCCTGAACCTCGTCTTTGACCACCTAAATTGTGTTACCTCGTCCAGTTGAGTGGGCCATTGTCCTGCTATCATCATTGCTACAGATTTACCTTTGTTAACCCTGTATGCAGAGGCCTCCCCAAAGATCCTCAAACAGTGCATAAGTGGAGGGACAGAGGAGGCCGGGTTCCCGATAGAGTTGTTCCGATTCCGATACCAGTATCGGAAATGCCTCCGATACTGCCGAAAATGCTGGCATCGGTATCGGCGAGTCAGTCAAAATATGCGTCATGACGAGGGAAAAAACATATGTCGCACTGGACTATAAGTCGCATTTATTTAATGTATTTCACAAAATCAAAGACCAAAAAAAGACATTTATTCTGGAACATTTAATCACAGAACAACAGGCTGGTGTCCGGTATGTTAACGTAACATATAAAAAGTTATTCAACTAAACATACGGCTGAATAGGTTAAATTAACATAACAAGCCAGCGAGTCGAACAAGCGAGTTCCCCGGTAAGCAAGTTCACCAAGCTCCCGATGTCATTCACGTTACGTATTCAACTGTTCAAGTGCAGAGGTTTAAGTTAATATTTCTGTGCATGTAATCTCGCGGGGTTTGGGGGGGGTATAAGTGAATGTGACAGGAGTCGTTCGCTCTGAGCTCTTTGCCTGTGTGACATGTCGCCTGTCTTACTGCCATTTATCGTTGCTCTGTTGGATTAAACTCTATGGTTTAGTGGCGTAGGCTGGTGCCAGAACAACAGCCTAGTTAATTAATAAATTGTGGTAGCTCACATTGTGTCGGATTGCACTTATTTGTTCCGGTCGGAACATTACAATATATAAGTCGCACCTGACTATAATTCGCAGGACCAGCCAAACTATTAAAAAAGTGTGACTTATAGTCCGGAAAATACGGTAACAGGCCACGAGCTACAAAACTAACAACCTCTCCTCCGGAGGTGGGTTTCTTCTAATGAACGCCGGGGAGAACAAATGCGCACGCGCACTTCCCCAGTACGGCGACTCGTAGTGTCCATACAATGCAAACACGATCATTCGCCAGAATGATCTACAATATATATATAAAGCTCCGACATCTCTGACACAGTTTTATACTGTTCTATTTAAAAATAAATGTCTTCCATTTGCTGTATTCATTCATGTTTTACAAAGGGTTTCACCTGAGCCAGGCCTTACCACAATGATAATCATATCACAGTCATGCAGGGCAGGCGTAGTATGATCTCTTTTTTTAAACACACTGGTATCGGTACTCGGTGTCGGCCGATACCCACAGGACTTGTATCGGAATCGGTATCGGGAGGGAGAAAATGGTATCTGAACATCTCTAGTTCCCGATAAACAATAGAACATCATCCGCAAATAACGTTATCTTGTGTATCTCCCCTCCCCCATCCACTATGCCCTCAATCCGGTCATTTCGCCTAATCATTTCAGCCAGCGGCTCAATAAACAGCGCAAACAATATTGGAGAAATTGGGTTCCCATGCCTAACACCCCTCTTCACTTCAAAGAATTCTGAGCAGTACCCATTTACCCTGACTCGAGATATTGGGACTTTGTTTATAATATTAAGCCACTTTATAAATGTCTGGTCAAATCCCATCAATTCCAGGGCAACGTCTAAATTTTTCCAATCCACTCTGTCGAATGCCTTCTCCGCATCTAGGCTAATTAACATTGACGGGAGCATGGAGTCCTTCACTAGAGATTGTATATTCAAAGCCCTCCTAATATTATTTGCACCCTGCTGGCCTGGTATAAAGCCCGTCTGAGCAGGATTTACCAACTTCCCCAGGTGTTTCTGCATTCTGTGTGCCAGTATGGAGCTAAGAATCTTCACATCTACCCCCAGTAGACTAATTGGCCTATACGAACCGCATTCCATATAGTCCTTCCCCTCTTTATGAATCACCGTTATTATAGCCTCTGACCAACTCTTGGGAGAGTCCCCTTCTTTCAAGGCATAATTAAAAACCTCAGACAATTTAGGCGCTATCTCATTCAGGAAGGTCTTATAAAATTCACAAGGAAAGCCATCCGTACCAGGGGAATTGTTGTTAGTCATAGACGTAATAGTGTCTTTTATTTTAAACAACTCGCCTCCACCTCTGATAACCTTGGCAACTCGATATTTTCAAATAATGCTCTCAGGTTGGTTCTGTTTGAGAACCCTCCAGCGCCTCATAAAGAGTTTGAGAAATGATTTGAACGCCTCTGCTACCCCTGCTGGGTGAAAGACCTCAAACCGGGATGTGGGGTGTTTTATTTTGGGCACTATACGACTTGACCGCTCCTTTCTCAGCTGAAAGGCAAGCAGACGGCTCGCTCTGTTCCCTATCTTGTAATATTTCTGGTTGGTGTACCTAAGCACACCCTCTGCCTTGCGTGTAAGTAGGTCATTTAGAGCATCTCTGCACTTTAGAAGACAATTCAATGTTTTCCCTTCTCTAGAGTCTTTGTGTTTACGTTCCAACAATTTTATTTCACTTTCCAATAGTTTCTCCTCTTCACGTCTTTGCCTGTATAGCTTGACCGCTATTTCAATACATTTACCTCGTAACACCGCTTTTGCCCCATCCCGAAGAACAGAGGGGGTAACCGAGCCATTATCATTTATCGCGAAATAGTCCTCTATAGCGGCTCTTAATTTGGATTGAATATCCAGGTCAGTAAGCATGGAGACATTCAGCCTCCAGTATTTAAAGTGTCTATCAACGCCTAGATCTAAAGTCATTTTCACTGGGGCATGGTCAGACAGGGCAATCAGTTCTATACTACACTCTCCTACCATATGCAAATTTACCTTTGAAACACACATCCTATCGATCCTTGAATATGACCCATGTACTCTCGAAAAGAAAGTAAAATCTTTAGTTCTGCCGTTTTTAGCTCTCCAGCTATATACTAGTCCCAGCTCCTCTAACATGAAATTTGCCATTTTAGGTTTTTTTACTCGGGGGGCATTTTCCATAGGTAGTTTGTCCAATTTGGGATGCAGCACACAATTAAAGTCACCCCCCAGAACAAGTATCCCTTTAGCGTCCCTTGCCAATATAGACGCTATATCTTAAAAAAAAAACTGGGTCGTCATCATTTGGGGCGTAGATATTCATAATGGTCAAGGCAACCCCCCCCCAATTTCTCGCACAACCATAATATACCTGCCTTGTACGTCCTTCACCTCTTTCTGCACGGCAAAACTTGTTGTTCGGTTAACCAAGACTGCCACCCCAATTTTCCTGCTAACTGGACAACATGCAAAAACACCTGCTCCACCCATTCCTTTCTCAGTTTCATATGCTCGGTCTGATTCAGGTGAGTTTCCTGTAGCAAGGCCAGGGAGCATTTTTAGCTGTCCTAGTATTTTCATTCTCTTAATGGGGTGATTAGGACCCTTGACATTATAGCTGATAATTACTAAATCAGCCATAGGATAATACACAACCTGTACATAAGTTTAATCAACCTTCTTAAGGGAATCACCTCCCACTCAAAACCCCTCCCTTGGTCGTTAAACCCATTGTTAACGCATGTAAACCTTCCGTATACAAGTCCAGTGAGGATATAAGAACAGTTGAACAAAAACAGTGAAAAACAATAAAAATTTCCAACTCCCAAACACCCAGCTGGTTTCAATATTAGACCCAGCCCCCGCTGTATAGTAGGCAGAGAGTTGTGACTTCTAGCACTCTCTGGGGAGCTAGCACTTAGTGCCCCCATGTCCACAAACCAAGGAGAGAAACACATTCGTTGGCGAGTCCGGACTCTGTCCTGAGTCTTTTCAAAGTAAAAATGAGAAAATGCAGAGTGTTGCTCCTTCTATCTTGTACATTTATCCTGTCACATTATTGAATCCTTGTGGTTGGTCAATCCAGCAGCATCGCAACGGAGCCAGCTTGCATCTTATTACATTTAGGGTTCTCTCCCTGGCTTAGATCATAGCCCGCATGTCCGCGTCTGACAGAAACACTGCTGCCCCTGTTCCCCCGAGCCTCCTGCCACGACTCCCTTGCGAGCTCCCGCTCTAGCTTCTCTCTCTCGCTCACCTGCACAGAGATCCCCAGCTCCTTAAGCGTAGGCAGCGCTTCAACCAGCGTCTGGAAAGTTTTAACACTCGTGTCCAGTGAGATTCTCAATTGAGCAGGATACCGACATCTGTCCTGGATTCCCTTCTCTCTCAGCTGTTTTATCACTGCGCAAACCATCGCTCTGTTCATCTCAACACCCGGAGAATAATCCATGCTTGTTATAAAACCGCTTCCTTTGCTGTGTAATCCATGAACCGTACAATGATGGAGCATGGTGCCGCAAGCCCGGCCGGTTTAACCCCACAGATATGTATGCCCTCTCGATTTACAGATTTAAGTCCTTCAGTAACTGTAACGCCTTTTTTTGTATTAAACCTTTTTATAATGCTTACTGTCTCTCCTTTCTCGCTATCTTCAGGAACTTGATAAATCCTCTAATTGTTACGGCGCATATGATTCTGCAAGTCGTCGCACATTTTGGAGAGGACCGTCTCCCGCCTCATCAGGTGTCAGGTCACTATATCATGACGATGGGCAATATCCTCCGCAGCTCCGATTCTATTCTCCACTTTGGTTGATCTCTGCTCCAGAGCCCCGACGCACTGTTTCAGGGCGTTCACCGCTCCTCCAGCCTGGACAGCGAAGCCTTTGCCTCAGTAAACGATTCCTGACTTTCCTTTCTTAACTCTCTCAGCTCATTTAGAATCTCCTCCATAGCTTCTTTTCCACCCTCTTCAGCTAGCAATGGCAACACTTTTTCTTTTGAGATTTCTCCTGCGATTCTAGTGTTTTGCCTGCATTTCTAGCCAACATGCTTGAGCTCATAGTCGTCAAAAAAAAAAAAAACACCTGTCTTCCTAAACATCTGTCTCTGCGAATTATTAAAACAATTTTATAATTTGTGAATCCATTACAAATAATGTAATACATATCAACATAATGCTGTTTCAATGCTTTGTAAATTTTACAAATAGAGATTTAGTTCACTCACACATGATCCAAACAATCTCTAAAACATTCCTCCATGTAACCATTTATTTAAAATACATTTCTGTACAAAGCCAAAGACGCACCATAAATAATAGGAAAACTGGACATAATTTTTTTTATCTTGCGAGGAGTTTTAAACTAAGAAGTGGAAACGAAGCGACTTCCTGATTCAGAGAACATCAACGTGCCATTTAGTGTTGCTTTCGTCAACGAAAATTATGACGAAATACCGTCGTCAACGAACCTTTATCACGTGACGAAAACGAGACGAGACGCAATGTAAATGCTGGTCATGTGACTATGACTATAATTAAATGTATTTTGCAATATTGTTGACGAATAAAAAACGAGACTAAATGTGGTTTACAACACGAAAACTATGCTAAAACTTCTCTACATTTTCGTTGACCAAAACAAGACGAGACGAAATGTTATGTCGTTATTTCGTACCGTTATTATTATTATTTATTATTATTTGCAAGTATTTCTGCAGTATTTTCACTTCAGGTGCATCAGATCGCACTGCGCAGACGCAGGCGACGTCACTTCCTCAAGCCCCACTCGCGGCATTATTTAGGAGATGCAGATGGGGTGGTGAGTTAGCGGTGGTTGTTAACGACAAAAGTTAAGTCTGACACAGAAAAAGGGACCGATGGCCGGCCAGCGGGTGTTCGTCTTTGGGAGAAAAAGAAGGAACAACATTTGGAAAAACTTTAATTACAAAGAAGTGGAAAAGAGAACAGAATGTGTTGTGGAAAAAGATGGGGAGAAATGCGGTCACAAAATACATTTATGTGTGTGTACATCTTACATGTTTGGTTGGTAAAATAAAAATGTTTTAAATTCAAATCAGTGCATCTTCCGTTCCGTGTCTGGAATGGATGTGTATTCTTGAGTCTTTAAGGCAACAATAATATAACTAGATAGGGTACAATTTCTGCTGAAATTGTGATGTGTGCTTGCTGCCACCCGTAGTCGACTGTGTACTGATATCAACTGCCAACGTCCAGTTATACGTTTAAAAATATGTATAATATATAAGGGAGATTACAATATGTGAGCATAGTAACGTGCCAATTAACCAGCATAATAACCTGCCTATTAAACATCATAGTAACCAGCAAATTAAACAGCATAATAACGTTCCTATTAACCAGCACATGAAACAGCATTATAAACTGCCTATTAAACAGCATAATAACCTGCCTATATTACAGCATGTAACCTGCTTATTCATTATCATGCAAACCTGCCTATTCAACAGCATGTAACCTGCTATGATAAACAGGGGTTTGGTTTCTTCTAGTCAGAGTCTGACACTCATCAGACCAGATCTAATTCACCTGAGTTCTGAGCACACCTGTAGGTAATCAATTCTGGTATTTAGGTGTGCCCAGAACATCAGCCAGTGCGAGGTATTGTCTGTTTTGCCGACACACTCCCCGGGAATCATCACCTTAACGTGGTGGAGAGGTTTGTGTGCCCCTATGAACCTGAGGGCTGGGTTGTCTGGAGCTTCATGCTCCTGGTAGGGTTTCCCAAGGCAAAGTGGTCTCAGGCGAGGGGCCAGACTAAGAATGGTTCACCAAGACCCCATGAAAGATCGAGGAAAAAGGAGCGAGACCCTGCCTGGAGGAAGCCCAGGGCCCTCGTCTGGAGCCAGGCCCAGACGGCGGGCTCAGCGAGCGTCTGGTGGCGGGTTTGCCACGGAGCCCGGCCGGGCACAGCCCGAGCGAGATACGTGGCATCTCTCTCCTCTCCATCCTGTGGGCCCACCACTCACAGGAACAACCGCAGGGTCGGGTGCGCTGTCATATGGGTGGCAGTGAAGGTGGGGGTCTCGACGGATCAGACCCGGGCGGCAGAAGCTTGCTTTGGGGACGTGGAACGTCACCTCACTGGGGGAAGGAGCCAGAACTTGTGCGTGAGGTGGAGCGATACCAGTTGGATCTGGTGGGACTTACCTCTACGCACAACCGTGGCTCTGGAACCTTACTCCTGGATAGGGGTTGGACTCTGTTCTTCTCTGGAGTTGCCCAGGGTGAGAGGCGGCGGGCTGGTGTGGGGATACTCACGAGCCCACGTCTGAGCACGGTGGTGTTAGAGTTTA
>CM055728.1:1943249-1975033 GCA_029465975.1 Dallia pectoralis
GTAGATTGCAAAATTACTATGCTGGTAATAAGGCAGGTTGATATGCTGTTTAATATGCTGGTTACTATGCGGGTTATAGGCCGGTTACTATGCTAGTTAATAGGCAGGTTACTATGCTGGTTAATAGGCTGGTTGCTATGCTGGTTAATAGGCAGGTTACTATGCTGGTTAATAGGCAGGTTACTATGCTGGTTAATATGCTGGTTGCTATGCTGGTTAATAGGCAGGTTACTATGCTGGTTAATAGGCAGGTATGCTGGTTAATATGCTGGTTGCTATGCTGGTTAATAGGCAGGTTACTATGCTGGTTAATAGGCAGGTATGCTGGTTAATATGCTGGTTACTATGCTGGTTAATAGGCAGGTTACTATGCTGGTTAATATGCTGGTTGCTATGCTGGTTAATAGGCAGGTTACTATGCTGGTTAATAGGCAGGTGTGCTGGTTAATAGGCAGGTTAACTATGCTGTTTATTAGGCAGGTTACTATGCTGTTTAATATGCTGGTTACTATGCTGTTTATGAAATCAAGATCATTCATCTTTTGTTTGACAAAGGTGAGTGTATCATTTCATATCATGATATATTTTACCTGTTATGTTTAGTAGATTTGAAGATGCAAACCCAAAACCTCTCTCTCCGCCTGGCCTGCCGTAAGCTGGACCTGCGGTTTGTTGGGCCGTTTAAAGTCCTGAGGAGACATTTCTGCAGAGGTTGAAGGGGTGGGGGGTCACCCTGTCAGTGCTCAGACCATACGCCGCACACTGCATCAAATTAGTCTGCATGGCTGCCGTCCCAGAAGGAAGCCTCTTCTAAAGATGATGCGCAAGAATGCCCGCAAACAGTTTGCTGAAGACAAGCAGACTAAGGACATGGATTACTGGAACCATGTCCTGTGGCCGCAGGGCAATATTCCAACATGATAACGACCCCAAACACAGCTCCAAGACGACCACTGCCTATGGAAAGCAATAAAATGCAAATATTATGCAAAAAAATCATGTTCACATGACCAAAAATGACGCGGTAACACAAACATTTTTAAAATGTCAAGTATATTTTCTCAGTGCAAAACTTGTATTATGGCCACTGGATTGTTCCATTATTGGGTATAAAGGGTTATTACAAGTTAAGTGTGAAGCGCAGATATTTTGTAACCAAAAACCCACGCCGCTGGGCGTTGGTACCCAAGAGGCTACTTGCGGTACCCAGACACCGATCACACCTCACTGGGCTTTTGAATGGTTGAATGGGCAATATGCACACACAATAGAATGAGAGATACACAAACAATAAATAGATTGGCTTGGTTGAATTTGAATGAACTAAAAAAAAGAGTAAGTTTATTAAGAAAAATATGTTTCACTAAATAAACAGAACGAATTCATCCAATTACATCTATGTATACAGCCCATTCATTTAATTCTTTATTATTTTTTAGTTCTACAGTATGTGTCATGCACCTTTTGCACTCGTTTCGGTCCGATCTATATGGAACTGGACTGGTTTTGGTCCGATCTATATGAAACTGGACTCGTTTTGGTCTGATCTATATGGACTGGACTCGTTTTGGTCCGATCTATATGAACACTGGATATATGTAACGGATTAGTTTGCTGCTGTCTCATGTGCACTCGTAACAACACTAATGAACACTGTGCAGTGCAACCGGTCAGTTTGCGTGTCCTGCTCTGGCTTGGTTGAATTTGAATGAACTAGAAAAAAGAGGTAAGTTTATAGAGAAAAATATGTTTCACTAAATAAACAGAACAAAATTATAAAATGAAATAGATTCATGTATCTCCGGGTAACAGCAGAATAGGCGACCGTGGCCAATATACAAACTGCGTTCTAAAATACGTGTTTTATTGTCTACAGTGCCTTACTGGACTGTATTACAATGATACATTTTACAAATAAAAATGATTGAATTATACACTGTAGCCTAATGTTTTTATTTCAAGAGTCTGTGTTGCAATATGTCTATACGGCCAATCATGTGCAAATCATTTGATTGCACGTTGCTTGTGATCTAAAATGTTTGAGCATTTACTACATCAAAATAGGACATACAGTTTGATGGATTTTCATTTATTCGATTTGTTGAAATTTAAATGTCATAGCCTGTGCATTTTAAAATCATGCTTTTATTTGTATGTTATCTAAGACAAAAAATACATACTATTTTAGTAAAATGTTTTACTTCATAATTCATTGTGATTCATTTCATTCAGGATAATAACACAGTAGATGATCTGATGCTGTTGATGGATGCTGATGTAAGAACAATTGTCACGATTGGTGTGGTGGCGTTGCTACACTTCCATTTCGGTGATCCACTTCCGTGTTTTTGTGTTCACTAGCTGTGATTACTTCCTCTTTCACGTGGTCACAGCTGTTAGTAATCTGTCACTTTATGTGGGGATAAAGGGGTCGCTAGCAAGTCACTCCTTGCTTAGCATTGTTTGTTGTTACATGTCACTGTGTTTTAGAGGTGAGTGTTTGTACATATATAGCTGTCGTTCTTAAATGTTTGTGTGTAAGTCGCTATGTGCGCATCTTTGATTTAAGTTCACAGTTTAGTGTGTTTTCGCCGTACTCGGTTTGTTTTATGTTCAGGTTGTCTTTAATAAACCTGGTTAAACGGATCTATTGGCTCTGCACATGGCTTTCACCGCACTACGCCGCTCCATCCGTGACAGAATGCTAAGCCACCCAAAAAGCCCGCAGAGCCGGACGGTGAGTGGATTCCTCGGAGGGGCAAGCTATAGCGCTCCGAGGTATGAAGCTCACCGTCAACCCACGGAGCAGCAGGAGCGGCGCTACACCTGGCAGGGTGATTGGGGGTCCGACTCCCTCTCCTCGGATGATGAGGAGGCGGTCTGGCGAGCGAGTGGAGGAGGACTCCCTGGAAGACGCCCTGCTATGGGATCCCGTCCTCAGTCGACTAGTCCCCGCAACATCGGACGTCGGCTGGGGCGGGCAGAAGACACCGCCCACTGTTCCGGGGCTGCAGACAGGAGGAGGAAAACCCCTGGAGCTACAGCCACTACCCCCGCCGTGGGAAGACCCTTTTCTGCCGCCGACGTCAGGGACAGAAAAACCCCCGGAGGGGTTGGATGAACAGCCCTCAGCTGTTATTAGGACGTGGTGGAGGACATGGCTGGAGCTACAGCCACAAACCCCGCAGTGGGAAGACCCTTTTCGGCCACCGACGTCAGGGACAGAAAAACCCCCGGAGGGGTTGGATGATCAGCCCTCGGCTGTTATTAGGACGTGGTGGAGGACATGGCTGGATTTACAGGAGCCAGCGCCTGAGATGGTCGCCACCACGCTTGCGCCTGAGATGGTCGCCGTCACGCCAGCGTTCACGATGGTTCCTGCCGTCCCGCCAGCGCCCAAGATGGCTACCGTCGTCCCGCCAGCGCTCAAGATGGCTGTTGCCGTCCCGCCAGCGCCCAAGATGGCTGCCGTCGTCCCGCCGGCGCTCAAGATGGCTGTTGCCGTCACGCCAGCGCCCACGATGGCTCCCGCCGTCACGCCAGCGTCCACGATGGCTCCCGCCGTCCCGCCAGCGCCCAAGATGGCTACCGTCGTCCCGCCAGCGCTCAAGATGGCTGTTGCCGCCACGCCAGCGCTCAAGATGGCTGCCGTCGTCCCACCGGCGCTCAAGATGGCTGTTGCCGTCACGCCAGCGCCCACGATGGCTCCCGCCGTCACGCCAGCGTCCAAGATGGCTACCGTCGTCCCGCCAGCGCCCAAGATGGCTGCCGCCGTCACGCCAGCGTCCACGATGGCTCCCGCCGTGCCGCCAGCGCTCAAGATGGCTGTCGTCGTCCCGCCAGCGCTCAAGATGGCTGCCGCCGTCCCGCCAGCGTCCACGATGGCTGCCGCCGTCCCGCCAGCGCTCAAGATGGCTGTTGCCGTCACGCCAGCGCTCAAGATGGCTGCCGTCGTCCCGCCAGCGCTCAAGATGGCTGCCGTCGTCCCGCCAGCGCCCAAGATGGCTGCCGCCGTCTCGCCAGCGTCCACGATGGCTCCCGCCGTCCCGCCAGCGCTCAAGATGGCTGTTGCCGTCACGCCAGCGCCCAAGATGGCTGTTGTGGTCACGCCAGCGCTCGAGATGGCTGCCGTCGACACGCCAGCGCCCAAGATGGCTGCCGCCGTCACGCCAGCGTCCACGATGGCCCCCGCCGTCACGCCAGCGCCCAAGATGGCTGTTGTCGTCACGCCAGCGCCCAAGATGGCTGTTGTGGTCACGCCAGCGCTCAAGATGGCTGCCGTCGCCACGCCAGCGCCCACGATGGCTGCCGCCGTCACGCCAGCGTCCCACGATGGCCCCCGCCGTCACGCCAGCGCCCAAGATGGCTGTTGTCGTCCCGCCAGCGCCCAAGATGGCTGCCGCCGTCTCGCCAGCGTCCCCGATGGTCCCCGTTGTCCCGACAGCGCCCAAGATGGCTGTTGCCGTCGTCCCGCCAGCGCCCAAGATGGCTGCCGCCGTCTCGCCAGCGTCCACGATGGCTCCCGCCGTCACGCCAGCGCTCAAGATGGCTGTTGCCGTCACGCCAGCGCTCAAGATGGCTGTTGCCGTTACGCCGGCGCTCAAGATGGCTGCCGCATCGCCGCCCACAATGGCTGCCGCATCGCCGCCCACAATGGCTGCCGCATCGCCGCCCACAATGGCTGCCGCATCGCCGCCCACAATGGCTGCCGCATCGCCGCCCACAATGGCTGCCGCATCGCCGCCCACAATGGCTGCCGCATCGCCGCCCACAATGGCTGCCGCATCGCCGCCCACAATGGCTGCCGCATCGCCGCCCACAATGGCTGCCGCATCGCCGCCCACAATGGCTGCCGCATCGCCGCCCACAATGGCTGCCGCATCGCCGCCTACGAGGGCCGCGCCACGACGACGCTCACGATGGCCGCCGCCACGACGACGCACGATGGCCGCCGCCACGACGACGCTCACGATGGCCGCCGCCACGACGACGCTCACGATGGCCGCCGCCACGACGACGCTCACGATGGCCGCCGCCACGACTACGCTCACGATGGCCGCCGCCACGACGACGCTCACGATGGCCGCCGCCACGACGACGCTCACGATGGCCGCCGCCACGACTACGCTCACGATGGCCGCCGCCACGACTACGCTCACGATGGCCGCCGCCACGACTCGCTCACGATGGCGCCGCCACGACTACGCTCACGATGGCCGCCGCCCCGACTACGCCCCACGATGGCCGCCGCCACGACACCGCCCACGATGGCCGCCGCCACGACTGCGCCCCCGATGGCCGCCGCCACGACGGCGCCCACGATGGCCTCCGCCACCACGTCGCCCACGACGGCGGACTCTGAGCCGCACAAGACGGCGGACTCTGGGCCGCACAAGATGGCGGACTCTGAGCCGCACAAGATGGCGGACTCTCAGCCGCACTAGATGGCGGTCTCTCTGCCGCACTAGATGGCGGCCTCTCAGCCACCGAGGCCTATTCAGGACTGGACCCGTCCTGATGGACTAACCCATTGGGTTTAACTGTGGGTCCTGTCTTGTTGCTCCCTTCTGGTTTTTGTTGGTTCGTTCGGCTATCTGGGGAGCTAGCCTTTTAGTGGGGGATACTGTCACGATTGGTGTGGTGGCGTTGCTACACTTCCATTTCGGTGATCCACTTCCGTGTTTTTGTGTTCACTAGCTGTGATTACTTCCTCTTTCACGTGGTCACAGCTGTTAGTAATCTGTCACTTTATGTGGGGATAAAAGGGGTCGCTAGCAAGTCACTCCTTGCTTAGCATTGTTTGTTGTTACATGTCACTGTGTTTTAGAGGTGAGTGTTTGTACATATATAGCTGTCGTTCTTAAATGTTTGTGTGTAAGTCGCTATGTGCGCATCTTTGATTTAAGTTCACAGTTTAGTGTGTTTTCGCCGTACTCGGTTTGTTTTATGTTCAGGTTGTCTTTAATAAACCTGGTTAAACGGATCTATTGGCTCTGCACATGGCTTTCACCGCACTACGCCGCTCCATCCGTGACAACAATATTATTGTAAATTATCGCTATGGTTTAAAAATGTTTGTAGCGATGATGTCATCGTCGCCATTAGCATTCCTTTTATTTGCTAATAAAACGGTTTGTGTTTTAGCTATTCAAAAATGGAAAACGTTGTTAGAAAAGGGAGATTCTAACCTTTATGCACAATTTAAGCATGAACAACAGTCGTTTTTGAATTTCGCAATCTTTGTGCAGAGGTTGGAGTGGTTGTATAGGGTACTGCAAGTATCCCTACTGGTTGTATAGGGGACTGCAATTATTCTGCAGGCAAACAGCGTTTAGTTGCACTACCTTTGGATTGAGTGTGAAAAATAACAGCTATTGCACAACATTATTCTATGAAATACTGTGTTCTAACATTTACTAAACAGCCCTCCACTAGCCTCCTGGAGCTCAACATTCATTTGTGGAGCAGCACATCCTGGAGCTCAACATTCATTTGTGGAGCAGCACATCCTGGAGCTCAACATTCATTTGTGGAGCAGCACATCCTGGAGCTCAACATTCATTTGTGGTGCAGCACATCCTGGAGCTCAACATTCATTTGTGGAGCAGCACATTCTGGAGCTCAACATTCTTTTGTGGAGCAGCACATCCTGGAGCTCAACATTCATTTGTGGAGCAGCACATCCTGGAGCTCTACATTCATTTGTGGAGCAGCACAACCTGGAGCTCAACATTCATTTGTTTTTAGGGCTGAGTGCTGTGAAGTTGTAAGGAAGTTACACACATACACGACTACTTCCTATGTGATGTTGAATGGAAAGAGACCTGCTGAGTGAGACTGAATGAAGAGAAACCTGAAAAGAGTTTGATTGCGTTGATGCGATCTGTCACCATGTACCTCCCTCCACGAGACAATGAATCTGGTCGCCAAGTCTGTTTCAGAGGTGTGGACTCGAAAACTGGGGAAGAAAATGTTCACACGGCCGCGCCGCTCTCAGTTTATCTGCATCTGTGAAAAAAATGCATGCAGAGAGCACGCGCGCTGCCTGCACGACATCCAATCACTGTAGTCCCATGTTGTTTTGATTGGACATCCAATCACTGTAGTCCCACGTTGTTTTGATTTGACATCCAATCACTGTAGTCCCACGTTGTTTTGATTGGACATCCAATCTCTGTAGTCCCACGTTGTTTTGATTAGACAGCATCTAAGCAGGCACATTGCAAGACAACCAATGAAGCACAAGCAACAACGCGCCAGTTGGCAAAATGATACCGAATATAGTTTTGTTTGGCTATAAAATTACGAGGTAGTCGACAAAAAAAGAGTTGCAATTTGCAAAACATGCGGGTCGAAGATTACAGACGGAGCTGCGCACGCTCACACGCACACACACACACGTCTCTATGGAGTCATTATATTATCAGGTTGGTCCAGTTTTTCAGAAGTGATTATTTTGAGGAGTGAGGATTTTATTAATGACATGTTTAAAAAAGTTCAGGCTAAAAGGACCCATGTGTATTTGAAAGTTAAACTGTTTTGCAATATGAGTTTAGGGCTGGACAATAATTCAATATCAATATATATCGCGGTAAAAAAAATCAATAACGGTGATATGATTTCTAAACACATTTTCGATATTTCAATATTTTTGCTGATCTCAAACACGGCAAGTTTAAGCTACAAAATGAGCGCCCATGACCGCAATTCAAACGTGACTGAACGAGCTTCCATAAGTGAGGAGAAAGCAGACAGTTGATATGAGAGGAAAGACTAATTCAGTGGGAAGGAAGTGGTTCAGCTTTCTGAGATCTGATAAACTTCAGGTTTCAGCGTGATGCTAAATGTGCCGGAGAATGAGGGGCTCAAAAGCGCATAAAGCCAACATAGGAGCTTGGATCTTCCGCGTTGACTGGCCCATGACGTCATGATGGACATGCGCTTTTGAGCACTCTCATTCTCCGAGCATGTTGCGACATGCGCGTTCATGAGCTTCTCTCTCATGTCTCTTAAATCCACGGTCACGTAGCGAACTCATGAACTCACCTCTTCATTGTCTAACATGTTCACTAACGTTAAACGATATGTTTATAAGAACAAGTTTTGTTGCAAGAAGTTTTGTGTAAAGAATAATATAACCAGCCTATGTTATTGTTTAAAGTTAAATATATTAATAAGGTCAGTCTCAGAGTCCAATTGTTTATTTGACTTTTCTTGTTTGTATAAAGGTTCAAATCAAATAAAAGGTGAACTTTAATTTATTTGTACCGTTTTATTTCTCAAATATTATTTAGTTTTATAGGAGGAGGCTCAAAAGACTTGGCAAATGTATTTTTCAGAAGATTGTAGGTACAGACATCCGTTGTGGTTGTTCATGGCATTTTTTCTGAGGCTTTTATATTGTTCATATCGATATCGGAATTATATCGTATCGACCGAAATTAAGAAATATATCGTGATATAAAATGTTTCCATATCGTCCAGCCCTAAGTTCAATACAATACAGGACTGAAGTTGCTGTGCATTGTTCTAGTGCAATATGCTGTTGAAATACAAGCATTTTTTGTGAAATAAAATTGTCTGTTTTTTACTGTATTTGATTAATGTAATTGTATAAAAAGAGGTTTAAATAAATACAAATCTTACAGACATACATGATTTGTATACATTTTATTTCTGTGGTAAGATGACTTGAAATGACTCAAAACTAAAATGGTAGGACTTTGGACTCGACTTGAGACTTGTTGGCTTTGACTTGTGATTCGACTCGGGACTTGCCTCATCTTTGACTCGACTTGACTCGGGACTCGAGGGCAAAGACTTGAGAGTTACTTGTGACTTGCATAACAATGACTTTGTCCCACCTCTGCTGTGTACACACACAAGGAACTTGTTCTGACCCCTAGCTGCAACATTTAATACACACATTTTAGGACGTATACGAACAGTGCGAACAGAGCAAAACACAAACACTCCGACAAGGGAGCCCATGCATAGTTGGCACGTGTAGTGGGTGAATATAAATCAAAATATATGTATCTGAATACTGTAAAAGAGCAATGTCTAGATGTGTAACAAATTACGAAGAAGAAGCAAATTCCAGGTTCTAGTTACAGATGTCCATATGAGTTTGCATATGTCCCAATAGTGAATATGTGTATGTGTAAATTGTGCAAAAGAGCAATATCCAAATGTGCAAAAGAGGAGCAATGTCCATAGGGTTCAAGATGTCCGCTGTGATTTTGTATCAGAGCTGATAGTGATCAGGGTGGGAATCAAATAGATGGGGGGGCAGACAATGGCCAGTCTCGTGCTAGAGGCATATTCCTTAGACTTACTGCTGTGGGGAAGAAGCTGTTCTTGAGAGGGTGAAGTATATAGTCACTCTAAATGATTGCTGCATCTCTGCTGTCTGCAACTGGCCGTCCTCTCCACATGCACAGACTAGGTCCACACACCGTACTCACTGCCTTGAGACAAAAAAACAGTACATGAGAAAGGAAAGGACACAGGACACGACACAGGACATGAGAGGAGAGAACACAGGACAGGAAACAAGATAGGAGATGGGACAGGACAGGAGATAGGACAGGAAACAAAAAAGGAAACAAGACAGGAGATGGGACAGAAAACAAAAAAAAAAAGGAAACAAGACAGGAGATAGGACAGGACAGGACACAGAAATGAGATTGGAGAGAACATTGAACAGGAGACAGGGCAGGAGACATATTTGGTTTACTGTCCCATTTATTTTTTGGGACATTTATTAAAACAAGATCCTCGGCATGACATACACATGAAGTTACATAAACAATAAACAAAGCTGTAGGTTTACATATTGAGAAGAACAAATTACTGTGTGAGGGTTGAACTGTTAAACATTGCAAACCTTATCACTGGAGACTATCTCTCCAAATACGTGTCCTGCCTGAACTGCAGTCTTGCTGTCATATTTTCTAAACAAGATACGGTTTTCACATTTTGGATCCACTCTCCTAAGGTCGGGCCTGGGGTTTAAGCCAGTTCCTCGTTATCACCTTATGCACTACTAACACCAAGACCCTGAGCATATACACACTGTTTTTCACCAACCCCCCCAACCGTGCGTCTACTAAGATGAGCCTCTGTGGATCAACCACCACACTCAACTTCAGTACCTCACGAGGATTCTTACCACCTCTCCCCAGAATACATGCAGTTTTGGACAATCCCAAAAAATATGTGAGAAATCCCCTAGCTGTCCACACTCCCTCCAACAGCTGGGGGAAGACTTCTTATCATAGCTATGTTTTACCAAGGGAGTTTTAAAGAACCTCATTCTTAGCTTCCATGCAAATTCTCTCCAATTTGTACTGCTCAGGCATTTGCTCCAAGACAACCAGGATCTCTCCCATTCCTCATCTGAAATAATAGTATTCGCTTCCAGCTCCCATTTGTCCCTCGTCTCCAGTGTTTTATCAGAGGTCTGAATGTACTCTATCATGTAAACAGGACACACATTTACAGTTGTATTCCCGGTTCTCCACCACATCTATCCAGAACTGTTCAAAACAAGTCGGTAAAGCTCTGACCTTCCCCCATTCTTTGTGAGTTGTCAGGTAATGCCGTATTTGAAAGTACCTGAACAAGTCATTAGTCGCAATGTCATATCCTGTCTGAAGTTGTGAAAAGGCCATAAGTGTCGTTCCCTGAAATAGCTAGTTCACCGTTACCAGGCCTTTCTTTGCCCAAGCAGTAAAACCTCTGTCTGTTATTGCTGGCAGGAGGAGGTTATAGCAGTTGCCCTGGATAAGGACAAAGGCAGGTTCAAAATCTTTCAACCCTGACCAGACCTTCAACGTATAAACTGCCCATTCATTACATATCTTTAATTTCTTCCACACCTTTGCCCCCACGAAAGGGAGCGAAGAGATCGGGACGTTGGTCACTGAGCTGCATTCTATTTGTACCCACCCAGTTTCCACATCCTGCCTGATCCATGCAACTAACAGTCACAGCTGCGCCGCCCAATACTAGCTTCTTAGATGGGGCAGACCTAGACCCCCACTTTTAGCCTCACTCTGGGCTTCTTATTCTGCCAAATGAATTTAGAGATAAGCTTATCCAAAAACCTAAAAGCCGAGACTGGGACCACCATTGGGAGAGTGGCAAACAAAAAAAGCAACCTCTGTAAGACATTCATCCGAATAGATTCCACCCTACCTATCAAAGATAAGGGGAGCACATCCCATCTTTCCAGGTCCTTTTTAATCTGAAGGATAAGACCATCATAATTCTCTTTGTATAGTAATGAGGAGTTGTGCGTCAGAGTTATCCCCAAGTTCCTGAACCTCGTCTTTGACCACCTAAATTGTGTTACCTCGTCCAGTTGAGTGGGCCATTGTCCTGCTATCATCATTGCTACAGATTTACCTTTGTTAACCCTGTATGCAGAGGCCTCCCCAAAGATCCTCAAACAGTGCATAAGTGGAGGGACAGAGGAGGCCGGGTTCCCGATAGAGTTGTTCCGATTCCGATACCAGTATCGGAAATGCCTCCGATACTGCCGAAAATGCTGGCATCGGTATCGGCGAGTCAGTCAAAATATGCGTCATGACGAGGGAAAAAACATATGTCGCACTGGACTATAAGTCGCATTTATTTAATGTATTTCACAAAATCAAAGACCAAAAAAAGACATTTATTCTGGAACATTTAATCACAGAACAACAGGCTGGTGTCCGGTATGTTAACGTAACATATAAAAAAGTTATTCAACTAAACATACGGCTGAATAGGTTAAATTAACATAACAAGCCAGCGAGTCGAACAAGCGAGTTCCCCGGTAAGCAAGTTCACCAAGCTCCCGATGTCATTCACGTTACGTATTCAACTGTTCAAGTGCAGAGGTTTAAGTTAATATTTCTGTGCATGTAATCTCGCGGGGTTTGGGGGGGGTATAAGTGAATGTGACAGGAGTCGTTCGCTCTGAGCTCTTTGCCTGTGTGACATGTCGCCTGTCTTACTGCCATTTATCGTTGCTCTGTTGGATTAAACTCTATGGTTTAGTGGCGTAGGCTGGTGCCAGAACAACAGCCTAGTTAATTAATAAATTGTGGTAGCTCACATTGTGTCGGATTGCACTTATTTGTTCCGGTCGGAACATTACAATATATAAGTCGCACCTGACTATAATTCGCAGGACCAGCCAAACTATTAAAAAAGTGTGACTTATAGTCCGGAAAATACGGTAACAGGCCACGAGCTACAAAACTAACAACCTCTCCTCCGGAGGTGGGTTTCTTCTAATGAACGCCGGGGAGAACAAATGCGCACGCGCACTTCCCCAGTACGGCGACTCGTAGTGTCCATACAATGCAAACACGATCATTCGCCAGAATGATCTACAATATATATATAAAGCTCCGACATCTCTGACACAGTTTTATACTGTTCTATTTAAAAATAAATGTCTTCCATTTGCTGTATTCATTCATGTTTTACAAAGGGTTTCACCTGAGCCAGGCCTTACCACAATGATAATCATATCACAGTCATGCAGGGCAGGCGTAGTATGATCTCTTTTTTTAAACACACTGGTATCGGTACTCGGTGTCGGCCGATACCCACAGGACTTGTATCGGAATCGGTATCGGGAGGGAGAAAATGGTATCTGAACATCTCTAGTTCCCGATAAACAATAGAACATCATCCGCAAATAACGTTATCTTGTGTATCTCCCCCCCCATCCACTATGCCCTCAATCCGGTCATTTCGCCTAATCATTTCAGCCAGCGGCTCAATAAACAGCGCAAACAATATTGGAGAAATTGGGTTCCCATGCCTAACACCCCTCTTCACTTCAAAGAATTCTGAGCAGTACCCATTTACCCTGACTCGAGATATTGGGACTTTGTTTATAATATTAAGCCACTTTATAAATGTCTGGTCAAATCCCATCAATTCCAGGGCAACGTCTAAATTTTTCCAATCCACTCTGTCGAATGCCTTCTCCGCATCTAGGCTAATTAACATTGACGGGAGCATGGAGTCCTTCACTAGAGATTGTATATTCAAAGCCCTCCTAATATTACTTGCACCCTGCTTGCCTGGTATAAAGCCCGTCTGAGCAGGATTTACCAACTTCCCCAGGTGTTTCTGCATTCTGTGTGCCAGTATGGAGCTAAGAATCTTCACATCTACCCCCAGTAGACTAATTGGCCTATACGAACCGCATTCCATATAGTCCTTCCCCTCTTTATGAATCACCGTTATTATAGCCTCTGACCAACTCTTGGGAGAGTCCCCTTCTTTCAAGGCATAATTAAAAACCTCAGACAATTTAGGCGCTATCTCATTCAGGAAGGTCTTATAAAATTCACAAGGAAAGCCATCCGTACCAGGGGAATTGTTGTTAGTCATAGACGTAATAGTGTCTTTTATTTTAAACAACTCGCCTCCACCTCTGATAACCTTGGCAACTCGATATTTTCAAATAATGCTCTCAGGTTGGTTCTGTTTGAGAACCCTCCAGCGCCTCATAAAGAGTTTGAGAAATGATTTGAACGCCTCTGCTACCCCTGCTGGGTGAAAGACCTCAAACCGGGATGTGGGGTGTTTTATTTTGGGCACTATACGACTTGACCGCTCCTTTCTCAGCTGAAAGGCAAGCAGACGGCTCGCTCTGTTCCCTATCTTGTAATATTTCTGGTTGGTGTACCTAAGCACACCCTCTGCCTTGCATGTAAGTAGGTCATTTAGAGCATCTCTGCACTTTAGAAGACAATTCAATGTTTTCCCTTCTCTAGAGTCTTTGTGTTTACGTTCCAACAATTTTATTTCACTTTCCAATAGTTTCTCCTCTTCACGTCTTTGCCTGTATAGCTTGACCGCTATTTCAATACATTTACCTCGTAACACCGCTTTTGCCCCATCCCGAAGAACAGAGGGGGTAACCGAGCCATTATCATTTATCGCGAAATAGTCCTCTATAGCGGCTCTTAATTTGGATTGAATATCCAGGTCAGTAAGCATGGAGACATTCAGCCTCCAGTATTTAAAGTGTCTATCAACGCCTAGATCTAAAGTCATTTTCACTGGGGCATGGTCAGTTCTATACTACACTCTCCTACCATATGCAAATTTACCTTTGAAACACACATCCTATCGATCCTTGAATATGACCCATGTACTCTCGAAAAGAAAGTAAAATCTTTAGTTCTGCCGTTTTTAGCTCTCCAGCTATATACTAGTCCCAGCTCCTCTAACATGAAATTTGCCATTTTAGGTTTTTTTACTCGGGGGGCATTTTCCATAGGTAGTTTGTCCAATTTGGGATGCAGCACACAATTAAAGTCACCCCCCAGAACAAGTATCCCTTTAGCGTCCCTTGCCAATATAGACGCTATATCTTAAAAAAAAAACTGGGTCGTCATCATTTGGGGCGTAGATATTCATAATGGTCAAGGCAACCCCCCCCCAATTTCTCGCACAACCATAATATACCTGCCTTGTACGTCCTTCACCTCTTTCTGCACGGCAAAACTTGTTGTTCGGTTAACCAAGACTGCCACCCCAATTTTCCTGCTAACTGGACAACATGCAAAAAACACCTGCTCCACCCATTCCTTTCTCAGTTTCATATGCTCGGTCTGATTCAGGTGAGTTTCCTGTAGCAAGGCCAGGGAGCATTTTTTAGCTGTCCTAGTATTTTCATTCTCTTAATGGGGTGATTAGGACCCTTGACATTATAGCTGATAATTACTAAATCAGCCATAGGATAATACACAACCTGTACATAAGTTTAATCAACCTTCTTAAGGGAATCACCTCCCACTCAAAACCCCTCCCTTGGTCGTTAAACCCATTGTTAACGCATGTAAACCTTCCGTATACAAGTCCAGTGAGGATATAAGAACAGTTGAACAAAAACAGTGAAAAACAATAAAAATTTCCAACTCCCAAACACCCAGCTGGTTTCAATATTAGACCCAGCCCCCGCTGTATAGTAGGCAGAGAGTTGTGACTTCTAGCACTCTCTGGGGAGCTAGCACTTAGTGCCCCCATGTCCACAAACCAAGGAGAGAAACACATTCGTTGGCGAGGTCCGGACTCTGTCCTGAGTCTTTTCAAAGTAAAAATGAGAAAATGCAGAGTGTTGCTCCCTTCTATCTTGTACATTTATCCTGTCACATTATTGAATCCTTGTGGTTGGTCAATCCAGCAGCATCGCAACGGAGCCAGCTTGCATCTTATTACATTTAGGGTTCTCTCCCTGGCTTAGATCATAGCCCGCATGTCCGCGTCTGACAGAAACACTGCTGCCCCTGTTCCCCCCCGAGCCTCCTGCCACGACTCCCTTGCGAGCTCCCGCTCTAGCTTCTCTCTCTCGCTCACCTGCACAGAGATCCCCAGCTCCTTAAGCGTAGGCAGCGCTTCAACCAGCGTCTGGAAAGTTTTAACACTCGTGTCCAGTGAGATTCTCAATTGAGCAGGATACCGACATCTGTCCTGGATTCCCTTCTCTCTCAGCTGTTTTATCACTGCGCAAACCATCGCTCTGTTCATCTCAACACCCGGAGAATAATCCATGCTTGTTATAAAACCGCTTCCTTTGCTGTGTAATCCATGAACCGTACAATGATGGAGCATGGTGCCGCAAGCCCGGCCGGTTTAACCCCCACAGATATGTATGCCCTCTCGATTTACAGATTTAAGTCCTTCAGTAACTGTAACGCCTTTTTTTTGTATTAAACCTTTTTATAATGCTTACTGTCTCTCCTTTCTCGCTATCTTCAGGAACTTGATAAATCCTCTAATTGTTACGGCGCATATGATTCTGCAAGTCGTCGCACATTTTGGAGAGGACCGTCTCCCGCCTCATCAGGTGTCAGGTCACTATATCATGACGATGGGCAATATCCTCCGCAGCTCCGATTCTATTCTCCACTTTGGTTGATCTCTGCTCCAGAGCCCCGACGCACTGTTTCAGGGCGTTCACCGCTTCCTCCAGCCTGGACAGCGAAGCCTTTGCCTCAGTAAACGATTCCTGACTTTCCTTTCTTAACTCTCTCAGCTCATTTAGAATCTCCTCCATAGCTTCTTTTCCACCCTCTTCAGCTAGCAATGGCAACACTTTTTTTCTTTTGAGATTTCTCCTGCGATTCTAGTGTTTTGCCTGCATTTCTAGCCAACATGCTTGAGCTCATAGTCGTCCAAAAAAAAAAAACACCTGTCTTCCTAAACATCTGTCTCTGCGAATTATTAAAACAATTTTATAATTTGTGAATCCATTACAAATAATGTAATACATATCAACATAATGCTGTTTCAATGCTTTGTAAATTTTACAAATAGAGATTTAGTTCACTCACACATGATCCAAACAATCTCTAAAACATTCCTCCATGTAACCATTTATTTAAAATACATTTCTGTACAAAGCCAAAGACGCACCATAAATAATAGGAAAACTGGACATAATTTTTTTTATCTTGCGAGGGAGTTTTAAACTAAGAAGTGGAAACGAGAAGCGACTTCCTGATTCAGAGAACATCAACGTGCCATTTAGTGTTGCTTTCGTCAACGAAAATTATGACGAAATACCGTCGTCAACGAACCTTTATCACGTGACGAAAACGAGACGAGACGCAATGTAAATGCTGGTCATGTGACTATGACTATAATTAAATGTATTTTGCAATATTGTTGACGAATAAAAAACGAGACTAAATGTGGTTTACAACACGAAAACTATGCTAAAACTTCTCTACATTTTCGTTGACCAAAACAAGACGAGACGAAATGTTATGTCGTTATTTCGTACCGTTATTATTATTATTTATTATTATTTGCAAGTATTTCTGCAGTATTTTCACTTCAGGTGCATCAGATCGCACTGCGCAGACGCAGGCGACGTCACTTCCTCAAGCCCCACTCGCGGCATTATTTAGGAGATGCAGATGGGGTGGTGAGTTAGCGGTGGTTGTTAACGACAAAAGTTAAGTCTGACACAGAAAAAGGGACCGATGGCCGGCCAGCGGGTGTTCGTCTTTGGGAGAAAAAGAAGGAACAACATTTGGAAAAACTTTAATTACAAAGAAGTGGAAAAGAGAACAGAATGTGTTGTGGAAAAAGATGGGGAGAAATGCGGTCACAAAATACATTTATGTGTGTGTACATCTTACATGTTTGGTTGGTAAAATAAAAATGTTTTAAATTCAAATCAGTGCATCTTCCGTTCCGTGTCTGGAATGGATGTGTATTCTTGAGTCTTTAAGGCAACAATAATATAACTAGATAGGGTACAATTTCTGCTGAAATTGTGATGTGTGCTTGCTGCCACCCGTAGTCGACTGTGTACTGATATCAACTGCCAACGTCCAGTTATACGTTTAAAAATATGTATAATATATAAGGGAGATTACAATATGTGAGCATAGTAACGTGCCAATTAACCAGCATAATAACCTGGATACCGGTGGAGTGCCTACTCCGGGTAGGGAATGAGTCCTTACTCCAAGTGAAGGAGTTCAAGTACCTCGGGGTCTTGTTCGCGAGTGAGGGAACAATGGAGCGGGAGATTGGTCGGAGGATCGGAGCAGCGGGGGCGGTGTTGCATTCGCTTCACCGCACCGTTGTGACGAAAAGAGAGCTGAGCCGAAAGGCAAAGCTCTCGATCTACCGGTCAATCTTTGTTCCTACCCTCACCTATGGTCATGAAAGCTGGGTCATGACCGAAAGAACTAGATCGCGGGTACAAGCGGCCGAAATGGGTTTTCTCAGAAAGGTGGCTGGCCTCTCCCTTAGGGATAGGGTGAGAAGCTCAGTCATCCGAGAGGAACTCGGAGTAGAGCCGCTGCTCCTTTGCATAGAAAGGAGCCAGTTGAGGTGGTTCGGGCATCTTGTACGAATGCCACCTGGGCGCCTCCCTAGAGAGGTGTTCCAGGCACGTCCAGCTGGGAGGAGACCTCGGGGAAGACCCAGGACTAGGTGGAGAGATTATATCTCCACACTGGCCTGGGAACGCCTCGGGATTCCCCAGTCAGAGCTGGCTAATGTTGCCCGGGAAAGGGAAGTTTGGGGTCCCCTGCTAGAGCTGCTACCCCCGCGACCCGACCCCGGATAAGCGGTTGAAGATGAGATGAGATGAGACTAAGCGTTGTATCTAGTTCCTGTTTCCTGTTTGTTCCAACTGGACGCGCCTGCTCCTGCCTTCCTAGCTTTAGTTTTCTCGTTCGTACTTATATAATTACTTGCTTAATTTCCCTGATTTTGTTTTACAGTTTACAAACTTATCCGAACATTCACCGGGACCTTCCTGTGTCTCCGTCTGGATAAGTCGTGCTACTCATCTGCGCACTAGAAAGTTAAGTACTCGTTTGTGTTATGCCTTTTCACTGTAGTCGGTGTACTTTTAACCTGAAGGAGAACTACCGCCTTCAAGAGAAGATAGCGAAGTTAGAGTCTCGGTTACAGGTGCATGTGTCAGGGAAGGCTTATGGTAGAGTAGACAGGCAAGCTATTGCGCCTGTGCCACTAGGAACACAGCATAGAGCTAGCCCCTCGGCACAGCCCTGGCAGCCGGGCAACTCCTTCAAGTCTTTCTCGGCTACTGGAAAGAATTGCTACCGACCGGCAAAAATTAGTCTTTCCAACCGATTTTCTCCCTTAGAGTCGGAACCACTGCCCGAGCCGTGCTCTGATGGGAACGAACGGCTTGCAATTTCTGCTGGCAGCCCGGAAAAACTGAAAACGCTAGTTATTGGCGATTCCATTACTCGCAGTATTAGATTAGAGGATCAGCCAGCGATCATTCATTGTTTACCGGGGGGCAGGGCACCGACGTAGCCGCTAATCTGGAGTTGGTGCTAGCGAAGTCTAAAACTGGAAAGCGTAGGGAGTATAGAGATATTGTTATTCACGTTGGCACTAACGATGTTAGGATGAGGCAGTCAGAGGTTACGAAGCAGAACCTAGCGTTAGCGTGTAGTTTAGCTAAAAAGATGTGTCGGCATCGAGTAATAGTCTCTGGCCCCCTGCCAGCTAGGGGCAGTGATGAGATCTACAGCAGACTCTCACAGCTCAATCGCTGGCTGAAGACGGAGTTCTGCCCGTCGCAATCGATAGGTTACGTGGATAATTGGCCAGGTTTTGGGACTCGCCCAGGAACAGGGTCAAGCCTGATCTGCTGAAGAGCGACGGACTCCATCCTAGCTGGAGAGGTGCTCTTCTTTTGTCTAGGAATATAGCTAGGAGACTCACTCCTATAGTGTTAACATGAGATAGGGTGCAGGTCAGGCAGCAGGCTGTTAGCCAGCCTGCTAGTCTAGTGGGATCTGCTGATAGCATAGCCAGAGCAGTCAGCAAACCCTGCACCATCGACACCGTCATTAAAAATAGGCTCAATAAAATAAAAAAAGGTAGTGTTAATAAAAGCAACCTTATTAATATAAGCCCCTCAATTAGTCCAGTCATAAATAAAACTGACATTAACATCTCATATCTAAAAATAGGTCTCCTAAATATTAGATCACTTACCTCAAAAGCAATTACAGTAAATGAATTAATTACTGATCATAAATTAGACCTAATTGCCCTGTGTGAAACCTGGCTTAAGCCTGATGAATTTATTCCTTTAAATGAAGCTTCCCTCCAGGTTACTCCAGTGATCAGATTCCCCGTGCATCCCGTAAAGGGGGGGGTGTTGCTAATATTTATGCTACACAATATAATCTTTCATTAAAACAAATCACTGGGTTTGTGTCTTTTGAAGTATTACTTATGAGAACAAATCAGGGCAATACCTCGTTTTTGATAGCTACTATCTACAGGCCTCCTGGGCCGTACACATTGTTCCTAAGTGAGTTTCCAGAATTCTTGTCCAACATTGTAGTCATGGCAGATTCAATTTTAATCGCTGGTGATTTTAACATCCATATGGAAAATACCAATGACCCTCTTCAAAAGGCATTTAATGCCATAATTGACTCGGTAGGTTTTCTCCAGCACGTCTCAGGACCTACGCACTGTCACAATCATACTTTAGATTTAGTGTTGTCAAAGGGAATAAATGTATTCGATCTAACTATTTTTCCTCAAAATCCTGGTTTATCTGACCATAATCTTATAACATTTAGCATTAAAACAAGTGACACTTTTGCCCCCCAGGTAGGGATCTTTAAAACCCGTTGCATAAATTCTACGACTACTAATAAATTTATTGACGCACTTCCAGGCTCGTTCGGCCTGCTAAATGATGGTAGAGCTACATCATCTATACACAATCAAATAGAGGATCTAAACGATATACTGCGTAAGACTTTAGATGCTGTGGCACCCCTAAAAACAAAACCAATACGAAATAAGAAACTTGCTCCCTGGTACACTGACACTACTAGAACACTTAAGCAAGCCTCCAGAAAATTGGAGCGAAAGTGGCGCTCCACGAAGTTAGAAGTATTTAGACTAGCCTGGATTGATAGTACTGTGCTATACCGCAAATCACTTATAAGTGCTCGATCAGCCTACTTATCTAATCTAATCGACACAAACAAAAATAATCCTAAATTTTCTTTTTGACATAATTGCAAAACTCACTAAAAAGCAATGTTTAACCAATGAAGTGGGTCTTCACTTTAGTTGTGATGAATTCATGAACTACTTCGATGAAAAAATAATCAACATTAGAAAAGAAATTGCAAATTGTACCCTTAACTGCCTTAGTTCTCAAAAACTTTGTTGTACTGTGAGCCCGCAGAGCTGCCCTGATTTAGTTTCAATGCCGACTCTTGAATCTTTTGTACCTGTGTCTCTTGAAACATTTACAAAATTAATAAATAGTTCAAAATCAACCAACTGTCAACTAGACCCAATTCCAACAAAATTACTTAAGGAGTTACTTCCTGTGCTTGGCCCATCAATGTTGAACATAATAAATTGCTCCCTGTCCTCCGGATCAGTGCCAACCTCACTAAAAATTGCAGAAATTAAGCCTCTGCTAAAAAAATGTAACTTAGACCCAGACATCCTAAAAAACTACCGACCAATATCAAACCTCCCGTTTCTTTCAAAAATCCTAGAAAAATCTGTCTCACTACAACTTACGGCCTTTCTGAAGACAAATAATATATATGAAAAACTTCAGTCCGGTTTTAGACCCCATCATAGCACTGAGACTGCACTTGTTAAGGTGGTAAACGACCTTTTATTGGCTTCTGACAAAGGTTCTGCATCTCTCCTATTGCTTCTTGATCTTAGTGCTGCCTTTGACACTATTGATCACTCCCTTCTCTTGGAGAGATTAGAGACCCTTGTTGGGCTAAGAGGACATGTCCTCGATTGGTTTAGATCTTATTTATCAGATAGACTTCAGTTTGTTTGTGTAGATGGCTTATCCTCTAACAAATCAAAGGTATGCTTTGGTGTTCCACAAGGCTCAGTCTTAGGACCACTTCTGTTCTCACTCTATATGTTACCTTTGGGTAATGTAATTCGAAAACATAATGTCAATTTTCACTGCTATGCCGATGACACGCAGCTGTATATTGCTATGAAACATGGAGAAGCCCTAAATTAGCCACTATGGAAGCTTGTGTTTCAGATATACGAAGGTGGATGACAGAGAATTTTCTGCTCCTAAATTCAGATAAAACTGAATTGCTAGTTTTAGGACCTAAGAAACAGAGAGATTTATTGACAGACCTTACGCTGAACCTAAACGGATGTATAGTCATTTCACAAAAAAACGTCAAAAACCTTGGAGTGACCCTTGACCCGGATCTCTCATTTGACGATCACATAAAATATATTTCAAGGACAGCATTTTTCCATCTTCGGAATATTGCAAAAATCAGAAATTATTTATCAAAAATTGATGCAGAAAAACTAATCCATGCTTTTGTTACCTCAAGATTAGATTATTGCAATGTTCTATTCTCTGGTTACCCTGATAAATCAGTAAACAAACTTCAATTAGTACTTAATACGGCTGCTAGAATCTTAACTAGAACTAAGAAATTTGACCACATTAACCCAGTATTAGCCTCTTTACATTGGCTGCCTGTTAAGGCTAGGGCAGACTTTAAAGTACTACTGTTAACATACAAAGCTTTACATCAACTTGCTCCCACCTACCTCGCTGAATTAGTCCAGCCATACATACCCACGCGTAACCTTAGATCTAAGGATGCCGGTCTCCTAATTGTACCTAAAATTTCGAAACAAACAGCTGGAGGTAGAGCCTTCTCCTATAGAGCTCCTCTATTATGGAATGAGTTGCCAATCTGGGTTAGAAATGTAGATTCTGTTCAAACCTTTAAATCACAATTAAAAACATATCTTTTCAGTAAGGTCTATGGTTGAGTGTAATATGGCCCAGGGTACGAAGGTTGAACGGAAGGCTCGGATCTCATTCTGCCCTGCTGTCTTTGCCTTGCGGGTTCACATCTCCCCTGGGGTGTCCTCTCGATTGCTGCCTGGGGGGTGGAGTCACTGGCTCGCTATGGTTCCCTGTTGTTGCCTCTCGAGTAGCTTTTTGAGCAAAAACGATACCTCCAGGCTGCTGCCTGGGGGGTGGAGTCACTGGCTCGCTATAGCTCTCCTTTGTTCGCTCAATCCGAGTAGCTAGTGAACAAACTCTGATTATCCCAGTTAACTGTGGGGAGGAGTCACTGGTTCGCTTAGCTCTCCTTTGTTCGCTCAATCCGAGTAGCTGGTGAATTAAACTCTGATTATCCCAGTTAACTGTAGGGAGGAGTCACTGGTTCGCTATAGTGCTCCGTTGCAGCCTCAATTCGAGTAGCTTTGTGAGCAAAAACTAAACCTCCCATATGCTCCTCGGAGTGTGGATGTCACTGGCTCGCTATAGCTCTTGTTTGTTCCACCAGCTCGAGTAACTTTGTGAGCAAAAACTAAACCTGCCCGAGTGGTCATGGTCGATTGGCGTCCCTGGGTTGATGCTCGGCATAGTGGGTGGGTGTTTTCCGGCCTATTGGGCCCTGTTTCGGGGTTTACCCTGTTCAGGGCCCCAGCTTCACTGGACCCCCCTGTCTCATTCTAAGATCTATGCTGCTATACTATGGTGCCGGGGACGTAGGGAACCAGGGTGTCTAATCTTTCCTGTGTCCTGTCTCTACTAACATCTGTCTGGACTTGTCCTGGGTTTACCCGTTCATGGCCATTGTCTCACTAACCCCCCTGTCTCCTTTTAAAGTATTATGTTCGGTATACTATTGTGCCGGGAACTAGTGTCCAACCCTTCCCTGTGTTTGTGTCCACTTCTGTCAGGGGGACCGCTCCAGCTTGGAGCATATGCTGGATCCTCCCTGGGGCCCCTGACTGTGCGGCTGACAGAACAGCTGGTGCAACCGGAGCTTCCTCCAAGTCCTATCGAATCCATCATCCCTCCTGGACATCCCGGACTATTTTGCTTTCTCAGTTTTTCACACGTCGCTTGTTGTACTGTCATAAACTGACCCAGCCCAGCCAGAGGAGGACTGGTGATCCCTCAGAGCCTGGCTCCTCTCTAGGTTTCTTCCTAAATCTGACTTTCAGGGAGTTTTTCCTAGCCGCCGTGTGTCAACTTGTTCAACTTGTTGATGTTTGCTCTGTCGGATTCAGGCTGGTGATTGTAAAAGCACTTTGTGACAACTTTTGTTGTAAAAAGGGCTTTATAAATAAATTTGATTGATTGATTGATTGTATCGAGATCTCCGTAGTAAGTTTTCTCGTGTACCAGTCCTTGGTTTTCGTCCTTTGATTACTCCGAGTTTGCCTTTTCCTTTTGTGCCTTTTAGTGATTCCTGCCCTTGACCATTGCCTGCTCCATTGACTACGCTCCACGCCTTGTCCCACGGTACCTTCTTCTGACTCTGATCTCCCGGTTTCGACTCACGCCTGCCTGACAACGTTTATTGCATTCCCCTTGTCTGTGTTTAATAAACATATCGCAATCTGCGATTGGATCCGCCCTCCTTGTTCCGAGTGTGTTCATTACAGAATACCTCGCCATGAACATGGATCCAGC
Organism: Dallia pectoralis; assembly: GCA_029465975.1. NCBI lineage: Eukaryota > Metazoa > Chordata > Actinopteri > Esociformes > Umbridae > Dallia > Dallia pectoralis. The sequence continues at coordinate 1,967,254 of CM055728.1, forward strand.
AGATTTACGGAAGCGCTGGGAACAGCAGGAACAACGAATGGAAGAGATGCTGGAACTACTCCAGGCCGGCGTCGCCGAAACTCCTTCAACGAGTGTGGTTGTTCCCCGGTCATCTCCTCCTATATCGCTCCCCACCAAATACGATGGGAAACCAGGAGGATGCCAAGGGTTCCTACTCCAGGTCGCCCTGTACATCTCTCATCATCGTACATTGTTTCCTGACGAGCGGAGTAAGGTAGATTTTAACATCTCTCTGCTAACTGGAAGAGCTCTTGAGTGGGCCACGGCACTATGGTCCGCTAATGTACCCGAACTAAACTCCGAGGCACAGTATAACCGTTTGTTTCGGGAGGTTTTTGATCATTCTGTGTCCGGACGGAACGTCTGCGATCTATTGTGTGATCTCTCCCAAGGCACACGTACTGTGGCAGATTACGCGCTAGAGTTTCGGACGTTGGCTGCGGGCAGCGAGTGGAGTGAGTCGGGGCTGTTGACTATATATCGCTGAGGACTCCGAAAAGACATTCGTGCCGAACTGGCATGCCGAGGTGACATCTCCGAACTCAATCGCTATATTAACATCTCTATAGCCATTGACAATCTGCTCCTTGAAGGCAAGGAGAGACCAACTCGGACCGTTAATATAACCTCAAGACAGATGTATGTACCTGTTACGTTGTCCATAGGCAACCAAGTACGAGATCTAGAGGGTGTTGTGGACTCAGGAGCAGCTGGAAGTTTTGTGGACATCGGTCGGGCCGAAGAGTTGGGAGTTGAATTAATTCCAATCGAACCCCCACTCCAAGTCAACGCTCTGGGATCTGGGTACATTACGCATCGTACGGAGAGTATTCAGTTAAAGGTGGGAGCTATCCACAGTGAAACCATGTCTCTCTTTGTCATCACCGCACCACACGAACCTTTAGTACTCGGCCATCCCTGGTTGGTCCAACACGATCCGTTCATATCTTGGAAATCGGGGAATATAGTGTCATGGAGTCAGTCATGTCAGAACGAGTGTCTCTGCTTACCATGTAGAACCACTACTGTAGAGGATGCAGAATGCACTAACTCTCCTACAATCCCCACAGATTACAGGGGATTTGCTCAAGTATTCTCGAAGGAGAGGGCGACAACTCTACCACCACAACGGTCCTGGGACTGTGCCATTGATTTACTGTCCGGCGTCACTCCTCCTCGAGGGCGCATTTATCCCCTGTCCCAACCGGAACGCGAGTCCATGAGCCTATACATTGATGAAGCTCTACAACAGGGAGCAATTCGTCCACCAACCTCTCCTGCTACGTCGAGTTTCTTTTTTGTAAAAAAGAAGGATGGATTACATCCCTGTATAGACTATCGAGGTCTTAACGACCTTACCATCAAGAATCGTTACCCGTTACCGTTGATCCCAGACGCACTGGAACAGGTCGGACAGGCTTCCATCTACAGCAAGCTGGACCTACGCAGTGCCTACAACCTGGTCAGGATTCGAGAGGGGGATGAATGGAAAACGACCTTTATTACGCACAGAGGACACTATGAGTACTGCGTGATGCCGTATGGACTCACCAATGCTCCTGCCGTTTTTCAAGCATTTATGAATGATATCTTTCGGGATATGATCGATAGATTTGTTATCGTTTACATTGACGACATTCTCATTTTTTCTAACTCTTGTCGAGCATGTCTGTCATGTTAAACAGGTGTTGGAACGCTTGCAGAAACACCAGCTCTACGTGAAACTGGAGAAGAGCGAGTTTTATGTTTCAACCATAACGGATGTGTTTAGCGTACGAAGAAGGAGAACCTCAGCTGATGACTTTTGACCATTTATTCTCTGCATAAGACAATAACACATTGATTTGCTTCTTACATGTGATTTTCTTTATCTGCACCTCTGCCCCTGGATATTTTGCTAGTATTCTCCAGCTGGTCACCCTCAATCATTTCAGAGAATCCTGGTGCTGTGGAGAAGTGAGACGAAAGGGCTACATCAACTCCGCTATTCGCAGATCTCTCTGCCAGTCTACCCATCACAGAACATTTATGTTTTTTTCAGGGGATGACCAGTCTGTAGATTCTATGACTATGATAGTTAGGGAACGTCATCTGAGCTTGCCATGCGGAACCATAAACAAAATAGAGCAGAACTGAGTGCTCCTTCAGATAGGGAGATGTACTGCAAACCACTAGAGACAGCCCAGGCTGTCTAAAAATGGTTCTAGTCAGGGAAAGCCTGGAACACAGAACTGGAAACAGTTCCAACATTGAACTTGCCCTGAATAACATCTTGCCTAGACATGGTTTGTATGAGCCTGTTTACAGGCTGAATCAGGCGACCACATCTCGACCTGACCTGTGTCTGTGCATCAGCATTTACAGAGTGCATAGGTCTAGACCTGCTAACAGTGTGCAGAGTGTCTGACGTCCTTTCGGTCTGTGTCATAGTGTTAGGAGCAGCGTCCGTCTGTCCCACATGTGCTGGAACGTCAACAGTAGTCACAAGGCTAAAGTCACTGGGCACTGACTGCTTTGTTGAAAGGTCCCCAGGTGAGATGGAGACGACCATGGAATCGGAAATCACACTTGCCACATCAGCAGCGTCCACATGCAGTCCGCTTCAAATGCACGTTCAGTCTGTCGAGAGGGAGGATGTGTCTGCTGTGCTGCAGTCACACGTTGAATGGGATGCTGGCCATGGACTCCGCGCAGTGGATGTTTTACAGTTCCTGCCACAGTTGGTTCCGCCCGGACAGGACGCCTTACCTGCCTACACAGAAAAAGATCTCAGAGATAAACAGTTAGAGGATAAGACTCTCACTCGTGTTCTGTCATATATTGAAAGACACAGGAGACCCTCTAGGAGGGAAAGGTTTAAGGAGTCTGCTGCTGTCACAAGATACCTAAAGCACTGGGATAGGCTTACTGTGAACAATGGTGTGCTCTACAGGATATCAAGGCATCAGAAGACCAAGGCAAAGCGCTTCCAGTATGTTGTCCCTGACTCACTCAAACCTGAAGTTTTACAGGGAATTCACGACAAAGCCGGACATCAAGCTCAGTCTAGGAGCCTCAGTTTGGCGAGACAGAGATTCTTCTGGCCAAGCCTTGACGGAGATGTGAGGGACTATGTCCGACATTGCCAGCGATGCATAGTCAGCAAGACAGTTGAGCCAGAGGGAAGGGCTCCCCTGGAGAACATAATTACAACAAGGCCTTTGGAATTAATTTGTATTGACTTTTGGTCGGCTGAAGACTCCAGAAACAAGTCTGTCGACGTTTTGGTTATAACTGACCATTTCACGAGGATGGCTCAAGCGTTTTCATGCAAGGACCAGACAGCTAAGCAGATGGCGAGGGTTCTGTGGGACCGGTACTTTTGTGTCTTTGGGTTTCCAGAAAGGATCCATAGCGACCAAGGTGCTAATTTTGAAAGTCAGCTGATAAGTGAGCTCCTTCAGGTATCAGGTGTCAGAAAGTCACACACAACTCCTTACCATCCAATGGGGAACGGGAGTGTGGAACGTTTCAACCGGACCTTGGGTGGTATGATCCGTGCACTGACTCCTGGAGAGAAAGCTGACTGGCCACGACGCTTGCAGACTCTGACTTTCATGTACAACTGTGCAGCCCATGAGACAACGGGCTATCCCCCATTTTATCTCATGTTTGGCCGGGTTCCCCGCCTGCCTGTTGATGTGCTCTTTCGTACTGTCCTCAATGACTCCGATGTGACGAGCTATGATAGGTATGTGGCATGTCTTGCTAATTATCTAAAAGAAGCTATGGTGGTGGCCCAGGATCACGTGGCAAAGGAGCAGGACAGGCATGCCCAACTCTACAACAGGAAAGTGAAGGGATCTAAAATTGTCCTTGGTGACAGAGTGCTTGTGGCCAACAGAACAGACAGAGGGAAGAGGAAACTCGCTGACCGATGGGACTCAATCGTCTACACTGTGGTCGGCGTGAATGAAGAGACGCACACCTATAGGATCTGTGATACACTCTCTGGGAGAGAGAAGGTGGTCCACAGGAACCTGATTCTTTTGGCAAATTTCTTTCCTGTGAGGGATGCTTGTGACATGTCTGATCTTACCTCGTCCGTGCATGCTACAACCTCCTCGGTTTCTGGAAGTGTCGATGGGGGAGAAGCAAGGGGATCCGTGTTTGGAGGGGCTGGCGGGCCTATTTGTGCGACTAGTTAAGGCCTTGATACTGAATACGGCAAACACTCACGAGTGACGGTGGGTGAAGGACAGAACCCATTGACTGACCCAGAACCTGCGGACTCTGAGAGGAGGACTTTTGAATGGGTCACACAGTTGTCTGTATCGAGTCGGGCTGAGGTGGACACTGATGATGTGGCAAGTGTGATTTCCGATTCCATGGTCGTCTCCATCTCACCTGGGGACCTTTCAACAAAGCAGTCAGTGCCCAGTGACTTTAGCCTTGTGACTACTGTTGACGTTCCAGCACATGTGGGACAGACTCTGCACACTGTTAGCAGGTCTAGACCTATGCACTCTGTAAATGCTGATGCACAGACACAGGTCAGGTCGAGATTTGGTCGCCTGATTCAGCCTGTAAACAGGCTCATACAAACCATGTCTAGGCAAGATGTTATTCAGGGCAAGTTCAATGTTGGAACGGTTTCCAGTTCTGTGTTCCAGGCTTTCCCTGACTAGAACCATTTTTAGACAGCCTGGGCTGTAACAGGCCCGGAAGTTCGTTTTTTGCGTTGTGGGTTTTATTCTGTGGTGGGCCTATACCATGCTGTGTTTTGGGGTCGTGTGGGGTGTAAAAGGCACCCTGTTGTCAGTTGTTGGATTGGGAGATAAACGTTGCTCTCATACCGCTTCATCCTAATGGGATACATTTGATGTTGGTTTTCTTGATACTGACCCTTGCAAATTGTAAATTTGTTGTGTTTTGGTTGCTGCACGTTGTGCAGCTGGAGCCCGTGTTGATAAAATTCAGTGGGGGTGGGTGTAACGAAGTTGAAAATGCACTTTATTAATCCTAATTTCCAATTTATGTTTAATTTTATTGTCATATTATATTTTAAATCATTATTTAATGATTTGTTGATTTTGTGAATTTTATCTTATTAAGTCTAATTTATTTATTTAATGCTATTGTTTCTGGTGGAGATGTCGTTTCCGATTGCGCCTATTGTGTCCCTTCAAAGTTGCCGTAGCTGCCATTTTTTTCCTCACAATACCGTTTTGTATTGCTGAGGTAAGTTGCATGTAAAATGCTGCGGTGTTATATTATTGTTTTCTTCGAAAATTGTATGTTGACCCTTCACTATTTATTTGCCTCTAGGTTAATGCAATATTAAATAATATGTTTTGTTATATGGTGAAACTGTTGTATGGCGAAATGTAAAGTTTAAGGTGCTTTTGTTGAACTTTTCTTTTCGCGCCATATTTGTGTTGCTTCTGTGTAGGGAAAATAATGGAGGTTCAGCGTTTCACATTGAGTGTATAAATTATATTATCTAATGTTTAGGGGCAGAGGTGCAGACAAAGGAAGTCACATGTCAGAAGCCAATCAATGTATTATTGTCTTCTGCAGGTATGTGCATTTCTTTGTTAGATGTTATATTCTTTTTATTATGTGCAGACTTCAAACCTACATACTGTTTTCATTTTGCCCACTGAAACTGTTTAAGATGTTATATTATGTGATTTGTGTGCATGTGTAACCCTGACAATACCGTTTTGTATTGCTGAGGGGCAGAGGTGCAGACAAAGGAAGTCACATGTCAGAAGCCAATCAATGTATTATTGTCTTCTGCAGAGAATAAATGGTCAAAAGTCATCAGCTGAGGTTCTCCTTCTTCGTACGCTAAACACATCCGTTACATCCGTTACATACCATGTTACTATCAAGCTTACCACTGTCTGTTTATCAGTATTATTAAGATGCCGAAAAGAAAGAGGCAGGAGAAGATTAATAACTTTTTCAAGAGAAATCCTGTAAGTGAAGTTGAAAGCTGAAAGTTGAAAAGTTTTTTTACAATAAACAACAGTAGGATATTACCATTAGATATTGTTTGCATTTATTTCATGAAATTACTTTTCTATATTCACTGAGGTTTGCTAATGCCACAGCTGTTATTGGTTGAGCATAATCCTTCCTCTGCACCTGTGTTTAGGAGAGAAAGATGCTGGAGGCATCCGTTTTAGAGAGAGCACAGGAAGGTTCACAGGTGAGCAATGAAATGAATGTTACCATTTGTGAAATAGATCTATGAAGGAAGAGAACCCATGTGTTTGTGTGATGGGTGGTGCTCATTTCTATCCCAAATGCACATGTGTGTCTGGTGTGTTTATCGAATTCACAATTTTATTTTCAAATGTTTTGATTAGGGTGTATGTGAGGATGTGGCCAGGAGTGAGAGACAGAGATGAAGAGGTAGGAAAAGACAGACAAGCAGCAGGCAGACAAGAAGCAGGCAGTCAAGTAGCACAGAGTGAGGTCGAGGTTATATGTATTTTTATATTTTGTTCCTAATATATGTTGTTTTTATAATATATGTTGTTTCTATATCTGGATCTGTATATCTATCAAAAAACTCCCCCTGGGATTATGAAAGTATTTCCGATTTTTAGGAAGTTTATTTTTGACTTATTTTCTGTGTTTTTTAAGTGTGTTTTGATAGTTTTCTAGTATCTTTTGAATGGGAAGCGTTTTATATCTTGTATGTTATACCTTTTGTATCCAGTGGAGGTTTTAGACTAATTTTACTGGGGGTCCAAGGGGGGCGGGGGCAGTGTTTAATAAGAGGGGCACATTAAAGAAACAGAATTAAATGATATTTAAACATGAAATTCTTAAATTGTCTTTACTATAAAATCATACAAGCATTTATTTTGTAAGAGTGAATCTATTGAAATAATGAGGTAGGGTCATTAAAAATCAATACAGAAGGACAATGCTGCTAAAGGTGGGCATGGACACAAGAAAAAAGTGTTTCTGGTTATCAGCATTTAACATAAGTGTCAAAAATAACATCTATTTACTTTTAACGAGGTAAGCCTCAATAGCTAATGTGGAGTTATCAGGGCCAACGCTGACATGTGTAACATAAGTAACATTTGAAAGAAACCAATAAAATATAACAAAAACATTATTGCTTCTGCTTCGATAAGTATGCATATTTAAACATAGCAAACCAGAAATTTACAAACTTAATTTTGTTATCTGAGTGAGGAACAACAGTAACATGGTAACGTTCAACAAATCACTTTACGAGATAAAATCATCTTGCATCCAGCAAGGCAGTGTTCAGATGCGTCGCTCTAATTACTCTGTGTAGTTCGCTGAGTCACATTAGTTCCGCTTATGGTGCTCCCGCAATAAATCAAAACAATTTAATCCATGGGGGCCAGGGACATTTTTACATGGTGCACTGGCCCCTGTAGGCCCCACATGTAAAACCGCCCCTGTTTGTATCCTTCTGTCATTGTATTCACCGTTTTATTGTTAATAAACAAACCACGTCCATCCCCCGCACTTTTGAAAAGCTTGCTACGCCCCTTCAAGGGGGCCAACGGAAAATAACAACTATTACACCCTGTTCTCAAGAAGGTATAAAAGCTCTGTGAACCAGTGGAGAGTCAGGTCTCACTGGGCAGGCTTTGATTGTACTGTGTGATCTCCTGAGATATCTTTGATTAAATCTTGATGAACGGACTCCTTGACTCTGCGATTCTTTCTCACATCAACCAACTCATTGAGTTAACACGTACTTTATTTATAAAAAATTATT
>CM055728.1:1975533-1992265 GCA_029465975.1 Dallia pectoralis
ATACTATTGTGCCGGGAACTAGTGTCCAACCCTTCCCTGTGTTTGTGTCCACTTCTGTCAGGGGGACCGCTCCAGCTTGGAGCATATGCTGGATCCTCCCTGGGGCCCCTGACTGTGCGGCTGACAGAACAGCTGGTGCAACCGGAGCTTCCTCCAAGTCCTATCGAATCCATCATCCCTCCTGGACATCCCGGACTATTTTGCTTTCTCAGTTTTTCACACGTCGCTTGTTGTACTGTCATAAACTGACCCAGCCCAGCCAGAGGAGGACTGGTGATCCCTCAGAGCCTGGCTCCTCTCAGGTTTCTTCCTAAATCTGACTTTCAGGAGTTTTTCCTAGCCGCCGTGTGTCAACTTGTTCAACTTGTTGATGTTTGCTCTGTCGGATTCAGGCTGGTGATTGTAAAGCACTTTGTGACAACTTTTGTTGTAAAAAGGGCTTTATAAATAAATTTGATTGATTGATTGATTGTATCGAGATCTCCGTAGTAAGTTTTCGTGTACCAGTCCTTGGTTTTCGTCCTTTGATTACTCCGAGTTTGCCTTTTCCTTTTGTGCCTTTTAGTGATTCCTGCCCTTGACCATTGCCTGCTCCATTGACTACGCTCCACGCCTTGTCCCACGGTACCTTCTTTACTGCTCTGATCTCCCGGTTTCGACTCACGCCTGCCTGACAACGTTTATTGCATTCCCCTTGTCTGTGTTTAATAAACATATCGCAATCTGCGATTGGATCCGCCCTCCTTGTTCCGAGTGTGTTCATTACAGAATACCTCGCCATGAACATGGATCCAGCAGATTTACGGAAGCGCTGGGAACAGCAGGAACAACGAATGGAAGAGATGCTGGAACTACTCCAGGCCGGCGTCGCGAAACTCCTTCAACGAGTGTGGTTGTTCCCCGGTCATCTCCTCTATATCGCTCCCACCAAATACGATGGGAAACCAGGAGGATGCCAAGGGTTCCTACTCCAGGTCGCCCTGTACATCTCTCATCATCGTACATTGTTTCTGACGAGCGGAGTAAGGTAGATTTTAACATCTCTCTGCTAACTGGAAGAGCTCTTGAGTGGGCCACGGCACTATGGTCCGCTAATGTACCCGAACTAAACTCCGAGGCACAGTATAACCGTTTGTTTCGGGAGGTTTTTGATCATTCTGTGTCCGGACGGAACGTCTGCGATCTATTGTGTGATCTCTCCCAAGGCACACGTACTGTGGCAGATTACGCGCTAGAGTTTCGGACGTTGGCTGCGGGCAGCGAGTGGAGTGAGTCGGGGCTGTTGACTATATATCGCTGAGGACTCCGAAAGACATTCGTGCCGAACTGGCATGCCGAGGTGACATCTCCGAACTCAATCGCTATATTAACATCTCTATAGCCATTGACAATCTGCTCCTTGAAGGCAAGGAGAGACCAACTCGGACCGTTAATATAACCTCAAGACAGATGTATGTACCTGTTACGTTGTCCATAGGCAACCAAGTACGAGATCTAGAGGGTGTTGTGGACTCAGGAGCAGCTGGAAGTTTTGTGGACATCGGTCGGGCCGAAGAGTTGGGAGTTGAATTAATTCCAATCGAACCCCCACTCCAAGTCAACGCTCTGGGATCTGGGTACATTACGCATCGTACGGAGAGTATTCAGTTAAAGGTGGGAGCTATCCACAGTGAAACCATGTCTCTCTTTGTCATCACCGCACCACACGAACCTTTAGTACTCGGCCATCCCTGGTTGGTCCAACACGATCCGTTCATATCTTGGAAATCGGGGAATATAGTGTCATGGAGTCAGTCATGTCAGAACGAGTGTCTCTGCTTACCATGTAGAACCACTACTGTAGAGGATGCAGAATGCACTAACTCTCCTACAATCCCCACAGATTACAGGGGATTTGCTCAAGTATTCTCGAAGGAGAGGGCGACAACTCTACCACCACAACGGTCCTGGGACTGTGCCATTGATTTACTGTCCGGCGTCACTCCTCCTCGAGGGCGCATTTATCCCCTGTCCCAACCGGAACGCGAGTCCATGAGCCTATACATTGATGAAGCTCTACAACAGGGAGCAATTCGTCCACCAACCTCTCCTGCTACGTCGAGTTTCTTTTTTGTAAAAAAGAAGGATGGATTACATCCCTGTATAGACTATCGAGGTCTTAACGACCTTACCATCAAGAATCGTTACCCGTTACCGTTGATCCCAGACGCACTGGAACAGGTCGGACAGGCTTCCATCTACAGCAAGCTGGACCTACGCAGTGCCTACAACCTGGTCAGGATTCGAGAGGGGATGAATGGAAAACTTTGACCTTTATTACGCACAGAGGACACTATGAGTACTGCGTGATGCCGTATGGACTCACCAATGCTCCTGCCGTTTTCAAGCATTTATGAATGATATCTTTCGGGATATGATCGATAGATTTGTTATCGTTTACATTGACTGACATTCTCATTTTTCTAACTCTTGTCGAGCATGTCTGTCATGTTAAACAGGTGTTGGAACGCTTGCAGAAACACCAGCTCGTGAAACTGGAGAAGAGCGAGTTTTATGTTTCAACCATAACGGATGTGTTTAGCGTACGAAGAAGGAGAACCTCAGCTGATGACTTTTGACCATTTATTCTCTGCATAAGACAATAACACATTGATTTGCTTCTTACATGTGATTTTCTTTATCTGCACCTCTGCCCCTGGATATTTTGCTAGTATTCTCCAGCTGGTCACCCTCAATCATTTCAGAGAATCCTGGTGCTGTGGAGAAGTGAGACGAAAGGGCTACATCAACTCCGCTATTCGCAGATCTCTCTGCCAGTCTACCCATCACAGAACATTTTATGTTTTTTTCAGGGGATGACCAGTCTGTAGATTCTATGACTATGATAGTTAGGGAACGTCATCTGAGCTTGCCATGCGGAACCATAAACAAAATAGAGCAGAACTGAGTGCTCCTTCAGATAGGGAGATGTACTGCAAACCACTAGAGACAGCCCAGGCTGTCTAAAAATGGTTCTAGTCAGGGAAAGCCTGGAACACAGAACTGGAAACAGTTCCAACATTGAACTTGCCCTGAATAACATCTTGCCTAGACATGGTTTGTATGAGCCTGTTTACAGGCTGAATCAGGCGACCACATCTCGACCTGACCTGTGTCTGTGCATCAGCATTTACAGAGTGCATAGGTCTAGACCTGCTAACAGTGTGCAGAGTGTCTGACGTCCTTTCGGTCTGTGTCATAGTGTTAGGAGCAGCGTCCGTCTGTCCCACATGTGCTGGAACGTCAACAGTAGTCACAAGGCTAAAGTCACTGGGCACTGACTGCTTTGTTGAAAGGTCCCCAGGTGAGATGGAGACGACCATGGAATCGGAAATCACACTTGCCACATCAGCAGCGTCCACATGCAGTCCGCTTCAAATGCACGTTCAGTCTGTCGAGAGGGAGGATGTGTCTGCTGTGCTGCAGTCACACGTTGAATGGGATGCTGGCCATGGACTCCGCGCAGTGGATGTTTTACAGTTCCTGCCACAGTTGGTTCCGCCCGGACAGGACGCCTTACCTGCCTACACAGAAAAAGATCTCAGAGATAAACAGTTAGAGGATAAGACTCTCACTCGTGTTCTGTCATATATTGAAAGACACAGGAGACCCTCTAGGAGGGAAAGGTTTAAGGAGTCTGCTGCTGTCACAAGATACCTAAAGCACTGGGATAGGCTTACTGTGAACAATGGTGTGCTCTACAGGATATCAAGGCATCAGAAGACCAAGGCAAAGCGCTTCCAGTATGTTGTCCCTGACTCACTCAAACCTGAAGTTTTACAGGGAATTCACGACAAAGCCGGACATCAAGCTCAGTCTAGGAGCCTCAGTTTGGCGAGACAGAGATTCTTCTGGCCAAGCCTTGACGGAGATGTGAGGGACTATGTCCGACATTGCCAGCGATGCATAGTCAGCAAGACAGTTGAGCCAGAGGGAAGGGCTCCCCTGGAGAACATAATTACAACAAGGCCTTTGGAATTAATTTGTATTGACTTTTGGTCGGCTGAAGACTCCAGAAACAAGTCTGTCGACGTTTTGGTTATAACTGACCATTTCACGAGGATGGCTCAAGCGTTTTCATGCAAGGACCAGACAGCTAAGCAGATGGCGAGGGTTCTGTGGGACCGGTACTTTTGTGTCTTTGGGTTTCCAGAAAGGATCCATAGCGACCAAGGTGCTAATTTTGAAAGTCAGCTGATAAGTGAGCTCCTTCAGGTATCAGGTGTCAGAAAGTCACACACAACTCCTTACCATCCAATGGGGAACGGGAGTGTGGAACGTTTCAACCGGACCTTGGGTGGTATGATCCGTGCACTGACTCCTGGAGAGAAAGCTGACTGGCCACGACGCTTGCAGACTCTGACTTTCATGTACAACTGTGCAGCCCATGAGACAACGGGCTATCCCCCATTTTATCTCATGTTTGGCGGGTTCCCCGCCTGCCTGTTGATGTGCTCTTTCGTACTGTCCTCAATGACTCCGATGTGACGAGCTATGATAGGTATGTGGCATGTCTTGCTAATTATCTAAAAGAAGCTATGGTGGTGGCCCAGGATCACGTGGCAAAGGAGCAGGACAGGCATGCCCAACTCTACAACAGGAAAGTGAAGGGATCTAAAATTGTCCTTGGTGACAGAGTGCTTGTGGCCAACAGAACAGACAGAGGGAAGAGGAAACTCGCTGACCGATGGGACTCAATCGTCTACACTGTGGTCGGCGTGAATGAAGAGACGCACACCTATAGGATCTGTGATACACTCTCTGGGAGAGAGAAGGTGGTCCACAGGAACCTGATTCTTTTGGCAAATTTCTTTCCTGTGAGGGATGCTTGTGACATGTCTGATCTTACCTCGTCCGTGCATGCTACAACCTCCTCGGTTTCTGGAAGTGTCGATGGGGAGAAGCAAGGGGATCCGTGTTTGGAGGGGCTGGCGGGCCTATTTGTGCGACTAGTTAAGGCCTTGATACTGAATACGGCAAACACTCACGAGTGACGGTGGGTGAAGGACAGAACCCATTGACTGACCCAGAACCTGCGGACTCTGAGAGGAGGACTTTTGAATGGGTCACACAGTTGTCTGTATCGAGTCGGGCTGAGGTGGACACTGATGATGTGGCAAGTGTGATTTCCGATTCCATGGTCGTCTCCATCTCACCTGGGGACCTTTCAACAAAGCAGTCAGTGCCCAGTGACTTTAGCCTTGTGACTACTGTTGACGTTCCAGCACATGTGGGACAGACTCTGCACACTGTTAGCAGGTCTAGACCTATGCACTCTGTAAATGCTGATGCACAGACACAGGTCAGGTCGAGATTTGGTCGCCTGATTCAGCCTGTAAACAGGCTCATACAAACCATGTCTAGGCAAGATGTTATTCAGGGCAAGTTCAATGTTGGAACGGTTTCCAGTTCTGTGTTCCAGGCTTTCCCTGACTAGAACCATTTTTAGACAGCCTGGGCTGTAACAGGCCCGGAAGTTCGTTTTTGCGTTGTGGGTTTTATTCTGTGGTGGGCCTATACCATGCTGTGTTTTGGGGTCGTGTGGGGTGTAAAAAGGCACCCTGTTGTCAGTTGTTGGATTGGGAGATAAACGTTGCTCTCATACCGCTTCATCCTAATGGGATACATTTGATGTTGGTTTTCTTGATACTGACCCTTGCAAATTGTAAATTTGTTGTGTTTTGGTTGCTGCACGTTGTGCAGCTGGAGCCGTGTTGATAAAATTCAGTGGGGGTGGGTGTAACGAAGTTGAAAATGCACTTTATTAATCCTAATTTCCAATTTATGTTTAATTTTATTGTCATATTATATTTTAAATCATTATTTAATGATTTGTTGATTTTGTGAATTTTATCTTATTAAGTCTAATTTATTTATTTAATGCTATTGTTTCTGGTGGAGATGTCGTTTCCGATTGCGCCTATTGTGTCCCTTCAAAGTTGCCGTAGCTGCCATTTTTTTCCTCACAATACCGTTTTGTATTGCTGAGGTAAGTTGCATGTAAAATGCTGCGGTGTTATATTATTGTTTTCTTCGAAAATTGTATGTTGACTGTTATGGAATTTTATGATCATTCAAGAAGTTTAGTTACATGTAAGTCTCATAGATGTTGTTTAGGCCAAAAGGCACAGAGAAAGGTTAAGAACGGAAAGCACGAGACTCTGTAAAACAGGATATGGTTCCTTTCGGAGGACAAGCCGGAATGTTATCTCTACATTGTTAGAGGGGCCCAATGCTAGAAACAGATGTCCTGTTTACCTTATCTGGGATGGACTGTCAAAAGGAAATGTATGGGTCTTTGTTCACCACATATGTTTCTCACCCTAAATGGATATGCATCAGGCCTCCCTCGACTTGACTGGGGAGTGACCCTCGGGTTTTCATGACAGCTCCATATGTCATGAATATTATCCTATATTTGGTGAGATCTTCTAAGGACCTCATCTGTTCTCCATTGTCTCTGTTTAGGTTGGTGTGTCAATGAGTGTGCGTAACTTCATTCCTTTAAATACCCCTGCAGAAGTTCTTCTCATCAGGTCAGTCTGATCCAGCACAGGTTATTGTCCTGTTGTCTGATGAAGACTTTCCTCAAACCCTATTCTTTAAGCTTGCTATAGGGATTGATCTGATCAATGCAAAAGCTTATACCTGTATTTGAGAAATGGTTTCTTACTTGCAATTAAACCTGTTAAAAGTGTCAAACTGTAACATACTCTCGTGCGTCTTACTTTAAGTTCAAATTCAGCGATTAAAGTAAAGAGCGATTAAAGTCTAAAATTTCCACGACATTTGGGGGCATCGTCCGAGATTCTTAACAAAGTAATCCGTATTTTTTCCAAAACAGGCTACATATCCTAAAGAGCGATATAATTTTTTTAATTTTTTTGAAAAAATAACAGGCCAGGACTGTCTTTGGAGATATGTGATTCTATACAGAATTTTGAAACTCAAGGACCTAAAAATGCTGAATTGGGACAATGTTGGACGACAGTTTGACAACGGTTTTGATAAATTAACAAAATAGGCTCGTTAATTTTGACTTAATTCGTAAGGTTATTGTAAGATTTTAAACTTGGCTTAAAAATGGAATACAGTACTTCTAATCGGGTATTTGTTGATTTTGGTCTGGTAAAACGTGCACGTCAGGAATTATTAATTTCTGCAGCTCCAATCCTCCTCAACAAATGGGTGAGTGGAGAGCACCAGACTGGAGCAATATTTACCTGTATGAAGTGTTAATACCTGTATACAGTAGGAATAAAATGCTGTTCAATATAGGTTATCTGGGTGCGGTGAGACGGCTCGGTTATTCAGGATATCTCACTTAAAAGAACTGACGAGTTCATTAACACATATAGGACACTTCATTATAGGCTAAAATTAGATTTGCGTCTTAAATATCGGTAACAACATGGGTAATTACATGTGTATTGGTAAACCTTCGGTGGATACTGAACGTTACGTTGTTGGACCGGCTAAAATAATGACAGACAAATACGGAGACTGGACATGCGAACAATTAGACCTGTGGGAGTTATTGGGATTTCCTGCGGATGGCAGTTTTAGTCAGAGACAGATACTGTTGTTGAAAGACAAGTTGGAGGATTTTGAACAGGGTAAAATTAAGGTTTCACGGGGTAATCGGCAGAAAGTTGATTGGAAGGCATATAATAAGTGGAGAGAGCAGACTGATATACGGGCTAAGCGGTGTAGCACGGGGCTTGTTAATCGTGTTCTAGCTTGTCCCAACCAGGTTGATGCTGCCTGTCCTCCTGCTGACCGACCCCCACCCTATCGCGGCGTTACCACAACAGCCCCAGCGGTACCAACTATGCCAACAGCATCGGACCTGATGGAAAACATTCGCGGAGGAGGACTCTACCCATCCGTATTCGGCCTCCACAGAGTTTCACACGCCGCTGAGAGGACCCAGAGTACCACTGCGGCCTGTCCCAGAGAACAACACAGCATTGATGCCGGGCAATTCCCTATGGTGGAGGTAGCCAACCCAGCTGGTGGAGGAGACACGGATAACCCAGCGACTATACTAGTCTACAGACCGTGGTCACCCGCCGACCTGAGAGACGTGGCTTCTACACTACCTGACCCAGAAACAGAAGGTGGAGAGGAATTTGTCCGTGTGTTTCTACAGATCGTGAATCAATATAGACCGACCTCTGTGGAGATTGAAACGATTTTGATGAAGGCCTTGCAACTAAAATGGGGAGAGTGAAAAGAAACTGGCCTAGCGAGAGAAACATTATGTTCAATTGGGATGCGCACTCTAACTACCGGAGTGCTGTGGAACAGCTGAGCACTGGACTTATCGCTGCTTTTCCTAAGCGAATGAACTGGGAAAAGATCTCTGATTGTAAACAGACACTGGGCGAGAAAGTTTCAGACTACAGGAATAGACTCGAAAAAGCTTTTGAATTACACAGCGGAATGGGAAAGAGACCGGACGGTGATGAAGAGTCGGCCTGGGAGCAACAGTGTAAAATGAGGTTAGTTGCAGGCCTTCTACCAGACATTAGGAAGCACATTCAAAACCACTGTGTAGACCTGGATGAGGGTCGCATGGAAACCGTCTGGCCGTATTTTAAGCACGCTGAAAGAGTCTACGAGGACCAGCTGTACAAACAGACCGAAGAAAGACGGGAGCGTGAAACGCAAATTCAGATGGCCCAACTGGACTTCTACAGCAGAGGCTACTCAGGAGGGAGACGGAGACGGAGACGGAGAGCAAGCAGGAGAGGACAATACAGACACCAGGGTGATGATAACTCCAGCCAAAGTCCCAACTCTGATAGCTGTTTCAACTGTGGTGCATTTGGACACTGGGCTCGTGACTGCACTGTGCCGGACACTAGAGACTATTACCATGGGAACAGAGACAGTATAGGAGACGGTGATGGCACAACAGCAGACGACCAACTGGAGCGTCACAGGACCCATGGCTGCCACAGACAGGGGTACTGACGGTCAGAGGGGACGGGCAGGAAAACATCAACCCGGTGAGATCAAACCATTATGTGATTCCTGTACTTAGTTAATTATGTCAGTATTTACAGTAAAAAGTAATTTGTTCGGATGTTTAGTGAAGACTTGTCTATTCTGTGTTTTGAGTTGATATGCAGACATATGGTTGTGTGAGATTTCGTTCCACTGGGGAGGAGTACCGGTGTCTTGGCACTATGCTTACGCTTAAAGTTAGGTGTTTAGCGTAGTGTAGCGTACATTGCGTATCGCCTGATAAACGGGGTTTGTCAGGTCCGTGCAGCTCGGGGAGCGTGACTGGACCCATGATGGTTGATATCTCATTGTCCCTAGTTTACCGGTTACTACTAGGGGACTGCATATATAGCTATTGTAATATCTCAGTAGAGATCAGCTCATTATCTCAGTAGAAATCAGCTCATTGTTAGTGAGAGGTCTTATTTTTCGCTGTCCAGGGTCGTTCGTACACGTACGCAAATATCATATTAAAATGACCTAGGTGTGATTCATGCATGATCTGGGGTAAAGCTTCATGAAGTTGGGACAGGGGTCCCAGGCCAAAGTTTTGTCGACACATTTATTTTCAGTTTTTCCTGTGCACGAGGAATTCCTATTTTATTGTATTGTTTTTCTTAGGCATTATGTAACATCTGCGCTAATGACATAATTAAGAGTATTTCCGATTATAACTCTGCATGTTTTTACTTAAAATACTATGTTTTGTAGGAGGACTACATTCTAGGATAGGGAGATTATATTCTAGTTATATGCTATGGTTATTCGTTTTGTGAAGTTGAATAAGGACATTTTGGATTTGTTCCTATAAATTTTGGCATGATGATATAATGAATGACCATGTGGGTTAAGTGTATTTCTGATACACCCTTTTATTTTTATTATTGGCTTTTGGCTATTTTGAGTAACATGTTTAAGACATTCTGAGTTCTTGATTGTTAAAAGGGCAGAAAGTTAACTGTAACTCTGTGTCTGCCTGTCTAGAGATGGTTTCTGTTAATTTAGGGGTGTTTATGAACTTTTCTTTGACCCTCCCTGGGGTGCTTCTCTGGCTCAAAAAGAGGGGGCACACCCAAGTTGCTTATTTAGAAGGGGGGCTGGTTTACTGTGTGATTGTGAGGTGGCTCAGCCCAGAGCTACCAGATGGCTGGTCATAAACCATATTTTAGTCATGTGTTTTATCTTAGATAAATTTAACAAGTTTGTCTATGACAGTTGGTTGTTTTCTCCATTGTTGATGACCTTAAGGAGAAAACAAGAGGGGAAGTGACGTAATAAACATATCTAAGAATATAGCATTTGTTAAATTTGGATTTCAGGCAATTGAAGTGTTTAATTTGATAGAATGTCTAAACATTTGAATGATTGAGGGGAATAGCTATTACAAATGTATTTGGCTTAGCAAAATTAAATCTGAGCAGTAAACACAATGTAATTCTATTGTTAAAGATGTTAACTGACACATGGAATGCAATAACTGTTTGCAGGTTGTGTCGCATTAAAAATCAACAGGTTGGACCATGAACAACTGGAGCAGAGCATCTGAGCCCTACCCCCACGCACACACACACACACACATATATCAGAAGCTAACTGAATGACTTTAGGTACAGACCACAGAAAAGGTCAAACCAGAACCAAGGAAAAACGTGTCATCCAGACCACAAAGAAGGCAATTACTAAATTGTGTGAATGTTATTGTACACTTTTCAAGGAAGTCATGGACTGTAAAGAGAAAAAGGTGAACATGTTGCAGATTTCAGAAATCATATTGAACGTAGGTTTGAGTTGTACAAAGGAAAAACAAGAACATTGAACACACACATATTGCATCTCTGGACAATTAAAGAATGGCCACTGTTTGGACACACACATTAAATATGTTGAAAGAGCCTACCAGGGCTGAGAAGATGGAAAAGGAACATTTATACACTCACACCATGATTGAAATCCTCATTTCTGATGATCAAAGAGTGCCAACATATTTACTGATGTTTTTTCTAATATGTTTAATGATTAGTTCCTCACACACTAGATGGAGGACTAGAAATCCAGAATATGAAAATGACACTGTTGAATATTGCTAAGTACTGTACTGACATTGAATTATTTCAATTGATTGTGTACTATGTTTGGTAAAAGTATTTTTCTTAACAGGTTACAGTTTCAGAAATATGACAGTGGTGAATCCATATATTCCTGATTGGTTATGAGTAATTATTAAGTTTGACTGAACTAAAATTTAGAGTTGACACTCTAAAAACATTGTTTAAATTGTTTAACATGATTAAGGGTTTATAATGTTAAAAAGGGCAGATTGTTATGGAATTTTATGATCATTCAAGAAGTTTAGTTACATGTAAGTCTCATAGATGTTGTTTAGGCCAAAAGGCACAGAGAAAGGTTAAGAACGGAAAGCACGAGACTCTGTAAAACAGGATATGGTTCCTTTCGGAGGACAAGCCGGAATGTTATCTCTACATTGTTAGAGGGGCCCAATGCTAGAAACAGATGTCCTGTTTACCTTATCTGGGATGGACTGTCAAAAGGAAATGTATGGGTCTTTGTTCACCACATATGTTTCTCACCCTAAATGGATATGCATCAGGCCTCCCTCGACTTGACTGGGGAGTGACCCTCGGGTTTTCATGACAGCTCCATATGTCATGAATATTATCCTATATTTGGTGAGATCTTCTAAGGACCTCATCTGTTCTCCATTGTCTCTGTTTAGGTTGGTGTGTCAATGAGTGTGCGTAACTTCATTCCTTTAAATACCCCTGCAGAAGTTCTTCTCATCAGGTCAGTCTGATCCAGCACAGGTTATTGTCCTGTTGTCTGATGAAGACTTTCCTCAAAACCTATTCTTTAAGCTTGCTATAGGGATTGATCTGATCAATGCAAAAGCTTATACCTGTATTTGAGAAATGGTTTCTTACTTGCAATTAAACCTGTTAAAAGTGTCAAACTGTAACATACTCTCGTGCGTCTTACTTTAAGTTCAAATTCAGCGATTAAAGTAAAGAGCGATTAAAGTCTAAAATTTCCACGACATGACCCTTCACTATTTATTTGCCTCTAGGTTAATGTAATATTAAATAATATGTTTTGTTATATGGTGAAACTGTTGTATGGCGAAATGTAAAGTTTAAGGTGCTTTTGTTGAACTTTTCTTTTCGCGCCATATTTGTGTTGCTTCTGTGTAGGGAAAATAATGGAGGTTCAGCGTTTCACATTGAGTGTATAAATTATATTATCTAATGTTTAGGGGCAGAGGTGCAGACAAAGGAAGTCACATGTCAGAAGCCAATCAATGTATTATTGTCTTCTGCAGGTATGTGCATTTCTTTGTTAGATGTTATATTCTTTTTATTATGTGCAGACTTCAAACCTACATACTGTTTTCATTTTGCCCACTGAAACTGTTTAAGATGTTATATTATGTGATTTGTGTGCATGTGTAACCCTGACAATACCGTTTTGTATTGCTGAGGGGCAGAGGTGCAGACAAAGGAAGTCACATGTCAGAAGCCAATCAATGTATTATTGTCTTCTGCAGAGAATAAATGGTCAAAAGTCATCAGCTGAGGTTCTCCTTCTTCGTACGCTAAACACATCCGTTACATCCGTTACATACCATGTTACTATCAAGCTTACCACTGTCTGTTTATCAGTATTATTAAGATGCCGAAAAGAAAGAGGCAGGAGAAGATTAATAACTTTTTCAAGAGAAATCCTGTAAGTGAAGTTGAAAGCTGAAAGTTGAAAAGTTTTTTTACAATAAACAACAGTAGGATATTACCATTAGATATTGTTTGCATTTATTTCATGAAATTACTTTTCTATATTCACTGAGGTTTGCTAATGCCACAGCTGTTATTGGTTGAGCATAATCCTTCCTCTGCACCTGTGTTTAGGAGAGAAAGATGCTGGAGGCATCCGTTTTAGAGAGAGCACAGGAAGGTTCACAGGTGAGCAATGAAATGAATGTTACCATTTGTGAAATAGATCTATGAAGGAAGAGAACCCATGTGTTTGTGTGATGGGTGGTGCTCATTTCTATCCCAAATGCACATGTGTGTCTGGTGTGTTTATCGAATTCACAATTTTATTTTCAAATGTTTTGATTAGGGTGTATGTGAGGATGTGGCCAGGAGTGAGAGACAGAGATGAAGAGGTAGGAAAAGACAGACAAGCAGCAGGCAGACAAGAAGCAGGCAGTCAAGTAGCACAGAGTGAGGTCGAGGTTATATGTATTTTTATATTTTGTTCCTAATATATGTTGTTTTTATAATATATGTTGTTTCTATATCTGGATCTGTATATCTATCAAAAAACTCCCCCTGGGATTATGAAAGTATTTCCGATTTTTAGGAAGTTTATTTTTGACTTATTTTCTGTGTTTTTTAAGTGTGTTTTGATAGTTTTCTAGTATCTTTTGAATGGGAAGCGTTTTATATCTTGTATGTTATACCTTTTGTATCCAGTGGAGGTTTTAGACTAATTTTACTGGGGGTCCAAGGGGGGCGGGGGCAGTGTTTAATAAGAGGGGCACATTAAAGAAACAGAATTAAATGATATTTAAACATGAAATTCTTAAATTGTCTTTACTATAAAATCATACAAGCATTTATTTTGTAAGAGTGAATCTATTGAAATAATGAGGTAGGGTCATTAAAAATCAATACAGAAGGACAATGCTGCTAAAGGTGGGCATGGACACAAGAAAAAAGTGTTTCTGGTTATCAGCATTTAACATAAGTGTCAAAAATAACATCTATTTACTTTTAACGAGGTAAGCCTCAATAGCTAATGTGGAGTTATCAGGGCCAACGCTGACATGTGTAACATAAGTAACATTTGAAAGAAACCAATAAAATATAACAAAAACATTATTGCTTCTGCTTCGATAAGTATGCATATTTAAACATAGCAAACCAGAAATTTACAAACTTAATTTTGTTATCTGAGTGAGGAACAACAGTAACATGGTAACGTTCAACAAATCACTTTACGAGATAAAATCATCTTGCATCCAGCAAGGCAGTGTTCAGATGCGTCGCTCTAATTACTCTGTGTAGTTCGCTGAGTCACATTAGTTCCGCTTATGGTGCTCCCGCAATAAATCAAAACAATTTAATCCATGGGGGGGCCAGGGACATTTTTACATGGTGCACTGGCCCCTGTAGGCCCACATGTAAAACCGCCCCTGTTTGTATCCTTCTGTCATTGTATTCACCGTTTTATTGTTAATAAACAAACCACGTCCATCCCCCGCACTTTTGAAAAGCTTGCTACGCCCCTTCAAGGGGGCCAACGGAAAATAACAACTATTACACCCTGTTCTCAAGAAGGTATAAAAGCTCTGTGAACCAGTGGAGAGTCAGGTCTCACTGGGCAGGCTTTGATTGTACTGTGTGATCTCCTGAGATATCTTTGATTAAATCTTGATGAACGGACTCCTTGACTCTGCGATTCTTTCTCACATCAACCAACTCATTGAGTTAACACGTACTTTATTTATAAAAAATTATTTAAATGAGTTACTCTGTAGTGCTGCCTGTTGTTAAATATAGTCATGACAAATTGGCAAATCAGCTACTATTGCTACCACCACTGCACTACAAAATGTGTTCCTACTGCAAGAACTGCCAATATGCTCAACCGTGAATTCGTAGCTTTCAAACCAACCTAAACAAAATGTATGATTTTGTCATTTGTCCTTTTGTTTTTTTTTGATTGCTTGGACGATGTGGCCTAACTCACTGTTCTTTCAAGTTTTCTTCGAAAGACAACAAAGAAAACGCATGAGAAGGTAAATAATCCATCTCTTAATATTCCCAGCGCCAATCTTCTCAGCGATTTCAATCCCCAGGCAGTGTTGCTAACTCCTCAGTAAGGAAAGTAGCTATTGCCTGTCCTAAAACTCACCTAAGTAAAGTCATCACCTAATGTGGTAGAAATCAGGATTGCTATGTCTGCCCAATCAATCAGTGATATCCTATGTTAGTATGTTATATTTTATGTGTATTAATTTTGTACAAGTTTGGGTTGCGGTTGTTAGGAATGTGGGGAGGGATACAAAGGAGACAAAGGAATGGCTGAACAGGGCATCGATTGGTCCTAGGGCAGGGTCGTGGGGTTTGACCTTGGTTTGACCTTTCCTAATAAAGGCTGAGAGTGCCATGAGATCGGCCCCTTTTTTTGCCTCTTCTGTCTGCCCGTGCGAGTAGAACTGTAAAAGGTGCATAAGTTTACTTGTGGCTGTAAACTTTTATTTTGTTTCAAATAAATACCCTTTAAAGTTAGGACGTTCAACTCTGTGGTCATTATACCTGTTTTCCTACCATACTAATTGTAATGGAGAGAGGATAAACGTTGTGATAGAGACAAAAATGTAGTAAAAAATGCCATAAATATGTATAGAGAAATATATCAAACTAGATTTTTGTTTTTTATGGCACAATTCCAACCCTCCAACTTTATCCGGGATTGGGACCGACAAAAGTGACCCAAAAGAGACACTCGGACAGAGTTAATATTATTTAATTGTGTATTTTTCAGTTTACTTTTCTTACGTTTGGTTTGGTTTTATATAATTATGGTTCAAGTCTGGCGCAAATTCAGGTAAACTGTGATTTTCCAGACCCCCCTCTAAACACATATGCTGTGCTGCCTCACAGAAAGACTGGGTCATCTTCATGTTGGTCAAGGCTCTATGACAGGTTCAGCATCTGTGGGACTTACCTGAGTATGCAGTTGATGTGGCAAACCAGGAAATCTCACAGGAAGTCTCACCAGACAGCTGCAGTCCATATTGAAAGTACAGGATGGAGTTCAGGGTCTGCCAGAACATCCCATTTCGAAGTTTGCTTTTCACCACATTCATCTGGCTGAATACTCCCTTGACTTTAGCATCAGTGTGGCAAGGACAACACAGATACAGCAGCTGTGGCAAGTTCCTAAAACGGGTTGATATTAGCTGCATCCCTGAACTTCCAAATCTCCCTCCAGAAGCCCAGTGTGTTTTTTGGCTCATTCCATTTACTCAGATGGATGGCACGCCATTGCTGGACAATCTTGTCTATCTCTGCATGGCAATAGCCTCTTATTGTGCTCTAGAGTTTCCTCCACATTGAAAACTGACATGCACGACAAGGCTTCGATGTTGTCCATTAGTCTGACCCTCAACTCATTAGCGAGGGAGATGGTAAATGCTAAACACCACGTTCATTGTTTACATCCTCAGATGCAAGGTGGCTTCTGACTCAAAATGGTAACCTAGCTTCGGTTTGGGACTGATGTATCCATCTATTGGCCCCTTTGAGTACATCAACATTTGCCAGTAGATTCAGCACACTGCAGCTCACAGACTTGATCAGGCTAGCCAACCTATCAAGTAGCTTAAGTGGATCTACTTGGTCTCCATCAAAAGCCTTGATGTCCAACTGTACCTCACCCAGTACTGACTTCAGAAAAGTCAGACACAATATGTTTTGAGGGTCACTCATGATCACTGAGTTTTTACTGCTTGGTGACTTAAACTGGGATATGCTTAACCCCCCAGTCACTTTACTTTCTAAGCGTGATGCACTCAACCTCACACAGATTGTAAATTAAGATAATAGAGAATTTTAATAAGCATTTCGCTTAAGCCGGCCACGCCTTTCATCTGAATACT
>CM055728.1:1992765-2032829 GCA_029465975.1 Dallia pectoralis
AGTACGTTGTTGACACTTTTGCTATGTTGAGTAAGGTTTTACTGAGCTAAAGCTACTTTGTTTTGACAGTTATATTGGAAAGGAGTGTATATTTTAGTAAAATACAGAATATGCTGTTGGGTGGTAAATACGAGTTACAAAACTATGTATTTCCTGTAGATCAGGGGGGTGTTCTCCGTACGTGGCTAACTCAGCCGGATTTGATTGTTGTCGATTTAGCATAATCCCAGGTTAGTTCGGTTCTCCGAAGCTCATCCTGTACTTGTAGTCATAGCAACAGGTGCGTAAGCTTGAACCTGCTCCGGAGCAGGCTTATTTCATGTAAACACGATTAGATGGCTGCTTTATAAGCGGTTCCGTTCTTTTACACTATTGGAGATGCGGAAAACGTGGGGAAAAGTGTGGTCATATTTTTACATTCCTACACAGTTTTGACTTTCACAAGTCAAAGCAATTTATCATTACTCAATGTTTAACAGTTTAAATTACTGTACCAGTCATCTGGATTATAGGTCTACTTAATTTAATGCAGCAACAAATGACTTTACAGTTTGGTAAATTAATTTACTTATCTGTATTTTGGTATCGTATTTTGTATATTACTTATCCATATACCCCCTCAGCCCTTAGTATAATTTATATTGTTCTATTCATATGTTTTATGTACGCACCTTCCTGCCAAAGTAAATTCCTTGTCTGTTCACACATTCATGGCGATTAAACACTTTTCTGATTTTGTTATGAACAAAGACATGCATTTACCTGTGTTTTTAAAGACACTTAGGTGACCATGAACAATACAAGTAGTGAAGACTACCATTTAGTAGAATGTTCTTGTACTTTTACTTGTTCCCATGTTCAAGTCGGTCCATGAGTAATCCCCTAATATATGTGTGTGTGTGTGTTGGAGTTCGTATGAATTAACGTGGGCAGAAATCGTATTTTATGCAGTGAGAATTGTGGAAGAAATAAACTGTCCTGTGGTGGCTCTGACTTTAAGAAAATATTAAATTGAATTATGACATTATTAAAATATAATACTGCAACAATTTATAGAACCATATGGTGACCACTAACGCATTTAAATCGTCTGCTACTTTTTGCCAGCCCTCTCAGGCTTGTGCAGACTTTGCGGTGTTCCGTTGGGTTTTTAATTAAACATTCAAGTTTCGCATAACCTTCCATCAATATCTCTTGTTCTGATGTGTAGAAAAAGTGGGCGTGGTCTTTGGCCATGATGAGTAGCCAATAGGAGCAGGTCTGGATTATGAGGACTTTGGGCCCTGGGGCTATAGCAACACCAAGGGCCCCCTCTCATCTGATTACGAGGGCCGGATTATGAGGACTTTGGGCCCTGGGGCTATAGCAACACCAAGGGCCCCCTCTCATCTGATTGCCAGGCAGTCTTCTACCAACATAAATATTTTGAATTGTTATTAACCAATGTATTTAATTAATGTTTTTCTTTATTAATTAATGTTTTACACACTAAATAGTCCAGGCTATTTAACACATTAACCCTCTACTGCACAGATTTTTATGGAATCATGATACAAATTGCTCATAATTTCTTGGTTCATTTTGGGAACATTTGTATTGATCAAAATGTTCACCCCCTCTTTTTTATGTTTTGTTTTGTTATATATACTCAAAAACATACCGGTAAAGGTTGCCAAAATCAGCAAAAACATTACTCATACTTCCTCAATAAGTACTTAACCATGAATAATTTAAAAGGATAGACAGTTCAACATCACCCTCATGTTGTTCAAAACCTGTATGAATTTCTTTCTCCTGCTGAACACAAAAGAAGATATTTTAAAGAATGTTGGTATTTGAATGTCGGTACATTGACTTCCATAGTAGGAAAAATATATATTAAGTCAATGACTACATAAATTGTCGGGTTACTAACACCAAATAAAATATATTTTTTTGTGTTCGTAATAATAAATTCTTTCAGTTTGAACAACATGAGGGTGAGTAAATGACAGAATTTTCATTTATGGGTGAACTTTCCTTTTACAGGGTCTTACAGTTAAATAGTCTTTTTTCTAGCTTTAGCAGAGCAGAAATCCTTAATGATATCATTAAAATCCATGGTTCTAACAATGTTGCATTCCAGGGACATCCGTGTTAGATGTCTCAGTCTTTCTTGGCCCATTGTTGACCGCAATCGAGATTTAACGAAAGATAATTTTGAGAAGGAGCGCTCTCCTGACGCATTCGTGACTGTTAAGGTGACTGTTAAGGTGAGATATATTCTCAAGGCTATGTCCACATTTGGAAAAACATTTTGAAGGTCCCTTGCACTTATTTCATTTATCTCATAAAAAAACATCTGCAATAAATTTCTGTCTAACAGTGTTCTGCATGTCCTGATGAGGTTTGTCTGGCATGTTTTTTAGGTGTTCGCTTTCTTTGGGAGTCACTTTTGTAGGCCTGTGAGATAGGCAGAGGTGGGACAAAGTCATTGTTATGCAAGTCACAAGTAAGTCTCAAGTCTTTGCCCTCGAGTCCCGAGTCAAGTCGAGTCAAAGATGAGGCAAGTCCCGAGTCGAGTCACAAGTCAAAGCCAACAAGTCTCAAGTCGAGTCCAAAGTCCTCCCATTTTAGTTTCGAGTCATTTCAAGTCATCTTACCTCAGAATTTATACAAATCATGTATGTCTGTAAGATTTGTATTTATTTAAACCTCTTTTTATACAATGACATTAATACAGTAAAAAACTGAAAATTTAATTTCACAAAAAATGCTTGTATTTCAACAGCATATTGCACTAGAACAATGCACAGCAACTTCAGTCCTGTATTGTATTGACCTTAGGGCTGGAAGATATGGAAACATTTTATATCACGATATATTTCTTAATTTCGGTCGATACGACATAATTCCGATATCGATATGAACAATATAAAAGCCTCAGAAAAAATGCCATGAACACCCACAATGGATGTCTGTATACAATCTTCTGAAAAATACATTTGCCAAGTCATTTGAGCCTCCTCCTATAAAACGAAATAATATTTTAGAAATAAAACGGTACAAATAAATTAAAGTTCACCTTTTATTTGATTTTAACCTTTATACAAACAAGAAAAGTCAAATAAGCAATTTGACTCTGAGACTGACCTTATTAATATATTTAACTTTAAACAATAACGTAGGCTGATTATATTATTCTTTACACAAAACTTCCTGCAACAAAACTTGTTCTTATAAACATATCGTTTAAAGTTAGTGAACATGTTAGACAATGAAGAGGTGAGTTCATGAGTTCGCTACGTGACCGTGGATTTAAGAGACACGACAGCTCATTTTGTAGCTTAAACTTGCCGTGTTGGAGATCAAAAATATTGAAATATCGAAAATGTGTTTAGAAATCATATCACCGTTATGGATTTTTTTTACCGTGATATATATTGATATTGAATTATTGTCCAGCCCTAACCTCATATTGCAAAACAGTTTAACTTTCAAATAGACATGGGTCCTTTTAGCCTGAACTTTTTTAAACATGTCATTAATAAAATCCTCACTCCTCAAAATGATCACTTCTGAAAAAATGGACCAACCTGATAATATAATTGGAATGACTCCATAGAGACGTGTGCGCGTGCGCAGCTCTGTCTGTAATCTTCGATCCGCATGTTTTGCAAATTGCAACTCTTTTTTTGTCGACTACCTCGTAATTTTTATAGCCAAACGAAACTATATTCGGTAACTGGCGCGTTGTTGCTTGTGCTTCATTGGTTGTCTTGCAATGTGCCTGCTGGATGCTGTCTAATCAAAACAACGTGGGACTACAGTGATTGGATGTCCAATCAAAACAACGTGGGACTACAGTGATTGGATGTCCAATCAAAACAACGTGGGACTACAGTGATTGGATGTCCAATCAAAACAACGTGGGACTACAGTGATTGGATGTCGAATCAAAACAACGTGGGACTACAGTGATTGGATGTCGTGCAGGCAGCGCGCGTGCTCTCTGCATGCATTTTTTTCACAGATGCAGATAAACTGAGAGCGGCGCGGTCGTGTGAACATTTTCTTCCCCAGTTTTCATGGGAAGTAGCAAGTCTTCTCGAGTCAAAAGGCGCAAGTCCAAGTGAAGTCACGAGTCATTGATGTTCAAGTCCAAGTCGAGTTGCAAGTCTTTGTACATTTTGTCGAGTCGAGTCTGAAGTCATCAAATTCATGACTCGAGTCTGACTCGAGTCCAAGTCACATGACTCGAGTCCACACCTCTGGAGATAGGTGACATTCCTTTCACAGCGGTTTCAAAACTATCAAACTGGCCTCTTAATTCTGCAACAAAATCCCTTAAAGACGCAACTAAATCCACAGCTTTGGAGAGATCAAGGTCAATGTTTTGTAGGACTGTACTAGCTGCATCAAAACGTTGAAGTATGCAGTTTCAGTATTTACAAAGAAGAGCGGTTTACAATTTGTCCATTTGCTTTGAGAGCATTCTAGCTTCGTTACGCGTGGATATAATCTGATAGTCGTCCAGAGACAAGTCAATGAGAGACTGCTGATTATTTAAATAGTTGTAGCACAGTACTTTAGTTGCTGAGGCATGCTCAGACCAGCGGGTGTCTGACAAGGACTTTAAACTCTCAATTCGCTTGTTCTCATTTGCTACGAGACCACTAGTAATCACCTGTCATCGCGAGGATGATCGGGAGCAGAAATTCAACAGTGTCTGCACAAATGTAAAAAAACTAATTTGTTTCAAAGCAGCAATTCACTGTGTTTACTCCCACTAAATTAAGTGTGTGTGCTGCACAAGGCACCCATTCTGCCAGTGGATTTACCTCCCGAATACGTGACTGTACACCCTTATAAGCCCACGACATATTGCTTGCATTATCGTAACACTGTCCTCGACAATTGTTTATGTCAATTCCCAGCTCATTCAGTACAGTCATCACAGAGTTAAAAAGTGATTCCCCTGTGTGGCTTGCAGGGGCGATTCTAGGGTCAGAGCTTTAGGGGTGCTGAGCCCCCAATGAGCCCCACTGCCACCACCCACCCACTTTTCACACAAAAACAAAAATGTCTATTGAAAAATAACAATTTTAACATTGGTTCAATTTACTCAAAAATCCAGATTTTTTTTATCTTTTCAGAGCACCAGCTTATTGTGAGAGTTCACACAACATATTTCTTAATATTAGCTACTGCATGTGGAATTTAAGAATTAAAATGTTGAAGTTTAGCTGAAAATAAAAGTTTAAAAAATATTTAAGAAGGTTGAGACATCTGGTATGGGGAATTGAACCTGGGTCCGGTGACTCCACAGCCAAGAGCTGTAACCCACTACTCCAAAGACGGATATTGTACTTTGTGGCGGGTGGTGGGCCGGCCGTACTGGAGTACCGGTCGTTCTGTAATTCTCTAGATCACACAGGTGGCCCTGGCACCCACTACACAGGCACGCACTACACAGGTACGCAGTTTATTTGTCGCGCTGCTGTTTTTCTTTCACGCTCTAGCAGTTAATAAACAGAACTGCATGAGTCTTGCAGAAGAACATTATAACCAACGTTACTTCTCTCCGTTTATGACTATGGACGAGTCACCCACCCAGGTCCTGTGCTACTCCACAGTGGCGGCGACACGCTGGACTTAAATAGTCCAAAAATAAACACTTATTATAGGTGTACCATGGTGATTCAGGATACTGACTCCAGTACTCACCGATATGGTAAAAGGTGTGACACAGCTTTGGAGCAACTTAGTTGATTGACAACACTACATGGGTTGTCACTCTGCGTGTGTTTCACGCTGGATGCCGTTCGTGCTGAGTGATATAGGTAGATAGGACAAGTAGAAGAGGAGAGGACGACACCATTTGCTAAACGGGGGTGTTTTCATTTTCATCCTTAACACATACATTTTAAACCACAAACTACGGAGTAGGTTTTGGATATTATTTAACCTTGTCAAAGACAAACAAAAATGTTAGAATAACAACATTTCTTACTCCAAGTTTTAGGGGTGCTGAGCTCCTTTTTAGGGGTGCTGAAGCACCCCTAAAAAGAGGCTAGCCTCGCCCTTGGTGGCTTGTAAGAGGAAGAAATTCAAGAAAGCGCTCCTCTATATTTCCCTCAGGAGAAACGTATCATGCTATGAAAGTGAGTTGATCAATAAGGGTAATGTCTGGCATGGAATCCACGCTTATAGAATAATACTTGGCTAATTTTGACAATTTCTTCACATATTGTACTAGAGAGATAGGACGGCTTTCCTCTCCCAGCATTTCCAAATCGAGCTACGTGTTCCCGCAGAAATGGATTGAATTGAGCAATGAGTTCAAGTATTTTGATATAATTACCGTTATTTGTGGAATTGAAAGTCTCAGTATCGCCCCTGAACGATAGACCACGCTCCGACAAATCTTTTTACTGTAGCTACAACCCTTTTAAGCACATCCTCCCAGTACTGACGCTCCAATTTGAACTGATCCCTTAGGCCAGCATCAATCTGCCCCTTTTCAGAAGTCCTTGTCACCCAAGTTACCATGCACTCTCTGTGATGGTCAGATTGTCATGATCAGGAATGCTACTGTGTGCGTGTTTTCCATTCACTGTATCCAGATGGTCCAGAAAATGATGAAATGCCTCCAAACAGTTCCTTTGATTGGAGAGTACAGAAGCCAGTCACGTGGAACAGACTCAACGTTCGCAAGTTTTCTGCTCAGAAGGTTCTTTGAAAACGCCCGCAGAAAAATTTCTAAAGCCCTAATTGTAACGATCTGCCTTTGGCAGATGACAGGAAGCAGACCCAAGCGTGGAGAATCCTATATAATGGTTTTTATTCATAGTTCAGGCAGACAGGCACTGAAAGATAGAACTTGAACAAACACAAAACAGAGAATAAGAATACAGAAACCAAACACACAGACCAGAATATTATACATATATACCCACAAGAACCCATACAAAAGTAACACCAACAACGTACCTTGAACAAACAATGTTACGACACCTACAGACAGACAAACCAAGACTTAAATACACACTAACGAGCCCCAACCCAACACAGGTGCGCAACAGATACAGGTGCATACAATGGTCCTTAAATTAGGCTCCTCTCTGCTGGCAGGGGGAAGTGCCAGCACCCACATAGACGGGCAGACGGAGTCTGACTGTTAAACTATTCAGATGGTAATCGTTTCTCATGTGGATATCTGTAAAAAAATATTAATACATTAACACTGCATTTACAATTACATAAATGCTATGATTGTTATTTAATGTAATATTTAAATATAAAATGATTTCAAATGTTTATTTAAAGGATATTTTTAATTATGAAACCAAAGCTAACAGTTGGCAGCAAGTTTGATTCAACGACGAAGCAAACGAGGAGTCATTGTTTGAATCATTAAATTAACCCATTCGTTCAAAACGCGGGTTAATCCAGTGACGATGTTTCAGGGTTTTATGTTGGAATTTTCATCGGCGAAATGATAATAAACCAAAACGTAACTCTCAATATTAACTTATTGGTCAACTCATTTATGGATGCATAACATATCACATTAGCAATTGTGCTGATATTTGGTGAAAACTTGCCTTTTTACGCGGGTGGATCAGGTCAGGTGTGTGGTAGGAGAAAAAACACTGACATCTGGATTCAGATTGCAATAAAATCCGACTATATAGCAGCCCCTATACATATTGAAAATACCTTACGAGAAACATTTACCATCCAAATTGTGCTTAACTCATCAACGTTCACTAACTTCAGCTGCTTGCTTACCTTCTTCGACACGCGGATCGGTGACGCAGGAGGGTGAAGCTAACTGTGGGCTGCGGCTGCACTCGGTGTCTTCCACGGCGGCGGCACGGATGAAAGTGCCGCTGTGATAAACAGGGGTTTGGGTTCCTCGAGTCAGAGTCTGACACTCCCCCGATCAACAGAGAGGGGGAGTCATCAGACCAGATCTGTTTCACCTGAGTTCTGAGCACACCTGGAGGTGATAATCAATTCTGGTATTTAGGTGTGTTCAGAACTTCAGCCAGGGCGAGTTATTGTTTGTTTTGCCGACATACTAAGCGTTATATCGAGATCTCCCTAGAAAGTTTGCCCGTGTACCAGTCCTTGTTTTTCGTCCTGTGATTACTCCGAGTTTGCCTATTCCTTTTGTGCCTTCTAGTGATTCCTGCCCTTGACCATTGCCTGCTCCTTTGACCACGCTCCACGCCTTGCCCCACGGTGCCTTCTTCGGACTCTGACCTCCCGGTTTCGACCCACGCCTACCTGACCACGTTCATTGCCTTTTCCCTGTCTGTATCTAATAAACATATCGCAAATCTGCGATTGGATCCGCCCTCCTGGTTCCAAGTGTATTCATTACAGAATACCTCGCCATGAACATGGATCCAGCAGATTTAAGGAAGCGCTGGGAACAGCAGGAACAACGCATGGAGGAGATGCTGGAACTACTCCAGGCCGGCGTCGCCGAAGCTCCTTCGACGAGTGTGGTTGTTCCCCGACCATCTCCTCCTATATCGCTCCCCACCAAATACGATGGGAAACCTGGAGGATGCCAGGGGTTCCTACTCCAGGTCGCCCTGTACATCTCTCATCATCGTACATTGTTTCCTGACGAGCGGAGTAAGGTAGATTTTAACATCTCTCTACTAACTGGAAGAGCTCTCGAGTGGGCCACGGCACTATGGTCCGCTAATGTACCCGAACTAACCTCCGAGGCACAGTATAACCGTTTGTTTCGGGAGGTTTTTGATCATTCCGTGTCCGGACGGAACGTCGGCGATTTATTGTGTGATCTCTCCCAAGGCACACGTACTGTGGCGGATTACGCGCTAGAGTTTCGGACTTTGGCTGCGGGCAGCGGATGGAGTGAGTCGGGGCTGTTGACTATATATCGCAGAGGACTCCGTAAAGACGTTCGTGCTGAACTGGCATGCCGAGGTGACATCTCCAAACTCAATCGCTATATCAACATCTCAATAGCCATTGACAATCTGCTCCTCGAGGGCAAGGAGAAGCCAACTCGGACCGCTACATACGAGTCTGCTGCCAGGGGATCTACTACACGGGATTCTCCTGCTGATGAGCCCATGCAACTGGGTAGACTGCCTCTAACAGCCCTGGAGAGGCAACAACGACGAAGAGACGGGTTATGCCTATATTGTGGTCGGTCGGGCCATTTCATACGGCAATGCCCAGTTCGTCCGTCCCGGGTCACGGAATACCGTCTGGGATCTATTAAGCCGGTGAGTGAAAGAGACGTTCTGAATATAACCTCGAGACAGATGTATGTACCTGTTACGTTGTCCATAGGCAATCAAGTACGAGAGATAGAGGGGCTCGTGGACTCAGGAGCAGCCGGAAGTTTTGTGGACATTGGTCTGGCCGAAGAGTTGGGAGTTGAACTAATTCCTATCGAACCCCCACTCCAAGTCAACGCCCTGAATGGAGAACCTATGGGGTCTGGGTACATTACGCATCGTACGGAGGGTATTCAGCTAAAGGTGGGAGCTATCCACAGTGAAACCATGTCACTCTTTGTCATCACCGCACCACACGAACCATTGGTACTCGGCCATCCCTGGTTGGTCCAACACGATCCGGTCATATCTTGGAAATCGGGGAATATAGTGTCATGGAGTCAGTCATGTCAGAACGAGTGTCTCTGCTTACCATGTAGAACCACTACTGTAGAGGATGCAGAATGCACTAACTCTCCTACCATTCCCCCATACTACAGGGGGTTTGCGCAAGTATTCTCGAAGGAGAGAGCGACAACTCTACCACCACACCGGTCCTGGGACTGTGCCATTGATTTACTGTCCGGCGTCACTCCTCCTCGAGGGCGCATTTATCCTCTGTCCCAACCGGAACGAGAGTCCATGAGCCTATACATTGATGAAGCTCTACAACAGGGAGCAATTCGTCCATCAACCTCTCCTGCTGCGTCGAGCTTCTTTTTTGTAAAAAAAAAGGATGGAGGATTACGTCCTTGTATAGACTATCGAGGTCTTAACGACATTACTGTCAAGAATCGTTACCCGTTACCATTGATCCCAGCCGCACTGGAACAGGTCGGCCAGGCTTCCATCTACAGCAAGCTGGACCTACGCAGTGCCTACAACCTGGTCAGGATTCGAGAGGGGGACGAATGGAAAACGGCCTTTATTACGCACCGAGGACACTATGAGTACTGCGTGATGCCGTATGGACTCACCAATGCCCCTGCTGTTTTTCAGGCCTTTATGAATGATATCTTTCGGGATATGATCGATAGATTTGTTATCGTCTACATTGACGACATTCTCATTTTTTCTAACTCTCTTGTCGAGCATGTCTGTCATGTTAAACAGGTGTTGGAACGCTTGCAGAAACACCAGCTCTACGTGAAACTGGAGAAGAGCGAGTTTCATGTTTCAACCATCTCGTTCCTGGGAGCCGTGCTCACTCCAGAGGGAGTGAAACTAGACGACACCAAGATCCTGGCGGTACGTAATTGGCCTCAACCGAAAACAGTAAAGGAGTTGCAACGTTTCCTGGGTTTCGCGAATTATTACCGCAGGTTCGTCCGCAACTTCAGTACAACTGCGGCCCCGCTGTCAGCCATGACGAGCCAAACGGGGCGTAACCTGACGTGGACAGACGCAGCGAGGAGGGCCTTCCACGACCTCCAACATCGTTTCACCTCGGTTCCCATACTTGGCCAGCCGGATGCAACTCTGCCCTTTGAAGTGGAGGTGGATGCCTCCGAGGTTGGTGTCGGAGCCGTTTTGTCCCAGCGACAAGGTAACCCTCCTAAACTGAGACCTTGTGCTTTTTTTTCAAGGAAACTGAGTCCCGCGGAACAAAATTACGATGTGGGTAATCGGGAGTTACTGGCAGTCAAGTTGGCTTTGGAGGAATGGAGGCACTGGCTCGAGGGAGCTACGCACCCCTTTCTCGTACGAACGGATCATCGTAACCTCGAATACCTGCAGGGGGCAAAAAGACTTAATTCCAGACAGGCCAGATGGTCTTTATTCTTTAATAGATTTCGTTTCACCATGTCCTATATTCCAGGATCGAAGAATGGAAAAGCTGATGCCTTGTCCAGGCAATTCGAACGGTCAGAGAAGAGGGAGACAACCGAAACCATTCTCCCGGCCGCTTGCCGTGCCGGACCGGTACGTTGGACCATCGACGATGTAATCCAGGAACATTTACGCACGGAACCAGCCCCTCCGGAAACCCCCGTGGCTAAGGTGTTTGTACCAGCGACCATGAGACCGCAACTGCTGGAGTGGTGTCACACCTCCCTAGGCTCTGGTCATCCGGGGATAACCCGGACAACGAAGCTCATTGGGAGGAAGTACTGGTGGTCGTCCTTGGCGGAAGATGTTAGAGATTTCGTAATCTCATGCCCGGTCTGCGCCCAATCAAAGACCCCCCGTAACCTACCCGAGGGTAAGCTATTACCTCTTCCCACACCAAACAGGCCATGGTCCCACATTGCTCTAGATTTCATCACGGACCTGCCAGAATCCGAGGGGAACACGGTAATTCTAGTCGTGGTGGATAGGTTTTCAAAGATGTGTCGTCTTGTGTCCATGAATGCATTACCTAACGCCACTCAGTTGGCAGAGACTATGTTTCATCATGTTTTCCGCCAGTTTGGGATACCCGAGGACATCGTGTCAGACAGGGGTCCTCAGTTCATTTCCAGAGTCTGGAAGGCGTTCTGCGAACGCTTAGGTGTGTCCGTCAGTCTGACGTCCGGATATCACCCTCAGTCCAACGGCCAAACAGAGAGACTCAATCAGGACATCGGGAAGTATCTGAGGCAACAGTGCTCCAAACAATCCCATGAGTGGAGCCGGTACCTTCCCTGGGTCGAATACGCCCAAAACTCTCTGATCCATTCTTCTTTACACCTAACCCCTTTCCAATGTGTGTTAGGTTACCAACCCCCGCTGTTTCCCTGGGACATGGAGCCGGGTATGGTACCGGCAGTCGATGAGTGGTTCCGCCGGAGTGCGCGGGTCTGGGAGTCAGCACACCAACATCTGGAGAACGCTACACAGCAACAAAAGACCTACGCTGATCGACGGAGACGACCTACGCCACTATATCATCTGGGACAACGAGTGTGGCTTTCAACACGTGACCTGCGCCTCCGACGGACCTGCAAGAAGCTAAAGCCCAGGTACATCGGTCCGTTTAGAGTTGTCCGACGTATTAATCCGGTGACCTACCGTCTCCAGCTGCCCCGTCATTATAGGATAGCCCCAACCTTCCATGTATCCCTGTTAAAGCCGGTACACTACAGCCCCATGCACCCTCCGGTGACACAACAACCCACGACACCCCCCTTGGACGCAGAAGAGGAGATCACCTACACGGTCAAGGAGATCTTGGAGTCACGACGAAGACGAGGGGGGTTAGAATATCTGGTGGACTGGGAGGGGTACGGGGCTGAGGAGAGGTCTTGGGTTCCGGCGAATGACATTTTAGACCCTGCCCTAAAGACTACGTTCCATGCAGAACACCCAAACTATCCAGCTCCGAGACCACGAGGAAGACCACCAACAAGAAAGATAAGGTCTTCAGGAGCCGCCCCTGGGGGGGGATACTGTGATAAACAGGGGTTTGGGTTCCTCGAGTCAGAGTCTGACACTCCCCCGATCAACAGAGAGGGGGAGTCATCAGACCAGATCTGTTTCACCTGAGTTCTGAGCACACCTGGAGGTGATAATCAATTCTGGTATTTAGGTGTGTTCAGAACTTCAGCCAGGGCGAGTTATTGTTTGTTTTGCCGACATACTAAGCGTTATATCGAGATCTCCCTAGAAAGTTTGCCCGTGTACCAGTCCTTGTTTTTCGTCCTGTGATTACTCCGAGTTTGCCTATTCCTTTTGTGCCTTCTAGTGATTCCTGCCCTTGACCATTGCCTGCTCCTTTGACCACGCTCCACGCCTTGCCCCACGGTGCCTTCTTCGGACTCTGACCTCCCGGTTTCGACCCACGCCTACCTGACCACGTTCATTGCCTTTTCCCTGTCTGTATCTAATAAACATATCGCAAATCTGCGATTGGATCCGCCCTCCTGGTTCCAAGTGTATTCATTACAGCCGCAAAGTAGCTAGTTAGTTTAGGAATTTTTGCCTCCCTTCTCTTTCCTTTTTTGTGCACCACTATCACTTTTCTTCATAATTTCTGAACTCCAGCAAGCGATTTACTTATGTTTTACATTAAACGTTTCCCAACGTCACGGCGCAAATTGTAGAGTTAATTTGATTGGGCGGTGAATTATATCAGTTGGCACATTTTCCAATAACTTTTTGTTATTTTATTAAACACAAATCAAGCACCTATAATTTGACAATCTTATTTCCTCCAGCCAATCACGGGCCCCTTAATCCCGCGGGCCCTGGGGCTTCAGCCCCACCTAGCCCTTATGTTAATCCGGCCTTGATAACGTTACCTAACTGAGTTAATTAAACAATCCTACTTTATTTATGCAGATGACAACACTGCGCTAAAATGCGCCTGATACAGACTGAATTCATTAATGATGAAATGAAAGAGCGCTGCTTCAGAGGGAGGAGACTGAGAGAAACTCCAGGTTTATTGAAGAAAACCTGCTCCCGACCAGGTTAGGTTCACAGACTCAGTTACCATAGCTACTGACTCTGAGGTTAAGTTACCTCCCTTTCTGAAACAGACAACCCAGAGTTTCCCTTATCTCAGGATTAACTTACTTCAAGTTTTCACTAAACCTGCTTCTTGTCAAATAAATTGCAATAACATTTTCATTGAGGAAAGTTAAGCTTATCACTCTCGTGATTATTTCTTCCCCTTTTCCAGGGGTATAACATAAGCAGCTCCTACCACCTGGTCCAGGGGTATAACATAAGCAGCTCCTACCAGCTGGTCCAGGGGTATAACATAAGCAGCTCCTACCACCTGGTCCAGGGGTATAACATAAGCAGCTCCTACCAGCTGGTCCAGGGGTATAACATAAGCAGCTCCTACCACCTGGTCCAGGGGTATAACATAAACAGCTCCTACCAGCTGGTCCAGGGGTATAACATAAGCAGCTCCTACCACCTGGTCCAGGGGTATAACATAAGCAGCTCCTACCACCTGGTCCAGGGGTATAACATAAGCAGCTCCTACCAGCTGGTCCAGGGGTATAACATAAGCAGCTCCTACCACCTGGTCCAGGGGTATAACATAAGCAGCTCCTACCAGCTGGTCCAGGGGTATAACATAAGCAGCTCCTACCAGCTGGTCCAGGGGTATAACATAAGCAGCTCCTACCAACTGCTCCAGGGGTATAACATAAGCAGCTCCTACCAGCTGGTCCAGGGTATAACATAAGCAGCTCCTACCAGCTGGTCCAGGGTATAACATAAGCAGCTCCTACCACCTGGTCCAGGGTATAACATAAGCAGCACCTACCAGCTGGTCCAGGGTATAACATAAGCAGCTCCTACCAGCTGGTCCAGGGGTATAACATAAGCAGCTCCTACCAACTGCTCCAGGGGTATAACATAAGCAGCTCCTACCAGCTGGTCCAGGGGTATAACATAAGCAGCACCTACCAACTGGTCCAGGGGTATAACATAAGCAGCTCCTACCAGCTGGTCCAGGGGTATAACATAAGCAGCTCCTACCAGCTGGTCCAGGGGTATAACATAAGCAGCTCCTACCACCTGGTCCAGGGGTATAACATAAGCAGCACCTACCAGCTGGTCCAGGGGTATAACATAAGCAGCTCCTACCAGCTGGTCCAGGGGTATAACATAAGCAGCTCCTACCAGCTGGTCCAGGGGTATAACATAAGCAGCTCCTACCAACTGGTCCAGGGGTATAACATAAGCAGCTCCTACCAGCTGGTCCAGGGGTATAACATAAGCAGCTCCTACCAGCTGGTCCAGGGGTATAACATAAGCAGCTCCTACCACCTGGTCCAGGGGTATAACATAAGCAGCTCCTACCACCTGGTCCAGGGGTATAACATAAGCAGCACCTACCACCTGGTCCAGGGGTATAACATAAGCAGCTCCTACCAGCTGGTCCAGGGGTATAACATAAGCAGCTCCTACCAGCTGGTCCAGGGGTATAACATAAGCAGCTCCTACCACCTGGTCCAGGGGTATAACATAAGCAGCTCCTACCAGCTGGTCCAGGGGTATAACATAAGCAGCTCCTACCAGCTATTCCAGGGGTATAACATAAGCAGCTCCTACCAGCTAGTCCAGGGGTATAACATAAGCAGCTCCTACCAGCTGGTCCAGGGGTATAACATAAGCAGCTCCTACCAGCTAGTCCAGGGGTATAACATAAGCAGCTCCTACCAGCTGGTCCAGGGGTATAACATAAGCAGCTCCTACCAGCTAGTCCAGGGGTATAACATAAGCAGCTCCTACCACCTGGTCCAGGGGTATAACATAAGCAGCTCCTACCAGCTGGTCCAGGGGTATAACATAAGCAGCTTCTACCACCTGGTCCAGGGGTATAACATAAGCAGCTCCTACCAGCTAGTCCAGGGGTATAACATAAGCAGCTCCTACCACCTGGTCCAGGGGTATAACATAAGCAGCTTTCAGGTAGAGCCAGTCTCAAGCCGTTTCCCAGACACATGTAGGCCTGGTCCTGACCTAGAATAAATTATCAATGAAGATTCTGGGATGAAATAAATAGTAATGAATAAACTATGCTTAATCTTTTTCTGAGAAGTTGGCACTTCAAGTCTTGCTATATCGTCCCAATCAACTTGATTTTGTAGCAATTTCATGATGATGAAATATAATGCCATTTTAAAGTAATGTTTTTCAATAGTTACCACAGGAGTCTATGGGCTGTTGTATTATCAGAGTGATCCCTGTGATATCAACTCCACACTCTATTCTAACTGAGCCTCACAGGACCTGATTGTTGTGTTTTATGCACATATAGGACCCAGATCTGTGGGTGTTGTTTGGTCATCTGCACCACCTGATAGACAGGGGACTATGGACAGGCTCAGGACTGTTATGAGAAAACCCTTTTTGTGACGGACGCTACACTGTCTTTCTGCTCCTCGGCTCCCTCTATTTGCAGAACGGAGTGGTCAGACTGTGTGTGAGATCCTCCAGCTGCTACCTGCTTATGTGTACCAACAACATCTAAATTAAAATGCTCTTTATGGACACCGCAGTATGAGAAAGCAAAAACAACATACTTGTGGGCCTGCGAGAGCTCCCCTTCCTGCCTCA
The DNA here is from genome assembly GCA_029465975.1 of Dallia pectoralis. Lineage (NCBI taxonomy): Eukaryota > Metazoa > Chordata > Actinopteri > Esociformes > Umbridae > Dallia > Dallia pectoralis. Next base: position 2,009,013 of record CM055728.1, read on the forward strand.
CCTGGCTTGGACTAGGGATTGCAGGTTACCGGGTAAAAACTAAATGACCAAATGTATTTTCACCATACAAGGCAGTTCTGAATATTGCTAATGATGGTTTGTACGTATCATACACAGCTAGGGGAGCTGACTGAAGCAGAGGACGCCCTGACAAAAGCCAACACCCAGAACAACGGGAATCCAGATGTGTGGGGTTACCTTTCTCTGGTCTGTCTGCAGGTCAGTGGCAACTCTATAAAATACACAAAAACAAACTGTACAATTTATTACAGGCAATGGTTAAGTTCAAAGTTTCCAATGCCTTGCTATGAAATATATTTCTATAGTCCAAACATTATAATGTCAGTATTGTATAATTCCATTTAGGATCTGTGTGGTCATTATACTCTGGATGGATTTTGGAGATGTAAAGAGGTCTTGTTACACATGACTGAGTGCTATCTTTTATAGTGTGTGTGGGGGAGGGCTTTATAGTGTGTTTCATTTCCACACATACATTTTTTAAATATTAATCCATGTCTGTGTGTGGGAGATTCAGTGTGGCCGAAGACTTGAAGCAGAGCAGTCCTACACATATGCCTTGAAAGTTGGTCTTGAAACATTTTATTATTAACTACCTGTTTTCTCCACGTACAGTAATTACATAAAGTAAAGTTACTACTTCACATATTTTAATTTGCTGTGGAACCTACAAGAGCCAATGCTATGTGAGATCAAGGCACTTCAAGATAAAGTTGGCTTTTGAAACCCATGTTTCTCAAAAATAGCAGCCAATGAAAAAAACACAAATATTTATATTGCTAGTTGGCAGTGAATTGTGTGTGTATTATTCATGATTGATTTATACACTTGTCTATATATTTTACATTTTCAGAATGAAAATTATTTTTAAGCACAATGGTTCTAAAGTCTGAACATTTTCCCACAATGTTAATGAACCCAAATGCATGGGTTACATTGAAAAGAAGCACCTCTGTTAAGCCTTCAATTAGAAAACAACTGTCATGTTGACATTATAGATGTATATCCTCCACATCCGGCTAAGATAGGTCATTATTATCATTATTATTAGTGATCATCTTTGGATATTTTAACATAGACTTGGTTAAATGTTTGATTCAGAAAACATCAAGGCAGGCCGTCTGTTTCATATAATGTCTTTGCCCAACCAAAAGCAATTTCCTGCTGCTATTGAGTGCCTCACATGTCCCTTAGTATGAGGGCTTTTGTGGATGTCCCTACACTACCGATCCATATTATTGGTTTAACTTTAGTCACAGTCCCAGGACTGTTTGTGGATGTGTCCCTGTTTCCATCAGCGTAACCACAGTGAAAAGTCCCCCTCTTTCCAGCCTGACTCCCAGGCTGGCACCCTGTCCCACCTGTTTGACTCCTGGATTGTAGTTCTGGTGGCCCATCTTGGCATCCAGAGTAAAGTTCCCAGACTCCTCCAAACTAGTTTGGAGCAATGTTGTGTTGAATCAATAATATGTGTAAATATATATACAATATTGGTTGATCTGGTTACTAGGCGGATGTTAGAACATATTAGAGTTATTTACTAAGTTATGTTGTTTCTTCAAATGTTTATAAATTAAAAAAATATGTTATATATGTCAAGACAATGGTTGACTTGGAATGGAAATGTGCCAGAGCTGTATATTCCAAGTGGATCCATTAGATCCAGTGTCTTTTTGTTATTCCTGTAGAATGTTTTGGTATTTCATTGGTTTCCCTTATTAAATGTGAGGGGAAATGGTACGAGTGAAACGCACTTCAGGACTAATGTGTACAGTGGAAATACAAAAGCTCTGCTTGACTGTTAGGATATTAAAGCATAGAACAAAAATCCTGCACAATCTAACAAGCGCTATTCCACATAACTGACTGATGGCACCTTTATTACCGCAAAATCCCGTCATATAAGTTTCAGCTTTCATAGATCAGTTTACCTAAATCGCATTCCTGTTTGCTATAAACAAGCCTTTTAGCTGCAGATTTAGATCTGGGCAGCCGCCTGGCATAGTTTTTTACCAATACTGTTTAGCAGAGGTGTGGACTCGAGTCATGTGACTTGGACTCGAGTCAGACTCGAGTCATGAATTTGATGACTTCAGACTCGACTTGACAAAATGTACAAAGACTTGCAACTCGACTTGGACTTGAACATCAATGACTCGTGACTTCACTTGGACTTGCGCCTTTTGACTCGAGAAGACTTGCTACTTCCCATGAAAACTGGGGAAGAAAATGTTCACACGGCCGCGCCGCTCTCAGTTTATCTGCATCTGTGAAAAAAAATGCATGCAGAGACCACGCGCGCTGCCTGCACGACATCCAATCACTGTAGTCCCACGTTGTTTTGATTGTACATCCAATCACTGTAGTCCCACGTTGTTTTGATTGGACATCCAATCACTGTAGTCCCACGTTGTTTTGATTGGACATCCAATCACTGTAGTCCCACGTTGTTTTGATTGGACATCCAATCACTGTAGTCCCACGTTGTTTTGATTAGACAGCATCCAAGCAGGCACATTGCAAGACAACCAATGAAGCACAAGCAACAACGCGCCAGTTGGCAAAATGATACCGATTATAGTTTCGTTTGGCTATAAAAATTACGAGGTAGTCGACAAAAAAAGAGTTGCAATTTGCAAAACATGCGGGTCGAAGATTACAGACGGAGCTGCGCACGGGCACGCTCACACGCACACGTCTCTATGGAGTCATTCCAATTATATTATCAGGTTGGTCCAGTTTTTCAGAAGTGATAATTTTGAGGAGTGAGGATTTTATTAATGACATGTTTAAAAAAGTTCAGGCTAAAAGGACCCATGTCTATTTGAAAGTTAAACTGTTTTGCAATATGAGGTTAGGGCTGGACAATAATTCAATATCAATATATATCACGGTAAAAAAAAATCAATAACGGTGATATGATTTCTAAACACATTTTCGATATTTCAATATTTTTGCTGATCTCCAACACGGCAAGTTTAAGCTACAAAATGAGCGCCCATGACCGCAATTCAAACGTGACTGAACGAGCTTCCATAAGTGAGGAGAAAACAGAGAGTTGATATGAGAGGAAAGACTAATTCAGTGGTAGGGAAGTGGTTCAGCTTTCTGAGATCTGATAAACTTCAGGTTTCAGCGTGATGCTGAATGTGCCGGAGAATGAGAGGCTCAAAAGCGCATAAAGCCAACATAGGAGCTTGGATCTTCCGCGTTGACTGGCCCATGACGTCATGATGGACATGCGCTTTTGAGCTTCTCTCTCGTGTCTCTTAAATCCACGGTCACGTAGCGAACTCATGAACTCACCTCTTCATTGTCTAACATGTTCACTAACTTTAAACGATATGTTTATAAGAACAAGTTTTGTTGCAGGAAGTGTTGTGTAAAGAATAATATAATCAGCCTATGTTATTGTTTAAAGTTAAATATATTAATAAGGTCAGTCTCAGAGTCAAATTGCTTATTTGACTTTTATTGTTTGTATAAATGTTAAAATCAAATAAAAGGTGAACTTTAATTTATTTGTACCGTTTTATTTCTAAAATATTATTTCGTTTTATAGGAGGAGGCTCAAAAGACTTGGCAAATGTATTTTTCAGAAGATTGTATACAGACATCCGTTGTGGGTGTTCATGGCATTTTTTCTGAGGCTTTTATATTGTTCATATCGATATCGGAATTATGTCGTATCGACCGAAATTAATAAATATATCGTGATATTAAATGTTTCCATATCGTCCAGCCCTAAGGTCAATACAATACAGGACTGAAGTTGCTGTGCATTGTTCTAGTGCAATATGCTGTTGAAATACAAGCATTTTTTGTGAAATTACATTTTCTGTTTTTTACTGTATTAATGTCATTGTATAAAAAGAGGTTTAAATAAATACAAATCTTACAGACATACATGATTTGTATAAATTCTGTGGTAAGATGACTTGAAATGACTCGAAACTAAAATGGGAGGACTTTGGACTCGACTTGAGACTTGTTGGCTTTGACTTGTGACTCGACTCGGGACTTGCCTCATCTTTGACTCGACTTGACTCGGGACTCGAGGGCAAAGACTTGAGACTTACTTGTGACTTGCATAACAATGACTTTGTCCCACCTCTGCTGTTTAGGCCATATATATATATATATATATATATATATATATATATATATATATATTATAGGCTGTTTATTTACCAATGTATACTGTTTAGGCCATATATATGTATATATATATATACTGTAGGCGGTTTATTTACCAATGTATACTGTTTAGGCCATATATATCTATAGGCTATATACATATACTGTACTCGGTTTATTTACAAATGTATACTCCTATAGGCCACATAAATATATATCAATCAATCAAATTTATTTATAAAGCCCTTTTTACAACAAAGTTGTCACAAAGTGCTTTTACAATCACCAGCCTGAATCCGACAGAGCAAACATCAACAAGTTGAACAAAAAAACAAGTTGAACAAGTTGATACACGGCGGCTAGGAAAAACTCCCTGAAAGTCAGATTTAGGAAGAAACCTAGAGAGGAACCAGGCTCTGAGGGATCACCAGTCCTCGTCTGGCTGGGCTGGGTCAGTTTATGACACTACAACAAGCGAGGTGTGAATATCTGAGAAACAAAATAGTCCGGGATGACCGGGAGGGATAATGGTATATATATATATATATATATATATATATATATATATATATATAGTGTAGGTAGTTTATTTACCAATATATATACTGTATACACTAATTATGTATAGTGTATGTTGTGTTTATGCATAACTCTGCAGTATTTAGACATTGGGTCAATATGACCTAAATCCAATTGATCCATTTAATCGGAACATATAAGGCCACTGTCTAAACTTTAATATTAAAACATTGCACTATTACTACGCCCGTGAGTATTATGACGCATATTGATCGAATCAGATATTTAAATGATGCATATCAGAAACACCTTCAGTGTTTGTGACAGGATGAATTAGACTATAAATAGCCTGGGTGTTTTAAATAGTGACTACTGTCTAGAAGTGTAATCAATGCAGGCATGTTATTTGTTCACATGTGTGTAAATGCAGCAGCTGCATCTGAACCAATAACTGGTGAAAATAAATCTGAACACTTGTTTTTTCAGTCTGCAAATCAAAGACGTTCATCTTTCAAGTGAGAGAAGTAAGTCCATCTTATTTATATTATGGAAGAATACTAATTATTTGTTTTATAGATTCATATGAACAACCGGGTATTTGCTTTTAAACGAGAGCTCCAAACAGCTGTTACAGGGTATTCTGTTGTACGGCTTAGGCAGCAGCTCCACCTTGTGGGGATTTAGGGGTATGTTAACCAGTAACAGGAAGTCAGCACTGGTATGCTACGAGCGCATGTTTGTTATACATAAAGCTACGGTTCGTGACTCGCCGTTTGTGTAGCGTCCTTACTCACCAACGTACAACAACAGCTGGAATATTAAAATACGTACACGAAAATAATCAAAAGTATGTCACACAATTGCTTATTTTAGCCTGTCATTACTTTTTTAAATAATGACAAATGGCAAAGCCAGATTAAGTGACAGGTTATTTAACAGTTTTATTTACTTTTCCCCGATTTTTATAAGGACTAAAGAATGGACCGACGTGCCAGGATGAGCATGTCTTCAACTGATCACACCTATTATTTTACAGGTACAAACCATACATACGTTGTGTTTTTATCCTTAGACCAGATGGCATTAGTTGGTTTTAGAATATAAACCAAGGGTGGGCAAAGTCAGGCCCGCGGGCCGAATCTGGTCATGAGGAAATTCCATCCGGCCCGCGATGGGTATCAAAACAGTTATGAGGGGCCTAGCAAGTCCACTTGGCATGTATCTGAATCTGAATTATTATGAGTAATATTTAATAACACACCCACAGTATAATTGTTTGGTGTATATATTTAAATAGTGTGCTTTTCTGGCCCACTAATCGTTTAGAATTAAGAATATACAAAACAAATGTGGCCCTCCGTATACTTTCACAGCCCTGATGTGGCCCCTGAGCTGAAAAGTTTGCCCTCCATTGATATCTACAATCATTGTTATTGAGGTAAAAATCGATTTGATCCTGTTTGCTCTATTGCAGGATGGAGAGATAAAGAATGTAATTAATCATTCAGGTCGCTGATTCATCATATTACTGAGGGAGAAAAACCGGTCAATGCTTTTGTTTACTGGTTTTCTTTTACGTGAACTCTTGTGAGTTTTGCTTTGGTTTTATGCATTACTTTGACATTCGAGTTGACATTGGTCTTTCTCTATATATGTCCTTAAAACCAATCAGAGTTATGATGTTGAAGAATGTATTTTTGTATGTTTAGAAGATCCAATTGGTATAGAATTAATATGATATGTTAGTTTAACGGTTTTGGTTGAATGATTGCGTCATCTATGAGAACGTAAATGTAAACAAATGCTATGCTGATGATACCCAACTATTTTTCTCATTCCCACAGTCTGAAACCCAGGTGGCATCCCGTATCTCTGCATGTCTGACTGACATCTCGGCCTGGATGTCTGCACACCATCTGAAACTCAACCTAGGTAAAACTGAACTGCTCTTCTTCAAAGGAAGAGCCTGCCCGCTCCAGGATCTGTCCATTACGGTGGACAACGTCACAGTCCCTGCTACCCAATGTGGGAAAAACCTTGGCGTGACCCTTGACAACTCCCTCTCATTTTCTGCACACATCAAGGCGGTGTCCCGGTCTTGCAGGTACATGCTCTACAACATTAGGAAAGTAAGGCCGTATCTTACGCAGGAAGCCGCACAAGTGCTGATCCAGGCACTTATCATCTCCCGTCTCGACTACTGCAACTCCCTTCTGGCTGGTCTCCCAGTGTGCGCCATCAAACCCTTGCAACTCATTCAAAATGCAGCAGCCCGCCTGATCTTCAATCTACCAATGTTCTCCCACGTCACTCAGCTGTTCCGCACACTACACTGGCTCCCGGTCGAAGCACGCATCCACTACAAAACCATGGTGCTAGCCTATGGGGCAACAAGAGGAACCGCCCCCTCCTACATCCAGTCACTAATCAAGCCGTACACACCCACGCGAGCACTTCGTTCTGCCACCTCAGGCGTCTTGGTAGTGCCATCCCTACGGGAGGGCAACTCTCGATCTGCTCAGTCTAAATTGTTCTCCGTGCTTGCCCCGCAATGGTGGAACAACTCCACTCTGGAGATCAGATCATCGGACTCTCTACCAATCTTCAAAAAACGTCTAAAAACATTCCTCTTCAAACTGTACCTCCAGTAGCTCCATGAATGGAGCTCCACAACTCTCGACTGTTTGAAACTTCACTACCGAATCATTCTTCTACGAATCATTCTGCTATCTCTAGCACTTCCCCCTGCACCCACCCAGGAACAATGTACTTATTGCCTTTTTGATGTGTGTTTTAGCTATATGTGAAATGCCTGCACTTATTGTAAGTCGCTCTGGATAAGAGCGTCTGCTAAATGCGCAAAATGTAAATGCAAATGGAAAATAATGTTTTACAATGACATGTCGTATATTTAAACACTTTTATGTGTTTAAGCGTTCTTATATGCACGTGGGTTGTCACATGTTGGTATAACATGTACTCGCAGACATTTTGTGCAGCTGAGTTTATTGTGACTGCATTGTTTTGTGCAGATTGTTTTTTTTTATCGCTGATTCTAGTTGAGTGATTCACCTTTGAACGGCGAGCCAGACCCTGATCTACGATTCAAGAGTCAACGTGATTCAACACGGATCCAAACTGAGAGCTAAGCAATACACACTACTCGGGTAGAAAACACAAAAAAAGGCCTTTACACATATGATTTTACACACACACACACAAGGGATCCAAAAATACTATCGAGACTTTGTTTTTTATTTTATTTCATTGCTGAACTGTAGACTGTAAATTGTGAGAAATTGTTAACTCAAAGTTTTTTGAGTCTTTGTAATAAAAGTGCCGGCTGTTAATTGTTTGCATTTAATGTGGCCCAAATTTCTACTTTTAAATCCTTCTAGAGCCGAACCTAAGCTTTATTCAACCTCTGTTGTGTTTAACACACTCAATCCCTGTTACACATGTGTAACCGGTCTCTTCCTGCCACTGCTAGACTCTGCGTTGTGTTGATTGGATGAAGGAAGACACCGGACACTGGGACTGCTGCTCATGGAGATTTTATTAACACGACGAATGTAGATGATACTGGATGGATTAAAGAAAGAAAACAGCAATGAAGAGTGTTTTCCTGTGTGGTCTAACACCTCTCCTCAGCGCGCTCAAAGCAGACTCAGCACTCACAACAATGATAACATATAAAAAATAATAGAACATGTTGCAAACAAGTGCAAAATAATGAATTAAATTATCACAATTTATAAAAACATACATTACATTCTCCTGCAGCTATTCTAAACCAAGCATCAATTGATAAAGAGGGAAATTAATACATTATGAATGTATTATGAATACATTAGAAAATCAAACAGAAATAAATCATACCTGGATGGATTAAAGAAAGAAAACAGCAATGAAGAGTGTTTTCCTGTGTGTTCTATCACCTGCAGATTACAGACCAGTAATGATTCAATTAGAATCATCACGTTCTATCGACACACACACACATACTCAAAATCACTGTACCCGATAATAAAACTATTGAATCCTATCCATCCATGCACAACACACTTCCTAAGACATTTATAACGGTCTTAATAACAATATTACCGTGTATTATGAACCTTATCAACTTTCTGATAACTTTTATAACTTCTAACAGAAGTGCACCTCTAATTGCTTACCTCTCCTCAGCGCGCTCAAAGCAGACTGAGGACGCAACACGGGAAACCGATAACGACGTCACGACGTCAGCAAAAATACAACACAAAACTTACTTCCCAAATGAATACCAATAATGTCAAAAACCAAATTATAGTGTTTTCCTAACCAAATAAATAAACAAAAATTGACAAGAAAGAAGGATGATTAGTGAAATACATTAATCCTCATTAGGTACATCACTCATGAATATTAACATCCGTCACACATGTAACACTTAAATGGTTGAATAAGTAAATGATGGCACCATAAACAAGAAACTAAGAAAGTTCTTTATATTTCCCCAGATCGCAAACGACTGCAAGTTGCACCTGGTTCCTCCAACACCACGCCCCAGCAAATTAGTGACTGAAGCCCTGCAAGCTGACCAGGTCCCTAAACACTGTCCGTCGCTGCCACCGTCTGCCCCCGATAGCTCAGGCCATCCCCCTGGTGCAGGCCAGTGCAGAGACCAAACTCCCTGCCCTAAAGACTCAGACTTCCAGAGACAGGTATTGTAGTCTTGTGACCTCTTAAAATGCCTCCACATGGCTGTTGTTAATGAATTATTTACTGGCCAAAATATGCACAATATGAACCATGAAATGAATCATAATGTAATGTCTTAGCTTTTCTTTCTCCACCTAGTACAAACAGAAACTCTGTGCTCTGCCCTCAGGAAGCTGTTTAGGGGTCATGTGAAGACCGTGTGGGACTATAGCGCGACCATGAACAGCTCGCCCCTGCAGCCTTTGCTGAATCTCACTGCTGATGGAGATGAACAAAAAGGTGAATGTCCTCAGTTGTGTCTGTCAATGGGTATCACTTAATACATGTGACCCAGTTAGCACTAGAAGCGCCAGAGCTGTTTTCACTCCTTAAATCGCCAGAGCCCCGCGCCCGCTGGCGTCATTAGCATACGAATCATCCCAATTAGCACCTACATTCTCATCCGCAGCTTCACCATCCATTCACCGAGTAACTTGCCATCCATCTACAGCATCAGATAATCTACTGTGTTATCATCCTGAATTAAATGAATTACGATGAATTATGAAGTAAAACATTTTAATAAAATAGTATGTTTTTATTGTCTTATGTAGGCCTAACCATAGAATACTAATATAAAACCATGATTTTAAAATGCACAAGCTATGACATTTAAATTTCTAAAAATCGAATAAATGAAAATCCATCAATCTGTATGTCCTATTTTGATGTAGTAAATGCTGAAATATTTTAGATCACAAGCGATGTGCAATCAAATGATTTGCGCATGATTGGCCGTATATAGACATATTGCAACACAGACTCTTAAAATAAAAACATTAGGCTACAGTGTATAATTCTATCGTTTTTATTTGTAAAATGTATTATAGTAATTACAGTCCAGTAACTAAGGCACTGTAGACAATAAAACACGTATTTTAGAACACAGTTTGTATATTGGTCACGGTCAGGCTGTATATGAATGGGCTAGATGAATGGGCCGTACGGATGAAAATATCTAGGGAACCTTTAAGGCTTGCCAGAGGAGACGCATTAAAAAGTGTTAATCAATATATCTTAACCAATTGCAAATAAATACCAGATGCACTTAAATCCATTTGTTGTCTTATATGAATGTACTTCCGCTACAAAGCAGGAACTAAATCCTTGAAAGTTAGAGAATGGGCACAGGCTTGGTTCCAGGAAAAGGTGATTGAGGTGGTTTTTAGAAATAATGAGGCGGCTATTATTTTTGTATTTAAACCCTAAAATGGGAGGGCATACAATGCAACTGAGGGCTATCATTAAAGGTGTCTTAAATATCTGGTCGCCAGCCACTATAGATTAAAGATTTTGCCATTCTTCAGGATGGTACTTCAGTAATGAGACAAAGTACTCTTAGGTCTTCGTGTTGGAGGACTCCCTTCTTTGGCATCTCCTTGTTTGATCTCAGCCGTCTCCCCAAAATGGCTCTCTGGAGGTCCGGGATGTAGAGGTTTTATTACAACTGTTGGTATCTGAAAGGTTAGAAATGATCAGTGACAATTGGTAACAAAAGGAAAATAACAAAATATAAATGCCATTAAACACACACTAAGATAATTATCTAGGTATTGTGGCTATTCCAATCCCTGTCACCAACATCCTCTTTCTTATATCACATTCATCCATACTGTGTAGACGACAGCCACAAACGTATTGTATAACAACTGACCTGGGATATTGGCACTTGTCTGGGTCGACAACCATGGTCTCTAATTAGCAGGCAGTGAACAGGTTTGCAAGGACCACGATAATGGACTAACACAAACAGCGTCTTACATCTTGTTGCGTTGAGCACAGCTGGTTGGTGGTTGTGGAGTTTGTAGTCCAAAGCTTTTCTAAACCAGACGCAGCCTTGCAAAAATTCAATTTTACACTCTTACCACTGGAAATAAAAGACATTGATAACATTACTGGTATAGTCATCTATCCACAATCTCCAATTATGTAGAATGACCAGGGATCACTGCATTGGTTATTCTCTATAATTGTAATACCTTAACTGCATACACTCGATCTAACAAAACCATGGAAAACATCAAGAAAATTATATTTGGATTGCCAAAATGAAAGCAGATTCTGCTCCAATAGTGAAAAATGTGGTGCTGGATGTGTCAACCCATGTCTGTAGTTAAGTCATATTGGGCTGCCACCGTGTTGTGTCCTTTTAATTACTGTTATTCAACACAGAGGGCGCTAGAGTGAATAGTGATACTTGGTGATGTGGAGATAGGAGAATAAATATGCAAGTAATGTGATACACGTCTCTCAGCTATTACTTTACCTACTTTACAAAATACAACATTTTGGCGACGAGGATGGCTATTAACATGCCTTTACCTACACCGTTCATGCCTTGCCCAGGCGAACCGGCTATTCCTTTCCCGACATGGGGATGTTTGAAAACTATATGTTAGTGATCGATGCTAATGGGGAGAAGTGGCCTGAGGCAAGAAAGCGCGCTGTCCTTCTCCATGCACTTGGAGTTGAGGGACAAAGACTATTTTACGCCGAATACAGGTACTACATATGCTACTGCAGAGGATAGTCTTACTAACTATTTCCTTCCTAAAGTAAACGTGATTGCGAAACGTCACAAAATTTGCCAGAGGGCACAGCGACCTGATGAGTCGATAAATCATTACGTGAAATGGTGGCATTGTGTGATTTTGGTGTGATGGAGGAGCAGATGCTTCGTGATCAACTGATACACGCATACGCGGCAGACTTTTGTTAGAGGCGGATCTGACACTGGAAAAAGCTACTTCGTTAGCCATGCAGATTGAGGCTGGACTAAAGAATGCGGGTCCACTCCGACGGTACTACCGTCACTACTACGCCGGGTACTGCTGTGTAGGTGGGGGCAATACATAAACAACAATGGAAGGACCGCCAAAAAGCACAAAAGACTACGCCATCAATGGCGTCTACTGCTAGTCGTCGCTCCTGCTACCGATGTGGATCCACAATCATCTAGCAAACAAACCATCATATCCTGCTGTTAAAGTGACATGCAAATTCCTGTGGAAAAGTTGACATTTTTCAAAAATTTGTAGATCTGGACACAGAGAGGTGCGGGAAATAGTGATAAACGAACTGACTGTGCGTTTTTTTTCTTCCTTTTTTATCATCTCTTTTTTTGTTTATATATTGTGTATTTTTCATATCTCGTGCATTTTTCATACCTCGTGTTGTTTTCATGTCTTGTGTATTTTTCATATCTCGTGTTTTTTTCATGTCTTGTATATTTTTATATGTTGTGTATTTTTCATATCTGGGGTTGCTTTCATGTGTTGTGCATTTTTATATTTTTCATTTCTCCTGTTCTACCGAGTACCATTTGGTTTGCTCCCCATGTTCTATTAAGTACTGTTTGGTTGAGCATCACTCCTGCGCCTGGCAAAATATAGACAAAATATAAATAATCCAATCACGTATACAACTATTTTATTCCCACTACTGAAATTATTGTAAAAATTTAACAAATAATGCATCTGGTTCGCGCCTTGTCAGTTGGTTTGTTAAATCCTCAGCTTTTACATGCCAATGCCTTGTCAGTTGGTTTGTTAAATCCCCAGCTTTTACATGCCAATGCCTTGTGAGTTGGTTTGTTAAATCCTCAGCTTTTACATGCCAATGCCTTGTGAGTTGGTTTGTTAAATCCTCAGCTTTTTCATGCCAATGCCTTGTGAGTTGGTTTGTTAAATCCTCAGCTTTTACATGCCAATGCCTTGTGAGTTGGTTTGTTAAATCCTCAGCTTTTTCATGCCAATGCCTTGTGCGTTGGTTTGTTAAATCCTCAGCTTTTACATGCCAATGCCTTGTGAGTTAGTTTGTTAAATCCTCAGCTTTTACATGCCAATGCCTTGTGAGTTGGTTTGTTAAATCCTCAGCTTTTTCATGCCAATGCCTTGTGAGTTGGTTTGTTAAATCCTCAGCTTTTACATGCCAATGCCTTGTGAGTTGGTTTGTTAAATCCTCAGCTTTTTCATGCCAATGCCTTGTGCGTTGGTTTGTTAAATCCTCAGCTTTTTCATGCCAATGCCTTGTGAGTTGGTTTGTTAAATCCTCAGCTTTTTCATGCCAATGCCTTGTGCGTTGGTTTGTTAAATCCTCAGCTTTTACATGCCAATGCCTTGTGCGTTGGTTTGTTAAATCCTCAGCTTTTACATGCCAATGCCTTGTGCGTTGGTTTGTTAAATCCTCAGCTTTTTCATGCCAATGCCTTGTGCGTTGGTTTGTTAAATCCTCAGCTTTTACATGCCAATGCCTTGTGCGTTGGTTTGTTAAATCCTCAGCTTTTACATGCCAGTGCCTTGTGCGTTGGTTTGTTAAATCCTCAGCTTTTACATGCCAATGCCTTGTGAGTTAGTTTGTTAAATCCTCATCTTTTTCTGAAAGTTCTGCTGATGCTGTAATTTCATTTTAGGAAGTCTGGGAATTTCTAATCATTATTTCTGTTTATCGTGCAATGAGTTAAATCTGACAGCTTAGTTTATTGTGAGGACATCTGAAATTAATAGTACATAAGTATCCAGACTTCAAAATCCTGGATCATGCAATATGAATAATGTGCACATTATATAACAGTTGTCATGGAAATGCAACAACAGAACATGATTGTGTTTAAAACCGTGTCTTTGTTATAAACAAATACATCAGTGGTAATGCATATTGGAGAATTGTATCAGAGGTAGCATATACAGACAGCAGTGTGTGTGAAATGTCCGTGTCTGTCATAAGTGGAAGCAAGTGTAGGCTGATCAATTAAGTGTCTGTGTTTGTCATTTATAAGTGGAAGCAAGTGTAGGCTGATCAATTAAGTGTCTGTGTTTGTCATTTGTCAGCCGTAGTGTATATAGCCTGGTATCTTAAATGTTTGTGTTGTTTGTTCTCCATTGTAACCTGGGAAAACCCAGAGTCTCTTAGAGCTGCCATGTAATCCTCTGGATACCAGCTTTCCCCGGATAACTGCAGTATGGGATTTAGGATGAGCATTCTGTTCAGGATTAGAGTGGTCACCATCAGACCTCCTAATAGAGAGAGAGAGACAGGATTAGAGTGGTCACCATCAGACCTCCTAATAGAGAGAGAGAGACAGGATTAGAGTGGTCACCATCAGACCCCCTAATAGAGAGAGAGAGACAGGATTAGAGTGGTCACCATCAGACCTCCTAATAGAGAGAGAGAGAGACAGGATTAGAGTGGTCACCATCAGACCTCCTAATAGAGAGAGAGAGAGACAGGATTAGAGTGGTCACCATCAGACCTCCTAATAGAGAGAGAGAGAGACAGGATTAGAGTGGTCACCATCAGACCTCCTAATAGAGAGAGAGAGACAGGATTAGAGTGGTCACCATCAGACCTCCTAATAGAGAGAGAGAGAGACAGGATTAGAGTGGTCACCATCAGACCTCCTAATAGAGAGACAGGATTAGAGTGGTCACCATCTGACCTCCTAATAGAGAGAGAGAGAGACAGGATTAGAGTGGTCACCATCAGACCTCCTAATAGAGAGACAGGATTAGAGTGGTCACCATCTGACCTCCTAATAGAGAGACAGGATTAGAGTGGTCACCATCAGACCTCCTAATAGAGAGACAGGATTAGAGTGGTCACCATCAGACCTCCTAATAGAGAGACAGGATTAGAGTGGTCACCATCAGACCTCCTAATAGAGAGAGACATTCTGGATTATAACAGAAATATATACACACACCAACACACACTTTTAACCCTAAACCACACACACACACACTATTAACCCCTCTCTATTAATCACAACTAGTTCTGTCACCTGGTTTCATGACTCTGTGTATCTCTGCAGCTGCCTTCCTATGGTTGGTCCAGTAGTAGTAGCAGTTACAGTGAAACACCTTGTCCACTGAATTATCAGCTATAGGCATGTTCATCAAATCACAGTGGTACAGAGATACTTTCCCACTGGAAACCAGATCCTTCAGACGATCACCTGCCATCTAAAGAGGAGTAGAGGGGAGATTATGTCAATCATAATTCCACAGTAGTGTTGGAGTAATAAACAGTTGTTACATTTAACCCAAATGTGTGAATACAACTTGGAGTAATAGACAGTTGTTACATTTAACCCAAATGCGTCAATACAACTTGGAGTAATAAACAGTTGTTACATTTAACCCAAATGTGTCAATACAACTTGGAGTAATACACAGTTGTTACATTTAACCCAAATGCGTCAATACAACCTGGAGTAATAAACAGTTGTTACATTTAACCCAAATGCGTCAATACAACTTGGAATAATAAACAGTTGTTACATTTAACCCAAATGTGTCAATACTACTTGGAGTAATAAACAGTTGTTACATTTAACCCAAATGCGTCAATACAACTTGGAGTAATAAACAGTTGTTACATTTAACCCAAATGTGTCAATACAACTTGGAGTAATAAACAGTTGTTACATTTAACCCAAATGTGTCAATACAACTTGGAGTAATAAACCATTGTTACATTTATCCCAAATGTGTCAATACAACTTGGAGTAATAAACAGTTGTTACATTTAACCCAAATGTGTCAATACAACTTGGAGTAATAAACCGTTGTTACATTTAACCCAAATGTGTCAATACAACTTGGAGTAATAAACCGTTGTTACATTTAACCCAAATGTGTCAATACAACTTGGAGTAATAAACCGTTGTTACATTTATCCCAAATGTGTCAATACAACTTGGAGTAATAGACAGTTGTTACATTTAACCCAAATGTGTCAATACAACTTGGAGTAATAGACAGTTGTTACATTTAACCCAAATGTGTCAATACAACTTGGAGTAATAAACAGTTGTTACATTTAACCCAAATGTGTCAATACAACTTGGAGTAATAAACAGTTGTTACATTTAACCCAAATGTGTCAATACAACTTGGAGTAATAAACAGTTGTTACATTTAACCCAAATGCGTCAATACAACTTGGAGTAATAAACAGTTGTTACATTTAACCCAAATGTGTGAATACAACTTGGAGTAATAGACAGTTGTTACATTTAACCAAAATGCGTCAATACAACTTAGAGTAATAAACAGTTGTTACATTTAACCCAAATGCGTCAATACAACTTGGAGTAATAAACAGTTGTTACATTTAACCCAAATGTGTCAATACTACTTGGAGTAATAAACAGTTGTTACATTTAACCCAAATGCGTCAATACAACTTGGAGTAATAAACAGTTGTTACATTTAACCCAAATGTGTCAATACAACTTGGAGTAATAAACAGTTGTTACATTTAACCCAAATGTGTCAATACAACTTGGAGTAATAAACCATTGTTACATTTATCCCAAATGTGTCAATACAACTTGGAGTAATAAACAGTTGTTACATTTAACCCAAATGTGTCAATACAACTTGGAGTAATAAACCGTTGTTACATTTAACCCAAATGTGTCAATACAACTTGGAGTAATAAACCGTTGTTACATTTAACCCAAATGTGTCAATACAACTTGGAGTAATAAACCGTTGTTACATTTATCCCAAATGTGTCAATACAACTTGGAGTAATAGACAGTTGTTACATTTAACCCAAATGTGTCAATACAACTTGGAGTAATAGACAGTTGTTACATTTAACCCAAATGTGTCAATACAACTTGGAGTAATAAACAGTTGTTACATTTAACCCAAATGTGTCAATACAACTTGGAGTAATAAACAGTTGTTACATTTAACCCAAATGTGTCAATACAACTTGGAGTAATAAACAGTTGTTACATTTAACCCAAATGCGTCAATACAACTTGGAGTAATAAACAGTTGTTACATTTAACCCAAATGTGTGAATACAACTTGGAGTAATAGACAGTTGTTACATTTAACCAAAATGCGTCAATACAACTTAGAGTAATAAACAGTTGTTACATTTAACCCAAATGCGTCAATACAACTTGGAGTAATAAACAGTTGTTACATTTAACCCAAATGTGTCAATACTACTTGGAGTAATAAACAGTTGTTACATTTAACCCAAATGCGTCAATACAACTTGGAGTAATAAACAGTTGTTACATTTAACCCAAATGTGTCAATACAACTTGGAGTAATAAACAGTTGTTACATTTAACCCAAATGTGTCAATACAACTTGGAGTAATAAACAGTTGTTACATTTAACCCAAATGTGTCAATACAACTTGGAGTAATAAACAGTTGTTACATTTAACCCAAATGTGTCAATACAACTTGGGAAATCTGGTATCAGATTTCATGTACCAGAAGTCCCCCAACTCCACATACACATTAGCGTATTCTGGTTCTCACCTGGTACATGTACCAGAAGTCCCCTAACTCCACATACACATTAGCGTATTCTGGTTCTCACCTGGTACATGTACCAGAAGTCCCCTAACTCCACATACACATTAGTGTATTCTGGTTCTCACCTGGTACATGTACCAGAAGTCCCCTAACTCCACATAAGCGTATTCTGGTTCTCACCTGGTACATGTACCAGAAGTCCCCTAACTCCACATACACATTAGTGTATTCTGGTTCTCACCTGGTACATGTACCAGAAGTCCCCTAACTCCACATACACATTAGCGTATTCTGGTTCTCACCTGGTACATGTACCAGAAGTCCCCTAACTCCACATACACATTAGCGTATTCTGGTTCTCACCTGGTACATGTACCAGAAGTCCCCTAACTCCACATACACATGAGTGTATTCTGGTTCTCACCTGGTACATGTACCAGAAGTCCCCTAACTCCACATACACATTAGCATATTCTGGATCTGACCTGGTACATGTACCAGAAGTCCCCTAACTCCACATACACATGAGCGTATTCTGGTTCTCACCTGGTGCATGTATAGAGAGATGTCCACTCCCAGGAGTTTCCCTGTGGGTTCAGTCAATAGAGGTGCAGCAGCCTCCAGGCCCAGACCCAGTCCATGACCCAGCTCCAACACAGTATCTCCTGGCTGGATCCCACTCAGAGATACTGCACTGACCTCCATCCATCTGTTATGGTACTTCAGAAACATAGTGGCCAGCCAACCATACAGCGACCTGGTCGGATGACCCAGCTGCTGACCCAGCTTCTGACCTACTGTCATCTACAGGGGGGGGGGGGTGACGTGGTGACGTGAAATAGGACAAAGAATGCATGTACCAAAATGTTAATTAGCTGTCTAATAGATCCCACCCACTGACTGGTACCATGACAACAAGTTTATTAGTTATATTCACTTCACCTGTCAGTGGGCACAATGTTATGGCTTATCATAGCAAATGAAACCGTTTGTGTTTCTGAATAGGTTGAAGCACAACTACAAGACACAATCTAACCTGAACATGTTTACCTTTTAGCAATTGACCTCAAAACAATGGTTGGCAAACAGGAAACGATCTGAGCTTTTTTAACGATGCGTGCAAATGTTTTTGTAGAACCCTCTTCTCATATTTATGTCTTTATATACCATCACTCTGTTACGGCATCGAGACCTTGGAACTTGCTCTGTAATGCCAAGCTGTACATTCTGGTGGATGATTGACAGAAACAGAGTTTACTTGAACATCTGAGGTAATCAATTATTTAAAAAATACACAGAAATTATCAGACAGGGCCAAGATAAGGCGAAAAAATGTGCAGGACAACAAACAGTTACACAATAAATACACAGAACATAAGAGTGCAAATAGCAATGGGACACAATAAGGCAATACAGGGTCAAGTTATACAGGATGTGTGGTTCCAAAGAGCAGCATTAATAAGGCAATAGCAAATATATAAAAAAAATAAAATGTGTATCTATATACAGGATGTACACAGATTAAAGGGTGTCTAGCAGGTAGGTCATTTGAGTGCATGGATTATATGACTGGTCGTTTAGTATTTACTGTTCTTTAGAACTTCCCTGATTTGCTTCGTCCCACACACTGTAACGATCTGCCCCTAGGGCAGATGACCAGGAGCAGACACAGGCGCAGAGAATGCTTTTAAACAAAGGTGTATTCACTCAGGCAGGCACTGAACTCAAACTTCAATAACAAGAGAAACACAAAACCAAAAGTCAAACGCAGGAAGTTCATAAAACAGGATAACAGTGATCACTAAAACACAAGGAACAAATACATGCAAACAAACCAGAAGAACACAAACCAACGTGAGAACAGAAAACATACCTTCAATAATGCCCCGACACTGACTAACTGAAAACCCCCAACCTATATACAACACTAACGACCAACAGAAAACAGGTGTGCAAGCACCTCAGGTGTTCATGATAGTCCTTGATTTTCCCTCTCATCTGACAGTTAGGCAGTGTGTTGCAGCAACTTCCTGCCTTTTGTTTGGAGCTAGCACTGGCAATTTGCTGCCTCCTGGGGGTGTGGTCTTCTCTCCCTATGTTGCCTCCAATTAGGGTGTAATTGGGTACAATACTTGTGTCCAAGTGGTCATAGAGCGGCAGCTTCTAGGGGCATCTTGTCTAGTGGCTTTGTTGTCTCCTGCAACTAAGACTGTCTCCGAAACAAAGACGGCTCTGCTGAGTTGTTCTGCGGAGTTATTCGAGGAAGGTAAGCAAGACAGGCTTGGCGATACAATACATTCAGAGTAAGTACTACACTTCATATTCTTTATACAAAAAAACAAACAAACAATTCTAACCCCACTCGTCTACTAATCACCTCTGAAATGTGTATGCTTCCCATCCCATCCATAGTGACTGCTCGGCGTCCATATAGACCTACTCTATACCGGAGGCGCATTCGGTCCAATCTAACCACCCTTGTGTGCACCTCCTTTGCAGAGTACCTAATTTCGGGTAGTGTCTGGAACTGTCGATCGGCTGTCAACAAGACCGAATTCATCTCGGCTTACGCTGTCCTCCAAGACCTTGATTTTCTGGCTCTGACTGAGACCTGGATTACCCCCGAAAACACTGCTTCCTTGGCTGCCCTTTCGTCATCCAGCCATGTGTTTTCCCACAGTCCTAGAACTTCCGGTCGTCGCGGAGGCGGAACAGGGCTTCTCATTTCAGCTAAATGGAGATTCTCTCCCTTCCCCCTCCCTCACCTTTCCCCTTCCTCGTTTGAATTCCATGCTGTCCGTGTGACGTTTCCATTCAATATTAATATAATTGTCCTCTACCGTCCACCGGGAGCCCCCGGGGTCTTTCTCGAAGAGCTCGACACCCTGATTAGCGAATTTCCCGATGACGACACACCGCTTGTCCTGCTAGGTGACTTCAACCTGCCAACGACCACATTCAACACCTTCTTAGGCTCATCCGTCCTACCCCTCCTCTCATCGTTCGGCCTCAGCCTCACCCAGTCAACGGCGACTCACATCGCAGGCAATGTGTTGGACCTTGTCTTCACCAGATGCTGCCCGCTGACCAACTTTAAGACCACACCCCACCGCTATCGGACCACTTCCTAGTCTCATTTTCCCTCTCCCTCTCTTCTCGTGCATCATCAACTCCCAGCCTGGTGGTGGGTCGCATGAACACACGATCCCTCTCCCCATCTGATCTTGCTTGTTCTTTCATCCCTCCCGTCTCCCGAATCCTTCTCCCTCCTGTCTACGGAATCTGCCTCTTCCACCCTTCTAGCATCGCTATCTACATCCTATGACTCGCTCTGCACTCTTTCCTCCCAGCCAGCCCGAGCCGCACGTCCTGTGCCGTGGCTAAATGAAACCCTACGTAGCCACAGGAGAGAACTTCGTGCAGCCGAGCGGAAATGGAGATTCGACAACATTCGAGCATCATTCACCCATCCGCCAGAAATCGCTATTTCCCCTCACACTGACTCTGTCCCTGGTCTGAGTTCCTTCTCCACGCTCAGTCTGGAAGACACCCTGCAACTGGTCCAATCCAGCTGTCCGACAACATGCCCGCTTGACCCTATCCCTTCCCCACTCCTCCAGTCCATCTCCACGGACCTTCTTCCATATCTCACATCTCTAATAAACACTTCTCTAAACTCAGGATGTGTCCCTTCTGACTTCAAGATGGCCAGAGTGACTCCGCTCCTCAAGAAACCGTCTCTCGACCCGTCGGATGTCAACAACTACAGACCTGTGTCCCTGTTGTCCTTCCTTTCCAAAACGCTTGAACGCGTCGTAGCTGACCAACTGTCCTCCTACCTCTCGCAGAACAATCTCCTGGACCCTAACCAGTTAGGATTCAAGACGGGCCACTCAACTGAAACAGCGCTGCTCTGTGTAACTGAAGCCCTACGCAAGGCCCAAGCCAACTCTCTCTCCTCTGTTCTCATTCTACTAGACCTATCTGCTGCCTTCGACACAGTAAACCATCAGATCCTGCTCTCCACCCTCTCTGACCTGGGGATCTCAGGAGCGGTGCATTCCTGGTTTTCCTCGTACTTGTCGGACCGTTTTTACCAGGTGGTGTGGCGAGGCTCGCCGTCGAACATGCAGCCCCTGATCACTGGGGTCCCCCAAGGATCGGTCCTAGGCCCTCTCCTTTTCTCCTTATACACCCGGTCTCTTGGCTCTGTCATATCCTCACAAGGCCTCTCCTATCACTGCTATGCTGATGATACCCAACTATTTTTCTCATTCCCACAGTCTGAAACCCAGGTGGCATCCCGTATCTCTGCATGTCTGACTGACATCTCGGCCTGGATGTCTGCACACCATCTGAAACTCAACCTAGGTAAAACTGAACTGCTCTTCTTCAAAGGAAGAGCCTGTCCGCTCCAGGATCTGTCCATTACGGTGGACAACGTCACAGTCCCTGCTACCCAATGTGGGAAAAACCTTGGCGTGACCCTTGACAACTCCCTCTCATTTTCTGCACACATCAAGGCGGTGTCCCGGTCTTGCAGGTACATGATCTACAACATTCGGAAAGTAAGGCCGTATCTTACGCAGGAAGCCGCACAAGTGCTGATCCAGGCACTTATCATCTCCCGTCTCGACTACTGCAACTCCCTTCTGGCTGGTCTCCCAGTGTGCGCCATCAAACCCTTGCAACTCATTCAAAATGCAGCAGCCCGCCTGATCTTCAATCTACCAATGTTCTCCCACGTCACTCAGCTGTTCCGCACACTACACTGGCTCCGGTCGAAGCACGCATCCACTACAAAACCATGGTGCTAGCCTATGGGGCAACAAGAGGAACCGCCCCCTCCTACATCCAGTCACTAATCAAGCCGTACACACCCACGCGAGCACTTCGTTCTGCCACCTCAGGCGTCTTGGTAGTGCCATCCCTACGGGAGGGGCAACTCTCGATCTGCTCAGTCTAAATTGTTCTCCGTGCTTGCCCCGCAATGGTGGAACAACTCCACTCTGGAGATCAGATCATCGGACTCTCTACCAATCTTCAAAAAACGTCTAAAAACATTCCTCTTCAAACTGTACCTCCAGTAGCTCCATGAATGGAGCTCCACAACTCTCGACTGTTTGAAACTTCACTACCGAATCATTCTGCTATCTCTAGCACTTCCCCCTGCACCCACCCAGGAACAATGTACTTATTGCCTTTTTGATGTGTGTTTTAGCTATATGTGAAATGCCTGCACTTATTGTAAGTCGCTCTGGATAAGAGCGTCTGCTAAATGCGCAAAATGTAAATGTAAATGTACTATATGCAGGTTGCTATGTTTGTTAATAGGCTGGTTACTTTCTGTACTATAGGCAGGTTACATGCTGTACTATAGGCAAGTTCACGCTGTACTATAGACAGGTTACATGCTGTTGTCATGATTCACGGGTGTGTTCTGTGGGTTCATATGTTGGGTTCTTGTGTGTGCTTGTTTCTGTCTCCATCTTGTGGTTGTTCTTATAGTTTCTTCCTGGTGCCTGCCCTTCCCTTGTCATTTGTTCCTGCCATGTTACTCACCTGTTGCTTGTTAGTCCTCGTTATGTTTAGTATTTAGTCTCCCCTGTGTCACTGTGTGAGTGTCGGGCATTGTTTAAGGTACGTTGTCTCTGTGTCGTTGTTGCTTGTTCTGTTGTTACTTTTATGTTTGCTGGTTCTGTGTTTCGTAGACGTTTTATGTTTACTGTTGGATGTGGTGTTCAGTTACCTGCTTTATGTTCCCAGTTTGATTGTTTATCCATGTTCTCTGTGATGTTTATGTTCATTGTGTGTTTAGTTTGTTATCTTGTTCTGGCATCTTCCTCTGTTTGACCGTTTGTTTTGTTCTTTTGTATTGTTTAAGCTCCCCGGTCGTAAGGACTCCTCGTGTGTGCCTGTTTGCCTGTCCTGAGTTTAATAAACCCCACTTCAAAAAGCACCTCTGCGCTTGTGTCCCCAATTGCTTGGAAGCCCAACGATTACAGAATGCCCGACCCAAAAGGAAGGACACAGCAGGGTGCAGTATCATGGGCCAGCCTACGGCTCGAAAACCCCGACGAGGGGTTCATGCACGGGCTCTACATGGA
>CM055728.1:2033329-2123329 GCA_029465975.1 Dallia pectoralis
CCATTTATGGCCTCTAAGGTTTTGTCTATTGCACTCCTCTATTGCTATCAATCTTAAGCTGTCTGTGGTTTTCTGTCCTAGCCTCCCTGTCAAGCTCACTGTCTATGACTCGGTCTGTTGGCACTCTGTAGCTTTTTATGTGACTATTGCACTAACATTTTAGAAGACCAAACAGTTTGTCAGTCTCACTGCGTCTGACTCACACATCGACTCTCTTCTTACTTGAACACATCATCTGGCACAATGGCACTGGCACTGTGACAGGCTTGTTTGTTCGCGTGTGTGTGTGTGTGTGTGTGTTAGAGACAGAGTGGGTGGCAGATATCAGAAAATAATTACAGGAACAGTAAACGAGAAAACAAAAAAAATACTCCCAACAAAGCCACATATGGACAGGGGTGGTTAATATCAAAATAAGTTTGCGAACTGTTGTTTAAATTTAAATAGATAGCAAGTAACAAGAAACTGGTACGAAGAGCAACTACAGAAACGGATATAACTTCTTAAATTGCTAATACTTGGATACGTTTTGTTTGTCCACATTAGTTGAAGACATTGACTGAACCTCACAGTTATAATACGAATCAGCATGACATGTCGATGTGGTTTATTTACCAGTCTTGTCACAGCGCTGTTAGCCTGGTCCTATCGATGGAGTGTGAACTACTTTAAAACCAATATAGACTATTGGAAATAACCTTGTATCTTACGCCAAATTCAGCGAGCACCATAATTCATAGGACAGTGATCATTATTTTGGTTCGGTACACTAGAACTTAAAGTTAGAAATGATAGCACTGTCAACATGACTGCTTTTTATGATTGCATCTAGTTACAACATTTATATATCATATTCCAGTACTAATAACTGATTCGATTCCTTGCCATTTGAACAACCACACACATGAACTTTGACCCTCGGGGGAAAGACATTAAGGAACACCATTGAATGTAAAGAGAAGTCAAAGATTGATGTAATGGTTTTAGTCTGCGCTGAATGTTCAAAGGCATCCTCAGATCCGTGTATAAAACAAATAAAACTTATTTCATCTGTACCTTTTCCACTTTAAAATGAGTTGCACTTTCTCACTCACTCTGCCTGTAATATATCTCCTTCTGTCCGTTGCCCATCTTAGTTTCTCTCACTTTCTAATCGGTTTTACTCTTTCCTTAGAAGTCCTCTGGGATTACTCCCACTGTTAGTGTGTAAAGGGCAGACTAGCAGTTGGTAAAGCAGTACTGTAAAAGCACAGGATATCTTGAGAATCACTCACTCTCCCAGGGTTTTCTTAAATACACAGAGGACACAATTTGGAACTGTGTGTCTGTGCCTTTATACCAATGTTCAGGATCCAAAGTTATCTTCTGAATCCCAAGCCAAATTACATGCCTTATTCAAAGCAGGTATACAATTCCAAGCCGTGGAGGACAATGCGTGTTACATCCGCCTGCATTGTGTTCTGAAATCAATACATCCAAACTCAGCACAGCTAAGAGGACAGACAAAGTGACACACAAGTACAAACACAGATGTGTCTCCCCTTACCCGAGTGTTGTCATAGTAACGATGGTGTACCAAAAGGAAGCCGGGATGCTGGTGAATTTGCTCGACGTCGAACCTTTCTCAGCGTAGAACATCACCGTGGCAAAGATGATGATCGCCATGGTGAGGGAGAACAGGAGGAACCCCAGCTCTGAAGCGCAGCTCTTTAGCGTGTAGCCCAGGATGCGGAGCCCCTGAGAGTGGCGGGAAAACTTGAAAATACGGAATACCCGGAAGACCCGTAGTGTCACAAAGGCCCCGCTCACGTCCTCGTTGTCCGTCATCACCAGGCCAATGTAGTAAGGCAAGATGGCCACCACATCGATGATGCTCATCACGCTTCGCATAAAGCGGTATCGGCTCGGAGCCGCAAACAGCCTCATGAGGTACTCCACGGTGAAAATGAGGACGCAGGCCGTGTCCATGCAGAAGAAAGCTACGGTGTAGCGCTCGCCGCACGGCACCTCCTTGGTGTTGGGGCTGGTACCGCAGGGAACTGTCTCCACCACGTTCGTCAGAACCGAAATGGCAATGAAGAACCCCGTCACATAGTAGAACACCAGGGCCATGGTGGAGGTGTGGGGGTTCTCAAACGCCCTCCACATGGTCTCTCTGTACGTCATATTTGGAAGCTTGGCGTCTTTCTTGTCCTCGTCATCGTCCATCAGTCTCTCTTGGTTCTCACGCCTACGGTCCTTGTATTCTTCATAGCAGCAGTCACCGATGATCTCCGGAATTATTCCGAAAAAGGTGAGCTCTTCATCATATGCCGAAATGCACTCGGAGCGGGGATAATGAAGCTTACCTGTGCGGTAGAAGTTTAGAACAGCGCGGAACACGTCCGGGTCTCTGTCAAAGAAATACTCTTTGGTATCCTCATTGTAAAAGAACTCTTTCTCTGAGCTGCCAAGCAGTGTGTCTGGGTATCTATCCAGAGTATTCCTCCAGGTCTCGAAGCGCCGTCCACTGACGTTGAGGATGATGAGCTCGTCTGCACGTTTGTTCTTCTCGATGGGAGCAATGGGCATTGGCAGGTTGGCAACGGGCATCCAGCCGATTGCAGCAGCCCGGGCAAAGGGCAGCCATGCCGCTACTCCCGTCGTCATGCTGAGTCCGACTCGGGGCGAGGACGTTCACAACGAGCTTATCTTGTGCTCATTCACTATTTCAAAAGGGGTGGAGGTTGGGGATCGTAGTGGCAAAGAGTGAGAAAGGGGAAGGTGGAGAGGTAGACAGCAGAAATGGAAGGGTGGGAGAACGGAGAGGTGAGAGGGGAAGAACATTAGGAGAGTAGTTTAAAATGTAAGAGGGGGTTTTAGATTAGAAAATCATATATAAAATATTCAATTCTAATCTAAATGCTAATTGGTTACGAAATAACAACAGAAAAAATGCACACAAATATATTGTTTATACAAATGTACACCACCAACATGATAATGATCATAATGTATAATATTGTTTCTAGACACGTTCCTACTAATTACTCTGAAGTAATTAAAGAATTGAATAAAAAAGCGCATGTTATATTTTAATAAGAGTAGTCAGACAACTGAATTAAATCTGACTCTCGGTTCTATTAGAACCTGTAGTTTGAAACAAAGTGTACCTGTTCGGTACCTGTTGAGTCAAAACTGACAGGACATTTCCAATAGATGCACGATCCGTCCATTTCGATGGAGAAATACCTTGTTCTAACACAAGCAACTTAGGAGAAAAACATCCTTAGGCCTACGAGATCAATTATCAACCCTATATAATGGACCAGAAACTGCACTTCAAATAAAACAATATACTTAAAACAGACTACATACGAGTTGGGATATTATTCACTGTCACTGAATCAAACAAGGAACAAATGTAACACCTATAATATAACCTAGTTTGTACACTTACCCAATCATATTCCGGTATCCAGATGATATGAGCTTTTCTTTGGTTAACTTATTCTCGTACAGCTGTTGCGCCATTGGTCTCCACTACCAATGCAAATATGGCGTTTGGTGAAACAGATCAAAACATCCACATGAAGTTATAAGGAATGACAACGAATAACAAATCCATTTGCGTTTAACAAACTGTATTGTATTGGTTATAATCACAGTGGTCCATCGCAAATCCCCGGATCCATCCGCTCTGGGTGTTATAAGCGTTTACTATTATAACAGT
This sequence comes from Dallia pectoralis, assembly GCA_029465975.1. Lineage (NCBI taxonomy): Eukaryota > Metazoa > Chordata > Actinopteri > Esociformes > Umbridae > Dallia > Dallia pectoralis. Next base: position 2,037,042 of record CM055728.1, read on the forward strand.
TAGGATCACAGTGGTGGACTGAGCGGGGTTCAATGTATATCTGCTATCTCACTATTATTCCTACACGATCCCCTCGCCCTCGTATTTTTTCTCTGCCTCTCTCTCTTCTTCGCATTCCCATTTATTTCCTATATATTTATTGCAGTCTCTTTATGTTTCGCGTCCGTCTGTTTGCCTTGATGCGCACCAGGCGGTAGATAGAGAGGAGGAGACGCATCTCAGTGGGCAGTGTCCCCTTACTAATGGGTGATAGGAGACCAATAGGCTTGTTGTGAGGAAGGGGCAACTGGCACTACAGAGTAAACCATTTTACCGATGAAATCTGTATGATTTGATCTTGTCCCAGCTTCCACTTGATTATTTTCCCACTTGAATTCTGGATAGTAAACTCTTTTTTTATTTCCACTTAAATGTGGGGATTAGACAAAAAATAATACAATAATTGCTTATGTAATTATAGGTCCAATCCCAATGTCCGCGCTAAACCCTAAGCCCTGAACCTGTATCGACTTCCTTGACGTCACATGGTGAGGGATTGAGTGCAGGAGACTGCAAGGGCACGACATGCTGTAAAATGGAATGGGACAGCACTTTATCACTTTACCTTGACAACACTGAAACATGTTGCATGCGTTTTTGTGTTTGGGACTTTTTATTTTATGTTTATTACTTTCTTCGTTATGCAAACATAGGAAAATTACACACATTTCTGGCTGTATGAACCATCAGTGAACATTGTGGGTAATTTCTGGGCTCCGGTAATATTCCGATTGTTTTACTACAGTAATACATTTTCTGAACACCCCACAACATTACACACATACTAACCCTCCAATAAATCACGTTTTCCCACCTCAGGCATTAAAGCCCTTTTTTATTGTTCATTTTTGCTTGATACAGAGACCATTTTTCTTCAACCCTGTCACAGACAATAGGGAAGTTATCTGAATATAATTATGAAAAGTATTTTTTATAAAACTAACTTTTTCCTAACGCTCAGCTGCCCCTTAAACCAATACAGTCCCTAAATAAAAATTGTTGTGAAAATCTATCATTATTGCTATACTAAAGGCTGCAATAAGTACATTTGTGTGTTCACAGTCTGATCATTTTTATGAATATATGCTTTCAGTTCTAACTCTGAAATACAATCTATTGTTGTTCAGATTGCCCATTCCAGACTGAACTCATCAAAGGTTTTATTCACATTTAGTTATCTTTACAATTTTTCAACACAAAACTATCATGTGACAAGGTTGAGGATTGTGACAGTGTTGAGGATTGTGACAGGGTGGAGACTAGTGTGACAGGGTTGAGGATTGTGACAGGGTTGAGACTAGCGTGACAGGGTTGAGGATTGTGACAGGGTTGAGGTTTGGGACAGGGTTGAGACTAGTGTGACAGGGTTGGTGATTGTGACAGGGTTGAGGTTTGGGACAGGGTTGAGACTAGCGTGACAGGGTTGAGGATTGTGACAGGGTTGAGGTTTGGGACAGGGTTGAGACCAGCGTGACAGGGTTGAGGATTGTAACATGGTTGAGACTAGCGTGACAGGGTTGAGGATTGTGACAGGGTTGAGACTAGCGTGACAGGGTTGAGGATTGTGACAGGGTTGAGGTTTGGGACAGGGTTGAGACTAGTGTGACAGGGTTGGTGATTGTGACAGGGTTGAGGTTTGGGACAGGGTTGAGACTAGTGTGACAGGGTTGGTGATTGTGACAGGGTTGAGGTTTGGGACAGGGTTGAGACTAGTGTGACAGGGTTGGTGATTGTGACAGGGTTGAGACCAGCGTGACAGGGTTGAGGATTGTAACATGGTTGAGACTAGCGTGACAGGGTTGAGGATTGTAACATGGTTGAGACTAGCGTGACAGAGTTGAGGATTGTGACAGGGTTGAGGTTTGGGACAGGGTTGAGACTAGTGTGACAGGGTTGGTGATTGTGACAGGGTTTGATGTTCATCGTATGAGTCTGGCCCACACCTCTTTCTGAACCTGTTCATGCTGAGATGTCACATTCTCTGGGGGTGGAATCAGATTTCTCCGAACCTGTACCAATGGACATTCGGTAATTGTCTGATACAATGCATACATTTGACTTGGACACTTATGAACACAAATATTCAAATTTTCAGAGATTTCAAATTTGGGGTTTTCGTAAGCTGTAAGCCATAATCATCAAAATGATATCAAATAAAGGCTTGAAATATCTCACTTTGCATGTAATGAGCCTCTATAATATATTAGTTTCACCTTTTAAGTTGAATTACTGAAATAAATGAACTTTTGCTCGATATGCTAATTTTCTGAGTTGCACCTGTATATAGTGATTGATTGATTGTGTGATTCAGTGAGTCTATTGAGCTGCAGTCATGTGGTTCTAGAGCCATATATATTTAGAGTAGAGTATCATAGAGTATCATCATATATATTTAGAGTAGAGTATCATAGAGTATCATAGAGTATCATCATATATATTTAGAGTAGAGTATCATAGAGTATCATCATATATATTTAGAGTAGAGTATCATAGAGTATCATAGAGTATCATCATATATATTTAGAGTAGAGTATCATAGAGTATCATAGAGTATCATCATATATATTTAGAGTAGAGTATCATAGAGTATCATCATATATATTTAGAGTAGAGTATCATAGAGTATCATCATATATATTTAGAGTAGAGTATCATAGAGTATCATCATATATAATTAGAGTAGAGTATCATAGAGTATCATCATATATATTTAGAGTAGAGTATCATAGAGTATCATCATATATATTTAGAGTAGAGTATCATAGAGTATCATCATATATATTTAGAGTAGAGTATCATAGAGTATCATCATATATATTTAGAGTAGAGTATCATAGAGTATCATAGAGTATCATCATATATATTTAGAGTAGAGTATCATAGAGTATCATCATATATATTTAGAGTAGAGTATCATAGAGTATCATCATATATATTTAGAGTAGAGTATCATAGAGTATCATCATATATATTTAGAGTAGAGTATCATAGAGTATCATAGAGTATCATCATATATATTTAGAGTAGAGTATCATAGAGTATCATCATATATATTTAGAGTAGAGTATCATAGAGTATCATCATATATATTTAGAGTAGAGTATCATAGAGTATCATCATATATATTTAGAGTAGAGTATCATAGAGTATCATAGAGTATCATCATATATATTTAGAGTAGAGTATCATAGAGTATCATCATATATATTTAGAGTAGAGTATCATAGAGTATCATAGAGTATCATCATATATATTTAGAGTAGAGTATCATAGAGTATCATAGAGTATCATCATATATATTTAGAGTAGAGTATCATAGAGTATCATCATATATATTTAGAGTAGAGTATCATAGAGTATCATCATATATATTTAGAGTAGAGTATCATAGAGTATCATCATATATATTTAGAGTAGAGTATCATAGAGTATCATAGAGTATCATCATATATATTTAGAGTAGAGTATCATAGAGTATCATCATATATATTTAGAGTAGAGTATCATAGAGTATCATAGAGTATCATCATATATATTTAGAGTAGAGTATCATAGATTATCATAGAGTATCATCATATATATTTAGAGTAGAGTATCATAGATTATCATAGAGTATCATCATATATATTTAGAGTAGAGTATCATAGAGTATCATCATATATATTTAGAGTAGAGTATCATAGAGTATCATCATATATATTTAGAGTAGAGTATCATAGAGTATCATCATATATATTTAGAGTAGAGTATCATAGAGTATCATATAGTATCATCTGCTCAACTATGGTAGTTAATGATGTTGTTCTGTAGAATTTGGCCCAGAGGTTAAAACAGTTGAATGGCATCTCTGTCCTTAGGTCCTGACATACAGGTCATGCTTTTTGGTGAACTTATTGGTTAGACTGTTAATTTCTCTAAGAAAACACATTGGATGTCTCTGGGAAAAACTGATTACTATTATTGCACATCTCAGCTGACGGCAAACCTTCACTTTTTCTTACAAAGTTTGTGGTGTTTTGTGGCGGTCATGGTGTAGAAAAAATAATAATAACATTTTATAAAACAAAATATTCATATTCAGATATCAGATAATTCCTATGTTGGGTCTACCAAATGTAACCCTTATACGAATCTAAAACATCAAAAGCACATTCTTTCTTTCAACGAGTCCAGCAAGTAGTAATTAACAGAACTTTATTCAACATCTTCTCACCACCATTGCTGTTGATGGAACTAACAACCATTAGCAGACAATAAGATGATTGAGAATCAGCTTTGTATGGAAGTATTGGGCTTAGGAGCAGAGCTGTCTGTGTGCCTAGTGTCAGTGAGGACCCTCAACAGGGACCTTCTCCCTTCCCACTACTGCAGTTTAAAAACAACATATTTTTTATTTAACCAGGTAGGCTGACAGAGAACAAATTCTCATTGGCAACAGTGACCTGGGGATAAGCTGGGGATTGAACCCATGACATCATACATTACATACAAATCATGCACTCTACCACTGAGATACACAAACTGCTCCAGTTACTGGAATACCAAAAGGGCAAGGTAGGAAATATGTATTTATACACACACACACACACACAGTAAGTACGCATTGGCATTTTCTACTACAAATATATTCACATTCAGCCTGTATCTCTCTAAAGGTCACAGAATAACAATATAGTTTGGCTAAGCTTCACACAGGAGACAGAGAGTCTCTGTCTCTCTTCCATGGCAGTTTGACCTTAGCAAGCAGGTTCATGTGAACATGAATATGAACATGTGTTCAGAAATACTTAACCTCTTCATTGGTATCTGAAGCTGTTTGAGGTGAAAGGGGACATTTGATGACTTGGAGTCAGCCACTGGTACTTGGAGTCAGCCACTGGTACTTGGAGTCAGCCACTGGTACTTGGAGTCAGCCACTGGTACTTGTAGTCAGCCACTGGTACTTGGAGTCAGCCACTGGTACTTGGAGTCAGCCACTGGTACTTGTAGTCAGCCACTGGTACTTGGAGTCAGCCACTGGTACTTGGAGTCAGCCACTGGTACTTGTAGTCAGCCACTGGTACTTGTAGTCAGCCACTGGTACTTGTAGTCAGCCACTGGTACTTGAGTCAGCCACTTGGAGTCAGCCACTGGTACTTGGAGTCAGCCACTGGTACTTGGAGTCAGCCACTGGTACTTGGAGTCAGCCACTGGTACTTGGAGTCAGCCACTGGTACTTGGAGTCAGCCACTGGTACTTGGAGTCAGCCACTGGTACTTGGAGTCAGCCACTGGTACTTGGAGTCAGCCACTGGTACTTGGAGTCAGCCACTGGTACTTGTAGTCAGCCACTGGTACTTGTAGTCAGCCACTGGTACTTGTAGTCAGCCACTGGTACTTGCAGTCAGCCACTGGTACTTGTAGTCAGCCACTGGTACTTGTAGTCAGCCACTGGTACTTGCAGTCAGCCACTGGTACTTGTAGTCAGCCACTGGTACTTGGTCAGCCACTGGTACTTGTAGTCAGCCACTGGTACTTGGAGTCAGCCACTGGTCAGCCACTGGTACTTGGAGTCAGCCACTGGTACTTGTAGTCAGCCACTGGTACTGGTCAGCCACTGGTACTTGTAGTCAGCCACTGGTACTTGGAGTCAGCCACTGGTACTTGTAGTCAGCCACTGGTACTTGTAGTCAGCCACTGGTACTTGGAGTCAGCCACTGGTACTTGGAGTCAGCCACTGGTACTTGGAGTCAGCCACTGGTACTTGGAGTCAGCCACTGGTACTTGGAGTCAGCCACTGGTACTTGGAGTCAGCCACTGGTACTTGGAGTCAGCCACTGGTACTTGGAGTCAGCCACTGGTACTTGTAGTCAGCCACTGGTACTTGTAGTCAGCCACTGGTACTTGTAGTCAGCCACTGGTACTTGGAGTCAGCCACTGGTACTTGTAGTCAGCCACTGGTACTTGGAGTCAGCCACTGGTACTTGGAGTCAGCCACTGGTACTTGGAGTCAGCCACTGGTACTTGGAGTCAGCCACTGGTACTTGTAGTCAGCCACTGGTACTTGTAGTCAGCCACTGGTACTTGTAGTCAGCCACTGGTACTTGGAGTCAGCCACTGGTACTTGTAGTCAGCCACTGGTGGTAGTCAGCCACTGGTACTTGTAGTCAGCCACTGGTACTTGTAGTCAGCCACTGGTACTTGTAGCCACTGGTACTTGGAGCAGCCACTGGTACTTGGTCAGCCACTCAGCCACTGGTACTTGTAGTCAGCCACTGGTACTTGTAGTCAGCCACTGGTACTTGGAGTCAGCCACTGGTACCACTGGTACTTGTCAGTCAGCCACTGGTACTTGTAGTCAGCCACTGGTACTTGTAGTCAGCCACTGGTACTTGTAGTCAGCCACTGGTACTTGGAGTCAGCCACTGGTACTTGTAGTCAGCCACTGGTACTTGTCAGCCACTGGTACTTGGAGTCAGCCACTGGTACTTGTAGTCAGCCACTGGTACTTGTAGTCAGCCACTGGTACTTGGAGTCAGCCACTGGTACTTGGAGTCAGCCACTGGTACTTGGAGTCAGCCAATGAATTACTTCATGCGTGTATCACTATCCCAACAATCTCTGAAACATTCTTTCATGTTTTTAATTTAAATATCTATACAAAGCCAGACAGGCATTATAAATAATAGGAAAAACAGACATGATTAGTGTTGTTAGCTAGCAAGGGAGTTCTAAGCTAGTAGAAACGCGAAGGGACTTCCTGATCCAGAAAACATCTACCCTGCTGTTAGTTGTTGAAGAACTCTTTCACCGCTTGCTTGCTGCCAATTAGCATAAAGTTGGACGTATCTCAACTTTGAAATGTCACTCTCACTGGGAGGTTTTGTCTCAGAGCGTAGCTCCACCCTCAGTCACCAAATGTAGCAGGCTCTCATTGGAAATGGGTAGCAAGTCTCTTTGTAGCTGTCTGTCGCTTGCAGTAAGGATGCAGCTTCAGTATGACCAAAATCGCTTCACTCATCTGGGAGCTAAGAGAACAGTTTCTGTAATTCTGTTATAGTAAGATAATCTGTATTCTTTAAAGGGGAACCCACACTCTTAAAGAATTTTGAATTGTATTAGAATGTTTCACATAATTTCCCAATGACTTTAAAAATGGAAGAGTCATCTAAACAGTTTTGGTCCAAGTTACATTTCAGAGGTATATTTGACTATCTAGTTGTAGGCAAAAACCATGTATTACAGTAGTCGGACACCTGTCACGATTTGTAGGTGGATGAAAGGAAGAAGCCAGGCAGAGGAACTGATAGCGTTCGAGGTTGTCTTTTAATATAGATAACTCACATAAACGTAACTAAACGCAGTAGAGCAAATAACACGCTAAAGTCCATTCATTAAAAATAAGATGCGTAGGAGAACATTCTGTAGTAACATAACTGTCTTACACTAAGACTGAGGTTAACATGCTCCTTTAGAGCTCAACAAGGAAACACACGTAACGTATAACAATTCCTCACAAAGACCAGACCAAACACAGGGAACTTAAATAGTCCTCTAATGAGGTAATGGACACCAGGTGTAGTGATGACGAGACTGAACAAGGTGTGCAGGGGGAGGAGATAACGATGGTGAGGGTGGCGGACTGGCGGTAGACGGGCTTCTGAGGGAGTTCTCACAACACCCCACAACATGTGGGTGGAGGGGCTGGGTAAGTCGGATGCCTTTATGTTCAGCCAACATCAGCCACCTGGCTTGTGTGGCCGAAATTAATAACCACTTAAAGACTTTTACAGTTAGGATTCAAGAGACAACAATTATCTTCCAAAACTGTTGCCTATTATAGAATCATACAGAATATTATGTCTCCTATAAGACGGAGATATACACATCCAGTCTATTATAGAATCATACAGAATATTATGTCTCCTATAAGATGGAGATATACACATCCAGTCTATTATAGAATCATACAGAATATTATGTCTCCTATAAGACGGAGATATACACATCCAGTCTATTATAGAATCTGACAGAATATTATGTCTCCTATAAGATGGAGATATACACATCCAGTCTATTATAGAATCATACAGAATATTATGTCTCCTATAAGACGGAGATATACACATCCAGTCTATTATAGAATCATACAGAATATTATCCTATAAGATGGAGATTATTATGTCTCCTATAAGACGGAGATATACACATCCAGTCTATTATAGAATCCTATAAGACGGAGATATACACATCCAGTCTATTATAGAATATACACATCCAGTCTATTATAGAATCATACACAATATTATGTCTCCTATAAGACGGAGATATACACATCCAGTCTAATGTCTCCTATTATAGAATCATACAGAATATATGTCTATGTCTCCTATAAGATGGAGATATACACATCCAGTCTATTATAGAATCATACAGAATATTATGTCTCCTATAAGACGGAGATATACACATCCAGTCTATTATAGAATCATACAGAATATTATGTCTCCTATAAGATGGAGATATACACATCCAGTCTATTATAGAATCATACAGAATATTATGTCTCCTATAAGACGGAGATATACACATCCAGTCTATTATAGAATCATACAGAATATTATGTCTCCTATAAGACGGAGATATACACATCCAGTCTATTATAGAATCTGACAGAATAGTCCAGTCTATTATAGAATCATACAGAATATTATGTCTCCTATAAGACGGAGATATACACATCCAGTCTATTATAGAATCATACAGAATATTATGTCTCCTATAAGATGGAGATATACACATCCAGTCTATTATAGAATCATACAGAATATTATGTCTCCTATAAGAATCATACATAACATTACGGAGATATACACATCCAGTCTATTATAGAATCATGACAGAATATTCTCCTATGACGGAGATATACTCCAGTCTATTATAGAATCTGACAGAATATTATGTCTCCTATAAGAGAGATATACACATCCAGTCTATTATAGAATCATACAGAATATTATGTCTCCTATAAGATGGAGATATACACATCCAGTCTATTATAGAATCATACAGAATATTATGTCTCCTATAAGACGGAGATATACACATCCAGTCTATTATAGAATCATACAGAATATTATGTCTCCTATAAGACGGAGATATACACATCCAGTCTATTATAGAATCTGACAGAACATTATGTCTCCTATAAGACGAATCATACACAGATAAGATAGATATACACATCCAGTCTATTATAGAATCATACAGAATATTATGTCTCCTATAAGACGGAGATATACCAGTTTATTATATAAGAATCATCCAGTCAGAATATTATGTCTATTATGTCTCCTATAAGACGGAGATATACACATCCAGTCTATTATAGAATCATACAGAACATTACGTCTCCTATAAGACGGAGATATACACATCCAGTCTATTATAGAATCTGACAGAACAGTATGTCTCCTATACAATGGAGATATACACATCCAGTCTATTATAGAATCATATTATGTCTCCTATAAGATGGAGATATACACATCCAGTCTATTATAGAATCATACAGAATATTATGTCTCCTATAAGACGGAGATATACACATCCAGTCTATTATAGAATCATACAGAATATTATGTCTCCTATAAGATGGAGATATACACATCCAGTCTATTATAGAATCATACAGAATATTATGTCTCCTATAAGACGGAGATATACACATCCAGTCTATTATAGAATCATACACAATATTATGTCTCCTATAAGACGGAGATATACACATCCAGTCTATTATATAATCATACAGAATATTATGTCTCCTATAAGACGGATATATACACATCCAGTCTATTATAGAATCATACAGAATATTATGTCTCCTATAAGATGGAGATATACACATCCAGTCTATTATAGAATCATACAGAATATTATGTCTCCTATAAGACGGATATATACACATCCAGTCTATTATAGAATCTGACAGAATAATATGTCTCCTATAAGATGGAGATATACACATCCAGTCTATTATAGAATCATACACAATATTATGTCTCCTATAAGACGGAGATATACACATCCAGTCTATTATAGAATCTGACAGAATATTATGTCTCCTATAAGATGGAGATATACACATCCAGTCTATTATAGAATCTGACAGAATAATATGTCTCCTATAAGATGGAGATATACACATCCAGTCTATTATAGAATCATACACAATATTATATCTCCTATAAGACGGAGATATACACATCCAGTCTATTATAGAATCTGACAGAATAATGTCTCCTATAAGATGGAGATATACACATCCAGTCTATTATAGAATCATACAGAATATTATGTCTCCTATAAGACGGAGATATACACATCCAGTCTATTATAGAATCATACACAATATTATGTCTCCTATAAGACGGAGATATACACATCCAGTCTATTATATAATCATACAGAATATTATGTCTCCTATAAGATGGAGATATACACATCCAGTCTATTATAGAATCATACAGAATATTATGTCTCCTATAAGATGAAATACACTTCCAGTCTATTATAGAATCATACAGAATATTACGTCTCCAATAAGACGGAGAAAAACACATCCAGTCTATTATAGAATCATACAGAACATTATGTTCCTATAAGACGGAGATATACACTTCCAGTCTATTATAGAATCATACAGAACATTACGTCTCCTATAAGACGGAGATATACACATCCAGTCTATTATAGAATCTGACAGAACAGTATGTCTCCTATAAGATGGAGATATACACATCCAGTCTATTATAGAATCTGACAGAACAGTATGTCTCCTATAAGATGGAGATATACACTTCCAGTCTATTATAGAATCATACAGAACATTACGTCTCCTATAAGACGGAGATATACACATCCAGTCTATTATAGAATCTGACAGAACAGTATGTCTCCTATAAGATGGAGATATACACATCCAGTCTATTATAGAATCTGACAGAACAGTATGTCTCCTATACGATGGAGATATACACATCCAGTCTATTATAGAATCGTACAGAATATTATGCCTCCTATAAGATGGAGATATACACATCCAGTCTATTATAGAATCATACAGAATATTATCTTTCCTATAAGATGGAGATATACACATCCAGTCTATTATAGAATCATACAGAACATTATGTCTCCTATAAGATGGAGATATACACATCCAGTCTATTATAGAATCTGACAGAACATTATGTCTCCTATAAGATGGAGATATACACATCCAGTCTATTATAGAATCATACAGAACATTATGTCTCCTATAAGATGGAGATATACACATCCAGTCTATTATAGAATCATACAGAACATTATGTCTCCTATAAGACGGAGATATACACATCCAGTCTATTATAGAATCATACAGAACATTATGTCTCCTATAAGATGGAGTAAAACACATCCAGTCTATAGAATCTCACAGAACATTATGTTCCTATAAAATGGAGATATACACATCCAGTTTATTGGACCAAACATGAACCTCTGACCAGAATCTAAAGTATCCTTTTCTTATACAGGATTAAACAGGAAGGCAGTTGGTCAGTTTACAGGCAGTCCCACCCTCTGGTCCAGTTGCTTTCTCACCCTACTTCTTACATTCCTTCCTCTGTGCCCTTTGGCTCATTCAGAGAGATAAGGCAAGGTAATTGTAAATGAACCACAACCACCACAATAGTATATTCCTCCACTACTTTCAGTTATTTGATACATTACCCAACCGTTTCTTACTTAGTGATCTAATATAATCCTTAATACGTTTTCCTCAGGTCAGGTCGACAGGTGGTGGAAACTGGCTTCCAGCGCAGCCTGAAGGTTATCCTCAAGAACTGCTTGCTAGCTGTTACTGCACTAAAATAGGACACTTAGCAACTGGATTCCCAGATTTTGTAAGCTGTGGTCATTTTTGATATTATCAATGACACAAAGCAATAACCTTTGTTGAGAAATACACACATACTATTTTGTTGTTGCGTCGTTTTTTTGTAAATGTATTCTGTTGGAGTTACAAGGTAGCTGTCCGCAATTGTCATTAGTAACATCACTTTTGTTTGACCCCAAGTTCGGTTTTGTAATTTTGTATTACTGATATTTATCAGAAGGGGGCACACCAGTCAAGAAATTAAAATGCAATACTGACACATCCACCACAGTCTGCTGTAGAATGAGACTGAGTCCCTGGGGTGTTGCCTATTCACCAGCATAATTGGCAGGGAATTACTTGAGACATTGTGCTCTAGCGGCTCCCTCAGGCAGCTGGGTTATCCGTTGATCTGAGTTTGCTAGTTGAGGTACATACTGACTCCACTTTCCTCCTGGACGAGTGAGTTTGATAAGAATTAGATAGCCTAGGTGTGACATGTATCGCGATGTCATGGAACAGGGGGAAAAGTAATTGGAAGATAACATACCAGGGTTAACTGCCCAATGTTATAAGTTACAACACAGCAATCATCTTCATCCAAAATGTGGTTTCTGTGTTTATACTGGATGAGGACGAGCTCACATTAAATTATTGTTTACTTATTACCACAACGCTAGCACAGTTGGCAGGCATAGATGGAGTCCAAGAGTCAGGCAGGTAGTCAGAACTGAAGATCAGTAGTACAGGTACAGACCAGAGTCAGGCAGGTAGTCAGAACTGAAGATCAGTAGTACTGGTACAGACCAAAGACAGGCAGGTAGTCGGAAATGAAGATCAGTAGTACCGGTACAGACCAGAGACAGGCAGGTAGTCAGAACTGAAGATCAGTAGTACAGGTACAGACCAGAGTCAGACAGGTAGTCAGAACTTAAGATCAGTAGTACAGGTACAGACCAGAGTCAGACAGGTAGTCAGAACTGAAGATCAGTAGTACAGGTACAGACCAGAGACAGGCAGAGATAGAACAGCAGGCAGAAACACACAGTACACGGTAGTCAAGATCAGAATCTAACACAGTTGGGGAACACTTATTAAGTCAATAAATGAACAATACCTTGTGATGGAGTAAAGGCCGGTGTGGATAATAATGACTGGTAATGGGTAAACAGTGATTCAGAAACACTGTGATTGTGATCTGAGATGACTATTTCTACTATCTGCCAGTAGAGGGCGTGCTGATGCAGGCAATGGATGTGCCTTTACAGAATATTTTCCTGGTGAATTCCAAAGTGCAAATATTACGTCCACACAGGTATGACATAGCATGAAACGTAGCATATGGGTGATTGTGATCTGGGATGACTATTCACTTTGCTCATTACTGCACTACACCCTACACCCCACTGGGAATATGATGAAAAAAAAACATTTTGCATTCTTAAAAAGTGGTGATCCATTGACTATGACATGGGAATATATTTATATTAATATTTACTGAGATTAAATGTCAGAAATTGTGACCATTTTGGAGAGGTTGGAGTCTGTTTGATTGAGTGTGTGGACAGTTGTTTTTTATACAGGTAACGAGTTCATACAAGTGCAGTTAATACAGGTAAAGTGTGGAGAACAGAACTAAAGAAAGACTAACTGGTCTGTGAGAGCCAGAATTCTTACTGGTTGGTGATCAAATACTTTTGTCATGCAATAAACTGCTAAACTTTTTTTTATCTTTCAATGTGATTTTCTGGATTTCAGTTTTAGATTCTGTCACTCAGAGTTAAATAGTACCTATGATAAAAATAACAGACTTCTACATGCTTTGTAAGTGAGAACCTGCAAAATCGCCAGTGTATCAAATACTTGTTCTCCCCACTGTACATACATGCGATTACTATTTGGTAGCATTGTCTTTAAATTGTTTAACTTGGATCAAACTTTTCGGGAAGCCTTCCACTGGTGTAACTGAGTCAGGTTTGCAGGCCTCCAAGCTGGAACATGCTTTCTCAGTTCAGCCAAAACGTTTTCTATAGGATTGCGGTCACGTGTTTGTGATGGCCACTCCAATATTTTGACTTTCTTGTCCTTGAGCCATTTTGTCACAACATTGGAATAATGCTTGGGCTCAGTGTCCATATGGAAGAGCCATTTGCGACCAAGCTTTAACATCCTGATTCATGTCTTGAGATGTTACTTCAACAAATCCATTTAGTTTTATTTATTGATGATGCCATCTATTTAGTGAAGTGTACCAGTCCCTCTTGCAGCAAAGCATCCCGACAACGTGATGCTGCCACCCCCGTGCTTCACGGTTGGGATGGTGTTCTTGGGTTTGCAAGTCAGTGTCATAAGGTTTTATAATACACACTTCTGTTGTCTGATAGATGGCTATGATGTAATCACTTGTCGGGGGTTGTGTGAAGTTGGACCTAAAAGTGATTACAAGGAAAAACACTTTTCAAATGTAACAGTCTGTGACTACTCAAGGGAATTTGCATGGCATACTATTTGCAGAGAGCCATAGACTTTCCGGATTGTTACTGGATCCTTGTCTGGACAACATCAAGCCGGCTTCATGTGAATATGCCTTGTATAAGCCTACTAGTCTGCTTGAGTCATGTGTTCCACCAGGGTAACAGCAAAGATGAAAAGGATGTTGTACTATAGGATATTTGTCTGAGCTTGCTGGTCGCATCAACAGTGTGGTGTGCAAAGATCCAGGTCATTGCTACTTATGGCGCTTTTCCACTACAAAGAACCAGCTCGACTCGGCTTGGCCCGACTCGGCTCCGCTCGCTTTCGCTCGGTAGCGCAATAAATAGTACCCGGTCGTCATAGCGACGCGGCAGGAAACTGCTGTGATGTAATCTTCTACACGACGCGGCGACACACAGGCTGCGTCCGAAATCGCGTACTATGTTAAGTATACTATGTACTACATTTAAATAAGAACGTACTTTGCGACCGTTAAAAAAGTACGTTCTATATAGTATGAATCCGGGTAGTATGAATGGAGTCTGGACGTACTACATGCGCCGTGTTAGAATGCTCTACTTGTATAATCTACCGGGCAAGAGAAGCGTGTTTCATTCAGGTCCGCGTCCTCCTACCAACACTCGCTACCCACACACACATAAAACAATGGAGGAAATCGAGTGTATGCTGTGTTTGATCCGCGAGATGTGGCTGTTTCTCACGGCGTATTCTTTCGGTTTGCCATAGTATTCGTAATGGATAATATGTACAGCTCTCACACAATCTCTGGCCAAACTATTTATATATATATATATATATGGTGGGATTACTCAGGATACTACATCTGGCGCGTGCAATGATGATGCAGTGACTAGTGACGATTCTCTGACCAATCAGCAGTCTGCCTTGTTTTCATTTAACTTTTTTATTTTCCTAGGAAAAATATATTATTAAATATTATTATTAAATTAAATATTACTACAGTATACTAAAAGACCAGTACAGTGTGTGTAGTGGCCCTGATGTGTTGTGTGCTGTACTCAATAATTGTAAGGGTGACAGATCAGTCATTTTCATTGCTTGTGTTAGCACGCCCTCTACCAGCAGAGAGTGGGAGTATTTATCCCAGATCCACATCACCTGATTTTTGAAACACCTGAGAAACATTGTCATTATAAATAGTTCCAATGCTCTGGTGTGAGGTATTGTTCATTATTCACTTGCTCAGCGTTCCCCTTCGTTATTATCCTGAGCCAGATTATTTTGTGTGTCGTTCCTCTAGCCTGCATACGGTTAGGGTTGCCAACTGTCCCGAATTAGGCGGGACGTCCCGAATTTTGAGCCTAATTAATTTGTCCCGCACGGGACCTCACTTGTCCCGTTTTTTGATACGCTGATCTAACCACTGATTCAACATCAGCAGTGCTGAATCTGATCACGACGACACTTGACATTGAGAATGATCACTGACAGGGCGACACCTCACACCTGACCTATCATCATCATCCAATCACATATCACACAGCCAGCCCCCCTCTCACGCGCATCAGTATACGTTAAGTAAATGTGCCCTTCGCTAAGCCACGCCCGAAAACCGCCACAGGCCAATCGTGGTTTAGCAACCGTAACTCTACCAATTCTATTTAACCCAGTCAATATAATATAAGTACCTACTAGTAGTATAGACTAAACCAAAATTTTATTTTAGCCAAACCCATTTCGACACAGAAGCATAAAACAGGCTTAAGTCAAGGGCTGTGTGATTGAGTCTTGCCACAAGTATCGGTCAGCAGAGTGGTGCAGCGTAAGCGTGCAGGGCCCATAACCGCTAGATCCATTGAGCTCAACCATTCTTCACTTAAGTGAATGGCAATTTACAACTCAATACCAGAAAAAACAATCTACCAGAAACAAATTCTGTAATAGAGTTCACAGGGTCAAAAAAAACATTTGCTACGATTCTTTCTAACTTTTTTTTTTTTTTCAAATGACAGGTACTTTCAAGCCCCAGTGGCCTAATGGATAAGGCACTGGCCTCCTAAGCCAGGGATTGTGGGTTCGAGTCCCATCTGGGGTGTCAGCAGTTGCAATGACTTAGAGCTCCTGAAACCAAAGTGTTGATGGGTCAAAGCCTTCTTCTGCCGGGTTTATTTTAGCAATGGAATACAAATCAACAAGATAACCTTGGAATCTAAACAAATTCTTTAAGAGGTCACCAGTTTGAAACAATCCTATCTTTACTTTCCATGCGGACTTGCAATCAATTACTTTTTTTTACAGTTTTACCTTTTGAACTGTGAGCTTTTGTCTTGGCTTTGTTGATGTAATTTTGTTGCCGCATTTAAAGCGGATATTCCACAACATTATCTTAATCATCTTGAAGATTAAAAAATACAACGTATTCTGTAGGCTATGACACTAGTTTCCTAAGTCAAGGGTTGTGTGAATGAGTCTAGCCACCAGTATCGGTCAGCAGAGTGGTGCAGCGTAAGCGTGCAGGTTCCATAACCGCTAGTTCCATTGAGCTTAACCATTCTTCGCTTAAGTAAATGGTAATTTACAACTCAATACCAGAAAAACAGGGTCACACGGGAGTTCACAGGGTCCAAATGCCAGGTACTTTCATGCCCCAGTGGCCTAATGGATAAGGCACTGGCCTCCTAAGCCAGGGATTGTGGGTTCAAGTCCCATCTGTGTTATGGAAGCATAGTGGACAAAATTAAAATGCAATCCGAAATAGCATATTTATTTTTCAAAGACTGACAAGCGTTTTGGTGGACAAAATTCAAATGGAATGGCTATCTGGGATTGGATTTTCATTTTCAAGTTCAACCTGCCTGTCAGTCATTCTCGGTAGGCGGGACTATAAAGAGTCTAAATGTTAACCTTTCAATCATTAGGTAAAATGACAACTGCAGAGCAAGTGCAAGGAATCCTCCAATGGACAAATAGTATTGAAAGAAATGTGATTTGTAGTTCAGATGCTCGTGAGGGGATGGAAATACTTTGGGGGATTGGAAATGTTGTAGAATTCAATAACGAATACCGACATTGACCCGTTAGTGTAGGCAAATTTAAGAGAAGTTATTAACCCAGTCCCAGCTTGTGTAGAAGACCGCACATTTTAACGTCAAGTTTGCTTTTTATAAATCCCAACTATTGCGTAGAGAGCGGCGTACGCCTTATTTCGTGCGTACGCAGCGTTTATAAACGAGGCCCCAGATGATTCTATTCTGAGCTTAAACAGCTTCTGATAGGTTAATTGATTCCATATCAGTTAATTGGTGGCAAAACGTGTGGCTACATATTAAATATCAACCAAGACATCAGGAAAATAATTGTGGACCTCCACAAGTGTGGCTCATCCTTAGGTGCAATTTCCAGATGCCTGAAGGTCCCACGCTTTGGGTTGTGCTGTTGACATTACTAGTAAAAAGACAAATACTAGTGTTTCGTGGATACTATTTAATGAATGTGTATGATTAGTTAGCTGTAATTTTGGTCTTTTGACAACATTTGTTAATAGAAGAGATCAAAAGGCTCAACTCTGACTGTGTGCATGACTGGAGACACCTGTCAGACATTTTTATTCAGTTGTTACAAACAGAATGGCATACCTTTATTCATTCAGGTTTTTACACTGACTTACACCGCCATAAGGACACGGTTTAGAAAAAACCTTAACATGAGCCTCATTGCCGCATAATGTTTAATTAAAATGTAATAACTGCCTCAAATATTAGTTTACCCTATTTACATCACTTTATAAAAAGATCTCAGCTACATAGACATTTTTACAACAACTCTACAGCAAAAGCTGTAATTGACTGCATATCAACGATTCACAAAAACAGCACTTCCACAAAGTACTGATAATGGGCTGAAGACCTGACAAACAGCAGATTATTATTCTCAAATGTTTCATTTAATATGAATACATGGAAATAATTGTTAATATAAATAGGAGAAACATGACCAAATAACTAAGGTATAACATTTTAAACCTGTATAGAGTTAATGTCACTTCTTGCGCACCACTGTTGTCCAGCCATCATCTTCCTCTTGTGACTGGGGTGAAGGATCCTTCTGATTGGTTGCAGAACTTGAGGAGTTTGCTGAAACTGCCGTCTCACACTCCATGGACTGTGTTAGTGTCAAAGTGTTACAGAGTCAGTGTTAGATATGAAAATATCAATCACTAAATCATGTAAGAACTTTCATAATTTACATTAGTGTTTGACAGTAAAAACACAGAAAAGGTTCACCTCAGTTTTGTCATCCTCACTTTCTTCATCAGCAGCATTTGGTTGAGGTGTAACCTTGGCACGTTCTGCCCTCTTCACATTCAACTTCGCGATCTTATCTTTGACCTCTGCAACATGTCCTTGTTGACACTGCATGAAGATCTGGCTAATAGACTCGGCCACCTGATCATTAAACAAAAATATTTTATTAAATGCTGACATTCAGAATGCATATTTTTGAACATTTAATGACAGATTAACTCTGTGGCCATTTTTAAAAGCACCTGGGATAAACTGCCGTCATCCACCACTGTATCAAATTCATTATCCATCAGGTCTGCTATGTAGTCCTCTACTTCATCTTGTTGCAGGTTTGCTGTGAACAGAAGTACTTATTAGAAACGTGGGACTCTTTAGCATAACAAGTGATCCAAGTAGACAGGAAGCTGCCTCATTATAGCATATACGAGTATACCGTATAGGATTCATAGGCCAAATTTGCCAAAATACCACTGGCAGTAGATGCCCATCTTAATTCTCTCTACTTGCTGGACTGCAAAATTATTTAAAAAATCATATAATGTAATTTTCTGGATTAACGTTTTTGATTCCGTCACTCAGAGTTGAAAAGTAGCTATGATAAAAATGACAAACTCCTACATGCTTTGTAAGTGGGGAAAACCTGCAAAATCACTAGTGTATCAAATACTTGTTCTCCCCACTGTGCATAATGACTTTTATTCTGAAGTACTGGAAGTACATTGTGGGTACTGGGGGGGGTGGCCTTTTCAAATGGTTATAAGCGCACTAAGTTCTGTATTGTTAGAGCTCTCTAAGAATAAAGTGAACCAATCTAATCTAATTGTGCGATTATTTTCTTAATGCTTTGATAAGACAGAGAACTTGCTAATGAGTAGGGCTGTAGTCAACCAAAAAATGCTTAGTCGACCAAAGTCTTGTCCTGCACAACGATTAGTCGACTAAAAATAAAAAAAGAGGTCGTGATGTTTTGCATTTTGATTGAACATTTATTAAACAATTGTCATAGAGCTTTTATGAAACAACAACGAAAAAACATCAATAATAAATAAAACTATAATAATAATAAACATTTTTGAAAATTAAGTGATTGTTATTAACTGCCTGTCCTCCTAAAGTGAGGAGCTCTGTCCTCCTAGGTCTATAGTGTCACAATCGCACACCTGACCACACCACACTAGAGCTCTGTCCTCCTAGGTCTATAGTGTCACAATCGCACACCTGACCACACCACACTAGAGCTCTGTCCTCCTAGGTCTATAGTGTCAGTCACAATCGCACACCTGACCACACCTCACTAGAGCTCTGTCCTAGGTCTATAGTGACAGTCACAATCGCACACCTGACCACACCTCACTAGAGCTCTGTCCTAGGTCTATAGTGACAGTCACAATCGCACACCTGACCACACCACACTAGAGCTCTGTCCTAGGTCTATAGTGACAGTCACAATCGCACACCTGACCACACCACACTAGAGCTCTGTCCTAGGTCTATAGTGACAGTCACAATCGCACACCTGACCACACCACACTAGAGCTCTGTCCTAGGTCTATAGTGACAGTCACAATCGCACACCTGACCACACCACACTAGAGGTCTGTCCTCCTAGGTCTATAGTGACAGTCACAATCGCACACCTGACCACACCACACTAGAGCTCTGTCCTAGCTCTATAGTGACAGTCACAATCGCACACCTGACCACACCTCACTAGAGCTCTGTCCTAGGTCTATAGTGTCACAATCGCACACCTGACCACACCACACTAGAGGTCTGCTACCCAAAGTGAGGAGCTCTGTCCTCCTAGGTCTATAGTGACAGTCACAATCGCACACCTGACCACACCACACTAGAGCTCTGTCCTAGGTCTATAGTGTCACAATCGACCTGACCACACCACACTAGAGGCTGCTACCCGACCCGAGCCCGACGGGTCCCGAAAAATGTTCGGGGTTCGGGTTAATGTTTAATGAACAGCCTCGGTTTCGGGTCGGGTTCGGGTTTGTAAGTAAAAAAACTAAAAAGGCTATATATAGTTTAGGTGCCGTCACTGTGTGCTTTGCCTGTTTGCTGTGTGTTGTTGTGGTGACCAGCACACGAGACGAGACAGAGAAAGTACATGCGTGCGCAGATGTGTGCACTGCATGCCATAGGCTACACACAGACACAGGCGCTCCCTCTCTCTCTATGTAACGTTATTGGTTTACAGTTTCAAGCAATCATTAAATAGAACATATTGCAAAAATGTTTCTTGGTGTAAGAAGCAGAGTGGACCTCGGGTTCTGGTCGGGTTCAGGCTTAACATGTAAATGTAACTGTCGGGTCGGGTTAAATGATCGCGGGTACGGGCCGGGTTCGGGCTTCAGTTTAAAGCCTGTGCAGACCTCTACACCACACGCTACAAAAAGCAGCAGTGCAGCCAGCCGCGTGCGGTTCCCGAGTGTTCTACGCGGTGCGCTAAACTGTGGCACTGTTACAAAACAGCCTAAATTAAAGCATTTAAAGTTGGGGATAAAACATAGGCTAATTATATTTAGAATACAGTAATATATAACTGCTTATGAAGGAATAAATATCAAGGAGTAAATCAATGAAAATGTCTATTGGTGTAAAAAAATAAAAAAATGCAACTGGTCGACCAATGAGAATGTCAGTCGACGGCTTCGACCGATTAGTCGACTAAACGACTAAAGTTGACAGCCCTACTAATGAGAGTTATATATACACTAATTAAAGCTTGTGTCAATGGCCGTCACAGAGTGAACGGTAATATATTTGGAACTAGATCGTAATTTTATCATCATCTCCCTCAAGGCTGGTTACCAAACTCCATGACCTTGGGATCAGCCCCTCACTGCAACTGGACACTAGACTTCCTAACCAACAGACCTCAGTCTGTCAGGTTGGACAACCTCACCTCCACCACCCTGACCCTGAACACTGGTGTCCCACAGGGCTGTATCCTTAGCCCACTCTTGTACTCCCTCTTAACCCTTGACTGTGTCCCTGTACACAGCTTCAGTACTTCAGTTGGTCTGATCAGGAACAACGACAAGACAGCCTACAGAGAGGTCGTCAAGCACCTAGTGGCTTGGGGTGCAAATAACAACATGGTCTTCAATGCCATGAAAATCAAAGAACTGATTGAGGAATACAGGAAGACCCTCACACCTAGGGGTGTGCGATATATATCGTTTGCGATAATATCGTCATTGTTGTTTAAACGATATGCAAAATCATATTATCGAGTATGGCACTAATTTTCAGAAACCAATCAAAACGCTGCATCAAATATTGTTCGCGAATTGACTGCGCGCATAGGGTGCACACGTGACACGCGCATTCAGAGCGTGCAGTGCTGACAGAAGTTAAAATGAGCAAAGAAACTGTGACAGAAGATATTTAAACACCAGCAAACAATCCACGGTGATTAAATTCCAAGACGTGGGTCGTCATCACTAGCATGGAGGAGGTTTTTGGTTTCGATTATGAGTCCGATCTTTTTGATCATCTTCGAACTACCCATCGGCACTGAATATGAGGATTATGAAAAGCTTCGCGAGTGACATATATATAATAAAATATATATGCCGTGATATATATATATATATATGCCGAACACGACGCGCATGCAGCTGACAGGGTCAAATAAAAAAACACCCGTAACAAACTTTGGCCGATTCATTTACCAAGAAAGTTCTTTACGACAGAAAAATCCACAGACGGCAAGATCTAATAAACGCTGTCACCAATTACGTTGCCAGAGACATGGTGCCAATTCAAGCGGTTGAGATGGTTTTAAACAGTTTTTAAAGACGTTACACCCAAGATACACACTGCCTGGACGGAAATAATTTATTAAAACAGCGTGCCTAAATAGTATGAATCATGTCGCTAAACTCTTGGCATGAAGTGCAGAAGGTTTTACATTATGCCACAACAACCGATTTGTGGTCAAGCAGAACGTCAGAGCCAAGTTAGTAAATTGAGAATACTATGGGCTAGTTTTTTTGTATTTTTGACTATAGAACCTTTTACAGAAGGGAGTGATTTGTTTACTAAGGTTTTCTAGTGCTGTTTTTGACAGAAGTTTGCATTTAGATACTATTATTATAATGTCATATTTGTTAGTATACTGCACAGTTCACCTTATAGCAGAGCAGTGATTTGTGTTGTTTCTACATGCATGCAGTTTTAAATAATAAATACTAGGGATGCACCGAAATGAAAATTCTTGGCCGAAACCGAAAACCGAAAAAGAGGAAACCAAGACCGAAAAACCGAAATAAATTATCCCAATTATTAGTACCATTGCATTTATGGATAT
Source organism: Dallia pectoralis (assembly GCA_029465975.1). Lineage (NCBI taxonomy): Eukaryota > Metazoa > Chordata > Actinopteri > Esociformes > Umbridae > Dallia > Dallia pectoralis. Next base: position 2,060,070 of record CM055728.1, read on the forward strand.
GAGGCACCAAGGGCGTAGGTTTGGTCTCCGCTTTGGTGGGGAAATCTCTCCCCCCCCCACCGGCAAGTGAACTTTTACTGAGAATGTGATTATTTTTGCTTTTAGTTGAGACAATAGCCTGTTGATTTTATACTACTCTAAAGTTTAACTAGCATAGGCCTATCCATGTGCAGACAAAAATCATTATGTAGTACCTGGCGTTCAACTTTTAGATGGTAATGCTGTTTGTCAGATTCAATATATTGTAGCGACCCTGGTGGTGCCACTACTCTGCCCCTACTAATGGGATATCCCAAATAGGCCACATTACATAAGCAAAATATACACAGGAAACATTTCCACTGTTTGTTGTGACTGCAAGATTCTAACATATGGGGTATGTATTAACAGAAAGCACTGGTAACTTTACCGTTGTCTTCAGTCACTCTCCTGTGTACTTATAGCGTGCTAGATAACTCCCCCCCCTAGGTTTTTTAGCCAATCAAATTACAGCGTTTCTAGTACCGTCCCCCTGGCGCTGCGGTCGGAATTGACCCAAATCGCTTCACAAACTCATAACCGAGTTCGCTAAAATATTGGTGGGGACAATTTAGTCATGTTAAAATGTTGGTGGGGACATGTCCCCAGCGTCCCGCCCTAAACCTACTCCCATGTGAGGCACTTTCTTGCAGGATTTCACTGAACATATCAGACAACGAGGGTGCATGCCCCTCATCTGGTGCAGAGAGACAAGCAGCGCTACAGCTCCGTGCCCTACTGCTCCGTGCGCTATTGCTCCGTCTCCACGCGGGTTCTCCGCATCCATCGCCGCCTGGATCATTTCTCGTGCGCGCTGCTTTATTTCTGCATCCAAGTAATGGTCTTTATAACGCGGATCAAGTACAGTCGCGTTGAAGTGCAGAGGATCCGAATAGATCACAACATTTCGGCCGTATTGTTTCGGTGATAAAAGTGTTTCGGCGCATCCCTAATAAATACCCATTCCAACAATATGTTTTAACTAGTAATATATTAATATCCTATTGACATTGTAAAACGGAGCTAGTAGAATATAAGACATTTACAAACACATTTTTGAATAATGATAAATATCGTCAGATTATCGTTATCGGCAAAATCCCAAAAAATATCGAGATATCATTTTTTGTCAATATCGCACACCCCTACTCACACCCATAAACTGTTTGTACCCCTTATTGCTACCGCTTGCCCTAAATACTGATAACTTATTTACTTTATTTGCACAATGCTTACTGTTTGTGTTACTTCACATTTATCACAAGCACAGACATGTATCCGCTTGTACTGCCCTCCACCTGCACATTTACTTATCAATGTCAACAGCACATCCTTGCATTCGTACTCCATCTCATATGACACATTGCCATCCATAACGTGTCTGCACTGCTCGTTCTGCACTTCTGGTTGGATGCAGACTGCATTTCACTGTACTTGTACTGTTCAATATATATGTTCTTTGTTTCTTAGTTGTTTTGTATAATAATTATTTGTTCAAACAATGCCGTTTCTTTTACTATAGATACTCATTTCATTAACTTTACTTAAAAAATAATTTGGTTCTCAATTAGTTTATCTTTTCATTCAAAAACAACACAAAATACAGATACAATACTGTAAAGATACCGGATTGACAAGCAGTATTGGTAAGAGTAATAATACTGTTAAATCCTTAATGGTGCCCATCCTAATGGTATAGGGTGGTGTGAGACAGAGGACAGACTCGAAACACCACAGTACAGATAACAGTACTGTAAAGATACCGGATTGATAAGCAGTATTGGTAAGAGTAATAATACTGTTAAATCCTTAATGGTGCCCATCCTAATGGTATAGGGTGGTGTGAGACCTAGAGGACAGACTCTAAACACCACAGAAACAGTTGTGGTTAATATTTGCCTGGCAACACATTTAGAATCGAGAGAGAAGGGCGCTCTTATGTAGCCCGGCCAATAAGATACTTAACTCTAATACAAAATGCCTGCAGGCTCTCTTTATAGCCGCTAACAGGACGTAGCAGTAACAGCGCCACCAATGTTAGTTGGTCAACGTAAGCATTACACATCCCTGAGATTTAATGAATACCCATTCCCCACTTTATCCCATAAAACTAATTGTGAGAAAACATTTATATAATTCATATCCTGTATCATTGCACATAGAACTACTTGTGAGAGCATAATTAATATATTAATGCTCATATTCTACAGCTGCACAACAATTTGTGAGCAGCTCAATCTTGGCAAAGTGCGCTATCAACAAAAAGCTGGCATTTTGGGATCACATGCTTAGATATAACAAACCAGTCATCTGTAATTATCCTAACTTCTAACGAGTCTCAAGACCTCAATGGAGAGCACGCTCTCTTCTTAATGGTTGTCACCCCCTCTCCAGAGTGATCCATCACTCGCCCCATACGCGTATATTTAGCCAGTAACGTTTGATAAGTAAACCCTTGTCAAGGGCACTGGGACATGTAAATGGTACCCTGGGGTCAGGGGTTCATTTTAAACTCGTACAGCTCACCTAAATCAATCATCTGTCCAAATGTCGAAGATTAATTGAACTATGCAAATATGGGGTCCCTATTAATTTTGTATAAATATAGTATATTTACATTCAGTTTTACTGAATGTGTGATAAATATGTATGTTTCTACATGTGCATCTCAGGGAGAAAAAAAAATGAACGCTAGCTTGTCGTATGCATAAATTACATGTACCGCCATCTTATGGCAATGTTAGACTGGAATATATGTGTGCCGTCACTTTAAGCGTTGTCTTTCCCTTAAACATTGTGTAGGTAATGTGAACTTCGCATACCTGGTCTTCATTAGGGCCGGATTGGGACTGATTTTCAGCCAGGGAGACGTGTAGTCAACCAGCCCATTTTTTCGGGGTGGGGGGGGCTAATTTACTGTCTAAAACGTTGTCAATGAATTGCAGTTTAACTCACTTCCTTATTGGTTTCAGGAGAGAGACCGGAAGGTTGCCACTTGATTTGAAGTTTCAAGGCCAAATGGTTAAACAGCTATTGAATTAATAACGTAGAGACTTGTACTTTATAGACGGTCCCTAACTATAAGCAGACGGAGGTTTGTGTCTGCTTGCGGGAAAACCGGAACTGACTTCAGCTTCCGATCATCCGTTGAATATCCAATATCGAATTTCCAACTAACTTTACCTCGGTCTGAGATGAAGCAAATATATTTGTGCGGGAATTTCTCGCACTATAAAAACTAACCTTTCGGGAATGGTTTAAATTATACTGTAAATCCCTCTCCTCAGAGGTGCGTATACGCCGTATACTTGCGTATACGCACCACTACACCACTGCGCACTGCTCCACCCACTGCCCCGTCCTGCGCTCTTAGTCCGGGTTTTGATAAAATAGGTTTTCATATCGTATCAATTTACAGTGGCAAAACGCCGCAGCGCACTAGGTTTTCGTATTGTTTTAACCACAGCAGATATATCCAAAAGGTCTACATAAATGCCCTAATTTGCACTAATTGCTCATTGTGGCCAACTCCACATGGAGGCAAGTAAACCGATGATACAATTGCATTCCCTTCCCTCGTCAACGGCCCTAAAGCCTCCCGATTCTCCCGCTTGCCACCCAAGTTATTCTCCAGAAAGCTGCGGTCTCTCTTTTTTCCTTTCTCTCCCTTGTCAGCTGTGTGAAGCGCGTGTCTCCGACATGCTGATAGACGGCTTTTCGCGTTTGTACTGTACGGCCCTATTCTGATACCGTGGCGGCAGAAATTTAGCCGTGGCGGGCCGCCACTACCAAATCAACATAGAGGAAACACTGTAGTGACATCATTTCAGTAAGGTGTATTTAGCATTATTCTGCACTTCAAGAGTTTTATTTGGAGTTTATCATATGGTGACCTACCCAAAAATCAACAGAAGAGGTTTTGATTAATCGGCAACACCAAAGACCAGAATAAAATCCTACCCTCATGGAGAATGATGGAACTTAACAAAGATACCTATATGGTTTACAGACTAACAATATCTCCTAGTATGGCTTATCCATGCCAACGTTGTTTTTATCCTGAAGGGGCAACAGAGTTCTGTGGCTGGGAGTAAGTAAGTCTATTCGTTATTTGTTAAAAATAGTTGTCAAAACTTAATCTGTTTCCAAATGTAATCTGTTGTTTCAAACTGTTGCATATTCATGAGTAGAAAAATCTCCTATCCCAGGACTTATGAATGATTGATTCATATTGAACCATTTACTGCATCAGCTCTGCACCGTCCACTTTATGGCAGCTTCATATTGAACCATTTACTGCATCAGCTCTGCACCGTCCCCTTTATGGCAGCTTCATATTGAACCATTTACTGCATCAGCTCTGCACTGTCCCCTTTATGGCAGCTTCATATTGAACCATTTACTCCATCAGCTCTGCACCGTCCACTTTATGGCAGCTTCATATTGAACCATTTACTGCATCAGCTCTGCACTGTCCCCTTTTATGGCAGCTTCATATTGAACCATTTACTGCATCAGCTCTGCACTGTCCCTTTTATGGCAGCTTCATATTGAACCATTTACTGCATCAGCTCTGCACTGTCCCCTTTTATGGCAGCTTCATATTGGACCATTTACTGCATCAGCTCTGCACTGTCCCCTTTATGGCAGCTTCATATTGAACCATTTACTGCATCAGCTCTGCACTGTCCCCTTTATGGCAGCTTCATATTGAACCATTTACTGCATCAGCTCTGCACTGTCCCCTTTATGGCAGCTTCATATTGAACCATTTACTCCATCAGCTCTGCACCGTCCACTTTATGGCAGCTTCATATTGAACCATTTACTGCATCAGCTCTGCACTGTCCCTTTTATGGCAGCTTCTTATTGAACCATTTACTCCATCAGCTCTGCACCGTCCCCTTTATGGCAGCTTCATATTGAACCATTTACTGCATCAGCTCTGCACTGTCCCCTTTATGGCAGCTTCATATTGAACCATTTACTGCATCAGCTCTGCACCGTCCCCTTTATGGCAGCTTCATATTGAACCATTTACTGCATCAGCTCTGCACTGTCCCTTTTATGGCAGCTTCATATTGAACCATTTACTCCATCAGCTCTGCACCGTCCACTTTATGGCAGCTTCATATTGAACCATTTACTGCATCAGCTCTGCACTGTCCCTTTTATGGCAGCTTCTTATTGAACCATTTACTCCATCAGCTCTGCACCGTCCCCTTTATGGCAGCTTCATATTGAACCATTTACTGCATCAGCTCTGCACTGTCCCCTTTATGGCAGCTTCATATTGAACCATTTACTGCATCAGCTCTGCACCGTCCCCTTTATGGCAGCTTCATATTGAACCATTTACTGCATCAGCTCTGCACTGTCCCTTTTATGGCAGCTTCATATTGAACCATTTACTGCATCAGCTCTGCACTGTCCCCTTTATGGCAGCTTCATATTGAACCATTTACTCCATCAGCTCTGCACCGTCCACTTTATGGCAGCTTCATATTGAACCATTTACTGCATCAGCTCTGCACTGTCCCTTTTATGGCAGCTTCATATTGAACCATTTACTCCATCAGCTCTGCACCGTCCCCTTTATGGCAGCTTCATATTGAACCATTTACTGCATCAGCTCTGCACTGTCCCCTTTATGGCAGCTTCATATTGAACCATTTACTGCATCAGCTCTGCACTGTCCCCTTTATGGCAGCTTCATATTGAACCATTTACTGCATCAGCTCTGCACTGTCCCCTTTATGGCAGCTTCATATTGAACCATTTACTGCATCAGCTCTGCACCGTCCCCTTTATGGCAGCTTCATATTGAACCATTTACTGCATCAGCTCTGCACTGTCCCCTTTATGGCAGCTTCATATTGAACCATTTACTGCATCAGCTCTGCACCGTCCCCTTTATGGCAGCTTCATATTGAACCATTTACTGCATCAGCTCTGCACTGTCCCTTTTATGGCAGCTTCTTATTGAACCATTTACTCCATCAGCTCTGCACCGTCCCCTTTATGGCAGCTTCATATTGAACCATTTACTGCATCAGCTCTGCACTGTCCCTTTTATGGCAGCTTCATATTGAACCATTTACTCCATCAGCTCTGCACCGTCCCCTTTATGGCAGCTTCATATTGAACCATTTACTGCATCAGCTCTGCACTGTCCCCTTTATGGCAGCTTCATATTGAACCATTTACTGCATCAGCTCTGCACTGTCCCCTTTATGGCAGCTTCATATTGAACCATTTACTGCATCAGCTCTGCACTGTCCCCTTTATGGCAGCTTCATATTGAACCATTTACTCCATCAGCTCTGCACCGTCCCCTTTATGGCAGCTTCATATTGAACCATTTACTGCATCAGCTCTGCACTGTCCCCTTTATGGCAGCTTCATATTGAACCATTTACTGCATCAGCTCTGCACCGTCCCCTTTATGGCAGCTTCATATTGAACCATTTACTGCATCAGCTCTGCACTGTCCCTTTTATGGCAGCTTCATGTTCCCTCATAGCAAAAACGTTACTTACTGTGACCCAGGAAATAATATAAATAAGGTCAGGTTACCGTTGTCATAAAAATATTGCTGCAGCACATCCACCATCCAGTCTGCCTTCTGCTGGCCGTACACACCTCCAAACCCATTATCGACCGCTATCTGAAAAAGAGTAAAAGACTGTTAAAAAACAAACATGCTGGCTAGTCTTCTCAGGCTGTTCACTATTGGGTGAGGGGGCTCTCATATCTTTCAGGCCACGTCATTTGTAAAAGGTTCATGATAGCCCTGTTTATGGATGGGGATCGGTCATTTATATTGATACCATTATTGAGACTGCTTAACGATCGGGTTCTTTATCAATACATTTATTATTTGGTGGAAAGACGTGAAGCCAATAAATTCTTAACAAAACTGTTATTGCTTTTATTGAGTCTGATTGTTTTATTTCTTATATTAACATCACGTAGCTATTAAGAACCATGACCAATTGTTATATTACATTAAACATAATAACGGAAAATAATAATTTGCATATAATAATTGCATATAAAATGATTTACACAAAAAGATCTCCATTTCAAACATGTATAACGAGAGAAAGAGGCTTGTTGCATTATCATTGCTGCTTCATCACAGGGTGTTGCGCCGCAGCACCGTTCCATTTCGGTGAACCCTATTATTTTGTCCCGATAAACTCGTGGGGAGTACCATAGGCTTGTACAGGAACTCCGCCGTGACGATGCCTGGTTCCAGGGTTATTTTCGGCTCACCAAGGCCGAGTTTAGTAGATTGGGATTCCGGGTTGTGAGGCAGGACACCCGGTTTCGTAGAGCAATTAGTCCAGCCTAACTTCTTGCTATTTGCCTACGATGAGTAGCATTTAATTGTGCTGTTTGCCAGCCAACTCCAAAATGAACATGCACTGTAGCATTATTTCATATAAAAATAGCCCCCCAAAAAAATGTAAATGTCTCTTAATCTATAATTAAAAAGGGACACATTGTACAGTTCTTGAAACCAAGAAACTGCAATTATTAAATGTTCCTCCATTTTGAACGTAGTAACATTTTGGATGCCTCGTAAAGGTACACAGACACATCGTTTGTAATTGGCTATCGCCCAAGCGCGTAAGAGCGAAAATCGCATTCAAATTGCATAGAATAGGATGGATCCTATCTTTCGACGCTTCGCTCGCTGTCTTCGCGTTGCCAGGTATCCCACAATGCCTTGCACAACACTGTCACGTGACCTAATTGAAAATGAATGGGAGGCGAAAATTCGCTAGGCGAATTTCGCTTGTGAAGTGCCTAGTGTATCGTGCCCGTAAGAATTAAATTCTTTGTTTCTTTTTAAGGCAGTTGTCCGGCAATTTACTTGAATTCTAAATCAGACAATCTATGTATGTATGAGACCCACTGATTTGAATTTAAATGACAAGACTTGTCTCTTGAGTCTCTTGAGACTTAACGTTACACGACACAGTTGTATCGATTGCAGTATCAAAAAGTGTTGACTATTGAGTAGGGATGCACCGATTGGGAAATTCTGGACCGATAACGATACCGATGTTTAACATAACAATTTGGCCGATGGCCGATGCCGATGTTCCTTCTTCCGTGCCACGGAAACATACAAGTCTTTCGGCTCTTGTACTTTATTGACGGTCCCTAACTATAAGCACACAGAGGTTTCTGTTCGTCGATCACCCGGGTGTACTAACGCGGATTTGCCGGTTTAGAGACGGATCCGGCTCCGAGTCACCTGCTGTCTGGGGTGGCTGCTTGCGTGAAAACCGGACCCGATCTCGGGCTCGGAATATCCGTTGAATATCGAATATCCAACCAACTTTACCTCGGTCTGAGATGAAGCAAATATATTTGTGCGGGAATCTCGCACTATAAAAAGTAACCTTGCGGGAATGGTTTTAATTATGCGCAATCCCCGCAATCCCGCACCGAAATTCAAGCCCTGATATAAACAAGCCAATCTACTTGCCCGAAGCTGATGCTTCTGATGAGCCAACTTCTCACGTCAATTGTTCAAATGGGGAGAGGAGTGTTATAAAGTTTTCAATTAATTGCCACTGGTGCGCACTGAGAGTGGCCGGGAGGTCGTAGTCTGCAGCATATGTAGCAAGTGCGCGCTTTTGTTCCAGCAAGCTCTCCAAAAAAAGTTTCTCCTGAGCACAGCGTTCATGACACATAAACATCGGCGAATCTAATTTTTATTTCCCGATGGCTGTTAACGAGGCACATATCGGCCGATGACGATGTTCAGCCGATGTATCGGTGCATCCCTACTATTGAGTTTGCGGTTTTCAGAAACTTGGGAGCCGACTCCTTACCAATGCAATGCAGACCACAATGCAGACCACTTGCTGCGCCAATACAGACCACAAAATAGACCACGTGCAGCTTCAATACAGACCACAATACAGACCACGTGCCGCTCCAATACAGACCACAAAACAGAAAACAAATCGAGCCGATACAGACCACAATACGGCCCACAATACAGACCACGTGCCGCTCCAATACGGACCACAATACAGACAATGTGCCGCTCTAATACGGCCCACAATACAGACAACGTGCCGCTCCAATACGGCTCACAATACAGACCACGTGCCGCTCCAATACGGACCACAATACAGACAATGTGCCGCTCTAACACGGCCCACAATACAGACAATGTGCCGCTCCAATACGGACCACAATACAGACAATGTGCCGCTCCAATACGGACCATAATACAGACAATGTGCCGCTCCAATACGGACCATAATACAGACAATGTGCCGCTCTAATACGGCCCACAATACAGACCACGTGCCGCTCCAATACAGACCACAAAACAGAAAACAAATCGAGCCGATACAGACCACAATACAGACCACGTGCCGCTCCAATACGGACCACAATACAGACAATGTGCCGCTCCAATACGGCCCACAATACAGACAATGTGCCGCTCCAATACGGCCCACAATACAGACCACGTGCAGCTCCAATACGGACCACAATACAGACCACGTGCCGCTCCAATACGGCCCACAATACAGACAATGTGCCGCTCCAATACGGCCCACAATACAGACAATGTGCCGCTCCAATACGGCCCACAATACAGACAATGTGCCGCTCCAATACGGACCACAATACAGACCGCGTGCCGCTCCAATACGGACCACAATACAGACCGCGTGCCGCTCCAATACGGACCACAATACAGACCGCGTGCCGCTCCAATACGGACCACAATACAGACCGCGTGCCGCTCCAATACGGACCACAATACAGACCGCGTGCAGCGCCAATACAGACCGCGTGCAGCGCCAATACAGACCGCGTGCAGCGCCAATACAGACCGCGTGCAGCGCCAATACAGACCACGTGCAGCGCCAATACAGACCACGTGCAGCGCCAATACAGACCACGTGCAGCGCCAATACAGACCACGTGCAGCGCCAATACAGACCACGTGCAGCGCCAATACAGACCACGTGCAGCACCAATACAGACCACGTGCAGCGCCAATACAGACCACGTGCAGCGCCAATACAGACCACGTGCAGCGCCAATACAGACCATGTGCCGCGCCAATACAGACCACAATACAGACCATGTGTCACTCCAATACAGACCACAATACAGACCATGTGTCGCTCCAATACAGACCACAATACAGACCATGTGTCGCTCCAATACAGACCGCGTGCAGCGCCAATACAGACCATTTGCCTCGCCAATACAGACTACAATACAGACCATGTGTCACTCCAATACAGACCACAATACAGACCATGTGTCGCTCCAATACAGACCACGTGCAGCGCCAATACAGACCACGTGCAGCGCCAATACAGACCACGTGCAGCGCCAATACAGACCACGTGCCGCGCCAATACAGACCACGTGCCGCGCCAATACAGACCACGTGCCGCGCCAATACAGACCACGTGCCGCGCCAATACAGACCACGTGCCGCGCCAATACAGACCACGTGCCGCGCCAATACAGACCACGTGCCGCGCCACTACAGACCACGTGCCGCGCCACTACAGACCACGTGCCGCGCCAATACAGACCACGTGCCGCGCCAATACAGACCACGTGCCGCGCCAATACAGACCACGTGCCGCGCCAATACAGACCACGTGCCGCGCCAATACAGACCACAATACAGACCACGTGCAGCGCCAATACAGACCACCATACAGACCGCGTGCAGCGCCAATACAGACCACAATACAGACCGCGTGCCTTGCCAATACAGACCACGCGTTTTAACACCGAGCGCGTTAATAGACCACAATACAGACCACGTGCAGCGCATAAACACAGACGACGTGCACCACTAATACAGACCACGTGCAGCGCATCAATACAGACCACGTGCCGTGCCAATACAGACCACAATACAGTAGCTGCATACTATGTTTCATAAAGCTTGATAAGCAGGTATAGTTTACATTTCTGTATGCAATCTATATTTTTACACTGTTAATTAAATACCTGTGCATGTTTATTATTATCTACATTTTTTAGGACTTTTTACCTGGTGGTCTTAAAGTGGACGCTTGCATAAGACTATCTGGGTTTATTGTAAATGAGTACATAAAGCCCACCGTCTCCCGTAAAGCCACTTGACTATGTTTCAAGGGAAATGTTCTTCCTTTTGAACCTTTTTTGTCCATTATTTTGATATCACCTGACACAACAGTTCCATAATATAGATAAGTACATTAGACATGTTTCTTGTTTACTTTGCTTAAGTTATAGGCTAATGATACATGAGCTTCAATATACTGATGTTATGCTGTGACCTCACAGAACTGCAAGTGTTAATGTTACACCACAATAAATAGAATGGTTTCTACAGTGCTTTCAAACTGATAGCTTAAATGTGATCATATATAAAAATCAATGAATTTTGTGATTAAAATGGTAAACCTGAAACTGACTCATTTACTATTGTTAGAACATTATTATTGCCCCTTCAGTTATCTTTTTTAAACACATCAGCACTTTCAACCAGTTGGCTGTAACAAAGAGTTCGGTCAGAATCATATGCCAACAGCACAGCACAGGATTGAGATGCCTGCAAAATGTCAACACATTTTGAAAGATCGAAGAGTAATTTTCACTATAGTTTTATTTATGTTCTAAAATTGATTATTGGCTACAATCCAAAGATGACATGTTGTAAGTTTAGCTTTTTCAGCATTGATAGATTTAAAAGGCAGGTTGCATTAATGCAAAACACAATTTGCAAGCCATAGTAAAGAAGTTGAGACAATTCTAATCGAATCTATTGAGAGGTAAGAGATTACAATTGCACATCCTTAAATTCATCTCATTTGACTCACACTGGCACGCTGAACCATGTTTGCACTGGCCTCTTTGCACTTGTGTTTGGATGTAAACTGCATTTTAGTACGGTTCAATCACAATAAAGTCACGACTACGCAGGAAAATAAGGTAGATCAATCGATCCACATACAGTAAAGAAAACAGCTTTATTTTGTGAGAAATCACAGGACGTCCTCTCTCCTGTTTGCGCTAACTCCCTCAAAGCGTTGAGGTGCAGTCAAACCAATGCAGTAGCCTTATAAATCCAGCACCTGATGCATGCATATAGCATCTATGGATGAGAGACATTGTATGTATTGCTTCATCAACAGTTGTTTGTCTTCGCAGAGAATTAAAAAGTTTAATTGTTATAATATCTCTGGTCAATTTCTGTTGGGGCGGGGGTGCTAAATCGTCTTTGAGGGGGACCAACAAGTTCTCAAGGCACGAAAAACCCTGATAAACACATACATACACAGGGCTCTCAAGTTTTGAAGACAGGCAAGAGTGACATATCGCTCCCCGCCCGCCGCCCTCGAGGGAATGGGTGTGTTTCATAAATTATATTATTATTTGTGTTTTTGTTGTTAATAATTGCTCAGACTTGCAGAAGAAAATATTTGACACATGGCACTGACAGTTCACCCAAATACAAAGTATTTATTCAATTTCTGTGTGTGTGTGCGTGCGCGTGCAAGATTATGACTGGTGTTGTTTATTGTAGATGTTTGTTGCCTTTTTGGACTCCTTTATCATGTGTGGTGTTGGCTCCCATTTGAAGCAGTTCGGCTCAAGCCCAGCCATTTTCATGATGTCCCATCCATAGATAAGCTGTTTCGAGTTGAGGTTTTGTTCAAACCGACCATGGAGAATACCCTCTCGGCATCAGTTCAACCCAGTCACCTTTAAAAAAAGGAACCAGGGGCATAATTAATATTGAGCAAGTCATGTTGTGTGTTGGGACCTGAGGCATGGCAATGTCCATGAGTTGGTACTCCATAAACTCCTCACTTACTTGGTCTTGTTCCTTAGGGTCATGAAAAGGAAGGAGTTCCTGAAATCTTAAAAAGACCACATGTGTACAAGACTGATTAGAATACAGTGACAGACAGATTTGTTTTGTGATCATGGTCATTAAACTTAAAAATATATAATCAGAATGTGAAAACCCTTGCCTGTATACAAAGTATAGGGCATCTTCAACCCCACACTCAGCTCTCAGCTGCACATCAACAAATCGTGCATGCTTCAGGAGAGAATCTTTCAATGGGAGTTTCTCCATGGCATACTCCACAGCTTTGACCAAGAAGGCCAGTGCTACTTGCTGGAATTGTTGAGCCTTCTGTGGTGTGACCTCTAAAGCCTCAAGGAGCCTGTTGAGCGTAGCTCTGGTGGTGAAACCCACATTGGATTTTTCTCCTGACAGTGTGACAGAAGACCTATAGAAAGTTAGTCAAATAAAGGCATCTTATAGTATTTCTCTGGGTTATACCAGTTTCATGTTTATTGTCATACAATCATATTAAATAATATTTATCAGTCATGGTAATTTGTTGTGCTGAAAGTAATCTCAACTTTATAGATTTTTTTAAATATAAAGTACATAAATAGTCGAGGTAAAATAAAAAAAGATGAATTTTAGGTGAAGGATTAATTCTAAAAAGTGACAAGTGTGGCATTTAGGAGAGTGAGATGGTTGAGTAGAGTTCAGCATCCAGGATAGAAGCTGTCTCTGAATCTACTAGTGCTGTTTCTGATGCTCTTAGGGGGTGACATAGGGGTGAATATATTGTGACTGATATAGTTTTTACAATGTATTGTATCTATTATCCTTCATCAGCAAGACAACTCAATCCATAGAAAAGGTGTATTTGTAGTAACATTAAAAAGGGAGATCATGACTTACCGTACTCACGTGCTCAAAGTGATGCTCGGAGCTCCAGTGGTTTTTCCTCTGGGTTGGTGAACAAAACTTTCGAAAGATTGCACCAGAATGACGTGAACAATTCCCGGAGATGCTTCTTTTTCATTCGTTGTTGCGTTAAAACTTACCCAGATACAATTGTGCTATTTTCTGATTGGCTATTGTGTAGCCTGTTTCTTTTATTTTGATTGGCTGTGTCAGGCTAGACCATTGACTGTAGGGCTAGACTGAAGAACTCCAGGGGAGACGCGCTTGATTAGTGCCGGTTCCATAATGAGAGCTGCGCGGCCAGAGAAATGTTGGGCGCTGCGGCAAATTAAATATATTATAGATATTTTTGTCCGCGTGAGAAATACAATGTGTGGCGGGAGTGCGTGACAAAACACTGAAATTAGTGACTGTCACGCTCATTGCGTGACACTTGAGAGCCCTGCATACATTGGCCTCCTTAAGTCAAAACTGCTATAATGCTGTTCACAAGGTATATAAAAATACAACTAAATGATTGCAACCTTTTATTTTAATCAATGTGGCACTTAAATGTTTTAAACCGAACATGACTGCTGGAGCATTTACATAGCATATTGTGTATACGACCTACACCGTTAACGTATACTTATGTCAGGAAATACCAAACTCTTATACCTAAACATGACAGTGGCCATAAACACAGCTCGATAAGCATTTAACACCGAGTGTGATTCCATCGACATCAGATGACTCTCCCTTCCAACAACTATGTTTTAGTGAGACTCGACACCAAACACTAACGTGCCACAGCTGTTTAGTTTAGTAAACGGAAGTTGTACATCAGTTTATTTTCAATGCTCTTTGTAATCACCGTAATTACCCCGGACACCGCGGGTAATGTTGGTGATAACACACACATATATATATATAAACTGACCCAGTACACAGATATAGATCAGCCAGATGCCTCCGATCTGTCGATTATGTCTCATTACTTAGAAATAACGTTTTAATGCGTTTCGACACGTTGTTTGAATGAATACATGCATTGCTTATCTATATTCCCTGTACTATACGTACTTGTGTTGAAACAGACCGTGTAACCATGTTTGAAACGTCTCATAACCTCTGTGTTTAACGTGTTATGGGTGTATTGCAGGATGTCAAACGATGGAAACATAATAAGCTGACATTATTAATAACCACAAGCCTGGCCATGGCTATAAGCCATCATCACAACTCAACAAACTACATTATTAGAGAAAGTTGATAAACGAAATATAGTCCTACCTGCAATACGGGCCACGTTTCTAGGACTGATCTAACCGCATCAGTGAACAGTTCACGTGTAGTCCCGGGCGCTGCCATCTTAGAAACACTCGGGTATCACGTGATGTGTAGCCAATCACTTATAGCCAAGGAAAACTAGTAGATCACAGATGTCATCAATCCCCTGTATATAAAAACGGGATGTGTAGCCCAGGAAAACTAGTGGATCACAGATGTCATCAATCCCCAGCATAGAAAAACGACAGGTAAGCAAGATTTTTAATGTATAATGATTACAGTTGTTACATGAAGCTATTTGAAACGTTGCGTAATAATGTGATGCGTTTTACTGAAACAGTAGGTTAAAGTATATGCAATTGTTTCAAATGCATTTCCGAATTTTGTAATGTATATTTTTATTATTATGCTGCGGTGTGAGGACCAGAGGTCTCTCCCTCCCTCTGTCCCTCTCTATGCCAGTGTTGCCCCCCCCCCCTGCCAGCGGAGAGAGGGAGGCGATCAAGGACATTCATGGCACCTGTGTATATTTTCGCACCTGTTTTCTGTTGAATCACCATGTATTTAAGCCCTGTCGGGGTCGGGTCATTGTTTTTGTTCGTATATACGATGTATGTTTCTGCTTCTCCTGTTTAAAGCCTGTAATCGGTATGATGATAATAATAATAATAATACATTAGATTTATATAGCGCTTTTCTAAGACCCAAAGCGCTTCACAGGAACAGTTAAACAATGAACAGTCAAAGTGAACAAGTAAACAATAAATGACTAACAACCGACGCACAACGTAATTAGGGGTAGGCTAGCTTGAACAGACGGGATTTAAGGCGGGGTACGTATGGCGTTACATTTGTGACACATTCCTGAGAGTGTAATTGTAAGTTGAGCACGCAGTACTATATTGTGCGCGCTCAAGTCTTGATACACGCCCGCTCAACTTGCAGGTGCGCGCTCATACACTCGTTCTCTGCGCACAAGTCATGTCCTCCGCGCGCTCAACCTCATCACTCTGTGTGCGCTCAAGTCTTGAGACACACGCTCGCTCAACTTCTACTGAGCGTTACAAATGTGCCACAAAACCAACCAATCAGAGGATTAAACAAAGTCAATTGTGATTGGCTGTTCTCCAATTGAATCGCTAGTAGAACTACAGCATCCAGGTGGCTGAAAAAAATAACTGACCACAGCGAGTTGTTCAACTACTGCAGGGGCCAACCAGCCAGAGACTATGAGACACATGTTTTACTGTGTTACCACAAAGAGTCACATCATACACATGGGCAAAAATAAAATTATGTAAATAAAAGCTTGAAAACTATTTCAAAAGACATATTACAGCATCTGGTGAGGAGAATCAAACCAATGACCACGGGCTCCGCAGCCAATGGCTCTAACCACTGCTCCAAACAGGTATTTATTTATGTTTGGTATTACGTGTTGGATTTAAATGGTATTAAATATAAACACCACAAATGTATAGACTGGCTTTGCAGATGGCTTTTGACTGCACTACACCCCTAGTTTGTGACACATGCGTGGTTGACGGAACTATTTTATTAAACTCAAGCGAAGCGAACATGGACATTAAAAAAACACAAACTTCTATATAAACGTAAGAGCCGCTTGAAACCGGACAGAGAGCCAGGGCCTGAACTATATGGAGCCAGATTGGGGCCAAATGTATTGGCCATAAAAAAAAAATCTTGGCTGAAAAATATGTAAAATAAAATATGGTAAACGAATAAAAAATTGTTTGGAAAATATACATTTTAAACATCATAAAAAAGATTCTGAACGTAATAAGTGGATATTGGGATCCAATCCCAAAAACAATTCAGTCAAACCTTTTTTTCAGTTTCACTTCTTTTTTCGATTAAAAGTTTTTTTTACGACCAAAACTTTTGGCCCCTTTCTGGCGGGTGGGCGTGGTTATAAATGCCCCCAGCCCCGCCCACTGTTGTTAGCCGTGAGTGTAAACATGGTGGACTCGCGACATGCGGATGGTCTTGGTTATGGAAGAAAATCTGTCTCACCAGATTCTGAAACTGAATTTCTAGCACTGAATTTATTTGCATACAAGATTCAGTGTCTAAAAATTCAGTGTTAGAAATTCAGTGCAAAAAAAATTCAGTGTTAGAAATTCAGTGCAAAAAAATTCTGTGTCAGAAATTCAGTGCAAAAAAATTCTGTGTCAGAAATTCAGTGCAAAAAAATTCTGTGTCAGAAATTCAGTGCAAAAAAAATTCTGTGTCAGTTTAACAGAGTGAAGCACGTTTGTCTCCCTGGCAACCTTTAAGTCAGTTGCGCAGTTGCTCTCCCCGCAGCTTCATTCAGACCCGCATGCGAGTGATTAATATGGGAGGTGTTCCCGCAAAGAAATTAAAGTACAGCTGTACATTTCAACATTGTTGGACGCAACAATTTACATGCATCATACAGAGTCAAATCGACAACCTCCACGGTTTTTGTAAGGTTTGTCGCATTGATTTTAATATATGACATATCACAGCACATTAAAACACAGCGGCACCTTCACGCAGAAGAGGCACAACACACAGCCAATTGCATATGTCATAACCCAGTGGGCACCTTGACGTCAATTTGACATCAATTTGACGTCAAGCATTGATGTCAAATTAACGTCACGAGGTAGGTCAAAAATGAAAGTTGGATTGACGTCAAAGTCGGGACGTCAATTTGATGTCAAAATCTTGCTCTCTCGATGTCATTTTGACGTAATTTTTATGCCATTTTGACCTCATTTTGATGCCATTTTGACCTCATTTTAATGTCATTTTGACTTCACTTTGATGTCATTTTGACCTCATTTTGATGCCATTTTGACCTCATTTTAATGTCATTTTGACTTCACTTTGATGTCATTTTGACCTCATTTTGATGTAAAAATTACATAAAAATTTATTGACATATTTTTATATAATTTCAATGTTAAGCATCACTCAATTTCAACATAAATGTACAATGACTGACAACACACACATACTTTGATCTTAGATCTGATATGTATTTTTTATTTTATAAAGGCATCTTCAAACATATAATATAACATATATGGAACATAATAAACCCTGTTTGAGTCATGAATTTAAAATTAGGGCAGTGTATCCATAGTCGTAGTTCAACGTAATACTTCAGGTTCTAGCAATATGGCCCCTTGTCCCTTGATCTACTTTCACAGTGAATTTGTTGATAAAGTTATTCTCTATGAAAACGGTGGGGGAAATGTTGGGTGAAAACAACAAACAAGTGGTAGTACATCATCTGAAAGTACTTGTTCCTAAAGACTGGCAGTCATTTTACAAGCAAACATACAGTGTGTAATACAGTGTTGATGATGGTATGTGATATGGAGGCCAGAGTAGGGTACCCAATCTCCAGACACACACTGGCGATGTTCCTTACACCCTCCAAGAATCTGGCGTGTAGAGCAGCCTCGGTAATGTCGAGCACCTCAGGCCTGTAGACACTACCGTTGTCATACACCTGCTGGATGAGCAGGCCGAAGAAGAAGGGCGAGATGTTTAACATGTTGAGCAGTGTGGCCTCGCTATGGATTCACACTTCCAGAGCTCTCATGTGCCTATAATAAGGGAAAAAAGAAGAAAGCATACGTTAAAATGGGCCTGTCCATTAACATAACGAACACTAGGGATAGGCCGATACCACTTTTTATGGAATGAGTACAAGTACTTGAGCCCAGTATCGGGCCCTATACCCGTTACCAGTATCGTTCCCATCCCTACCTTAGTACCCATCAATAGTAGGCTACTCTACAGTATATAGACTAAAACTAAAAGATCAGAGGTGCAGATGTGTACAAACATGATAATGGATCGAGTCAAACCTTTTGTTAATATCTGTTAATTGTGTCATAAGGATCTCATTTCACTGCTAGTAATCAGTCCACATTTTGTACTGAATTATAGAACGTGAACACTCATTGAAAGCCAGAGAGCAGCAATTTCAAAACATCACATTCGTCCGGGCTGTTGTGGTGTCTCATTTCCATGGGGAATATTTTCTCCCTTATGTCTTGCCACTCTGTTTTGAAGGACATGGTGTAGGGGAAAACAAAGGGGGAAAACAGAGAAATGGGATTGGGCCTAAATCTACATTGTTGTTTGTATCAGCTCCTACCTTCTGGCCCCCAGTGCCCCCTCTTCTGTCTGGTGTCCAGTGCCCCCTCTTCTGTCTGGTGTCCAGTGCCCCCTCTTTTGTCTGGTGTCCAGTGCCCCCTCTTCTGTCCAGTGCCCCCTCTTCTGTCTGGTGTCCAGTGCCCCCTCTTTTGTCTGGTGTCCAGTGCCCCCTCTTCTGTCCAGTGCCCCCTCTTCTGTCCGGTGTCCAGTGCCCCCTCTTCTGTCCGGTGTCCAGTGTCCCCTCTTCTGTCCGGTGTCCAGTGCCCCCTCCTCTGTCCGGTGTCCAGTGCCCCCTCTTCTGTCCGGTGTCCAGTGCCCCCTCTTCTGTCTGGTGTCCAGTGCCCCCTCTTCTGTCCGGTGTCCAGTGCCCCCTCTTCTGTCCGGTGTCCAGTGCCCCCTCTTCTGTCAGGTGTCCAGTACCCCCTCTTCTGTCCAGTGTCCAGTGCCCCCTCTTCTGTCTGGTGTCCAGTGCCCCCTCTTCTGTCTGGTGTCCAGTGCCCCCTCTTCTGTCTGGTGTCCAGTGCCCCCTCTTCTGTCCGGTGTCCAGTGCCCCCTCTTCTGTCTGGTGTCCAGTGCCCCCTCTTCTGTCTGGTGTCCAGTGCCCCCTCTTCTGTCTGGTGTCCAGTGCCCCCTCTTCTGTCTGGTGTCCAGTGCCCCCTCTTCTGTCTGGTGTCCAGTGTCCCCTCTTCTGTCAGGTGTCCAGTGCCCCCTCTTCTGTCTGGTGTCCAGTGCCCCCTCTTCTGTCCGGTGTCCAGTGCCCCCTCTTCTGTCCGGTGTCCAGTGCCCCCTCTTCTGTCAGGTGTCCAGTGCCCCCTCTTCTGTCCGGTGTCCAGTGCCCCCTCCTCTGTCCGGTGTCCAGTGCCCCCTCTTCTGTCCGGTGTCCAGTGCCCCCTCTTCTGTCTGGTGTCCAGTGCCCCCTCTTCTGTCCGGTGTCCAGTGCCCCCTCTTCTGTCCGGTGTCCAGTGCCCCCTCTTCTGTCTGGTGTCCAGTGCCCCCTCTTCTGTCTGGTGTCCAGTGCCCCCTCTTCTGTCTGGTGTCCAGTGCCCCCTCTTCTGTCTGGTGTCCAGTGCCGCCTCTTCTGTCGGGTGTCCAGTGCCCCCTCTTCTGTCTGGTGTCCAGTGCCCCCTCTTCTGTCCGGTGTCCAGTGCCCCCTCTTCTGTCCGGTGTCCAGTGTCCCCTCTTCTGTCCGGTGTCCAGTGCCCCCTCTTCTGTCCGGTGTCCAGTGCCCCCTCTTCTGTCAGGTGTCCAGTGCCCCCTCCTCTGTCTAGTGTCCAGTGCCCCCTCTTCTGTCAGGTGTCCAGTGCCCCCTCTTCTGTCCGGTGTCCAGTGCCCCCTCTTCTGTCCGGTGTCCAGTGCCCCCTCTTCTGTCTGGTGTCCAGTGCCCCCTCTTCTGTCCGGTGTCCAGTGCCCCCTCTTCTGTCTGGTGTCCAGTGCCCCCTCCTCTGTCTGGTGTCCAGTGCCCCCTCTTCTGTCCGGTGTCCAGTGCCCCCTCTTCTGTCCGGTGTCCAGTGCCCCCTCTTCTGTCTGGTGTCCAGTGCCCCCTCTTCTGTCCGGTGTCCAGTGCCCCCTCTTCTGTCTGGTGTCCAGTGCCCTCTTCTGTCCGGTGTCCAGTGCCCCCTCTTCTGTCCGGTGTCCAGTGCCCCCTCCTCTGTCCGGTGTCCAGTGCCCTCTTCTGTCCGGTGTCCAGTGCCCCCTCTTCTGTCCGGTGTCCAGTGCCCCCTCCTCTGTCCGGTGTCCAGTGCCCCCTCTTCTGTCCAGTGTCCCCTCTTCTGTCCGGTGTCCAGTGCCCCCTCTTCTGTCTGGTGTCCAGTGCCCCCTCTTCTGTCCGGTGTCCAGTGCCCCCTCTTCTGTCTGGTGTCCAGTGCCCCCTCTTCTGTCCGGTGTCCAGTGCCCCCTCTTCTGTCCGGTGTCCAGTGCCCCCTCTTCTGTCCGGTGTCCAGTGCCCCCTCCTCTGTCCGGTGTCCAGTGCCCCCTCTTCTGTCTGGTGTCCAGTGCCCCCTCTTCTGTCCGGTGTCCAGTGCCCCCTCTTCTGTCCAGTGCCCCCTCTTCTGTCCGGTGTCCAGTGCCCCCTCCTCTGTCCGGTGTCCAGTGCCCCCTCTTCTGTCCGGTGTCCAGTGCCCCCTCCTCTGTCCGGTGTCCAGTGCCCCCTCTTCTGTCCAGTGTCCCCTCTTCTGTCCGGTGTCCAGTGCCCCCTCTTCTGTCTGGTGTCCAGTGCCCCCTCTTCTGTCCGGTGTCCAGTGCCCCCTCTTCTGTCTGGTGTCCAGTGCCCCCTCTTCTGTCCGGTGTCCAGTGCCCCCTCTTCTGTCCGGTGTCCAGTGCCCCCTCCTCTGTCCGGTGTCCAGTGCCCCCTCTTCTGTCTGGTGTCCAGTGCCCCCTCTTCTGTCCGGTGTCCAGTGCCCCCTCTTCTGTCCAGTGCCCCCTCTTCTGTCCGGTGTCCAGTGCCCCCTCTTCTGTCCAGTGCCCCCTCTTCTGTCCGGTGTCCAGTGCCCCCTCCTCTGTCCGGTGTCCAGTGCCCCCTCTTCTGTCCGGTGTCCAGTGCCCCCTCTTCTGTCCGGTGTCCAGTGCCCCCTCCTCTGTCCGGTGTCCAGTGCCCCCTCCTCTGTCCGGTGTCCAGTGCCCCCTCTTCTGTCCGGTGTCCAGTGTCCCCTCTTCTGTCTGGTGTCCAGTGCCCCCTCTTCTGTCTGGTGTCCAGTGCCCCCTCTTCTGTCTGGTGTCCAGTGCCCTCTTCTGTCCGGTGTCCAGTGCCCCCTCTTCTGTCCGGTGTCCAGTGCCCCCTCCTCTGTCCGGTGTCCAGTGCCCTCTTCTGTCCGGTGTCCAGTGCCCCCTCTTCTGTCCGGTGTCCAGTGCCCCCTCCTCTGTCCGGTGTCCAGTGCCCCCTCTTCTGTCCAGTGTCCCCTCTTCTGTCCGGTGTCCAGTGCCCCCTCTTCTGTCCGGTGTCCAGTGCCCCCTCTTCTGTCTGGTGTCCAGTGCCCCCTCTTCTGTCCGGTGTCCAGTGCCCCCTCTTCTGTCCGGTGTCCAGTGCCCCCTCCTCTGTCCGGTGTCCAGTGCCCCCTCTTCTGTCCGGTGTCCAGTGCCCCCTCCTCTGTCCGGTGTCCAGTGCCCCCTCTTCTGTCTGGTGTCCAGTGCCCCCTCTTCTGTCCGGTGTCCAGTGCCCCCTCTTCTGTCCAGTGCCCCCTCTTCTGTCCGGT
The DNA here is from genome assembly GCA_029465975.1 of Dallia pectoralis. NCBI lineage: Eukaryota > Metazoa > Chordata > Actinopteri > Esociformes > Umbridae > Dallia > Dallia pectoralis. The sequence continues at coordinate 2,082,474 of CM055728.1, forward strand.
GTCCAGTGCCCCCTCCTCTGTCCGGTGTCCAGTGCCCCCTCTTCTGTCCGGTGTCCAGTGCCCCCTCCTCTGTCCGGTGTCCAGTGCCCCCTCCTCTGTCCGGTGTCCAGTGCCCCCTCTTCTGTCCGGTGTCCAGTGTCCCCTCTTCTGTCTGGTGTCCAGTGCCCCCTCTTCTGTCCGGTGTCCAGTGCCCCCTCTTCTGTCCGGTGTCCAGTGCCCCCTCTTCTGTCCGGTGTCCAGTGTCCCCTCTTCTGTCTGGTGTCCAGTGCCCCCTCTTCTGTCCGGTGTCCAGTGCCCCCTCCTCTGTCCGGTGTCCAGTGCCCCCTCTTCTGTCTGGTGTCCAGTGCCCTCTTCTGTCCGGTGTCCAGTGCCCCCTCTTCTGTCCGGTGTCCAGTGCCCCCTCCTCTGTCCGGTGTCCAGTGCCCTCTTCTGTCCGGTGTCCAGTGCCCCCTCTTCTGTCCGGTGTCCAGTGCCCTCCTCTGTCCGGTGTCCAGTGCCCCCTCTTCTGTCCAGTGTCCCTCTTCTGTCCGGTGTCCAGTGCCCCCTCTTCTGTCTGGTGTCCAGTGCCCCCTCTTCTGTCTGGTGTCCAGTGCCCCCTCTTCTGTCTGGTGTCCAGTGCCCCCTCTTCTGTCTGGTGTCCAGTGCCCCCTCTTCTGTCCGGTGTCCAGTGCCCCCTCTTCTGTCCGGTGTCCAGTGCCCCCTCCTCTGTCCGGTGTCCAGTGCCCCCTCTTCTGTCTGGTGTCCAGTGCCCCCTCCTCTGTCCGGTGTCCAGTGCCCCCTCTTCTGTCTGGTGTCCAGTGCCCCCTCTTCTGTCCGGTGTCCAGTGCCCCCTCTTCTGTCCAGTGCCCCCTCTTCTGTCCGGTGTCCAGTGCCCCCTCCTCTGTCCGGTGTCCAGTGCCCCCTCTTCTGTCCGGTGTCCAGTGCCCCCTCCTCTGTCCGGTGTCCAGTGCCCCCTCCTCTGTCCGGTGTCCAGTGCCCCCTCTTCTGTCCGGTGTCCAGTGTCCCTCTTCTGTCTGGTGTCCAGTGCCCCCTCTTCTGTCTGGTGTCCAGTGCCCCCTCTTCTGTCCGGTGTCCAGTGCCCCCTCTTCTGTCCGGTGTCCAGTGCCCCTCTTCTGTCCGGTGTCCAGTGCCCCTCTTCTGTCCGGTGTCCAGTGCCCCCTCTTCTGTCCGGTGTCCAGTGCCCCCTCCTCTGTCCGGTGTCCAGTGCCCCCTCCTCTGTCCGGTGTCCAGTGCCCCCTCCTCTGTCCGGTGTCCAGTGCCCCCTCTTCTGTCCGGTGTCCAGTGTCCCCTCTTCTGTCTGGTGTCCAGTGCCCCCTCTTCTGTCCGGTGTCCAGTGCCCCCTCTTCTGTCCGGTGTCCAGTGCCCCCTCTTCTGTCCGGTGTCCAGTGCCCCCTCTTCTGTCCGGTGTCCAGTGCCCCCTCTTCTGTCCGGTGTCCAGTGCCCCCTCCTCTGTCCGGTGTCCAGTGCCCCCTCTTCTGTCTGGTGTCCAGTGCCCCCTCTTCTGTCTGGTGTCCAGTGCCCCCTCTTCTGTCCAGTGCCCCCTCTTCTGTCCGGTGTCCAGTGCCCCCTCTTCTGTCCGGTGTCCAGTACCCCCTCTTCTGTCCGGTGTCCAGTGCCCCCTCTTCTGTCAGGTGTCCAGTGCCCCCTCTTCTGTCAGGTGTCCAGTGCCCCCTCTTCTGTCAGGTGTCCAGTGCCCCCTCTTCTGTCCGGTGTCCAGTGCCCCCTCTTCTGTCCGGTGTCCAGTGCCCCCTCTTCTGTCAGGTGTCCAGTGCCCCCTCTTCTGTCTGGTGTCCAGTGCCCCCTCTTCTGTCTGGTGTCCAGTGCCCCCTCTTCTGTCCAGTGCCCCCTCTTCTGTCCGGTGTCGAGTGCCCCCTCTTCTGTCTGGTGTCCAGTGCCCTCTTATGTCCGGTGTCCAGTGCCCCCTCCTCTGTCCGGTGTCCAGTGCCCCCTCTTCTGTCCGGCGTCCAGTGCCCCCTCTTCTGTCCGGTGTCCAGTGCCCCCTCTTCTGTCCAGTGCCCCCTCTTCTGTCTAGTGTCCAGTGCCCCCTCTTCTGTCTGGTGTCCAGTGCCCTCTTCTGTCTGGTGTCCAGTGCCCCCTCCTCTGTCCGGTGTCCAGTGCCCCCTCTTCTGTCCGGTGTCCAGTGCCCCCTCTTCTGTCCGGTGTCCAGTGCCCCCTCTTCTGTCCGGTGTCCAGTGCCCCCTCTTCTGTCCGGTGTCCAGTGCCCCCTCTTCTGTCCGGTGTCCAGTGCCCCCTCTTCTGTCCAGTGCCCCCTCTTCTGTCCGGTGTCCAGTGCCCCCTCTTCTGTCCGGTGTCCAGTGCCCCCTCCTCTGTCCGGTGTCCAGTGCCCCCTCTTCTGTCCGGTGTCCAGTGCCCCCTCTTCTGTCCGGTGTCCAGTGCCCCCTCTTCTGTCCAGTGCCCTCTCTTCTGTCCGGTGTCCAGTGCCCCCTCTTCTGTCCAGTGCCCCCTCTTCTGTCTAGTGTCCAGTGCCCCCTCTTCTGTCCAGTGCCCCCTCTTCTGTCCGGTGTCCAGTGCCCCCTCTTCTGTCCAGTGCCCCCTCTTCTGTCTGGTGTCCAGTGCCCCCTCTTCTGTCCAGTGCCCCCTCTTCTGTCTGGTGTCCAGTGCCCCCTCTTCTGTCCAGTGCCCCCTCTTCTGTCCAGTGCCCCCTCTTCTGTCTAGTGTCCAGTGCCCCCTCTTCTGTCTAGTGTCCAGTGCCCCCTCTTCTGTCCGGTGTCCAGTGCCCCCACTCCTGTCCAGTGCCCCCTCTTCTGTCCAGTGCCCCCTCTTCTGTCCGGTGTCCAGTGCCCCCTCTTCTGTCTAGTGTCCAGTGCCCCCTCTTCTGTCTGGTGTCCAGTGCCCCCTCTTCTGTCCAGTGCCCCCTCTTCTGTCTGGTGTCCAGTGCCCCCTCTTCTGTCCAGTGCCCCCTCTTCTGTCTAGTGTCCAGTGCCCCCTCCTCTGTCAGGTGTCCAATGCCCCCTCTTCTGTCCGGTGTCCAGTGCCCCCTCTTCTGTCCAGTGCCCCCTCTTCTGTCTGGTGTCCAGTGCCCCCTCTTCTGTCCAGTGCCCCCTCTTCTGTCTAGTGTCCAGTGCCCCCTCTTCTGTCTGGTGTCCAGTGCCCCCTCTTCTGTCTGGTGTCCAGTGCCCCCTCTTCTGTCCAGTGCCCCCTCTTCTGTCTGGTGTCCAGTTCCCCTCTTCTGTCCAGTGCCCCCTCTTCTGTCTAGTGTCCAGTGCCCCCTCTTCTGTCCAGTGCCCCCTGTCCAGTGCCCCCTCTTCTGTCCAGTGCCAGTGCCCTCTTCTGTCTGGTGTCCAGTGCCCCCTCTTCTGTCCAGTGCCCCCTCTTCTGTCTGGTGTCCAGTGCCCCCTCTTCTGTCCAGTGCCCCCTCTTCTGTCTAGTGTCCAGTGCCCCCTCCTCTGTCAGGTGTCCAGTGCCCCCTCTTCTGTCCGGTGTCCAGTGCCCCCTCTTCTGTCCAGTGCTCCCCTCTTGGCCATAAGGCAACCAATGGAAGCTTCTGTGATCCCGGGTTGTGACTTCTGGATGGCACCTGAAAAATATAACAGCAATTGCCATTTACCTTCACATACTGATGAAATAAAACATGATCTAGAGAATAGAGCTATATGTGATGTAGGTGCACAAATAGAAAATGTAATTACCCATCATGACATTATAAAGATCCATTCTTCTGAATAGCAGCTTGTCACCAGTCCCATCCATATTCATTATGGACATGAGGCTATTTGTGAGCACTCTGTTAATAAAAATGGGAATAAACAAAGTTATACATGCTGTACAGCAAGAAATGTGAAATAATGTCCAGAAGTACATGCCTGTGTGCGCACGTGTGTGGCTAACCGCTCGGCTAACAGTGATGCGTCAGACTACTAGTTACTGCACAGACACGAGAAGAGTGTCTGATCGTATCTAGCTCTAACTCTGAAAAAGCTAATTTCACAACATTTTGGCGTACTCATTTAAGAGTATGTATGTAGTCCATAGATTTTAAGGTATTGCTCTCATGTGAGACAGCAAGTACAGCACTCACTTTTGGAACTCTGAATGTCAGACCAAGCAATATCACATATTTTGTACAATAATGTTTTTTCAATGCAGCTGCTATTTTTGTTTAGAAAACACTTACTTTTCTCTTCCATTGGGAAGACATTTTCTCTATGGTTAGATCTGTGTTCTCTCTCACGGCTTGGTGTTTCCAGGGTGCTGGACCTGGAACATTTGTCTGGTCTTTCCAGGGTGCTGGACCTGTAATGATTGTGTGGTGTTTCCCTGGTGTGCTCTTGACCAATCACTTGACGGCTGGAACTGAGCATGGAGCTGGACTTGGATTTCTTTGGTGGCGGTGGCAGGGAGGGGCCTGTTTGATCGCAAACATTGAGACAATTTTAGGCAACTGACTTAGCAAAAGCAATCAGCATGATGATGTTATTCATTTGTTGTTGTAGGACAAGGAAAGAAATATGTAAAATAACATGGATGGCTGCCATTGCAACTTACATCTTATTCAAATCTGCATGTGACTGCTGGTGCGCTGAAAATAATCGAAAATATTTCACATACTTAGAAAATAAAGTTACATTCAATCATTGTTAATTTGTTAAATCCAAATTAAAATAAACACTTCTTACAAAATTGTACAATTCAAATATTATAAGTCATAAGGATATTTTATTACCACTACAAGAACTTACATTTTCCAAGGAGATTCTTCTCATATACATAGTAGGCAATGTTTACCATAGGGTTATAACTAACAATTATTTTGGTAGTCAACAAATCTGTCACAGACGCATGCACACACGCGCACACACAGACACATACGCGCACAACCACCCACACACGCATGCACGTCAAATTTGACCGTGAAATTGAAAGGGGTAACAACTAACAGTGTTTTTAACAACTAACACAGTCACCTTTCTTACAAAATGTATTATAATGTCTTGTAAATACATTTAGAATCCCACATGAACGTTTAATATGGTATTTACATTCAATGTTATACATGAATCTCATGTTTTTACCTGCAATATGCCGTTTAAACGGTACAGTTAAGCTAACCTCAGGTAAAGTTAGCTAGCTAGCTCAAGGAGTGAAATTATTCGACATCATTTGGAAAATAACACCCATTAAAAAGGTATTAACCGGTGTATAAGACGGTGTATTAAGAACAACAATAGCAAGATAGTTGGTTACTTACCAGGATTTGGAAGTGAAACATTTAGAGTTTCTAAAAGTAATGTCTCTCGGCTGGAGAGCAGCATGGTGACTGTGATCGGCTGGTGAGCAGACTGGTGACTGTGATTGGCTGGTGAGCAGACTGGTGACTGTGTGAGCGGTAACGTGGATCTGATAATGTTCCGCCCAATATGGCCAGGATGTGACACCATTTTGTAGACAATTAGTCCGTGATGATTATTTAACAAATCAGCTTCAATAACAGATTAAATTGACCTTTTATAGTGTATGCAATTAGTGTCTGCTGTCATTTTAAACGTAAAAATATTAACATGATTTAATAAATAAAAACACACATGCAAAATACATATCCACAACTTTCAAGATCATTCTAGGTCTTCGATGTTAAAAATGAGTTGCATTGACTTTTACTTTTTCTGACATTTCAGACATTGTTTTGACATCAATTTGACATCAATTTGACGTCGTATTTCCTGACATCAAATCAACATCAATTTAATGTCAATGATATTGACCTGTGATGTAAGGACCAAAAAAAACATGTCAGAATGATACCTTTGTTGGGTCTCTTTACAACCACAAGGAAATAATTACAGAATATAATGAAAACATATATATTCATGCATGTCAAACATGGTGGTCAAAATTTTGACCATTTGTTGACGTCAAATTGACGTCATGGTGCCCGCTGGGAATGGAAGGACAGACAATTAAATTGAAGCAACTAAATATGCTAGTGCACTTTGTTTAAAAAATATGAATTCCGGACAAAGTGGCTTGTAAAAATATAAGTGGCAGGTGCAGTGTTTCTCTACACAAATAAAAATTATTGATGTGGCCGCAGGGGACGAGATCCAGCGACCTACGGCTCCACAGGCGAGCGCACATCCCACCACTCTATATAAGGATATGCATTGGGAAGGCGAGTAGCAGCATCACCACGGTCGCTACAATGTTAACAAATGAAGTTGTGTTATCATTGACATGGCAACGTAAATAACACTTACACCCACCCCACCCCCCAATTGATATCGCAATGTAATAAATCCGCCGCCCCCCCCCTTCAAAATCTCCCGGATTTTGAAAACCAAATGTTGGCAGGTATGCAGTTAGGCTGAATTAATTTAATTACAAACACATTAAACAGGATTATGAAATAAACAATTATAAAATTACGAACATTTGAACGATTTATTGACGTTTGCATTATTTTGAACATCGGTCAACTACATTAAACTTCCCAGCCAGAGTTTCTAATGACACGCCCACGTCGCATCTGCAATGACACCAGTTAACATGATCACCAGTTAAAATAAGAAATGTGTGTCTACTGTTCAATATTATGTTGAATTATTTTCAAATTGCTAATAATCCAAGTGCTAGGATGTATTCTTTTTGTCAACACAATGTGTGTATGTGCCTTATCGTTATGGTTTGATGTGTATTGTATGTGTAAATTCTGACTATGTTCTTGAATAAAAAAAAAATATAATAATAAAAAACAAAATTATCACCAGTTAAAACGTAAACCCGGAACTTGATAGCTGGATGTTGGTTGGAGTTGAGACAGAATTGATTGCTTTTCCTTGGTATCCCGGATGTTGATTCTGAATTTCTGACACTGAATTTTTTTGCACTGAATTTCTGACACTGAATTGTTTTACACTGAATTTCTAACACTGAATTTTTTTTTGCACTGAATTTCTAACACTGAATTTTTAGACACTGAATCTTGTATGCAAATAAATTCAGTGCTAGAAATTCAGTTTCAGAATCTGGTGAGACAGATTTTCTTCCATACTTGGTCAAATGGTAATTATCACACTGCGCAAGACGTGCTGTGTTGATTATTTTAATATGACTATATGTAACTACCATTTTTGTATAACAATTGCTAAGGATGTACTTTTTTTGTAACAAACATAGCAGCTATAGATGTATTACCGTAGTACACTACATCTGTTACCTAACGTGCTACTGTCCGGTAGCTAGGTAGATATTGGCTAGCTACGGTAACTATGTAGGTAGATATTTGGCTCGCTAGTACGGTAACGCGGATATTTTGTTAACATCGTTAGACAGTATAGCTAGTCCATTGCAGTACATGGATACTACATTCCAGACTGCATAGTCAACCAGCATTATGCAATTTAAAAAAGCAAGCAATTAGTAACACTGTATGATGGGACGTTAAGTGATTATTCCAGGGAGACGTAACCATAGCAAACACAACAGATTCAAGTGTCATGCCTTATTTAGGACCATTGTTACCACTCATGCTATTTGTTTTTAACAGACAGCAACTCTTCCTTCTTCAACCTTCTCTATATAATACGTAGGACATGGAAGACTGGACCACTGTCAGATGAACCCAGCAGTGGAGTCAGCATGCCACCTGTTGAATGCCCCTGAGGGAGGAAGATATGACCAGCCATAGGACAGCACATTCTCAGTCCTACAGCAGAGACATTTACATGGGTGTACTAAACTATGTTTTAGTTCACATAGAGTCGGGTTAAACAAGCCAAATGTGTAAATATAGGTAGCACGAGTGTTTGAGAATGTATTAAAGCAACTACATGTTTTTTTCATAGTATTTTTATTTTTGCATGAACAAAATAATGTCAGAAATTGCATTAATACTACTCTCATTTGTAATTTCGAAAATATGTCTGTGTTATTTAAAACAATATACTTGTATCTCAGATGTCTTTTAACACCAATGTGATTAATAAACTGTTATTGCAGAAGTAACTTCTAATCAATGTCTAAATAAGCACAACTACTTAGTATACTAAACCCTGCCATGTCCAGGTCAACAGAAGTAGATGGTCCCTGTTGCTGCAGCTTCCTTACTTTTGCTGGCACTAAGCTGTACTTGGCTTGGTCAGTTTCAGGTTCTGTGTCTGTCTGCTACAACACTGGAATTGTACTCATCATTCTGGTAAAAAAGTATCCAAAAATGTTTTGTAGTTAGATACGTAATTTCCAATTTAACAATTCAAAATCCGAAAATGTTCCTGCAATGCTAAATATGTCTAAATCCAGTCAGCATTATGGAAATAAGATTCTCTTTATAACGTCATGCTAAAAACAGAAGCAAGTTGCGTTACGAGAGTAACAATAAAAATGACAAATGCTCCTGTTGCAGAAATCGGGTTTGAATCTATAGCTTAAATATGTAAAAACGGTCAGAGAAGAAACTTTCCATTCATTGTCTGGTGTATTCTAATGCAATCCAGAGTTACCCAAACTAAATGTGGGTACATATCTAAACATTTTAAACCAATATAGCAAGAACAACCGTAGCTGTGATCCGTGTCTTTCAGCTGTATCGAACGCCATTTTGGCCATCAGATTGCTACTGGGTCTACTAACTGTCACTCAAACGTGCTCTTATTAACCCCGCCCACACGCTAGAAAGGGGCCAAAAGTTTTGGTCGTTTAAAAAAAACTTGTAATCGGAAAAAGAAGTGAAACTGAAAAATAATGGTTTGACTGAAATTTTTTGGGGACTGGATCAAAACATCCATTTATTACGTTCAGATATTTTTTCTTATGTTAAAAATGTATCTTTTTTCAAACAATAATTTTTTATTCGTTTACCATATTTTTTTACATTTGAAAATATATTTTTCAGCCAAGATTTTTTTTTTACGGCCAATACATTTGGCCCCAATCTGGCTCCATAGAACTACTGGATTAAAACACATTTAGTTTTTTTTAAGTATTTTTCATTATTAATTTATGAGTGGCTTGTGTAGCATTCCCGGCTGAAGAGATGCTGGGTACTCTCAGGGACTGATGTTCAAAAATAATTTTATTTCCAAAAACACGAGAGCTAAATGGAAGTAAATAAACAAATATTAGACTCTCACTGTAAATCATACATCCATAGCAAATATATGAGAACACACACATACAATCCAATTGTCTAGCAAATAGTGTGACAATTCAAGTTCTAGTGTGCAGAATAATGTAATAACCTTGCCTTATTGTTTTAATTACATCAATCTCCTATTAAAGTGTTAAATTGACTAAATGACACGGCTATGAATTACTTAGTATAGCTGACAATCTCAATTCAGAGAGAAAACACCTAAAATATATTAGATGACCACATAAAGACTTAATTTCCTGTAAACAATCTGTCAGACACTATTTACAATACACTGTGTTTTGCATGTAACAGTAACAATCAATCACACACACTCTAGTAACATCAGTGAAACACGTGCACAAGTAATGCTAACGACCCATTAACAGCTTCAAAGGAGAACTAAACAAACACTTTAGTCTCAAAATGTAGCATACAACACAAAAGGAAAACGGTACCTTGTGCCCTTTATCAGCCAGGAGCTAAGAGGTAGAATTAAACCATTTTTAAATCTATATTTTTACACTTCGTTTAACAGTTAGGGGAACTCATCTCACTTCTCTGGAAGCTCTTACCAGAATGACGCGCCACATAGCGCGTGCGCACACATACACACAGCGCGTGCGCCAACATACACACAGCGCATGTCACTGCACTTCCTTACACAGACTTCAAAATAAATGCATGCGTGGTAAGTGACAGACGCTCTTGTAAAACAAAATAAATATACAATGTCAGCATTTTGTATTCAGCTGAAAAACATTAATAAACCATAAACCAAAGCATAAACAAATAAATAGTTTTTTAGCTTAGGTTTAATTAGAGTCCTTTTGTGTGAAAAACGAAGTAATCCATGAACACACCGCCCTCTATGGCTGGAGGTAGAAGTGTCGGCCCATTTCAGAGAGAGGGAGATTTAATGGTCCTTTACACTCCCACCAAATCATGAGTGATTTGTATAACGTCAAGGAGTATAAATCACGAATGATTTTCAAATAAAAATAAACCTTCAACTCAGAAACGGACGTAAAATAATAGCCTTGTGATCTGATCTCATTTACTGTGAGGCCCTTTTCTTGGTGCTTGACATTCTCATGACGTTGAGAGATGATCATCTTTGTTATGTGGTGATCTTTAAGAATGGCAACTGGGTGTTTGACTGGACTAGGTAGGAGCGCACCGCAAAGCCTTCCTCCCACCTTGAGTTCTCCTTCTTGAACCAGGAAAGCATCAAGATGATGCAGCTTGCTGTGAGGTGACAGCTGGGCACCTTTTCTCACTAACTTGATATCCCCCGAGTAGGTCTTTCTTTGCAAGTCCTTAATGATGATGCGTTTAGCATCTTCCCGTTCAGCTACTGCACTGTGAATGCTAGACACATCTCCTTTGGCTCGGCGAATGAGGAGAGCCACACCTTGTTCAGCTCCAGAAAATGAAGACATCTTTGACAAGCGGTCTGAGAGGCTGACTTCTGTTGTTTCTGCACTCAGTGTCTGGCCATGTCTCACCTCAGGATCTCCATCCTTTCCTTCATCATGCACTTCTTTTGCATCACCTCTCTCAATGACCTCTTCCATAAACCTCACATAGTGTTCCTTGTACTTTTCATCACTCAGCAATTTCCTTTTAGGGTGATTGAGCCTTACTATGGCAAGCTGCTTATTGTTAAGGAAGTCAGGTCTCTCTTTGGAGAGGAGAGGCATCTCGTAATGTCCGTTGTCGTTCTTCCTTATGCCTTGCTGCAGTTTGGTCAAGAAGAGGATGTGACACAGTTGTATTATCTTCCCCAGCGTCTATGAAGTCAGACTCCAATACCTTGATCACATGTGCTGGAGTCACTGGGGGAAGCTCTTTAGTGCTGACTCTATGACAGATGGTGTTGAAGCTTTGTGATTCATGGCGTGAAGACAAGCGACCAACAATGCTCCATCCAAGGTCTGTATGGACTGCATAAGGTTCATCATCTCCTCCTAATATCACCTGTTTTGGTGCCAAAGCCTTTGGACAGCTGTAGCCTATCAGGAGTCCAACCTCACAATCCTGCAGAGGTGGAATTGTGTCCACTATTGTAGAGAGATGCTTCCAGTGTCGTGCTGTGTCACAGGTAGGGATGTGAGTACGGTTCACTGGAATGGAGTCCTTAGTATAGGCAGGGGGCAGGTTGAGGACAACGGGGGAGCTGTAGCCTCGTACTCTGAGACCTGACACATTTTCACTCGGCATGACAACATCCTTTGCCATCATAGTTGTCAACTTCAGTCTCACAGGAAAGGAGTCAGCTTGTAGCTTGTTGCTCAGGTCTCGATCGACAAACACAGTATCACTCTGGGTGTCAAGCAGAGCATAAACAAGTTTTTCAGAGCCTGCATTACTCTCGGTTGATACCCACACTGGCACGTTCATTGAAGTATTGGTGGATGGCTCACCATTCTCTACTTTGTGAGACGTAATAGCAGTTGTCTCTGTGTAACCCTGGTTGGAGACTAAAGCAGAGTTGACTTTCCTTCTGTAGTTTTCATCATGTAGGCACGTTGGATGTCTACCTGTACAGGTGTCACAGGATAGGCGGTGACGGCAGTCTTTTGCGTTGTGGCCTAGTTTCATGCAACCGTAGCAGAACTTGTTTTCCCTCACATATTTCCGTTTCTCTTCTAATGATTTTGCCACAAATTCAGTACAATTCTGGATCATATGCTTGCTGTCGTTGCAGAAGAGACACATTTTAAAAATTCCTGTAGTTGGCTTTTGTTTGTTTTCATCATTTTGTTTGTTTTCCGTAGCTGTTTGGATGTGAAAGACATTAGCTCTGTTCCTACTACTGTCCTTAAGGTTCCATTTTTCCAAAGTGGGGTCAAAAGCACGAAGAGCGCTGAAGGAGGTGACTGGATTACAAGCAATCTCTGCTTCCATTGACATGAAGGTCACAAAATCTACAAGCTTTGGAAAGTCATTAGTCTCAATCAGTGTCCGCGTGACCTGACGGTTCCACCGTGCTGCTGCCCAATCTGGTAGTTTGAGTACCAGTTTCTGATTTTCATCACAATCATTTAAGATTTCAAGCCCTTTGACATGAGGCATAGCTTGATGACATGCATTCAAAAAGTCAGAAAAATCTCTGAAACCTTCAGCATCTTTAGGCTCAATCTTAGGCCATTTGGCCAGTTTTTCTCTAAATGCCTTCTGTACAACAAATGGCTGCCCATACCGTTGGTTCAGCTTGTTCCATGCGTCATTATATGCCTCATCATCATTCCTGTAGGAGATGCCATCAAGAGACCTACGAGCTGGCCCACCAACATACCTTTTTAAATAGTGCAGCTTGTCAGCAGAAGAAATGGCCTTTCCATCAATGAGCGACACAAATGCAGCCTTCCACTCAATGAACTGGATAGGATCACCATTGAACACAGGTGGTTCTGTTGTAGGCAGCCTGCTCAGGGCTATGCTATCTTGGACAGCTTGAGCGAGATAAGATATATCAGATTTCGAAGGTGAGGATGTTGCTGTGATGTTGGTAGGACGCGTTGCTGTGATATTGGTAGGACGTTCGATGGGAAGTGGAACCACATGCTGCTCCGTTGTTATGCCTCCGGCTGTTCCCCTGTATTCGTGTCTGAAAAATGAATGCTGGCTTCCTGTGACATTTCTTGATCATAGGCCTGAAGTCTGGCTCTAGCTGATTTTAGATCCTTCTCTGCCTTTAGGTTTTCCAATTCACACTTTCGAGCTTCAATTTCTTGTATAATTGAGTACTCGGCTTCTTTGGCTGCTAATTCAGCTGCTGCCTCTGCCCGCTTGGCTGCAATGGACATCACTATAGACCTTGATGATGTGGGGCGTGATACTGTGGATCCGTAGACAGAGCAAGCATAATCGTGATGGAGTAACTCACGAAGGCTGTGTTTTACATTGTCTCGGTCAAAGTCCTCAAGGCATGACATTCTGTCAAAAATGATCTTGGAAATATCTTTCGTCACAGCTTCACAAGTATCAATTCTGCGTCTGGTGTCACTTGATGGAGCGATGTAGTCTCTAATTTCTAGGTAGACATGCATAACATCATCTCTTCCCCTCTCAAGTGCATTAATAAGTGCTACCAGAGGTGAGCATAACAACGCAGCAGCATTGCTCAGAGTTCCTGGTTTAGTCCTCTGTACCTCAAGTTATGCATCTTTTTGCGTTGGAATTGGATACAAATGCTTTACAAATAGCAGATCTGCTAAAGGATCAGTCTCACATTCTAAGCTGTAGTGCAGAGGAAGCCAGGCACAGACCATTTAAAAAGGTTTATTGAAAGTTTGTTTGAAATCAGAACAAACTTTAAAAGGCCACAAAAACTAGACAGTGTAAGAATGAGGATGGGGAAGTAATTTGTTTCTGCTGAGCAGATCACTGGATGAAATCTTTCATCTCTAAAAACCTATACACCTCCAGAGCACTGAGGTGGGCAGTAAAGATTGAGGCTGGTCTCACCATGGAAACAGAAAGCTCTCCCTTATGGAAGAAGGCTGAGGTCTATCAAGTCCTTACCAAACTGACCTCGGCTCATTCCCCACATTCACATAGAACTCTCACTGGGCAATTGCAATTGACATATTTTTGTAATTTGCAGTCTGTTAGTATTTTATTATTGATTGTGCTGGTTGTTCCACTGGCGGGCCAGAAGAGAGTCCTTGTTTGTTGTAAACATATTTGATTTAGTCTCTGGCTTTTAATTCATAAAATTGGATGATGCTAATAATGCTAATTCCAAGTTGAGACAGAGGCGAATAATGGCTTGTTGGGGAAATGACTCAATTGGCCTTCAAGTACACACTCCGGTTAACTGGATGAAATTCGTGAGTTTTTCTTGGCCAAGGCCCATTGAGTAATATTAAACTAGGTCGAATAATTATCTAGGTCAGCGGTTTTCAATAGGTGAGGCGCGCCTCCCTTGGGGGGCGCCAAAGAGCCACAGGGGAGGCGTGACATGTGAAGAAAAAATAAAAACAAACCATACCATAGCTACTCGCGTCGCAGTATACTGGGTAAAAGCTACCCAGGGTGGACTGATTGACAAGTAGCAATTGACCCCTTCGCTAAGCCACGCCCGAAAGCCGCAACAGGCCAATCGTGGTTTAGCAACCGTAACTAGGCGCAGGAGGTCTGTCAAGCTTTCGAGCAAGGGAAACATGCCAACGCGTTGTGCTTATGGATTGTGTAAATCTGATACCCGATATCCTAAAAGTTTGGACGGGGAGGTGGAATTTTTTACTTTCCCAAAACCTAAAACCCAAGGGGAGAAATGCCGGGTGTGGACGGAGGCTCACTGACATACTTTAAAATACTCGTGAGTACCCCAATCCGATCGCGGCTCTCCCGGTATTAGGTCTAAGGATCGAACATCAGGGGGCTTGCCGGAGATCTCAAAGGAAAAGGTTGGTATGCGAACTTAATCAGTTCATTAACAGTAGTCATCATGTGCTCACTATAGGTACACTTTATTTAAGCAGCGAGATTGTAAACAGTTCAGATATCCACAGGAGACTCAGGGTTAAATGAACATTTTGTATTGCACTTCACATACAGTAGCATACAGGCAAGTGCTCAAACAACAACCAAACTTACTGCCATCGGGCGCGAGCCTTTCCGGTAACGCCCCCTTTGCATACGTAACAGAATGCCCTTAAAGCCATAGTCACATTTACAGGTGCACACTGCACATTATATGACAGAGATGTATTACAGAACACACATGCTCTCATGCTTTATACTTTATATTGGTCTCCACATACAGTTTTTATTTGCTTTAGCGACAACTACCGATGATATGTAAGCAGTAGCCTGGCGCGCTAAAAATATAAGCGGTAGAATGTTAGCAAAGTGGTCAAGCAAATGGCTTATTCCACAAGATGTGTGGATAAGCTGCTTGATTTACAATTATTAGATTATATTCACTTACCCTGTTGTGCAAGAACGTAGCTGTTCCTCAATTTGTGTGTTTCCAACTTGAATGGTAAAGGAGGGCGTGGCTTAGCGAAGGGTCAATTTTTCTCAAGTTCAAAAATCCTCCCATGTTAATCTACTATGATTGGTCAGATCGCACTGATAACAGTAATTCAGGCTAACCTAATCCGGAAGTTTGTTATCGGCTTGTTGTTCTACGTTGTCATAGCGATCATTTGAAAGGTTTTCGGGAAAGTTGTGAATTCATACAACATTCATAACTCTGCAGCTGTAATAAAATGCATCGTTTCCTTGTCCCAAGTCAACAGAAGTCAACATTAAGGGAGGAGACAGGACCCAGCAAAGAACGTAGGAAATATGATCCTGAATACTTAAAGTTAAAATGAAAATTCTGTCATCATATACTCACCCTCAAGTGGCTTCAAACTTGCATGAATTTCTTTCTTCTGCTGATCACAAAGCAAGATATCCATAGTATATATTTTTTTCTTACCATGGAAGTCAATGGGACAAGTTAACTGTCTTGTTACCGACATTCTTCAAAATATCTTCCTTTGTGTTCAGCAAAAGAAAGAAATTCATACAGGTTTGAAACAACTTGAGGGTAAGTAGCCTATGACAGCATTTTCATTTTAAAGTGAACTATCCCTTTGAGGCACAGACACCCAAGTTTCACATTTGTAACATTCACATGTTAAGCATGTTTTGTTGACTTATGGTTAGGCCTACTGATGTTCTGTGATTTTTAAAAGTAGCCTCAATTAGGCCTGCATAAAGTTGGAAGTTATTTGCTGTTGCAAAGAATCATTAATGAATTTCCATTGTATCAGTTGTTTTGAAACTCGTCATTGCCTGGAACACACAGAAGATGGCATTTACTGCAGAGGCGTGTGTGGGTTAGGGTAGGCGGACGGGATTTTGGGGAAGGGGGGGCTCGGCTATCCTTACCTACTCTAAGGGGAGGCTCACATTCACCGAATTTGAAAACCCCTGATCTAGGTCAAACTAACCCTTTAAGATCCCATTAACTCTGGTCAATCATAAAACAGTAGTTTTGCAACAATAATTCCATAAATGCAATATTACTTTAAATCTATTCAACTTTAATATACCATATCAACTGCATTTGAAAAAGAAATCTCTCTGAACTTGTCCAGCACAACCCCAGATTAAGCAACATTGTATCCATAAAGATGTCCAGCACAACCCCAGATTAAGCAACATCGCAGAATTGAATTATATAAATTATTGAATGAAAAAACTACAAAGCAGATGAAAATCTTGAGAAATGTACAACTTTATTGAACTGTATATTTTTAACACATAGTAGAATGAACACAATCTTAGAACAGGTAAATACTCTGTGTGTATATGTATACTTTTCCAAACTTAAATTGTAACAACTATGAGGACTCCATTAAAGTCATTTACATTTAGCAGTGACATGGAAGATAATGGCTGGCTAAAAGAAACAGAACAAGGTGACATCTTTGGATCAACATCTGAGTACTGTCATGCAATATTGCATATAACTTTGGTATTAGGCCAAAGCTAATGGCAGCCAATAGCAAAGCTGTTTCACAATACACTGTCAAGGGTGCATTCATATATAGCAGTTATTGATATATTTCACTAATCCAGTCAAAATGTAATCAAAAGTCAATTGTTCTTTTGCAGACAAAATATCTTAGCATTTACACCAAAGAGCAGTGACATACATATATAATGAACGTGGACAACTAAATCCATCTACATTACTATAGCTCTGTCAGCCAATCAGAATAATCCATTTACTTTACTATAGCTCTGTCAGCCAATCAGAATAATCCATTTACTTTACTATAGCTCTGTCAGCCAATCAGAATAATCCATCTACATTACTATAGCTCTGTCAGCCAATCAGAATAATCCATTTACTTTACTATAGCTCTGTCAGCCAATCAGAATAATCCATCTACATTACTATAGCTCTGTCAGCCAATCAGAATAATCCATTTACTTTACTATAGCTCTGTCAGCCAATCAGAATAATCCATTTACTTTACTATAGCTCTGTCAGCCAATCAGAATAATCCATTTACTTTACTATAGCTCTGTCAGCCAATCAGAATAATCCATTTACTTTACTATAGCTCTGTCACATTGGTCATCATTCAAATTCAGTATGTTGAGCTAATGAGCTGAAGGACATTGATAAACGCCCGTTTCAAGAAAGTTACACATTGGTTAAATAAAACAGATTTATCAATTACTGCTCACAATTGCAATATATGTGGATAAGTGCTTGGTATAAATAATTTACTAAACAGTATTGATAATGTGTTATAAATTATTTATCTAACTCTGAATAAAAACTTATTGTTTTTGGACAACACTTTATTGGCCAATGACTGTAATGACAGTAAATACTGTATGTTTTATGTTTCAATATTGTCAAACAAAAATGATCTGAAAGAATGTTTTAATTCTTTCTATTAAACCATTGTTTCTGTACCTATTCCATCTGACAAGTCCTGGAAGGTTGTGTGTCACTAGCCAGATGGGTGCACTCAACAGTCAGACATACAGACTACCTGTGGTATTTCAGTCACTAGCCAGATGGGTGTAGTCAACAGTCAGACATACAGACTACCTGTGGTATTTCAGTCACTAGCCAGATGGGCGTAGTCAACAGTCAGACATACAGACTACCTGTGGTATTTCAGTCACTAGCCAGATGGGTGTAGTCAACAGTCAGACATACAGACTACCTGTGGTATTTCAGTCACTAGCCAGATGGGTGTAGTCAACAGTCAGACATACAGACTACCTGTGGTATTTCAGTCACTAGCCAGATGGGTGTAGTCAACAGTCAGAGATACAGACTACCTGTGGTATTTCAGTCACTAGCCAGATGGGTGTAGTCAACAGTCAGACATACAGACTACCTGTGGTATTTCAGTCACTAGCCAGATGGGTGTAGTCAACAGTCAGACATACAGACTACCTGTGGTATTTCAGTCACCTACAGTTAGGTCTGGAAATAATTGGACACTGACAGAAGTCTTGTCATTTTGGCTGTTTTCCAAAATAAATTCAAGTTAAAGTTAAAAACGAATATGGGCTTAAGGTGCAGTCAGCTTTAATTTGAAGGTATTCACATTCAAAATGGATCCAAATGGTCTTTGAACCCAAGAATACTTCCAAAGTTGCAGCAAAATAGCGTAAGGGCAACTATGTAATGGTATTGGACTGGACTTCACAAAGACCTGACCTCAATACTATAGAAAATGTGTAAGCAGAACTGAAAGCGCGTGAGAGAGCTAGTTGGCCTACAAACCTGACTCAGTTACACCAGTTCTGTCCAGAAGAATGGGCCGAAATTCCCCCAACATATTGTGGGAAGCTTGTGTAAGGCTACCGGAAAAATATGACCCAAATGAAACAATTTAAGGCCAAAGTATGTTTGTGAAGAGAAAATTAAAAGCTGAAATAAGTAATTATCTGTACTATTACTCTGACATTTCACATTCTTAAAATAAAATGGTGATCCTAACTGACCTAAGACTTATTTACTAGAGTTAAGAGTCAACAATTGTGGAAAACAGAGTTTAAATGTATTTTGCTAAGGTGTATGGAAACTTACGACTTCAAATTAACTTTTGGTGTACAACCAAGTCTACAGTACATACACCCTTTAAACCTCTTAACAAGAGTCTAACTGTACACCCAAGTCTACAGTACATACACCCTTTAAACCTCTTAACAAGAGTCTAACTGTACACCCAAGTCTACAGTACATACACCCTTTAAACCTCTTAACAAGAGTCTAACTGTACACCCAAGTCTACAGTACATACACCCTTTAAACCTCTTAACAAGAGTCTAACTGTACACCCAAGTCTACAGTACATACACCCTTTAAACCTCTTAACAAGAGTCTAACTGTACACCCAAGTCTACAGTACATACACCCTTTAAACCTCTTAACAAGAGTCTAACTGTACACCCAAGTCTACAGTACATACACCCTTTAAACCTCTTAACAAGAGTAAACACCCAAGTCTACAGTACATACACCCTTTTTAAACCTCTTAACAAGAGTCTAACTGTACACCCAAGTCTACAGTACATACACTTTAAACCTCTTAACAAGTAACACCCCAAGTCTACAGTACATACACCCTTTAAACCTCTTAACAAGAGTCTAACTGTACACCCAAGTCTACAGTACATACACCCTTTAAACCTCTTAACAAGAGTCTAACTGTACACCCAAGTCTACAGTAACTGTATACACATACACATACCTTTAAAAGAGTCTAACTTAACAAGTCTAGTCTAACTGTACACCCAAGTCTACAGTACATACACCCTTTAAACCTCTTAACTTAACTGTACACCCAAGTCTAGTACATAAAACCTCTTAACAAGAGTAACACCCAAGTCTACAGTACATACACCCTTTAAACCTCTTAACAAGAGTCTAACTGTACACCCAAGTCTACAGTACATACACCCTTTAAACCTCTCTAACTGTAAGAGTCTAACTGTACACCCAAGTCTACAGTACATACACCCTTTAAACCTCTTAACAAGAGTCTAACTGTACACCCAAGTCTACAGTACATAACCTCTTACCCTTTAAACCTCTTAACAAGAGAGTCTAACTGTACACCCAAGTCTACAGTACATACACCCTTTAAACCTCTTAACAAGAGTCTAACTAAAGTCTGTACATACACCCTTTAAACCAAGTCTAACAGTCTACAGTACATACACCCTTTAAACCTCTTAACAAGACTTAACTGTACAACCAAGTCTACAGTACATACACTTTAAACCTCTTAACAAGAGTCTAACTGTACACCCAAGTCTACAGTACATACACCCTTTAAACCTCTTAACAAGAGTCTAACTGTACACCCAAGTCTACAGTACATACACCCTTTGAACCTCTTAACAAGAGTCTAACTGTACACCCAAGTCTACAGTACATACACCCTTTTTAACAAGAACCTCTTAACAAGAGTCTAACTGTACACCCAAGTCTACAGTACATACACCCTTTAAACCTCTTAACAAGAGTCTAACTGTACACCCAAGTCTACAGTACATACACCTAACTTTAAACATACCCTTAACAAGAGTCTAACTGTACACCCAAGTCTACAGTACATACACCCTTTAAAAACCTGTACACCCAAGTCTTAACAAAGTCTAACTGTACACCCAAGTCTACAGTACATACACCCTTTAAACCTCTTAACAAGAGTCTAACTGTACACCCAAGTCTACAGTACATACACCCTTTAAACCTCTTAACAAGAGTCTAACTGTACACCCAAGTCTACAGTACATACACCCTTTAAACCTCTTAACAAGAGTCTAACTGTACACCCAAGTCTACAGTACATACACCCTTTAAACCTCTTAACAAGAGTCTAACTGTACACCCAAGTCTACAGTACATACACCCTTTAAACCTCTTAACAAGAGTCTAACTGTACACCCAAGTCTACAGTACATACACCCTTTAAACCTCTTAACAAGAGTCTAACTGTACACCCAAGTCTACAGTACATACACCCTTTAAACCTCTTAACAAGTCTAGTCTAACTGTACACCCAAGTCTACAGTACATACACCCTTTAAACCTCTACATAACAAACCTCTTAACAAGAGTCTAACTGTACACCCAAGTCTACAGTACATACACCTAACTTTAAACCTCTTAACAATAGTCTAACTGTACACCCAAGTCTACAGTACATACACCCTTTAAACCTCTTAACAAGAGTCTAACTGTACACCCAAGTCTACAGTACATACACCCTTTAAACCTCTTAACAAGAGTCTAACTGTACACCCAAGTCTACAGTACATACACCCTTTAAACCTCTTAACAAGAGTCTAACTGTACACCCAAGTCTACAGTACATACACCCTTTAAACCTGTACTACATAACAAACCTCTTAACAAGAGTCTAACTGTACACCCAAGTCTACAGTACATACACCCTTTAAACCTCTTAACAAGAGTCTAACTGTACACCCAAGTCTACAGTACATACACCCTTTAAAAACCTTTAACAAGAGTCTAACTGTACACCCAAGTCTACAGTACATAAACCCCTTACCTTTACACCCAAGTCTACAGTACATACACCCTTTAAACCTTTAAACCTGTACACCCAAGTCTAAGTACAAGAGTCTAACTGTACACCCAAGTCTACAGTACATACACCCTTTAAACCTCTTAACAAGAGTCTAACTGTACACCCAAGTCTACAGTACATACACCCTTTAAAAACCTTAACAAGAGTCTAACTGTACACCCAAGTCTACAGTACATACACCTTTTTAAACCCCTTAACAAGAGTCTAACTGTACACCCAAGTCTACAGTACATACACCCTTTAAACCTCTTAACAAGAGTCTAACTGTACACCCAAGTCTACAGTACATACACCTTTTAAACCCCTTAACAAGAGTCTAACTGTACACCCAAGTCTACAGTACATACACCCTTTAAACCCCTTAACAAGAGTCTAACTGTACACCCAAGTCTACAGTACATACACCTTTTAAACCCCTTAACAAGAGTCTAACTGTACACCCAAGTCTACAGTACATACACCCTTTAAACCTTTTTAACAAGAGTCTAACTGTACACCCAAGTCTACAGTACATACACCTTTTAAACCCCTTAACAAGAGTCTAACTGTACACCCAAGTC
Organism: Dallia pectoralis; assembly: GCA_029465975.1. Classification (NCBI taxonomy): domain Eukaryota; kingdom Metazoa; phylum Chordata; class Actinopteri; order Esociformes; family Umbridae; genus Dallia; species Dallia pectoralis. The sequence continues at coordinate 2,104,223 of CM055728.1, forward strand.
TACAGTACATACACCCTTTAAACCTCTTAACAAGAGTCTAACTGTACACCCAAGTCTACAGTACATACACCCTTTGAACCTCTTAACAAGAGTCTAACTGTACACCCAAGTCTACAGTACATACACCCTTTAAACCCCTTAACAAGAGTCCATTAGATATGATGGTTGTAGGTAATGTTGTGCCATATCCAAGACTTTATTGCATTGTTCTGTAATCCAGCACTATTCTTAGCTAGTAAACTAAAACCTAAATGAAGAGACACACAATTCATAATAAAGTAAATGGTTTCCTCTACAAAGTAATGGCAACAGGGTCTTGTGTCTTGGCTCAATAAACAAGATGTTCTGGAACAGTCATATCAAATTGTTTGCATCCAATATAAGTGACAATCAAACATCCGTTCCTCGTACTTGAGTTGTGACATTCTCTCTGTATTAGATACAAAGCATTTATTTCATGGACACATTTGGACAGGATTCCCCAACTGTATCAATTATGCATGCATGGAACCACAGTTATTGCGTAATATATTACAGGAGTAAACTTCTCAACCAGAACCTTGTAGCCCTTCCATGAAAACACCATGCTTAACACCAGAACATATTTGGAAGAGCAAAGAATAACCATTAAATCCAAATATCTAAACTAATTATAATTTCTATAAACACACAATCTTTCCCTTAAAAAAAGTACACAATAACAACATTATCATTAATGGTCATAGTATGAAAACGATATTCTTATCTTTAAAATGACATATTGAGTAGAGGGTCATCTCCTCTCTTTGCACAGTCCTCTGCTTTTTCCCATAAATTATTCTAATTTACAAGGCTATTTACAATGTTTATTATTATTATTCTACAATATTGAATTATTATGCATTATACCCTTTCTCACACACACCCAGAAAGAATTCAAGCAATCGCTCAAACACACTAATTTCACGAAATGACTCTGTCAGGTTCACAACCCAAACTACCGTGCTGGTTTCATATCCAAGTAAATCTGCATCAATTAAAAACTGTAAATGTTGGTTATTTGAAGGTTCACACCTATCATCTATCCTCACTCATAATGGGATGCCAGAAATGATGGGAGACACTGGTATGCAAGTTCACTTTGGTTTTCAAAGATCTAGAAGAACCATTTTTAATAATTGGGGTAACCACATCAGTAGATTATTGCAGAAAATTAGTGATGTTTCCAGTCAGCGTCTTTTTCACTCTAGTTGACAGAAAAACATACATCATTGTTCTACGTTATTCAGTGAACGTTCTATAAAAACGGGGGAAGGTAAAAACACAGTAACATAACACACAACCATATTGAATGTACCCCTGTGGCCTAAAGGAAGGTATAAACCATAAAACATAACACACATTTATGTACCCCTGTCGCCTAAAGGAAGGTATAAACACAGAAACGTAACACACAACCATATTGAATGTAACCTAAAGAAAGGTATAACACAGTAACATAACACACAACCATATTGAATGTACCTCTGTAACCTAAAGGAAGGTATAAACACAGAAACATAACACATTTATGTACCCCTGTGACCTAAAGCACATATTAGAATTCTGGCATTTCAATATGGAAGCTCAATTTGTGTTGAGTGTTGCATGGCATATCAATGAAGATAACTCAACGAAGATTACTTAATGACCAGATAACTCAATGATACGGTAACTCAATGACCAAATAACTTAATGATCAGGAAATAAATGACCAAATAACTCAATGACCAAATAACTCAATGACCAAATAACTTAATGATCAGGAAATAAATGACCAAATAACTCAATGACCAAATAACTCAATGACCAAATAACTTAATGATCAGGAAATAAATGACCAAATAACCCAATGACCAAATAACTTAATGATCAGGAAATAAATGACCAAATAACTCAATGATACGGTAACTCAATGACCAAATAACTTAATGATCAGGAAATAAATGACCAAATAACTCAATGATACGGTAACTCAATGACCAAATAACTTAATGATCAGGAAATAAATGACCAAATAACTCAATGACCAAATAACTTAATGATCAGGAAATAAATGACCAAATAACTCAATGATACGGTAACTCAATGACCAAATAACTTAATGATCAGGAAATAAATGACCAAATAACTCAATGATACGGTAACTCAATGACCAAATAACTTAATGATCAGGAAATAAATGACCAAATAACTCAATGACCAAATAACTCAATGACCAAATAACTCAATGACCAAATAACTTAATGATCAGGAAATAAATGACCAAATAACTCAATGATACGGTAACTCAATGACCAAATAACTTAATGATCAGGAAATAAATGACCAAATAACTCAATGACCAAATAACTCAATGACCAAATAACTTAATGATCAGGAAATAAATGACCAAATAACCCAATGACCAGGTAACTAAATGACCAAATAACTTAATGATCAGGAAATAAATGACCAAATAACCCAATGACCAGGTAACTAAATGACCAAATAACTCAATGACCAGGTAACTCAATGACCAGGTAACTCAATGACCAGATAAGTCAATGACCAGGTAACTCAATGATCCGGTAACTCAATGATCCCGTAACTCAATGATCCCGTAACTCAATGATCCGGTAACTCAATGACCCGGTAACTCAATGACCAGGTAACTCAATGACCAGGCAACTCAATAACCAGGTAACTCAATGACCAGGTAACTCAATGACCAGGTAACTCAATGACCAGGTAACTCAATGACCAGATATCTCAATGAAGATAACACAATGACCAGGTTTTTGGAAAAAACGGTTAGTCAAAATTCTGAAATATTTTCTTTCTTGTTTATGCCATTGTACTAGTCAGCTTTCTGAAAATAAATAAATAAATAGAACATGAATATTCTCCCTAATGCTGCCATGAAACTGTATGCATGTAATTTACACACCACTGTACTCAACAATACTTTAAGAGATGGGGAGAAATTGACTGTCATTTATTGCAGTGGAAAAAATGGAAGACTCAGGTGGGACACGCTGGCTGCACCATTTTACTCCCCTCACAGAACACAAATCCAATCAACAAATCACTTATTCAAGCCGTGTCCTTTTCAAATGATTCCTTTAAAAAACAAAGCCAGAGGGTATGGAAATATCAATGTGCATAATCTAAGTCTAAATATCTGTTCCAATATATGGGTGATGATTATTGCATTCAAAGAATAGTGTGACATGTATTTCTCGATTACATTTTACAGGATTGATGTCAGCCTGTGCAGTAAATAACACAGTATCTATCTTACCATGTACAATTATCAAGTATCATTTTTACACTGAATTTCATGTTTACTTGGGTCCTCTTCATTTTTTATAACATGTTGTATTAAGTGTTGAAACCAATTCAGTGTGACAAATATGCAATAATTGAGGGAATCAGAAATGCTCCAAATCCTTTTGTTCACAGTACAGAATAAGAAGGCAATCTGTCCCTGTGAGCATTTAGAGTAAACTTGAGGGTATGAGTGTGTAGAGTAAACATTTCTATGGGTGAGAAAGTGCATATTGAGAGCAAAGGAAATAAAATAATGTATCTTCCTCATCTTATATGTAATCAGCTAGTGACCCTTGTCAACACTAAAGGCCACAGGATCAACAACCACACTGTCCACAAGAAATCAAGAGGGAAATAACGTATCCCTTTGTTGTACAGACATGTGTCTTCTTGTTCCTCCATCAATATCAGGCTTTACTCAGAAGATGAGGCTCTGTTGTCGAGATATGCTGTTCACTGTGAGGAGAGAGAAACCAGTTGGGGACATCATGAGAAACAGCACTCAGTATTATCACATGTAGTAACAAAGTCTGAAACGACCCACGGCAGCTTAAAAAATTACATATAGATCAGTGTTTCTCAACCATTTTCAGCCCGAGGACCACCTGACAGAATCCCACTCTAACACGACCCCCAAAAAACAACAACATAGGAAGGATAAGCTAAAATAAAGTTTAATTTGCAACTGTTTCAAGTCACTGTTTCAAGGTGCTTGAGCACCTGCCCCTTTGCCCCTTGGTGCCCAAAGTGCCCTTTTGTCAAAGAAAAAATTCCTATATTTTTTGTAATAACATTTTTGTTAATGCCTGCCCATGCCCAATCTAAATATTAGTAACATTTATGAATAATAATTTCGCCGTAAATAAAATGATCCACGTGATGACCTTTCACCTGACGACGACCTCATCATAATGGAACGATTCCTCACGCTGCACGCAAATTTCTTTTATTGCCAGAGGATATTTTCAAAACCGGGCCATCTGGTAAGTGATGTTTTATTCTCAGCGAAGTGATTTTGATGTTTATTTACTTATCATTATTTTACAAGAACGATGTGATGTGAAGAGAGCATGCAGCTATGTTGTTATATTGCTGTTATAGCCTGTAGTGCAAGTAACGTTACCGTGCTGTTTGAGGGAGAAAAGTTTCACAGGCATCGAGGGCTCTGGTCTTATTTGTTTATGTTATTTGACTTAACTATTATTATATTACAGTACTTTTTTTTTAACGTAGAGTGCCTTAAAAATAATTATCACAACACTGGTAAGGCTTATTCAGATTTTCCCATTCTCTTAATTATCATTACAAAAATAAAAACATTTCAGAAATGAATATTTTTTTCCTACAATAGCAACAGTGTTTATAAGGGCAAGACCACTATAGCCTGTGAACTCAATAATATCTCTCTGGAAATAAATGTAAAAATATAAAATAATCAATCAAAATCCAACTATATCTCATAGTCACAATGCAATTTGAAATCATTATCACAGTATCTGCCAGTATACACTGGGAGTGAGCCTGTATACACTGGGAGTGAGCCATTATACACTGGGAGTGAGCCAGTATACACTGGGAGTGAGCCAGTATACACTGGGAGTGAGCCTGTATACACTGGGAGTGAGCCTGTTTACACTGTGACTGAGCCAGTATACACTGGGAGTGAGCCAGTATACACTGGGAGTGAGCCAGTATACACTGGGAGTGAGCCAGTATACACTGGGAGTGAGCCAGTATACACTGGGAGTGAGCCAGTATACACTGGGAGTGAGCCAGTATACACTGGGACTGAGCCAGTATACACTGGGAGTGAGCCAGTATACACTGGGAGTGAGCCTGTATACACTGGGAGTGAGCCTGTATACACTGGGAGTGAGCCAGTATACACTGGGAGTGAGCCAGTATACACTGGGAGTGAGCCAGTATACACTGGGAGTGAGCCAGTATACACTGGGAGTGAGCCAGTATACACTGGGAGTGAGCCTGTATACACTGGGAGTGAGCCTGTATACACTGGGAGTGAGCCTGTATACACTGGGAGTGAGCCAGTATACACTGGGAGTGAGCCAGTATACACTGGGAGTGAGCCAGTATACACTGGGAGTGAGCCAGTATACACTGGGAGTGAGCCAGTATACACTGGGAGTGAGCCTGTATACACTGGGAGTGAGCCAGTATACACTGGGAGTGAGCCAGTATACACTGGGAGTGAGCCAGTATACACTGGGAGTGAGCCAGTATACACTGGGAGTGAGCCTGTATACACTGGGAGTGAGCCAGTATACACTGGGAGTGAGCCAGTATACACTGGGAGTGAGCCAGTATACACTGGGAGTGAGCCAGTATACACTGGGAGTGAGCCAATATACACTGGGAGTGAGCCTGTATACACTGGGAGTGAGCCAGTATACACTGGGAGTGAGCCAGTACAACTGTGTTGTAAAAAGGGTTTATTAATATACATTTGATTGATTGATTGTATGTAACTACTAATGCATTAGGTCTACATTCACTGTCTTCCTCAGTAAAAAGCTGTTCATGTTTATAAATGTAATACAAATAACCTGAGTGATTATCTGATTGTGTTGTTCCAATAAGAGCATGATCATTTGACTCTTTTCCCAGCTAAATTTAGCATGCTTAAACGTTTGTTTAAACATAGAGTTTCTCGAAGCGCATGGACTACAATGGGTTAACAATCAAGTTCACATTTTGTTTGGCAAGTCTCTAATGGAAAAACATTCTATATTACAACACATGTCTTTGTTTTGGCTATGAAGTGGGCTGACTGCAATGTGCAATATGATGTAAGGACTGATCCTGAGACAGAGCTAAGGGAAGGCTTGGCAAATCAGAGTGATGACTTCAACCAATCACATACAACCAAATAGGACAGAAGACCAAACAGGGACGGCTTTTATGCGAATAAAAAATCGAACCATTCACAGAGGTGTCTCACCTGCCCTATAGATGTGACTTTGAACCCCGGTTAAGGGTTTTACATTCCAAATGACTAGTAAATTGTCCATCTTATATTCAAACTGGATTACTTAACTTTATTCGGATTATCAAGATTATCAAGCCATAATCATTTGCAACATTAACAAATAACTTATTTTTAAGGTTAGGATTACATTTGAATAGTGTTTAGGTAAGGGTTGGGATATGATGATGTTTAAGGTTAGGATTAGATTATGTATAGTGTTTAGGTAAGGGTTGGGATATGATGATGTTTAAGGTTAGGATTAGATTATGTATAGTGTTTAGGTAAGGGTTGGGATATGATGATGTTTAAGGTTAGGATTAGATTATGTATAGTGTTTAGGTAAGGGTTGGGATATGATGATGTTTAAGGTTAGGATTAGATTATGTATAGTGTTTAGGTAAGGGTTGGGATATGATGATGTTTAAGGTTAGGATTAGATTATGTATAGTGTTTAGGTAAGGGTTGGGGTATGATGATGTTTAAGGTTAGGATTAGATTATGTATAGTGTTTAGGTAAGGGTTGGGATATGATGATGTTTAAGGTTAGGATTAGATTATGTATAGTGTTTAGGTAAGGGTTGGGATATGATGATGTTTAAGGTTAGGATTAGATTATGTATAGTGTTTAGGTAAGGGTTGGGGTATGATGATGTTTAAGGTTAGGATTAGATTATGTATAGTGTTTAGGTAAGGGTTGGGATATGATGATGTTTAAGGTTAGGATTAGATTATGTATAGTGTTTAGGTAAGGGTTGGGATATGATGATGTTTAAGGTTAGGATTAGATTATGTATAGTGTTTAGGTAAGGGTTGGGATATGATGATGTTTAAGGTTAGGATTAGATTATGTATAGTGTTTAGGTAAGGGTTGGGATATGATGATGTTTAAGGTTAGGATTACATTTGAATAGTGTTTAGGTAAGGGTTGGGATATGATGATGTTTAAGGTTAGGATTAGATTATGTATAGTGTTTAGGTAAGGGTTGGGATATGATGATGTTTAAGGTTAGGATTAGATTATGTATAGTGTTTAGGTAAGGGTTGGGATATGATGATGTTTAAGGTTAGGATTAGATTATGTATAGTGTTTAGGTAAGGGTTGGGATATGATGATGTTTAAGGTTAGGATTAGATTATGTATAGTGTTTAGGTAAGGGTTGGGATATGATGATGTTTAAGGTTAGGATTAGATTATGTATAGTGTTTAGGTAAGGGTTGGGATATGATGATGTTTAAGGTTAGGATTACATTTGAATAGTGTTTAGGTAAGGGTTGGGATATGATGATGTTTAAGGTTAGGATTAGATTATGTATAGTGTTTAGGTAAGGGTTGGGATATGATGATGTTTAAGGTTAGGATTAGATTATGTATAGTGTTTAGGTAAGGGTTGGGATATGATGATGTTTAAGGTTAGGATTAGATTATGTATAGTGTTTAGGTAAGGGTTGGGATATGATGATGTTTAAGGTTAGGATTAGATTATGTATAGTGTTTAGGTAAGGGTTGGGATATGATGATGTTTAAGGTTAGGATTAGATTATGTATAGTGTTTAGGTAAGGGTTGGGATATGATGATGTTTAAGGTTAGTATTAGATTTTGAATAGTGTCATCTGTATTTACCTAGACATGTAAATACATCTAACTATTCTTCACATACAATAGTAGGTCTGAGAATGTTCAACAGTTTGTGAATGGTTACATTTTCACTGTTAAAAGCCAGGGAGTAGATTGACTGACATATTGGATTATAATGACATAGAGGAGTAGATTGACATAGAGGAGTAGATTGACATAGAGGAGTAGATTGACATATTGGAGCAGAGTATACTGACATATTGGGGTATACTGACATATTGGAATATACTGACATATTGGAGTATACTGACATATTGGAGTAGACTGACATATAGGAGTGTACTGACATATTGGAGTAAACTGACATATAGGAGTATACTGACATATAGGAGTAGACTGACATATTGGAGTAGACTGACATATTGGAGTAGACTGACATATTGGAGTAGACTGACATATTGGAGAGTATGAAATAGGCAGGGGGATGGTTCACAGCCTCTTCATGAGAGAAGTGAACTGACTATACCTAATGTGTGCCGGAACCTTAAGCATCTCTGTAAGAGCTCTGAAACACAGCGATGTAGGCATTACATTTAATGCTTATTAATAATATAAAGTATAAAATGATGAAGTACCATGTTAAATAGAACAATTACCTGAGTCGGACAAGGAGCTGGTTCTATTTCCTGGCTCTTTTTCCAGCTGAATGTCTTGAAGTGCAAATATTGATGTAGCTAGAAGGGAAAGGGGACATTATTATATTATGACACGAGACTACATGGAGGAGATTAATTCCAGTATGTTTATTATGTTTGCTGTACAGGCCAACTCACTGTCGGACAGCGTGGTCACGCGATCTCCCAGACTGTGAAAGTATGGACGCTTCATGGCTTCCTCTGCTGAGATGCGCTTCCTCCCCTGAAACTGAAACAGAACAGACCCAGATTCACCCCGATGTCTGGTGTTGAGGAATCCTGAATACCATCCCAACAAACCCCTGCACCACTATTGGGATGAATATACACATTGGCCACAGGAGTGCTCTCACCTGTAGCAACTTTGACAGCAGTTTCACTCCTTCATTGTCCAGTCTAGGAACACAAGATATAAACAACAAAATCAGACAACTGCCAGAGCCTGTTCAAACAGTCACAGTGATGGTGGCAGCATCACCTGGGGGTGTGGTTTTGGAGACATTCTGCTCTGTATCGCGGGTACTTGTACGAGATGAAGTCCACATTGGAGGTGATTCCTGGCCAGGTGGTCTCATTGGGTGTACCTGACACAGATAAATACACACATTTCAACTCCCAAGACATTGATGAGAACATGTGTTTTAAGTGCCATCCTGTTTTCTTCAAAATGTGCACGTATTGGTGGGATGTAACTCGGGTAGAGTCTCACCTAACAGTTTAAAGATAAAGTGCAGCTCCTCTTCCACTGTAGAGCCAGGGAACAGAGGACGGCCTGTAGACATCTCATAGAAAATACAACCAACTCCCCTACAAAGGCAAATTATAGTTGTCCAAACACTGTGTTCAACATGGAGACGAGCTATGAATAACACAATATTCTCACCACATATCGATCTGTGTTGAGTAGTCTGTGCTTCCCAGGAGGATGTCAGGGGGTCGATACCATAGGGTCACAACCTCGTTGGAGTATGTCTTGGTGGGAATAGACTTCGCCCGAGCCAGGCCTGAGACAAAAATACTGTTTTCAAATCGGCAAAGCGCTTGGTAGTGAAGCTAAACATTTCAACCAAACATTTTGAGGAACATTATTTTTTGGAAGCAAAACTATTTCCACATAATAAGCAAAACAATTTGCTCATAATATGCTGCAAATATAAAATGGTTGTCATTTTCATGATTTCAGTGTAGTTCTTAACATAGAATGTTAAACACAAGTGATACAGATAACAGCCTGGATCCGGAAACACCTGTGCGTTGCTGAGAGGACTGTGGCAGAGTTATAGCTGTATAACTAATGCATCAACATTATAGCTGTATAACTAATGCATCAACATTATAGCTGTATAACTAATGCATCAACATTATAGCTGTATAACTAATGCATCAACATTATAGCTGTATAACTAATGCATCAACATTATAGCTGTATAACTAATGCATCAACATTATAGCTGTATAACTAATGCATCAACATTATAGCTGTATAACTAATGCATCAACATTATAGCTGTATAACTAATGCATCAACATTATAGCTGTTTAACTAATGCACACACTGACCAAAGTCAGCCAGCTTGAGCTCGCCACGCTCGTTGATCAGCAAGTTCTGGGGTTTGAGGTCTCTGTGGAGGACTTTACGGCAGTGACAGTAGTTGAGGCCACGCAGCAGCTGGAACAGGAAGAGCTTAAAGGCACACAGACACAGAACATACATATGAGAAAGAAAACACATGAGAATGAAATCACATGAGAATGAAAACGTACGAGAAAGAAAACACATGAGAATGAAATCACATGAGAATGAAAATGTATGAGAAAGAAAACACATGAGAATTAAATCACATGAGAATGAAAAGATATGAGAATGAAAACACATGAGAATGAAAATGTATGAGAAAGAAAACACATGAGAATTAAATCACATGAGAATGAAAACATAAGAGAATGAAAACATAAGAGAATTAAAATATATGAGAATGAAATCACATGAGAATGAAATCACATGAGAATGAAATCATATGAGAATGTAAAGATATGCGAATGTAAACATATGAGAATGAAATCACATGAGAATGAAATCACATGAGAATGAAATCACATGAGAATGAAATCATATGAGAATGAAAACATATGAGAATGTAAACATATGAGAATGAAATCACATGAGAATGAAATCACATGAGAATGAAATCACATGAGAATGAAATCATATGAGAATGTAAAGATATGCGAATGTAAACATATGAGAATGAAAACATATGAGAATGTAAACATATGAGAATGAAAACATATGAGAATGTAAACATATGAGAATTTAAACATATGAGAATGTAAACATCAGAATGCGTCAAAAAAGACCACTAGTGAAAGTTGGTTATTATAAGTAATATGTAGTATATGGTGGACAACTATGCACTTGGCAAAAAAAATTAAAGACCCTTTGTGTTTAAAAAACAGTATATTTCCAGACAATTATCAACATGCAAACTATATTGCAAATACATTTATAGTAAGGAATACTGTAAATAATGTTTCAACATATTGCAGAGACCCTGGTGGTGCGGCTAATGGGATATGTGTGGAGCTGTGGGGAGTAAGGTTCTCGGTACGAATATAATGGGTTCCTCCTCACCTTCACATTATGTGTGTGGATACAGTTTCCACAGTCATCCAGATACTGCTTGAGGTCTTTATCCTGCGGGACAAATCATATACTGTTAAGTGTATAATCTAGGGACACCAGCAGACATTTTTATTTAATAGTCAGTGGCTAATGGTGGTATACGTCTCTGTTTCCAGTGCTCTGATAACCGTATTTCCTATATCCCGAAAAGTATGCAATATACACCATTAAAAATAAAATGGTATATATATATACTCATTAGGGCTTCAGAAAACATTGGCTGCTAAAGTTGGCATTATTTTTATTCTCTGTCTGTGATATTAAAAGCAGCAATGAGTCCATAATATACAGGGTAGTTTATGCATAAGGGCCACACCTTCTGGTGCCACGCCTAGCATACACTGGAAGCTCGCCACGCCCACTGACCTCGAGTCTTGTGACTTGTACATAGGTCAATCAGACTTATAAAGTCTGTCATGATGGATTTTCCTCCATTTTGGACATGGTGAAAAACAATACAAAAAATACTCCCATCGTGCCAAATGACCAATAACCACGTAACTATCGTACCAAATTACCAGAAATCACATAACTATCGTACCAAATTACCAGAAATCACATAACTATCGTACCAAATTACCAGAAATCACATAACTATCGTACCAAATTACCAGAAATCACATAACTATTGTACCAAATGACCAATAAGCACGTAACTATCGTACAAAATTACCAAAAATCACGTAACTATCGTACCATATGACAAATATTCACGTAAATATCGTACCAAATGATAAATAATCACGTAACTATCGTACGAAAGGACCAATGATCACATAACTAATAACTATTGTACCAAATGACAAATATTCACATAACTATCGTACCAAATTACCAATAAACACGTAACAATCATACCAAATGACCGATAAGCACGTAACTATCATACCAAATGACAAATATTCACATAACTATCATACCAAATGACCAATAAACATGTAACTATCATACCAAATGACAAATATTGTCATGGTTCCCTCCCTCTGTCCCTCTCTATGCGGGAGTTGGCACTCCCCCGACCAGCAGAGAGAGGGAGTAATCACAGACATTGCAGACACCTGAGTTTTTCCCACACCTGGGTTCAGGTTTTCATTAGTGTCCCTATATAGTTCTGTGCTTGGCAGTTGTTTAGTGTCGGGACATTAATTCAAGGTGTGTGGTGTTTAGGATTTTAGTTGTGCTGTTATGATTTAATGCAGGAGTGTTTGCATGTTGCTTTGTTGTTTAGACCAAGTTAGAGTTGGTAATGTGAACATTCAGTTTTGTTGTTGTTGGGTTGGGTTTTATGTATACCGGGTTATTTGCACGTTCTGGTTTATGTTCCTTGTGTATGAGTTTCCTCTGTCTGATTTTGTGTTTTGTTAATTCAAGTTCCCAGTTCTTGTGCCTGTCTTGCCTGTCCTGGATGAATAAAACCCATTGAAAGAAACAAGTTCTCTGCGCTTGTGTCCTCTGTCGGCTTGAGAGCCGAACCCTGACAAATATTCACATAACTATCGTACCAAATTACCAATAAGCACGTAACTATCATACCAAATGACCAATAAACACATAACTATCATACCAAATGACCAATAATCACATAACTATCATACCAAATGACCAATAATCACGTAGCCGAAGATTTGGCATCTATGCACCAAGCACTCTCAATGCAAGGCAAGCCAGGCAATTTTAATGAAAAACATGTACCAATTAACAAATTAACATTAGTGTGGGCATGTCCTGTTACATAAATGCATATGAATCAGACATAGATTATAATATTGCAAAAAAATGCATTGGCACACATGTCTTATACCATCTCAAAAAACAAAATAAGCACTTCACCTCAACCAGAGGGAGGCGCTATAAAATGCAGATGTGTATATTGGTGGATATCTGTTGATCCGTTTGACTCAGGGTGATGATATAGTGCACACATGGTAAGGGGCATGACACAATCTAAGCAGTAAAGTATGGTTCATATTGGCCAGATGGTGGCGCTGATGGACCTAAAAAACAATGGCTTATAGTGGCCATACTGTTTGAGGACATATGTTTGGGGCATAGTTTTGCACATGGCTGTTAAAATAATCACTGGAAAAGAGAATATAAAGCTATTTAGCCCAAATTCTGTCCAGAAGCGCTGTTTGCTATTCACCATTTGTTTATAATCTGTAACTCTTCTTGTATGTCACCGGGTGGCGCAAAGAAAAGATGAAACAAGAGGGGCTTGGCTGTATGGTACATGTATGGTACATAAGAACTGCCTGACAAGCCAATCCAACTTAAAGGGAGGGGCTTGGCTGTATGGTACATGTATGGTACATAAGAACTGCCTGACAAGCCAATCCAACTTAAAGGGAGGGGCTTGGCTGTATCGTACATGTATGGTACATAAAAACTGCCCGTCAAGCCAATCCAACTTGTGGGAGGTGCTTTAGGAAACACACTGCAAAATATCTTCAAATTACCTCAACAAACTAGAATTCTAACCATGTCAATGACTATCGTTCCTATTCAATTTGCTATATTTTTCAGATTCAGACTCATTTCACTCATGTATATTTATGTATGCATCTTTTCATGGAAGACAAGGACATTTCAAACTTTTAATGTATAATGTAATAGAGAATAGCGAAGAAAAACACCTTTGAAGCACTGGGACCTGACAAGTGTATCTTGGTGGACGAAGACTCACCAGATATTCAAAGACTAACGTGAGAGACTTCTGTGTGTGGATGATGTCATGGAGAGTCACTATGTTGGCGTGTTTCAGATCCTTCAGCAGAGACACTGCGGGTTAAAGATAACCAAAGCGTGATTAAAAGCACTCATTTTTAAATCCTTGCATCAAACAAGTGCTTTACACCAGACATGCTTAATGCCCATGTCATTTGAATGTTAAATGGACTCCCTTAATTCTGACCATAATAACCATTATAAATATAATAATGAAACATACATCAATGAGCAGACACTGATAGTATGTGCCAATGCCATTAGACTAAACAAGCCGCACATTTGGATTGTGTTTAATGGACGTGCTACAGTACACGGCACAGCTCAACTCTATCCAAATCAGAGCTGGTCATCTGTGGGTGTCTCAAGCAAACCCTGTAAATAGCCAGCCTCACTCTGGTTTCCACTTTCCAATCTGTTGGGTTTTATTTATAGCTGGCGTGCCAGGACCCGGCCCACTCAACACCAAAGGGTTTCGGCACAGTTCCCGGTAGTAATGTGGTGTCTCACTCTGTCTGATGGTAGTAATGTGGTGTCTCACTCTCTCTGATGGTAGGTGTGTGGTGTCTCACTCTCTCTGATGACAGTAGTGCGGCGTCTCACTCTCTCTGATGGTAGTAGTGTAGTGTCTCACTCTCTCTGATGGTAGTAGTGTGGTGTCTAACTCTCAGATAATAATAATATGATAATAATATGGGTGTCTCACCCTATGATGGAAGTAGTATGGTCTCTCACCCTCTCTGATAATAATAATGTGATAATAATATGGGTGTCTCACCCTCTCTGATAATAATAATATGATAATAATATGGGTGTCTCACCCTCTCTGATAATAATAATATGATAATAATATGGTGTCTCACCCTCTCTGATAATAATAATATGATAATAATATGGGTGTCTCACCCTCTCTGATAATAATAATATGATAATAATATGGGTGTCTCATAATAATAATATGATAATAATATGGTGTCTCTCTGATAATAATAATATGATAATAATATGGGTGTCTCACCCTCTCTGATAATAATAATATGATAATAATATGGGTGTCTCACCCTCTCACCCTCTGATAATAATAATATGATAAATAATATTAATAATATGGTGTCTCACCCTGATAATAATAATATGATAATAATATGGGTGTCTCACCCTATCTGATAATAATAATATGATAATAATATGGGTGTCTCACCTGATAATAATAATATGATATAATATGGGTGTCTCACCCTCTCTGATAATAATAATATGATAATAATATGGGTGTCTCACCCTATGATAATAATAATATGATAATAATATGGTGTCCCTCTCTGATAATATAATAATAATATGATAATAATATGGGTGTCTCACCCTCTCTGATAATAATAATATGATAATAATAATATAATAATAATATAATAATAATATGGGTGTCTCACCCTCTCTGATAATAATAATATGATAATAATATAATAATAATATGGGTGTCTCACCCTCTCTGATAATAATAATATGATAATAATATGGGTGTCTCACCCTCTCTGATAATAATAATATGATAATAATATGGGTGTCTCACCCTCTGATAATAATAATATGATAATAATATGATAATAATAATGGGTGTCTCACCCTCTCTGATAATAATAATATGATAATAATATGGGTGTCTCACCCTCTCATGATAATAATAATATGATAATAATATGGGTGTCTCACCCTCTCTGATAATAATAATATGATAATAATATTGGTGTCTCACCCTATCTGATAATAATAATATGATAATAATATGGGTGTCTCACCCTCTCTGATAATAATAATATAATAATATAATAATATTGGTGTCTCACCCTCTCTGATAATAATAATATGATAATAATATGGGTGTCTCACCCTCTCTGATAATAATAATATGATAATAATATGGGTGTCTCACCCTCTCTGATAATAATAATATGATAATAATATGGGTGTCTCACCCTCTCTGATAATAATAATATAACCTCTCTGATAATAATAATATAATAATAATATGGGTCTCACCCTCTCTGATAATAATAATATGATAATAATATGTCTTACCCTCTCTGATAATAATAATATGATAATAATATGGGTCTCACCCTCTCTGATAATAATAATATGATAATAATATGGGTGTCTCACCCTCTCTGATAATAATAATATGATAATAATATGGGTGTCTCACCCTCTGATGATAATAATAATAATATGGTACCCTGATAATAATAATATGATAATAATAATATGATAATAATATGGAGTCTAATAATAATATGATAATAATAACGGAGTCTAACCCTCTCTGATGATAATAATATGGGTGTCTCACGCTCTCTGATAGTAATAATATGATAATAATATGGGTATCTCACCCTCTCTGATGATAATAATATGGGTGTCTCACCCTCTCTGATGATAATAATATGGGTGTCTCACCCTCTCTGATGGCAGTACAGGGAGCCCCCTCTTCATGTTCCAGACGTATCTCCTTTAGGGCCACCAGGTTGTCTGTCAGTTTGCTGCGTCCTTTATATACCGTCGCATAGGTTCCCTGTGAGAGTCAGAAATAATAGAATAATAAATATCATAAAGTATATACAGACTGAATAGAACCACATAATGTAAGTGTTATTCACTTAAATAGAAAATATAGAATAATAAATATCATAAAGTATATACAGACTGAATAGAACCACATAATATAAGTGTTATGCACTTAAATAGAAAATATATAGAATAATAAATATCATAAAGTATATACAGACTGAATAAGACCACATAATATAAGCATTATGGACTTAAATAGAAAATATAGAATAATAAATATCTTAAAGTATATACAGACTGAAAAAGGGCCACATAATATAAGTGTTATGCACTTAAATAGAAGATATAGAATAATAAATATTATAAAGTATATACAGACTGAATAGGGCCACATAATGTAAGTGTTATGCACTTCAATAGAAAATATAGAATAATAAATATTATAAAGTATATACAGACTGAATAGGGCCACATAATATAAGCATTATTCACTTAAATACAATGTAAACAACACCACCGTCAGGAACACTTTGGGTTACATTAAAATATAAAATGTATCAGTAGCTGCGTACCTCTCCAAGTTTGTCCAGCTTCACATAGGTTTCTAGCTTTCCAAAGCCAATCTCTGACTGAGAGAAAGACAAAAAAGCAGTTTATGTTGAGATTCCATCATTCGTGTCATGTGTAAAAAAAAATATAATGTGTACTTCGGAAACGCGACTCGCTCTCGGTTTACAATCTGTAAACATAAAAAAACGAATTTCTAAACACTTGCAACATCTGTTAAAATAGTTCCAATTGACTTCAGATGCTCAGCTGTTAAATCTTACAGTAACCTGGAAATGAAATGATTGCAGGGTGGTTTTTCATATGCACCAAAGCTTTTATCAACATAGGAGGAGTGAAGAAGTACATAGAAAGATATACAAACTTTCTAATGACACAAAGATGAGGAAACACATTGGTAAAAAGCCTCAACAAGACCAGTGGTTCCCAACTAGGGGCAGGTAGATACGTTTGGCTAGTCAGTTAGCATCAGGACATAATGCAGGTTAAACAGTAGTGACCTTACCAGGGAGACTCTCCTGAGTCGTCGGCTCAAAGGCTTGTCAAACAGAGGGCTGTTCAGACAGAATTTCTCCAGGTAGCCATCTGGTAGACGGATATCCGCAGGCAGAGACAACCGCTTGTTTATATCCTGACAGAAAGAATACAATGACAATACAGACTAAGGGAGGTATTGAGTTAGTACACACAGTATCTGTTTTGTACATTTAGTTAGGGAGTGCATTTGAGCGTATCTGTTATGTACATTTAGTTAGGGAGTGCGTTTGAGCGTATCTGTTTTGTACATTTAGTTAGGGAGTGCATTTGAGCGTATCTGTTTTGTACATTTAGTTAGGAAGTGCGTTTGAGCGTATCTGTTTTGTACATTTAGTTAGGGAGTGTGTTTGAGCGTATCTGTTTTACATTTAGTTAGGGAGTGCGTTTGACATTTAGTTAGGGAGTGTGTTTGAGCGTATCTGTTTTGTACATTTAGTTAGGGAGTGCGTTTGAGCGTATCTGTTTTGTACATTTAGTTAGGGAGTGCGTTTGAGCGTATCTGTTTTGTACATTTAGTTAGGGAGTGCGTTTGAGCGTATCTGTTTTGTACATTTAGTTAGGGAGTGCGTTTGAGCGTATCTGTTGTGTACATTTAGTTAGGGAGTGTGTTTGAGCGTATCTGTTTTGTACATTTAGTTAGGGAGTGTGTTTGAGCGTATCTGTTTTGTACATTTAGTTAGGGAGTGTGTTTGAGCGTATCTGTTTTGTACATTTAGTTAGGGAGTGTGTTTGAGCGTATCTGTTTTGTACATTTAGTTAGGGAGTGTGTTTGAGCGTATCTGTTGTGTAGATTTAGTTAGGGAGTGTGTTTGAGCGTATCTGTTTTGTACATTTAGTTAGGGAGTGCGTTTGAGCGTATCTGTTTTGTACATTTAGTTAGGGAGTGTGTTTGAGCGTATCTGTTGTGTACATTTAGTTAGGCAGTGTGTTTGAGCGTATCTGTTTTGTACATTTAGTTAGGGAGTGTGTTTGAGCGTATCTGTTGTGTACATTTAGTTAGGGAGTGCGTTTGAGCGTATCTGTTTTGTACATTTAGTTAGGGAGTGTGTTTGAGCATTTAGTTAGGGAGTGTTTGAGCGTTGTTTTGTACATTTAGTTAGGGAGTGTTTGTTTGAGCGTATCTGTTTTGTACATTTAGTTAGGGAGTGCGTTTGAGCGTATCTGTTTTGTACATTTAGTTAGGGAGTGTGTTTGAGCGTATCTGTTGTGTACATTTAGTTAGGGAGTGTGTTTGAGCGTATCTGTTTGTACATTTAGTTAGGGAGTGCGTTTGAGCGTATCTGTTGTGTGTGTTTGAGCGTATCTGTTGTGTAGATTTAGTTAGGGAGTGTGTTTGAGCGTATCTGTTGTGTACATTTAGTTAGGGAGTGTGTTTGAGCGTATCTGTTGTGTACATTTAGTTAGGGAGTGCGTTTGAGCGTATCTGTTGTGTACATTTAG
>CM055728.1:2128329-2564283 GCA_029465975.1 Dallia pectoralis
GTAGTGAGATACAGTCAGAAGAGATACAGGAGATATGGGTCAGTAGTGATACAGTCATGGAATCAGGGAACAAAGGGGCAATAAAGTGGAGTCATTGGTCTTAGAGTCACTGGATGGGATACATACAGAATAAAGCCAAGCACATAGAAGAGATGGTTAGTTTAGGTTTGGAAAAGGTTATGAGACCAAAAGATGGACACAGAAATGAGGAAAAAAGAGAAAACAAATGAAAGTGAGTGAGTTCGGGAAAAGGTATATGTTAGATTTTGAGAAAAATAAATTAGAAAAAAACATTGGTTAAGAGGTTTATCGTGATGGTAGTTACGGTTAGAAATTGGAGAGACAAAGAAGGGAGAGAGCCGGTATCTACAAATTAAAACAAAGAACCAACCAAAAACGGGAAACAAACAAATTGTAATCTTTCAAAACATGGAAACCACTTTCTAAAATAGATTCAGACACTGAAAGACATTAGTACTGAAAGTCTGTACTTATTGGGCGAGTTACAGTTCAGTGAATAGATACCCCCCCCATAATTTTTTTGTAGCACAGAGGAGAAGGGAGGTTGAACCCAACAGCTGCTGCAAGGAGAAAACGATTGACTGGATTAATTGTTTGTAGGCAATGCCCACGCTCTTCAGAGGCAAGTGGGGGCGAGGACACGCGGCCTGCAGTTTGTCAAAGAGCAGCACAATAATCCTTTAGTCTTTTCCTTGCTATTGTGCATCAACTCAGTTGTTTGCACATTAGTGCTTTAGGCTGAATATTAGTAAAAGCATTTTGGAGGCACCATTAGTATTGCTGCAGGATCCCTGGTGTACTTTAGAGTTGTCATAAGCCTCTCTGATTAATGCCCGTCTCACCCAGAAACTCAGTTTGAGGACGGACAATTCTAGACAAATGTACATATTTTCTCAATCTATAAATAATAGACTTTGCTTTGTGAAATATTCAATACCTTTGAAATGTTCTTATATTCTATCAATTAAAGGAAAAATGCTGGTGTATCACGGCTGTTGGGGATTTGGTGATTATGTGTGTATAAAAGTCACTGGATCAGTGTGCACATGTGTTGGTTATTATTTCCACTTCACAAGTTATATAGAGGTGAGTGTTGTTGTAATAAGTGTTGCTGTTGAGTGAATGTATTTATATAAGTCGCTCTATATGCACATTTTAATTTCAGTTGAACTAGTTAGTGTTTTTCGCCGTTCTCGGTTTGTTTTGTGTTTGATTAATAAACCTTTTTCCTACACATTAACCTGGCTCTGCACATGGATTTCATGCACTACACATCCCGTGATGTTGACTAATGTCAACTAATTGTGTGACTTCAAATGTCAATTGGTTACACCACAGCTTATTCAGGTGTGTCATAAACAAGGGGATGAATACATACGCTATCAAGTATTTTCTGTTTTATATTTGCAACTAATATTGATTATTAGCATATGTTGTTGTTGATCAGTGGCAAAAACTCCTAATGCTTAACTTCGGTCACTTTCTGGTAGCCTTCCACAAGCTCCTCACAATAACGTGGGTGCATTTTGGCCCATTCCTCCTGACCGAACTGTTGTTACTGTGTCAGGTTTGTAGCCCAATATTTTTCAGTTCTGACCACATTTTTGTAAAGGATATTAGATACAGAATACTCCACAACTTTGGTAAGTATGCTTGGAGACCCATTTGCGACCACGCTTTAACTTCCTGACTGTCTTTAAAATATCCACACAATTCTCCGTCCTCATGTCATCTATTTTGTGAAGTGCAACAGTCCCTCCTGTGTGCAGTTGCAAACCGTATTCTGGCTTTTTATGGCGGTTTTGGAGCAGCGGCTTCTACCTTGCTGACCGGCCTTTCAGGTTATGTGGATCTATGATTGTTTTAATGTGGATAGAGATACTTTTATACATGTTTCCTCAGACATCTTCATAAGGTCTTTTGCCGTTATACTGGGATTGATGTTGACTTTTCGCATTAAAGTGTGCATCTCTAGAAGACAGTGGACATCTCCTTCATGAGTGGCATAACCTCTAGTCCTCTACGTATGGTGTTTATACTTGCGTACTATTTTTTGTACAAACGTGGTTCCGGCATTTGTGAATTGTTCCCAAGGATGACCCAGAGTTGTCCAGGTCTTCCAAGGTGTATGTAAACTTCTGATCCACTGGAATTGTAATATAGTGAGTTATAAATGAAAAAGAAAATGTGTAATCAATTGTTGGAAAAAGGACTATCTCTGCACAATGTCATGAGTTAGGACCTTTTCCTCTGGGTGTTTTTCAGTTAGCTCACTGCTTTCATTTAATTGCTTGATTCCTTACACACACCTGATTCTAGTTTGGTAATTAGCAGGGGTATTTAAGTCACTGGGTGTGGTTACACATGGTTGGACATTATCTGAAGTCACGGGTATGTAGTGGTGTGTGCTGAAGGATATAGTGATACTGTTTTGCATGCTTTTGGAAAGTCGCTAAGTAGCACATTTTACATACAGTTAATCTTTCCAGTTGTCGTTTAGTATTGGCTTTCCCCCGTTTGGAATACATTTCTTATCACATTACGCATTGTGATTTTCAGCCCATTGACATTTTTCCAAGTTAGAGCAATTATACATTTAGCTTGTAGTATACACATGTCTATAATTATAGATTATTTATCAATGGGCTGTAAGTTTCAACCTACTATTGACCGTCTGTATCTGAGCTATGTAAGTTTCAACTTACTATTGACCATCTGTATCTGAGCTATGTAAATTTCAACTTACTATTGACCATCTGTATCTGAGCTATGTAAATTTCAACTTACTATTGACCGTCTGTATCTGAGCTATGTAGGTTTCAACTTACTATTGACCATCTGTATCTGAGCTATGTAAATTTCAACTTACTATTGACCGTCTGTATCTGAGCTATGTAAGTTTCAACCTACTATTGACCGTCTGTATCTGACCTACCTCAGATAGGCCTCGTTGCAATCTACTAAGGATATTTCTTCATCCACATCTCCATAACCTCAGTTGTGATTCTGAGAATTCGTCAGACCCAAACACTAAGAAGTCGTACAAAGAAGAAATGAAACTTATCATAACTATGTCTCATGACTGCTGCCTCTGATGGAGAAATGGCCGGTAAATCTAATGAATGGTATTTGCTGTGAGGCTATAAAGCTTAAGTTGGAGATATTTTTAAAAATGCTTCTTTGGAATATCGTATTTGGTGAATATTTCTGTATAGGACATAAGTACTTTATCTTCTCTGTACATATCTTGCACTTTCCTTAATCCTTTTTCAGCCCATATCCGGAATCAAGGATCACATTTTCCAGGTTTAAAATTAGCATTACCCCAAATTGGACTATGGGAATATTTTGGAACAAATAAAGACATTTAGTGAGTATGCTAAATAATTTAATAATATTTATCCCTCCAATCATTGAAATAGGTAGCGATGACAAGCGTTCTACTGACAAAGTCACTGCTTCCAGCATCGGGTTATAATTATCTGAGCATCTTATTCCTCAGGGCCAACTTTCATACCCAGATATGTAAAGTTATCTGTGAAGTTAAAAATACAAGTACATTTTGGCTATTTTCCCTCTGATTCATTAACTAACATTATAGATGATTTGTAATGATGAACTTTATATCCAGATATTTTCCCAAATGTTTCAATAAGACCAAGGATTGCGGTGATAGAGCGGTTCAGATTTTTCAGAAAGCAAAATCACATCATTGGCAAAGATTGCCTTGTGGAATTCCAGAAACATCACTTGCGTCCTCACCGCTTTGGCAAAAGGTTCAAATGCAAGAGGAAATAGTAGTGTTGATCAATTCCTTCTTTGTGGACAGCTCCTATAGATCTTAAAGGTTTAGAGACCTCACTGTTGGTCAATAGTTCTGCTTTGAGCTCAGTACAAATCAATCCTTCCCAGAATGCACGTCTCAGGACCTACGCACTGTCACAATCATACTTTAGATTTAGTGTTGTCAAAGGGAATAAATGTAATTGATCTAACTATTTTTCCTCAAAATCCTGGTTTATCTGACCATAATCTTATAACATTTAGCATTAAAACAAGTGACACTTTTGCCCCCCAGGTAGGGATCTTTAAAACCCGTTGCATAAATTCTACGACTACTAATAAATGCTAAATGATGGTAGAGCTACATCATCTATACACAATCAAATAGAGGATCTAAACGATATACTGCGTAAGACTTTAGATGCTGTGGCACCCCTAAAAACAAAACCAATACGAAATAAGAAACTTGCTCCCTGGTACACTGACACTACTAGAACACTTAAGCAAGCCTCCAGAAAATTGGAGCGAAAGTGGCGCTCCACGAAGTTAGAAGTATTTAGACTAGCCTGGATTGATAGTACTGTGCTATACCGCAAATCACTTATAAGTGCTCGATCAGCCTACTTATCTAATCTAATCGACACAAACAAAAATAATCCTAAATTTCTTTTTGACACAATTGCAAAACTCACTAAAAAGCAATGTTTAACCAATGAAGTGGGTCTTCACTTTAGTTGTGATGAATTCATGAACTACTTCGATGAAAAAATAATCAACATTAGAAAAGAAATTGCAAATTGTACCCTTAACTGCCTTAGTTCTCAAAAACTTTGTTGTACTGTGAGCCCGCAGAGCTGCCCTGATTTAGTTTCAATGGCGACAATTGAATCTTTTGTACCTGTGTCTCTTGAAACATTTACAAAATTAATAAATAGTTCAAAATCAACCAACTGTCAACTAGACCCAATTCCAACAAAATTACTTAAGGAGTTACTTCCTGTGCTTGGCCCGTCAATGTTGAACATAATAAATTGCTCCCTGTCCTCCGGATCAGTGCCAACCTCACTAAAAATTGCAGAAATTAAGCCTCTGCTAAAAAATGTAACTTAGACCCAGACATCCTAAAAACTACCGACCAATATCAAACCTCCCGTTTCTTTCAAAAATCCTAGAAAAATCTGTCTCACTACAACTTACGGCCTTTCTGAAGACAAATAATATATATGAAAAACTTCAGTCCGGTTTTAGACCCCATCATAGCACTGAGACTGCACTTGTTAAGGTGGTAAACGACCTTTTATTGGCTTCTGACAAAGGTTCTGCATCTCTCCTATTGCTTCTTGATCTTAGTGCTGCCTTTGACACTATTGATCACTCCCTTCTCTTGGAGAGATTAGAGACCCTTGTTGGGCTAAGAGGACATGTTCTCGATTGGTTTAGATCTTATTTATCAGATAGACTTCAGTTTGTTTGTGTAGATGGCTTATCCTCTAACAAATCAAAGGTATGCTTTGGTGTTCCACAAGGCTCAGTCTTAGGACCACTTCTGTTCTCACTCTATATGTTACCTTTGGGTAATGTAATTCGAAAACATAATGTCAATTTTCACTGCTATGCCGATGACACGCAGCTGTATATTTCTATGAAACATGGAGAAGCCCCTAAATTAGCCACTATGGAAGCTTGTGTTTCAGATATACGAAGGTGGATGACAGAGAATTTTCTGCTCCTAAATTCAGATAAAACTGAAATGCTAGTTTTAGGACCTAAGAAACAGAGAGATTTATTGACAGACCTTACGCTGAACCTAAACGGATGTATAGTCATTTCACAAAAAAACGTCAAAAACCTTGGAGTGACCCTTGACCCGGATCTCTCATTTGACGATCACATAAAATATATTTCAAGGACAGCATTTTTCCATCTTCGGAATATTGCAAAAATCAGAAATTATTTATCAAAAATTGATGCAGAAAAACTAATCCATGCTTTTGTTACCTCAAGATTAGATTATTGCAATGTTCTATTCTCTGGTTAACCTGATAAATCAGTAAACAAACTTCAATTAGTACTTAATACGGCTGCTAGAATCTTAACTAGAACTAAGAAATTTGACCACATTAACCCAGTATTAGCCTCTTTACATTGGCTGCCTGTTAAGGCGAGGGCAGACTTTAAAGTACTACTGTTAACATACAAAGCTTTACATCAACTTGCTCCCACCTACCTCGCTGAATTAGTCCAGCCATACATACCCACGCGTAACCTTAGATCTAAGGATGCCGGTCTCCTAATTGTACCTAAAATTTCGAAACAAACAGCTGGAGGTAGAGCCTTCTCCTATAGAGCTCCTCTATTATGGAATGAGTTGCCAATCTGGGTTAGAAATGTAGATTCTGTTCAAACCTTTAAATCACAATTAAAAACATATCTTTTCAGTAAGGTCTATGGTTGAGTGTAATATGGCCCAGGGTACGAAGGTTGAACGGAAGGCTCGGATCTCATTCTGCCCTGCTGTCTTTGCCTTGCGGGTTCACATCTCCCCTGGGGTGTCCTCTCGATTGCTGCCTGGGGGGTGGAGTCACTGGCTCGCTATGGTTCCCTGTTGTTGCCTCTCGAGTAGCTTTTTGAGCAAAAACGATACCTCCAGGCTGCTGCCTGGGGGGTGGAGTCACTGGCTCGCTATAGCTCTCCTTTGTTCGCTCAATCCGAGTAGCTAGTGAACAAACTCTGATTATCCCAGTTAACTGTGGGGAGGAGTCACTGGTTTGCTTAGCTCTCCTTTGTTCGCTCAATCCGAGTAGCTGGTGAATTAAACTCTGATTATCCCAGTTATCTGTGGGGAGGAGTCACTGGTTCGCTATAGTGCTCCGTTGCAGCCTCAATTCGAGTAGCTTTGTGAGCAAAAACTAAACCTCCCATATGCTCCTCGGAGTGTGGATGTCACTGGCTCGCTATAGCTCTTGTTTGTTCCACCAGCTCGAGTAACTTTGTGAGCAAAAACTAAACCTGCCCGAGTGGTCATGGTCGATTGGCGTCCCTGGGTTGATGCTCGGCATAGTGGGTGGGTGTTTTCCGGCCTATTGGGCCCTGTTTCGGGGTTTACCCTGTTCAGGGCCCCAGCTTCACTGGACCCCCCTGTCTCATTCTAAGATCTATGCTGCTATACTATGGTGCCGGGGACGTAGGGAACCAGGGTGCCTAATCTTTCCTGTGTCCTGTCTCTACTAACATCTGTCTGGACTTGTCCTGGGTTTACCCGTTCATGGCCATTGTCTCACTAACCCCCCTGTCTCCTTTTAAAGTATTATGTTCGGTATACTATTGTGCCGGGAACTAGTGTCCAACCCTTCCCTGTGTTTGTGTCCACTTCTGTCAGGGGGACCGCTCCAGCTTGGAGCATATGCTGGATCCTCCCTGGGGCCCCTGACTGTGCGGCTGACAGAACAGCTGGTGCAACCGGAGCTTCTTCCTCCAAGTCCTATCAAATCCATCATCCCTCCTGGACATCCCGGACTATTTTGCTTTCTCAGTTTTTCACACCTCGCTTGTTGTACTGTCATAAACTGACCCAGCCCAGCCAGAAGAGGACTGGTGATCCCTCAGAGCCTGGCTCCTCTCTAGGTTTCTTCCTAAATCTGACTTTCAGGGAGTTTTTCCTAGCCGCCGTGTGTCAACTTGTTCAACTTGTTGATGTTTGCTCTGTCGGATTCAGGCTGGTGATTGTAAAAGCACTTTGTGACAACTTTTGTTGTAAAAAGGGCTTTATAAATAAATTTGATTGATGATGATGATGAATGCATCCCTAAAGCTAAAGTGTGTCAGCTTTATTTGGCCCTACAATCTTCAAGTATTTTGGTATCCAATTTTGACATACTGATATTGTATTTTCAAATTTCGTGTTTGTTTTTCCTGGTTTTGTAAGTAATGTTATAAGTGCATCTCTCATAAATGAGGGGAGCAGAGTATTCCTGAAAAACTCCTGAAACATCTCCAAAAGGGGCCAAAGTCATCTGGATTGACATGTTTTGTTAATATCTATAGAGATGCCACCTGCTCCTGTCACGAATGGTGTGGTGGCGTTGCTACACGGACCGATTTCGGTGATGCACTTCCTTGTTCACTTCCTTGTTTACGTTTGTAGTAACAGCTGTTAGCACGTCATTAGCTGGCCTATAAAGGGGTGGCTAATAGTATGCACGGTGCTTAGCATTGTTACATGTCACATGATAATTAGCTAATAGTATGCACGGTGCTTTGTTACATGTCACATGATAATTAGCTAATAGTATGCACGGTGCTTAGCATTGTTACATGTCACATGATAATTAGCTAATAGTATGCACGGTGCTTAGTATTGTTACATGTCACATGATAATTAGCTAATAGTATGCACGGTGCTTAGCATTGTTACATGTCACATGATAATTAGCTAATAGTATGCACGGTGCTTAGCATTGTTACATGTCACATGATAATTAGCTAATAGTATGCACGGTGCTTAGCATTGTTACATGTCACATGATAATTAGCTAATATTATGCACGGTGCTTAGCATTGTTATATGTCACATGATAATTAGAGGTGAGTGTTCTATGTACGTGAAGACAAGCTGTTTTGACTATTGTATAAGTTGCTGGTTATGCGCACTATTATTTCTAGTTAAACAGTTTAGTCCTTTTTTTCGCCGTACTCGGTTTGTTTTGTGTTTGGTTGTATAAATAAACCACTGTTAAACGAATCACCTGGCTCTGCAAATGGCTTTAACAACACTACGCCGCTCAACTCAACGACAGCTCCAGACACATATGGATTGACATGTTTTGTTAATATCTATAGAGATGCCATCTGCTCTCACCACATATGGATTGACATGTTTTCTTAATATCTATAGAGATGCCATCTGCTCTCACCACATATGGATTGATATGTTTTGTTAATATCTATAGAGATGCCATCTGCTCCAGACGCATATGGATTGATATGTTTGTTAATATCTATAGAGATGCCATCTGCTCCAGACACATATGGATTGACATGTTTTGTTAATATCTATAGAGATGCCATCTGCTCTCACCACATGGATTGACATGTTTTGTTAATATCTATAGATGCCATATGCTCCAGACACATATGAATTGACATGTTTTGTTAATATTTATAGAGATGCCATCTGCTCTCACCACATATAGATTGACATGTTTTGTTAATATCTATAGATGCCATATGCTCCAGACGCATATGGATTGATATGTTTGTTAATATCTATAGAGATGCCATCTGCTCCAGACACATATGGATTGACATGTTTTCTTAATATCTATAGATGCCATCTGCTCTCACCACATATGCACTGTAAAAAATGATTCTGTGGTCATGTAGATTTGAATTAATGTTTTAGGTAAAATATATTCAATTTGATTGTGTTTTTGATTTTGAGACAAATATTTAATTTCATTTCAAATAAAAATGTTTGGAATAAAATCCACCCATTTTAGTTAAATAAAACATAAGCATTATATTTATCTAATCCCAAATACAGAGAATATTGAGTGAATTCAAATTAATTTAATCAGGCGAATTTTAATTGAACAGCACTTCCTGTCAAAGTGCGCCTTTTTAAATGCAGTAGGCTACCATCTAACCACAAGACTTCCTGTGTGTTGAGCTCGTCTTCCCGGGCAGGTAACGTAACTTCTCTCAGTCACCTTTGTTGAAACTTGTAAATGTGAAGGTAACATACCAGCTAAACACACGTGAAGTCTATTAACAGTGTTGCGTTTTAGAGCCGCAATTGTATTTATTTTCATGCATAAAGCTGTTAATTTCAGTGTGGTAATGTCCGTCCACATCGGTTAGCTAGCACTTAATGTAACGTTAGCACGAGGAAGGGAGATAAACTTCGGACAAACTTTCTCATTTTACAGCTAAACCGTACACTAAAAGTTTCTGAAAACATTTTAGTAACATAATACTTTTTCATATCAGACTAGCAATGTTTAGTTTGATAGTTGGAGCTTCGTGAGCCGGCCGCCGAACTCCATTGGAAAAAAAATGTCCATAAAGATGACTGGTAAAGGACCGCTGGCCTGCCCTGTTTGACACTTTTCAAGTAAGTTGGAATTTGCAATTCATGTTTCAATTTTGCATTAAAATCCTTAAAATTACATTTAACTCTCCCTCATTAAAAAATCCTGAATGTATACATATCTCAATATTGTGGAGGGGGACATCAAGTGTTTGACAGTGGCAAAAAGTATTGAATGTTAGAAAATATATACAAAAGAGGTTTAAAAGGCTAATAACAACTGATGTCTCTTTTGTTGCCTTTTGTGTTTCAGATCAATGCAAATTTTCAAAGAACAACTATTTTACATCTGGAATCGAAATGTATGTCTGCGTTAGACGTCACACTCCAAAGCTACTGACACTATTTCGTGCCAAAGGTGGAGCCCTTGGAAGAAGACTGGAGATCATAATGGAAATGCTGGCTTGAAATTAGACTGTGTACATTGATGTGCTGCAATGTGTCAATAGATTGACATGTTTTGTTAATATCTATAGAGATGCCATCTGATCCAGACACATATGGATTGATATGTTTTGTTAATATCTATAGAGATGCCATCTGCTCTCACCACATATGGATTGATATGTTTTGTTAATATCTATAGAGATGCCATCTGCTCCAGACGCATATGGATTGACATGTTTTGTTAATATCTATAGAGATGCCATCTGCTCTCACCACATATGGATTGATATGTTTTGTTAATATCTATAGAGATGCCATCTGCTCCAGACGCATATGGATTGATATGTTTGTTAATATCTATAGAGATGCCATCTGCTCCAGACACATATGGATTGACATGTTTGTTAATATCTATAGAGATGCCATCTGCTCTCACCACATATGGATTGACATGTTTTGTTAATATCTATAGAGATGCCATCTGCTCTCACCACATATGGATTCACATGTTTGTTAATATCTATAGAGATGCCATCTGCTCCCACCACATATGGATTGATATGTTTTGTTAATATCTATAGAGATGCCATCTGCTCCAGACGCATATGGATTGACATGTTTTGTTAATATCTATAGAGATGCCATCTGCTCCAGACGCATATGGATTGACATGTTTGTTAATATCTATAGAGATGCCATCTGCTCTCACCACATATGGATTGATATGTTTTGTTAATATCTATAGAGATGCCATCTGATCCAGACACATATGGATTGACATGTTTGTTAATATCTATAGAGATGCCATCTGCTCCAGACACATATAGATTGATATGTTTTGTTAATATCTATAGAGATGCCATCTGCTCTCACCACATATGGATTCACATGTTTGTTAATATCTATAGAGATGCCATCTGCTCCCACCACATATGGATTGATATGTTTTGTTAATATCTATAGAGATGCCATCTGCTCCAGACGCATATGGATTGACATGTTTTGTTAATATCTATAGAGATGCCATCTGCTCTCACCACATGGATTGACATGTTTGTTAATATCTATAGAGATGCCATCTGATCCAGACACATATGGATTGACATGTTTTGTTAATATCTATAGAGATGCCATCTGCTCTCACCACATATGGATTGACATGTTTTGTTAATATCTATAGAGATGCCATCTGCTCCAGACACATATGGATTGACATGTTTGTTAATATCTATAGAGATGCCATCTGCTCTCACCACATATGGATTGACATGTTTTGTTAATATCTATAGAGATGCCATCTGATCCAGACACATATGGATTGACATGTTTTGTTAATATCTATAGAGATGCCATCTGCTCTCACCACATATGGATTGACATGTTTTGTTAATATCTATAGAGATGCCATCTGCTCCAGACGCATATGGATTGACATGTTTTGTTAATATCTATAGAGATGCCATCTGCTCTCACCACATATGGATTGATATGTTTTGTTAATATCTATAGAGATGCCATCTGCTCCAGACGCATATGGATTGACATGTTTTGTTAATATCTATAGAGATGCCATCTGCTCCAGACACATATGGATTGACATGTTTGTTAATATCTATAGAGATGCCATCTGATCCAGACACATATGGATTCACATGTTTGTTAATATCTATAGATGCCATCTGCTCTCACCACATATGGATTCACATGTTTTGTTAATATCTATAGATGCCATCTGCTCCCACCACATATGGATTGATATGTTTTGTTAATATCTATAGATGCCATCTGCTCTCACCACATATGGATTGACATGTTTGTTAATATCTATAGAGATGCCATCTGCTCCAGACACATATGGATTGACATGTTTGTTAATATCTATAGATGCCATCTGCTCTCACCACATATGGATTGACATGTTTTGTTAATATCTATAGATGCCATCTGCTCCAGACACATATGGATTGATATGTTTTGTTAATATCTATAGATGCCATCTGCTCCCACCACATATGGATTGATATGTTTTGTTAATATCTATAGATGCCATCTGCTCTCACCACATATGGATTGACATGTTTGTTAATATCTATAGAGATGCCATCTGCTCCAGACACATATGGATTGACATGTTTGTTAATATCTATAGATGCCATCTGCTCTCACCACATATGGATTGACATGTTTTGTTAATATCTATAGATGCCATCTGCTCCAGACACATATGGATTGACATGTTTTGTTAATATCTATAGAGATGCCATCTGCTCTCACCACATATGGATTCACATGTTTTGTTAATATGGCGGTAGCGTGGCTTTGCTTCAGGGAGTTGTGGCAGTATTATAACCCCTCCAGATCAGTATTATAGGAACCTGACCCTGCCATGGTTATTTTGAAGATGTCCCCACTCAACTAGTGAGCATCTAGCAAGAAAACATCCTACTCATCACTTGTTTAACTTTACTTTTATAGTGTTTAAACCCCTACAGTTCCATGAGGTCAGTCTTACCCTCCCACAATTAGTCAGAAGTTATATAATACATAACATGCATTGATGGAAACACCCACAGACAAGCAGAATTCTAACAGAAACCCACGCAAAGACCATGTCTCTGGATGAAATAAATCAGCTGTTGGGCAGGACATGCCCACGATGAATCCCAAGTAAACATATGGTAGTCAAACTATCCCATGCTTGAAATCACAAAGGACTTTGTTTTCTGGTCCTTAATCTTACTTATAGATTTAGATTTATTTTGAACATGGGAATAAAAAGGAAAATGAAACAAAACGTAACCACTACGCTGACGAGACATCCCATCGCCAAGTATATCTCCACCAATCAGAGACACCGGACAAACATGTGTGGGATCTCTCATGTGTCTCCAGAAGCGGCGCTGAACAATTATTCTGTTTTTATAGATCCCCTTCTCTCACAGCTTCCTTCCTTCTCTCACAGCTTCCTTCCTTCTCTCACAGCTTCCTTCCTTCTCTCACAGGCTTCCTTCCTTCTCTCACAGCTTCCTTCCTTCCTCACACAGCTTCCTTCCTTCTCACACAGCTTCCTTCCTTCTCTCACAGCATCCTTCCTTCTCTCACAGGCTTCCTTCCTTCTCTCACAGCTTCCTTCCTCACACAGCTTCCTTCCTCACACAGCTTCCTTCCTTCTCTTTCAGCTTCCTTCCTTCTCTCACAGCTTCCTTCCTTCTCTCACAGCTTCCTTCCTTCTCTCACAGGCTTCCTTCCTTCTCTCACAGCTTCCTTCCTTCCTCACACAGCTTCCTTCCTTCTCACACAGCTTCCTTCCTTCTCTCACAGCATCCTTCCTTCTCTCACAGGCTTCCTTCCTTCTCTCACAGCTTCCTTCCTCACACAGCTTCCTTCCTCACACAGCTTCCTTCCTTCTCTTTCAGCTTCCTTCCTTCTCTCACAGCTTCCTTCCTTTTCTCTCACAGCTTCCTTCCTTCTCTCACAGCTTCCTTCCTTCTCTCACAGCTTCCTTCCTTCTCTCACAGCTTCCTTCCTTCTCTCACAGCTTCCTTCCTTCTCTCACAGCATCCTTCCTTCTCTCACAGCTTCCTTCCTTCTCTCAGACAGCTTCCTTCCTTCTCTTACAGCTTCCTTCCTTCTCTTACAGCTTCCTTCCTTCTCTCACAGCTTCCTTCCTTCTCTCACAGCTTCCTTCCTTTTCTCTCACAGCTTCCTTCCTTTTCTCTCACAGCTTCCTTCCTTTTCTCTCACAGCTTCCTTCCTTTTCTCTCACAGCATCCTTCCTTCTCTCACAGCTTCCTTCCTTCTCTCAGACAGCTTCCTTCCTTCTCTTACAGCTTCCTTCCTTCTCTTACAGCTTCCTTCCTTCTCTTACAGCTTCCTTCCTTCTCTTACAGCTTCCTTCATTCTCTTACAGCTTCCTTCCTTCTCTTACAGCTTCCTTCCTTCTCTTACAGCTTCCTTCCTTCTCTCACAGCTTCCTTCCTTTTCTCTCACAGCTTCCTTCCTTTTCTCTCACAGCTTCCTTCCTTTTCTCTCACAGCTTCCTTCCTTTTCTCTCACAGCTTCCTTCCTTTTCTCACACAGCTTCCTTCCTTCTCTTACAGCTTCCTTCCTTCTCTTACAGCTTCCTTCCTTCTCTTACAGCTTCCTTCCTTCTCTTACAGCTTCCTTCCTTCTCTCACAGCTTCCTTCCTTCTCTCACAGCTTCCTTCCTTTTCTCTCACAGCTTCCTTCCTTTTCTCTCACAGCTTCCTTCCTTTTCTCTCACAGCTTCCTTCCTTCTCTCACAGCTTCCTTCCTACTTTCCAATATGTTGACTTTGGATAGTGGTCCATTAATTGTGTCTTTGGCATCAGAAATGCGGTGTTCTGCATGCGCACTGCGTCCTGCATATTTCTGTACTTGCTTTCTTACATCAGTAATTCTTGCTTGCACAACATCAACTGTCTTATGAAGTCCACATTTCATAATATCCTGGTTGCTATTCTTGCCTGAGTTTAGTATTTCGCACCCGGAAAGATTTTTTTAATTACATTTTTGGACAACTTCATGTTTTATCGTTGGTTTGAGGTTAGACTATTTCAAGGAAGTGTTTTATATTTGCCAAACATGGTGTCAGTCAATGTGGCCAAACAACGTTATTTCACGTCTAGAATATTCATTAGACACTGTACACTGTGTGTATCGTACAATAGTGAATGTATCTGAAATATTCAGTAGACACTGTACACTGTGTGTATCGTACAATAGTGAATGTATCTGAAATATTCAGTAGACATTGTGTATCGTACAATAGTGAATGGGTCTGAAATATTCAGTAGACACTGTACACTGTGTGTGTATTGTACAATAGTGAACGGGTCTGAAATATTCAGTAGACACTGTGTATCGTACAATAGTGAATGGGTCTGAAATATTCAGTAGACACTGTACACTGTGTGTGTATTGTACAATAGTGAACGGGTCTGAAATATTCAGTAGACACTGTACACTGTGTGTATTGTACAATAGTGAACGGGTCTGAAATATTCAGTAGACACTGTACACTGTGTGTATCGTACAATAGTGAATGTATCTGAAATATTCAGTAGACACTGTACACTGTGTGTATCGTACAATAGTGAATGTATCTGAAATATTCAGTAGACACTGTGTATCGTACAATAGTGAACAGGTCTGAAATATTCAGTAGACACTGTACACTGTGTGTGTATCGTACAATAGTGAACGGGTCTGAAATATTCAGTAGACACTGTACACTGTGTGTGTATCGTACAATAGTGAACGGGTCTGAAATATTCAGTAGACACTGTACACTGTGTGTGTATTGTACAATAGTGAACGGCTCTGAAATATTCAGTAGACACTGTACACTGTGTGTATCGTACAATAGTGAATGTATCTGAAATATTCAGTAGACACTGTGTATCGTACAATAGTGAACGGGCCTGAAATATTCAGTAGACACTGTACACTGTGTGTATCGTACAATAGTGAACAGGTCTGAAATATTCAGTAGACACTGTACACTGTGTGTATCGTACAATAGTGAACAGGTCTGAAATATTCAGTAGACACTGTACACTGTGTGTGTATCGTACAATAGTGAACGGGTCTGAAATAATCATCATCAGATTTTCCCCATTCAGGGGAAAGCGTATCTGTCAGTTCCGGCTATTTTCAGCGCTCCAATTCATAGTTTTCACGTGACATCACAGCATGTGGATACGCCCCACCTGTCAGGTAAAACAAACTCCTCCCCCATTGCCCACCATTGATAGACAACTTATTTTAATTTTAAAATGCCAGATATTCTCTGTTAAATTGCATGATCTAACAGAAGAGGAGACAAGACTAGGCTGTCTTTATACAGAATCCAGTCTGAGGAAAGGAAAATCTAGAGGAGCACGTAATGGATTTGTGCAATTAGATGAACTGCTGTCCCTGGCAGGATCACAATACAATGGCAGCTGTCAAAATAGTAGTACACTGGTCTTTGTAGGAAATAATTAATTACAGGTTACTTATCAACTATCCACATATTAGTGTAAATACTATTAGCAATCATTATACAGGTAATAAATGTAATGAAAGACATAGTCTATTTTTGTCTGCACCAATGGAGCCAACTCCAGGTTAGTGTAGCTAGCTAAACCTCAGGTTTATCATATGAAGTTAGTGAAATTATGAAGAAATAAGTTATTTGGTGTGGTTTACCTGACATCAACATTGATATTACCAGTACATTTATGTCACAAGATTAATTTATTCTGGCTGCACTAAGCGTGCTAGCCACTCTGTTTTGCCTGGCAGGCTGAAAACGTAAAAGGCTACACTCAACGTACATGCAAAAATGCATTATATTTCCTCTACACAGCTTAATATTGTTTATGTATCAACTATTATCAATTTCCTATTGTTTCAGTTGGCCAATAGTCTTTGAAAATCAAGCCTACAAGTTTGTCGCTGAGAACGCTATTGATGCCATGTCATATTCATGTCATTCATATTGTCTACAATAAGTCAAAATTAATTTGGTTTAATTTCAAACTGTTTAAAATTGATCCACTGTACCAGAGTCACTGTGGCTTGTGTCCTGAGGGCTGATGGTCTCGCTGGTCTTGTCCCCACTGGTACCCCCCCTCAAGGTGAGGGACAGCTGTCGTTTGATCTTCCTCATGCGGTCCATCAGAGGGGGCCGCGGTGGGCGAGATGCGGTGGGCAGAGGGGCAGCCACGGTTCAATCTCTAAGAGCACAGACAGACACAAGCAAACACTCAGTCCATTGGTCAAATAGCCTCAGTCTCAACTACTAACATCAATATTCACAAACCAAATCCTCTAAAATAGATAATAAAATGTCACTCACACTGCAAAAGTCAAATCGGAGTTATATCAGGACTGAGTCTAGCAGCTAGTATGTCTATTGCTATATAGAAGGAGCTGTCATCATTCACAAATAGTGGCTCTAACAACATTATGTAACGACACAGTAATATTTCAACATCGATATCCCAAAACCTTCTCAAACTCATATGTCTCGTTTCTTGTAGAAATACACTAGCCTTCAAAAGTTAGGAGTCAATGAGAAATGTATTTTTTTCAAAGTCCTGCCTCTCTCCAACTCTGGACCCTAACAGATCTACTGAGGACACCATCTCCACTACTGTCCACTCTGACCTGTCACCCTAACAGATCTACTGAGGACACCATCTCCACTACTGTCCACTCTGACCTGTCACCCTAACAGATCTACTGAGGACTCTGACCTGTCACCCTAACAGATCTACTGAGGACACCATCTCCACTAATCCACTCTGACCTGTCACCCTAACAGATCTACTGAGGACTCTGACCTGTCACCCTAACAGATCTACTGAGGACACCATCTACTCTACTGTCCACTCTGCCCCGACCCACCTGGACAAAAACAACACCTATGTTATATATTCACCAACAGCTGATTTACAACACAGGTTCTACATTACTGTCAGAGACTGTACTGTCTGTGGCAGGTTAACAAGTAAAATCTGCCAAAGACTATTATTAATAAGGTCACCCTGACCTCCTCCATCACTGTCTGGTACGCTCCAGCCACTGTCAAGAATAAGGGCAGACTGCAGCGCATCGTCTGCTCTGCTGAGCAGATCACTACAGGGCGGCAAAGATTGAGGCTGATCCCCACCCTGGAATATGAAACAAAAAACGAAAATGCAAACATAATCAAAGGAGTACTCTCTCAACAGTAAAACTGCAGACTCTATGTGATAGCAGTTGTAGCAGCTTCTGCTTGGACATCAACACAGCGGCAGCTGTTGAATTGTGATGAAAATAAGCAGCCACGCGTCTCAACCTCCGAACAAACTAGTGACGTGTGATACACCAAGACCAGCCACCTGGGTAGTAAGGTTTATAATGTGTACAAAGCACTTAATGTGCAGCTCCAATCCTGCCTCGTGCACAGCCACTTTCATATTAAGCGCATATAGTGCTCATGTTAGCCGCAGTGTACAGTACTATTTTATTACAGTACTTACAACATTTGAGTCTTCTGTCGCCATTTATTGTTTTCACCGAGTACCCAAAATGCAACCACACAAACAATTTAAAAGTCGTGGGGACATCTTCTATGAAATTTCATCCTCACGCACTGATATCGCCAGACAGTTTTTCAGCTCAATGATAAATCTTGTCTTGTTCAATATCGCCAGATCTTGTGGCAATTAAGAGATCTGGTCACACCCCTATTGAACATTCCCATGCGCTAGACCAGGGGTGGCCAACCCGCGGCTCGTGGGCCGTATGCGGCTCTTTGTCCGGTTTCATGCGGCACTTACATTCATATAGAAGAGTGTGTTTTTTTAATGTCCGTGTTCGCTTGAAGTCAATAAAGGAATTTTCGTCAAACACGCATATGTCACAAACTAGTGGTGTAGTGCAGTCAAATCTAATTGCGCAGTAGTGACTTATAGCAAATAGCTACTCGCCAGTCTCACTGTGACTCCCATGTTTGGTGTAGTGGTTAGAGTGCCTGGCTGCAGAGCCAGAGGACCCTGATTCAATTCCCCCGACCAGATTATTTTTTGCCCATGTGTTTGATGTGGCTCTTTGCGGTAACACAGTAATCAATGTGGCTCTTACCCCTGCGCTAGACAGTAGATGATTGTATATTTTTTAATAGGCACTCATATTTCAGACAAACAAATGTATAGATTCCACTCTGCATTAGAAAGTGAAGCAAACCAAAACCCAGAGGAGACGTTGACTGTGACAAATACATTAACTTATTCTAGGAGAATCGGTTGTCCTGTTTGGATCCTGGCTGCATCCATTGATGATTGGAGATCCTAACAAAATGCTAAACTTAAATTTGCCCCCAAATTTTTTTAAATTTGCCTACAAAAAAATTGAACACTATTGTATGTCTTTTTGGAGTTTAGGGTTTATTCAAAACGTTATTTTTTTACATTATTGTTTCTGTAACTAATTCACTTGACAACGGATTCCCACTTTGGAGAATGACCCGGCCAAATGCAAAAAAAAGCAGACACAAGACAGTACATGTGTCAAGCATCTAAGGTGTAGAGTAAGAGAAAAGCCACATGTAGAGCTAATATAAACCTTCTATGGTTTTTATTATAAACCAAACACTGATACACTATACTTGTAAATGAAAATTGCACTATCAAGCAGCTTTCTAAAAAAATACAAATACAGTGACATGGAACACAACCACTCCCCAACTGATACTGGCGTGACATCAAAATAATGCTAGGCAAAGTGCAACCACACCCAGTGAACTAAAAAGCAAATCTAATCACCTAACTAATTCCTGGTGTGCACAATCTAAACACCCAACCAGAACTACTGTGTGCACCAGTAGCGGTTTTAGGCACGGGCGAACCGGGCATTCGCCCGGGGCGGCATTTTTTCATGTCACGTGGGGGCGGCACGAGCAGTTAAAAAAAATCCTCTGCGCCGCGAAGTGGTTTTTTATTATCTATCATTTCACTGGGTGGGGAATTGGCAAATTGACGCCCCTGCTTGCTGAGAAGGTGACGTGTGTGAGAAGGGGAGGGGGCGCAACCCGTTATGTAGTGCTGTCAATCAACTAAGTTGCTCCAAAGCTGTGTCACACCTTTTACCATATCGGTGAGTACTGGAGTCAGTATCCCGAACCACCATGGATGGTACACCTATAATAAGTGTTTATTTTCGGACTATTTAAGTCCAGCGTGTCGCCGCCGCTGTGGAGTAGCACAGGACCTGGGTGGGTGACTCGTCCATAGTCATAAACGGAGAGAAGTAACGTCGGTTATAATGTCCTTCTGCAAGACGCATGCAGTTCTGTTTATTAACTGCTAGAGCGTGAAAGAAAAACAGCAGCGCGACAAATAAACCTGCGTACCTGTGTAGTGCGGACATGTGTAGTGCGTACCAGGGGTGGACTGGCCACCTGTGTGATCTAGAGCAGAGGTCCCCAACCACCGGGCCGCGGACCGGTACCGGTCCGTGGGTCAATTGGTACCGGGCCGCACTGATTTTATTTTTTAGAAAATTTGTCATTTCAATTTTTAATTTTAAATTGAAAAACTTGTTCAGTTGTTTAATGTTAAAATAATAATAATAATAAAAAAACTGATTCTCTCCGTTACATCCGTCTATGACTCACTCAATGGGTGCATATCACGCTTGTCTCGGTCACGTGATACGTAACCGCTAACAAAACTAAAAACACAAGCTAGCAGAATGAGTAAAAAACAAACGTCTCTGGAAAGTTTCTTTGGAAAGGGGAAACGGCCCAGTGAGGAAACAGAAGAAGAGCCTACGACTTCCAAGAAAAAGAAAGCATTTAACAGAAAATATCAGGAGTCCTACTTGAAATATGGATTTATCCCAACAGGTGATTTACACGCACCAAGCCCGCTCTACATAATATGTGGCAACCAGCTCTCTAATGAGGCAATGAAGCCTTCAAAACTGCTTCGCCACTTGGAGACCAAGCACCCCGCATTAAAAGACAAGCCTTTGGAGTATTTTGAAAGAAAAAAGTGTGAACAAGAAGGCCAGAAGCAATTACTGAGGGACACCACATCAATAAGTGCGAGTGCACTGAGAGCATCATACTTGGCGGCTAACCGTATTGCTAAGGCTAAGAAGCCATTCACTATTGGTGAAGAATTGATCCTCCCCGCCACAAAAGACATTTGCCGTGAACTGCTAGGAGACGCTGCGGTTAAAAAGATAGCACAGGTACCTCTTTCGGCAAGCACTGTCACTCGGCGCATTGACGAAATAGCAGAGGACATTGAAACACAATTGTTGGAGAGGATAAATACATCACCGTGGTACGCTCTCCAGGTTGACGAGTCAACAGATATTGACAATAAGGCAATACTACTTGTTTATGTGCGATATCTTTATCAGGAGGATGTGCATGAGGATATGTTATGTGCACTGTCATTGCCAACCAAAACCACAGCCGCAGAACTATTCAAGTCGCTGGATGACTATATATCAGGAAAACTGAAATGGTCATCTTGTGTTGGCATATGCACAGACGGCGCTGCAGCCATGACTGGACGGCTGTCTGGTTTAACTGCTCGGATTAAAGAGGTTGCACCTGAATGTGAGTCTACGCATTGTGTCATTCACAGAGAAATGCTGGCTAGCCGAAAAATGCCACCAGAACTTAACAGTGTATTAAACGATGTTGTTAAAGTTATTAACCACATCAAAGCACACGCCCTTAACTCGCGTCTGTTCGAGCAGCTTTGTGAGGAGATGGACGCCGAGCACAGACGCCTTCTCTTATACACAGAAATAAGATGGTTATCCCGAGGGAGATCGCTGGCCAGAGTTTTTGAATTACGAGAGCCGCTGCAGAGATTTCTCTCAGAAAAAGTCACCGCTGGCAGCACTTTTCAGTGACGAGGAATGGGTCGCAAAACTCGCTTACTTATGCGACATATTCAACCTGCTCAATGAACTGAATCTGTCACTTCAGGGGAAAATGACAACAGTCTTTAAGTTGGCTGATAAAGTAGCTGCATTTAAAGCCAAACTGGATTTGTGGGGACGGCGCGTGAACAGAAATATATTTGACATGTTTCCAACATTGGCGGCGATTTTAGAAGAGACTGAGCCGGAGCCTTTATTCTCCCAGCTGGTGCACGATCACCTGTCTTCGCTTTTAAAAGAGTTCGAGCGCTACTTCCCAACCACAAAAGACCCACGAACTGCCAAGGAATGGATTCGCGACCCATTTGTTAACAAACCAGGTGAATCCAGCGTGACTGTGCAAGAAGAAGATCAACTGCTTGAGATCGCAAGTGACGGCGGCCTTAAAAGTATGTTTGAGACAACCACTCTGCCGGTGTTCTGGATAAAAGTCATGGCAGAATACCCTGAGATCGCCACAACAGCACTAAAAACCTTGTTGCCATTTCCGACATCCTATCTGTGTGAAGCGGGGTTTTCGGCATTAACAGCAACCAAAACAAAACTACGGAGTAGACTGGACATAAGGAACACACTTCGGGTGTCCTTGTCTCCCATTTGCCCTAGATGGGACCGTCTTGTTAAAGAGAAACAAGCTCAGGGCTCCCACTGATTTAGCTATATGGTGAGTTGTATTGTTCATGCCCTTTATATATATATTTTTTGATGCATCTTATTTTGAAGGCATGTTTAAACGTTACCATAACGACCAGAGAAGATGTCACTCATGTTATGTTTGCGCGATGTTACGAGGACGCTGCTAATAAAGTTGTGAGTTGGCATACACAAAACAGAAAGCACAAAGTCTATTAAAACGAATTTCGTTTTGAAATAATTGTATCTTAATTTTAATAACATTTTCATTAACCAATTTCCTGGATTTAATAATTAAAAAATAATAACAGACGAATAGATAATCACAACATAAGGCTCCGGCGCGCGAACTGGAGATTATATCATCATGAACCGAACCGTAGCCTACTACTCACCTCACCGGCCTAAACAATGTGAAATATATATATTGTATAGGCTACAAAAAACTGGTTCCAAAAAGAACTATAAAAAAAAAATATATATATATAGGCTAATGGTCGGTCAAGAGTTTTTTTTAGTTTTCGCCATCCCTACTTTAAAGGCCGTTCCGTGAAAATATGGTCTGGTATTAAACCGGTCCGTGACGCAAAAAAGGTTGGGGACCGCTGATCTAGATTAATTACAGAACAACTGGTACTCCAGGACAGCCGGCCCACCACCCGCCACAAACACAGTCATCACCTGTTTTTTTTACTAATTCCAATATCCCTGTTTGGAGTAGTGGGTTACAGCTCTTGGCTGTGGATCCATAGGACCCGAGTTCAATTCGCCATACCAGATGTCTCAACCTTTTGAAATATTTTTTTAACTATTATTTTCAGCTAAACTTCAACATTTTAATTGTAAAATTCCACATGCAGTAGCTAATATTAAGAAATATGTTGTGTGTGAACTCTCACAATAATCTGGTGCTCTGAAAGGATTTTAAAAAAAATCTGGATTTTAGAGTAAATTGAATCAATGAATGTTAAAAAGATTGTTATTTTTCAATAGACATTTTTGTTTTTGTGTGAAAAGTGCAACACGATATCACAGGTTTTCGTGAAATAGACACGATTTTTGTACCCCAAATTTGTGACATGCACACGT
Source organism: Dallia pectoralis (assembly GCA_029465975.1). Taxonomy (NCBI): domain Eukaryota; kingdom Metazoa; phylum Chordata; class Actinopteri; order Esociformes; family Umbridae; genus Dallia; species Dallia pectoralis. The sequence goes on from CM055728.1 coordinate 2,151,788, forward strand.
AAAAGTTCGTTTTTTCTTGTCCTGGACACGATTACTTTTTTGTGTACAGGACACGTAATATTTAGGACTCCACGGAAAATCGTCACACACACACAAAAAAGCACACCAAACGTTTTTGGTCAACGACATGTTAAACAAATAAGTAAATCGAAATGTTCGGTATTGGTTAAGGTTAGGGCAAGAGTAAGAATCAGGCTTTCGTTTAATATTTGAGTAATAAAAAGAGTTATATTCCAGAAAGTTAAATCCGTCGCGTTTACAATTCAAGCTACGCCCACTTCCTGGTTGAAATGCAAGTTGAGTCAACCAATCACGACACTTGCTTTCGACAGCTCAGGGAAATCGTGTCCAGGACACGAAAAAAATACCTTTTACGTGTGGATGTCAAAAATGTTGGATACAAAAGTCGTGTCTATTTCACGAAATCTCAATATATCGTGTTGGAAAAGTGGGTGGGTGGGTGGTAGTGGGGCTCTGACCCTAGAATCGCCCCTTGTTCAGCCCTCGGGGGGGGGGGTCTTGAAGGTGGTCTCGCCCAGGGTGTAATTCAATGTAGAACCGCCACTGGTGTGCACCCAACTAAAAACCCATGAGTGGGAACCTAGTGTCCAGCACTCGTGACAACATGTAAAAACACAAGTAATATAAAAAAAAATACAAATAGACGAAATACAGTGGGGCGTATTCAGATATTGTAGGAATTGTAGAATCAACATGTGCACACAGTTTTTTCAAATGTGAAGAGATGATTGAGTTAAGCTTATGTCACAATTATTGTCAGCAGCAGGAAATAGGCACAGAGGTATGTGAACTGAGATTCTATAATATTCTAAACGCAAAACACAAACACCAACAAAATACACCAACAAAAACACTGACATGACACAACACTACGAATGACAAGGACTGAGACAAAAAGGACCAAAATAAACACAAAGGTATTTTTGAGGGAATAGGGCACAGGTTAGAGGAAAACACAGTTGTACATGGTCACAGAGATGACTGAGGACAGGGAAACATTACAAGGCCGGCATCGGAAACAGACACCTATCGGACGGTCCAAGCCAAACGGGACCTCCCGACATGGCTGCTTGGCCAGAAGGTGGTCAGCCAGGCGGCGGGACCCAGAAGGGTCAAATGGTTATTTACAAACAAATAAGTCAAAACATTGCTGAACCGTCTGGGTATATTGGGTGTTCCTGGTCAGCAGTGGTTAGTGCTTCAAGTAGGGGTCCGAGGAGGGACAAACCACGAACTGGTGAAGTGGTGTTGGGGGCCCAAGGCTCATTGATACATGGGGGCAATGCAGGCTATACTGTCTGGTAAACTGTTTATGGTGTACCTTATCAATTAAAGCTGGAAAACAGACTGATTTTAACATGTAACAGTCGTTTATGGTATGTACTCTCATTCTTCACCTCCTTCCCATGCCTCTTTAGAAAGAGGAAGGGGGAAGGACATCTCATGTGTGTTTAATGATTATTCACTACCAAGTGAACATGCGTTGTATCTTAGCCACTCCCTCTTGATTGTATAAATACACAGCTATGATGTTGGATAATCAGAGATACTTGACTGTCATTCCAAAGACCGTGAAAGACATTTCCTTGCAATTCATTCATAAACTACTATTGTGATACGAGAACCTCATCTCTGTCTTACGAAATTACTCTGAAATGAAATGTTATAGTATTTGCAGCACGCATGCAATCATCAATTAATTGATCCAGGGGGCCACATCATCAAGATGGGAAAAAGTGTCTCCAGATCCACCCACTCCTCTGTCTCAGTCCCTAGTTACTACGCTGCAATAGTGTCTCCAGATCCACCCACTCCTCTGTCTCAGTCCCTAGTTACTGCGCTGCAATAGTGTCTCCAGATCCACCCACTCCTCTGTCTCAGTCCCTAGTTACTACGCTGCAATAGTGTCTCCAGATCCACCCACTCCTCTGTCTCAGTCCCTAGTTACTGCGCTGCAATAGTGTCTCCAGATCCACCCACTCCTCTGTTTCAGTCCCTAGTTACTGCGCTGCAATAGTGTCTCCAGATCCACCCACTCCTCTGTCTCACTCCCTAGTTACTACGCTGCAATAGTGTCTCCAGATCCACCCACTCCTCTGTCTCAGTCCCTAGTTACTACACTGCAATAGTGTCTCCAGATCCACCCACTCCTCTGTCTCAGTCCTAGTTACTACGCTGCAATAGTGTCTCCAGATCCACCCACTCCTCTGTCTCAGTCCCTAGTTACTGCGCTGCAATAGTGTCTCCAGATCCACCCACTCCTCTGTCTCAGTCCCTAGTTACTGCGCTGCAATAGTGTCTCCAGATCCACCCACTCCTCTGTCTCACTCCCTAGTTACTACGCTGCAATAGTGTCTCCAGATCCACCCACTCCTCTGTCTCAGTCCCTAGTTACTATGCTGCAATAGTGTCTCCAGATCCACCCACTCCTCTGTCTCAGTCCCTAGTTACTACGCTGCAATAGTGTCTCCAGATCCACCCACTCCTCTGTCTCAGTCCCTAGTTACTGCAATAGTTTTGATCCAGGGGGCCACGTCATGGGAAAAATCATGTACATTACAAAAATTACGTCTCAGTATGTAACTCTGTACATTTCACATCTAGGTTCAAAAGGTCTCTATAACCTTTCCAGGTCTCTAGAACCATGGCCGAGAAGACTTCATAACTTCCAGGTCATAAGAAATTTATTCAAAAGGTTTCTAAAAACTTTTCAGGTCTTTAGAACTTCAGGTCTTTTATGTATACATTGCAGGTTTTCATTCATGCCATGTATTAGAATAAAATAAAACATAAAATGGGCAATTCGATGAGGAATAGAACATTTTAATAGACATAACAGTGTGGGAAAGATGAAGCGCTCAGTCATATGCTTGTAAAAAGAGACATGTTTTTAACCTGGTTTGAAAAATGGATACGATTGGGGCACGTCTAAGATCTTCTTGTAGTTTATTCCAGTGGCATGCTGCGTAACTGCTGAATGCAGCTTGCCCATGTTTAGTCTGGATTCTAACAGTCTGGGCTCTACTACTTTTTCTGGGTTCAATGATCTAAGAGCCCTGCTTGGTTTATAATCTTCAAACATTTCAGAAATGTATTCAGGGCAGACTAAAAGCATCACTTTAAAATGTATTCGGTAACAGACTGGAAGCCAGTGCAATAATTTAAGAACCAGAGTGATGTGTTCTGTTCTCTTAGTTTTTGTTTTAATTTTAGCAACAGGATTTTGAATGAGCTGCAGTTGTTTTACAGTCTTTTTTGGGGAGTCCAGTTAAGAGCCCGTTACAGGATTGAAGATAAATGCATGGATTCGCTTCTCTTGTTTTTTTCGACACCAGGCCCTTGAATCTGGCTATCTTTTTTAGATGATAAATGTTGTTTTGGTGACCGCTTACATCTGGCACTCACCAGTCCCTCCCTCCTCTTCCTTCTCCTCTTCCTCTGTGTGTGTCCCCAAAGTGTCCCCTGTATCCTCTGCCACTGCCGGCCTCTAAAGCGACGAGATAACCAAAACTGCCTACGTGGGGGAGTTTCCTGCGCCCCCACCTCCTGGGGGCTTACCCACCGTCCCTCCTCTGACATTTATGTTTTAGGCCGATCTGGAAGCCCGGCCTTTACAGCTTTTACAGGGGAGTACTGTCACGGCTGTGACTTACCACCGGGGCATCGTTAATAATTAACAGTGGGTCAAGTTCCCTGTTTAGTGTCACAGGTTGTCGTATATTGTTTAATGTAACATGTTTCAAATCTGGTGAGTGTTTGTGTTTAGCGCTGTTTTCTGTTTTGTATCATAGTATGTTGCTTCATAGCGCAATTTTACTTCATTTCCATGTGTAGTCTGTTCCGTTCGTTGTTACGTGTTTGTTTTGTATGATAAAATAAATACCACAAATGTAATGGAGCTCTGAAATTGGCTTCTTCCACATATTACACCAATGAAAGAGTGAAGCAAAGAGATATCGACAATTTGATTTTGTTTTTATTTATTTGGTACTGTACTAATTGGTAAATGTATGATTTCTGTTTCAAAAAGCAGCAACTGTTAAAAACAAAAGCCAAGAAATGTTGTACAATAAAACCTAATAAAATGTGTGATTTTATACATCCTAGTGTTTTAAAATAAATTAACGCCTAATTATCGTGAAACTGTGATTATTCCTCAGACTATAATCATTGCATCCCATTTGGCACAGACCAAAAGAGCACAAAACCTTGAAATTCACATAGAGGGCATGTATGTGAGATACAAGTCAACCTAGTTAGGCTTAAAGGAGAGATTGACAGGATCACGGCTGGTTTTTGTAAAATGTGCTGATATGTGAAAGATACTAAACTGTTTGTTCAAACAGCTAACACAGATCAGACCCCAATCAACGCCGCATAACAATTAGTAATACACGTGATGATGGACCAGAACAAGGGTAGGAAAGACCCAATGCTAAATACAGCCATGATAACATCCATGACAGTGGGAGAAACACTGACATAATCTGTAACATCCATGACAGTGGGAGAAACACTGACAGAATCTGTAACATCCATGACAGTGGGAGAAACACTGACAGAATCTGTAACATCCATGACAGTGGGAGAAACACTGACAGAATCTGTAACATCCATGACAGTGGGAGAAACACTGACAGAATCTGTAACATCCATGACAGTGGGAGAAGCACTGACAATTGGCATTTTTCATAATGGAAATATCCGGACGCACCGATGCATCCGCAGTACATCGGTATCGGACAACGTTTGCCTTGTTGACTGACATCGGCCATTATGCAAATAAGAAGACATTAGCCAACGGCAGTGGACGATGTTTAACGATTGTGTCTTATAAATTGTGTCTCATAAAATGTGTGATGCATGTGTAATGAAGGGCTGAATAACTTTAAAACATTTCTGTATTTTTGTGCCCCTGACACAGAAGAGGAAATAAATAACAAAAAATAATAATAATAAATATAGCTGCCTGCAGCAATGGCGGATTCCTCCAAACTAGATATCAATTTAAACATGTCAATCCAGGTTTCAGGTCAATCGGAGAAACGGTTAAAAAGAAATTGATTTGTGAAAGTTTTTCCAATTTATCAGTGTACAAGACATGCCATCATGGCAAACCTTAAGGGTTCAATATATTTTCTGTTTACCATGAGGAATAAGGCACTTACACCAATTCGCAGACATATTGGACATATATGAAAGCGGTGTAATGACGTAGACTCTGGCTATGGTTTGTATGCTAACAGTTGCCATCAATGCGTAGTCCTATAGCATCACCTAGTGGCGATGTGTCAAAATGACTGTGTTTTCTTTATTTCGAGTTGAGTTTGAAAGAAAATAATTTAAAACCTGTCAAGCCAAGAATCAAGTCATTTAAAGCAGCAATTCAAGATAAAGAGCCAGCATCATTAGCATTAGACAATTTGTTTATTTATTTGGGGTCCAATTGACTCAAGTTTATTAAGCTCTTACTCAGTCATTTCACATATCAAAGTAAAACCTTCTTAAGGTACTACAGAGGGATGAAATGTTGAATCCTGTTAGGTCTGACAGACCATCAGTCAAAATGACAATTATTTGATAGACCATTATATGTTAAGTCAATATGTACATTTACTTAAAAAGGGCCCTTTCGGACAATTTTTATTATATTACTTTTTCCTAATTATCAAATTAAAAGACAGTAATTCTACACATGCCAAGCCAACAAGCAAATGAATTGGACCAGCGGTTTGGGAGAAATTGCGTTGTGTACATTTTCACAAACCTGGACTGTACAACACATCCCATTATAGCAAACCTTATAGGTCCAAGAGGCTTTTTTGTTCATCATGGGAAGTAAGGCATGTATGCCAAAGGGCATCCATTTTTAACATATGGAGCAGCGGGGCTGATCCCGAACACACAGAAATTAAGGCAACATGAAAATGTACATAGACACGCCCCTTTCTGCCATTTTGTTTTTAAATCCATTTTCCTAAATATTAAATTGAATGACAGTAATTCTACACATGTAAAGCCAACAACCAAGTGAATCGCAACAGCGGTTCAAGAGGAGTAGCATTTTGTACATTGTCCCAAATTTGGACTGTACAGAAAAATCCATTATGGCGGACTTTATGGGTCCAAGAGGCTTTTTTGTTCATCAGGACATAAATGTTCAGCCATATCGGACATACGGGGAGGCAGGGCTAAGGTGACGAAGGAATCCTAAATATAGCGGCCTGCTGCAATTGGCGGATTCCTACAAACTAGACATCAATTTAAACATGTCAGTCCAGGTTTCAGGTCAATCAGAGCAACGGTTCAAAAGAAAAAGATTTGTAAAGGTTTTTGCATTGAAAGCCCAGCCAGCCCAACGCAGAGGCAATGAGTAAACTCAAGAGTTCTACCTCTTTGGCATTGATATATTCAGCCCAGGGCCTTCAATATATGTGATAAATTCAGCTCTGGGCCTTCTACATATGTGATATATTCAGCTCTGGGCCTTCACTATCCGTGATATATTCAGCTCAGGGTCTTCTACATATGTGATATATTCAGGGCCTTCTACATATGTGATATATTCAGCTCTGGGCCTTCTACATATGTGATATATTCAGCTCTGGGCCTTCTACATATGTGATATATTCAGCTCTGGGCCTTCTACATATGTGATATATTCAGCTCTGGGCCTTCTACATATGTGATATACTCAGCTCTGGGCCTTCAATATATGTGATAAATTCAGCTCAGGGCCTTCTACATATGTGATATATTCAGCTCAGGGCATTCTACATATGTGATTCAGGTCTGGGCCTTCTACAAATGTGATTCAGGTCAGGGTCTTCTACATATGTGATATATTCAGGGCCTTCTACGTATGTGATATATTCAGGGTCTTCTACATATGTGATATATTCAGCCCAGGGCCTTCACTATCTGTGATATATTCAGCTCAGGGCCTTCAATATATGTGATATATTCAGCTCAGGGCCTTCTACATATGTGATTCAGGTCTGGGTCTTCTACATATGTGATATATTCAGGGCCTTCTACATATGTGATATATTCAGCTCTGGGCCTTCAATATATGTGATAAATTCAGCTCAGGGCCTCCTACATATGTGATATATTCAGCTCAGGGCCTTCTACATATGTGATTCAGGTCTGGGCCTTCAACATATGTGATTCAGGTCTGGGCCTTCAACATATGTGATTCAGCTCAGGGTCTTCTACATATGTGATATATTCAGGGCCTTCTACATATGTGATATATTCAGCTCTGGGTCTTCTACATGTGTGATATATTCGGCTCTGGGCCTTCGACATATGTGATATATTCAGCTCTGGGTCTTCGACATATGTGATATATTCAGCTCTGGGCCTTCTACATATGTGATATATTCAGCTCTGGGCCTTCAATATATGTGATAAATTCAGCTCTGGGCCTTCTACATATGTGATATATTCAGCTCTGGGCCTTCACTATCCGTGATATATTCAGCTCAGGGTCTTCTACATATGTGATATATTCAGGGCCTTCTACATATGTGATATATTCAGCTCTGGGCCTTCTACATATGTGATATATTCAGCTCTGGGCCTTCTACATATGTGATATACTCAGCTCTGGGCCTTCAATATATGTGATAAATTCAGCTCAGGGCCTTCTACATATGTGATATATTCAGCTCAGGGCATTCTACATATGTGATTCAGGTCTGGGCCTTCTACATATGTGATTCAGGTCAGGGTCTTCTACATATGTGATATATTCAGGGCCTTCTACGTATGTGATATATTCAGGGTCTTCTACATATGTGATATATTCAGCCCAGGGCCTTCACTATCTGTGATATATTCAGCTCAGGGCCTTCAATATATGTGATATATTCAGCTCAGGGCCTTCTACATATGTGATTCAGGTCTGGGTCTTCTACATATGTGATATATTCAGGGCCTTCTACATATGTGATATATTCAGCTCTGGGCCTTCAATATATGTGATAAATTCAGCTCAGGGCCTCCTACATATGTGATATATTCAGCTCAGGGCCTTCTACATATGTGATTCAGGTCTGGGCCTTCAACATATGTGATTCAGGTCTGGGCCTTCAACATATGTGATTCAGCTCAGGGTCTTCTACATATGTGATATATTCAGGGCCTTCTACATATGTGATATATTCAGCTCTGGGTCTTCTACATGTGTGATATATTCGGCTCTGGGCCTTCGACATATGTGATATATTCAGCTCTGGGTCTTCGACATATGTGATATATTCAGCTCTGGGCCTTCTACATATGTGATATATTCAGCTCTGGGCCTTCTACATATGTGATATACTTCAGCTCTGGGCCTTCTACATATGTGATATATTCAGCTCAGGGCCTTCTACATATGTGATATATTCAGCTCTGGGCCTTCTACATATGTGATATATTCAGCTCTGGGCCTTCTACATGTGTAATATATTCAGCTCTGGGCCTTCTACATGTGTAATATATTCAGCTCTGGGCCTTCTACATATGTGATATATTCAGCTCTGGGCCTTCGACATATGTGATATATTCAGCTCTGGGCCTTCTACATATGTGATATATTCAGCTCTGGGCCTTCTACATATGTGATATATTCAGCTCAGGGCCTTCTACATATGTGATATATTCAGCTCTGGGCCTTCTACATATGTGATTTATTCAGCTCTGGGCCTTCTACATATGTGCCAAACCTCCAAAAGGCCAGTGTGCCTTGTGACTAAAGGCTCAATTTGGCACAAAATAGTCCAATAGTTCTAGTGCTTTTGAAAAACTGTTCTTTTGATGCTTAGACACTGAAACTTCACATTATCCTAAAATCGTAACTTCAGTAATAAAGGATTTTGTCTTTAATCACTTTCCATGCAAACCATACAACACAATATTAGCCTACACACAGTAGTGTAATCTTAGGGGTAATCTTATTGGGCTTAGACATACTCTGGGCCCGTTTCAGAAAGGAGGTTTAGTGAAAACTCGGAGTTGTTTACCCTGAGATGAGGGAAACTTTGTTTTCTGTTTCAGAAAGGGAGGTAACTTAACCTCAGAGTCAGTTACTATGGTAACTCAGCCTGTGAACCTAACCTCTGGAGCAGTTTTTCTTCAATAAACCTGGAGTTTCTCTCAGTCTCCTCCCTCTGACACAGCGCTCTTTCATTTAATTTTTAATTAATTAAGTCTGTATCAGGCGCATTTTAGCGCAGTGTTGTCATCTGCATGAATAAAATAGGATTGTTTTATCAACTCAGTTAGGTGACGTTATAGATTAAAGTTTTTTTTCTCGAACATGACATGTCCTTTTGTTACACGATCCTGCAGATGAAGAAGCAGTATTACTTCACAGAGAGTTAAACATTTGTCTTGAGATGATATTGAGGAAACCCGACTAGATGTATTTTAATTTCCACATAACTTCCTCTCTGAGCGGTATAGTTTATCTTTACAGTCTATCAGATATGTACATAACCTTATCCATCCTCATATCACTAATGTAAACCATCGTGGACATGCTCTTACATCCGAGCAGATTATTTGTGTCGCATTACGTTTTTTGCAAACGTCAGTTTTAGGGCAGTATTAGTACAGCCACTGTATGCAGAGCCGTTAAACGTGTTTGTAGTGTTCCCTGGACACAAACCAGTGAGAGACATTAAAGAGGAGGTCCACATTGTAGGTGAATAATGCAAAACCCTTTACAATGAATAGCTATTAATTATAATTCGGTTAATGACATGGTGCTGCAAGATCAGACTGGTATAAATTATTTGAATTTATTTTAGGATTTCCTAATGCGATTGGCTGCATTGATGGCACACAAATTTGTTTTTCACTCGCAGGATTGCACCTAAATGAAATAGATTATAGCGTCAATACCATTCTACCAGTTTTTACCAGTAATAACACTTGTGATAAAATATGAGCATGGGTGTGTATTTCAGGCATGTGTGTAGTTTCTTCTAACAGTGTCAAAAAAATAATTTCCCAACTGGGAATTAATAAAAAGTATAAATTAAAATTATTGTGTAAATTAAAAATCAAATGAAAACACTATATTGGAACTTACGCGTTGACCTGAGCAGCATTTTTTTTCTAAATACGTGTTCATAGTCGCTGTAAGCCTGCATCAGTATTTCAAGCTTGGGGTGACGTATGCGGTAGTAATGCTGGTTGCCATGGTGAATCGTAGAATCGCGGCTCCATTCATGCTGCCTTTTTATAGCAGCGGTGCACGCGCGTAACTCTGAGGGAACCTACACTGGGTTGATTGAACCAACTCAATTCAGCTGTTCTGAAACCTCCTTCTTGAAACGGACCCCTGGTGTAACAATTAATTTGTTTATATTAAAGCCATTGGACAATGGTCAAGCTCACATATTGTAATCTCGCTAGGGATGTAAACGGTTAATCGACTATCGATTTATTGTCGATAAGAATTTAGTCGATTAAATTAAATTAATTGTCGGTTAATTGAACATTGCAATCAAAGACCGTTTTCCACAGGACGTAGGCGTAATAATGAGCCAGTACAACATGAATCCAATATCCAAACCGTGTTTTTGTTTTATCCTGAATCCCTATGATACATCTATAATAAGTCTTTATATTCAGACTATTTTAAACTACTTCGGCTCCGCTGCCGTGTAGCCCAGTACCTGTGTGATTCGTCATAGACATAAACAGAGAGAAGAAGTTCCGGCTACAATGTTCTTCCGCAAGATGCATGCAGAGCGCCAAAAGTTATGTTTAAAGTTAAATATATTAATAAGGTCAATCTGAGAGTCTTATGTTTATTTGACTTTTCTTGTTTGTATAAAGTTTAAAATCAAATAAAAAGAGAACGTTAATTTATTTGTACTGTTTAATTTCTAAAATATTATGTCGTTTTAGGAGGTTTCATAGACTTGGCAAATTCATTTTTCAGAAGATCGTAAGTACAGACATCTGTTGTGGGTGTTCTTGGCATTTTTTTTATTGTTCATATCGATATCGGAATTATATCGTATCGACCAAAATTTGCCCATATCGTCCAGCCCTATGTTAAAGACACTATTGATACCGTGAGAAATGTACAATCTCCGGAAAAAAGCCGCTTATCAGTTAATCGTTAATCGATCGATAAAGTCAATCAACTAATGATTAATGAATTAATCGATAATTTGCATCCCTAAATCTCGCATATATATTATTATGTGTGCTTGACAATGGTCAAGCCACATATTGTAATCTCACATATATATTATTATTATGTGTGCTTGACAATGGTTTTATTATTATTAAACTTAAACTTATATAACTTTGTATTTCCTCCCACAGTTTTTGCACTACATGCGTCTCGAACCCTATTTTGTTGCTATTGTTTTGTAGAAGGTTCTATTGAAGTTTTATGCAGTTTACGAAATATTAACGATATTGACGCTAATTAATCCTGATTGAAATACATTGGTAGAATGTTCAAAACTAGAGTGAGAGAGCCCCTCCAGCAGAAAATGTTGAGAACATTTGTAAACTGCTGCTGCTGCTAGAGTTTCAACCCTTTACACACAAATGGCATATCAAAACGTTCAGCTATTTGTGCTGTCACTAACAATATTAGCTGTAACATAAATAGTTATTTCGTTATGTCCTTTTGTTTCCAACTAGCGCCTCCCCATAGGCAGCCATTAAAAAACGGTTTGAATCTCCACTCTAACTAGCAAGTCGATTTCGAGTGTTTTTTTGGTCGTTTGTAAATTGTGATAGCGCCTACATTTCTGAGGTTACGGATGCATAGTATACATCAAAATGTCGGCCTGGTTCTTAGGATTCTCATAGTGTAATTTAAACTGTGTGAGTAATACTTTGGTCAGTATAGCTAAAAGTATACTACAATGCCAGAATCTATTCAACTGACACAGGCATGGTTGCCAGGCAACAGCCACAAACACTAGCTACTGCTGCTGCTGTATGTTGAATGTGTAGCTGTCTCTGGGCAGTTTACACTCAAAACATCTAATGCAATCATGCCAGTTAGCACCTGCTATATGTGTAGGCTCACACTCAAACTAACGTTAGCATGTTAGCGCGTTAGCGCGCTAGCTATCTACTCCTGAATGTGTAGGCTTACCCTCAAACAACTAACATTAGCATGTTAAGCGTTAGCACGCTAGCTAGCTAGCTACTCCTGTATGTGTATGCATACATTCTAACAACTAACGTTAGCATGTTAGCTAGAGCTAGCGCGCTAGCTAGCTAGTTACTCTTGTATGTGTATGCTCCATCACTGGGTAGATTGTATTCAAACAACTATTGTTAGTGTGCAAACTGACTAGCTAGCCACTACTGTGTGTAGGCTAACTCAAACAACTAGGCAGGTTACAATGCTGTTTAATAGGTTACTATGTTGGTTAAAAAGCTGGTTACAATGCTGCTTAATAGGCAGGTTGCTATGTTTGTTAATAGGCTGGTAACATGCTGCTAAAAAAGCAGGTTATTATGGAGTTTAATAGGCTGGTTACTGTGCCTTTTAATAGGCAATTTACAATGCTAGTGAATAGGCAGGTTACAAGCTGTTTAATAGGCAGGTTACATGCTGTTTAATAGGCAGGTTATTATTCTGGTTACTCTGCTAACTAATAGGCAGGCTATAATGCTGTTTAATATGCTGGTTAATAGGAACGTTATTATCCTGTTTAATATGCTGGTTACTATGCTGTTTAATAGGCAGGTTAGTATGTTGGTAAATAGGCTGGTTGCTATGCTGGCTAAAATGCAGGTTATTATGCTGGTTAATTGGCAGGTTACTATGCTTACCTATTGTAATCTGACATATATATTATACATATTATTATACGTATAACTGGACATTGGCAGTTGATATCAGTACACAGTCGACTACGGGTGGCAGCAAGCACACATCACAAGTTCAGCAAAAAATTCTAACCTATCTAGTTTCTAATATTTTTATTATGAATCTAAACTTTTTTACTGGTGTTGAAAGCATTGGTAATATAACTGTCTGTGACTGACCATCAAAGTTGATCTAATCTGGTTTTTCAGAAAGAATTTACAGAGAAAATGTTTGAAATGGTTTACATATTGTATGGTTAGGGTGGTTTATAAAGCAGAAAGATAATCTCATAAAGCGAAACTCAGATCAGTAGGCTACACTCAAAAAAAGTATGCGATTATAGGAGTTGATCTGTTGTTAGAGACAAAAGGTAATGTGTATGCGCTTATGTTTATAAGTGTTTATGTATATATGTGTGTGTGTGTGTTCGTGTTTATGTGTATAAATATATGTGTGTGTGTGTGTATGTGTGTATCTTATTCATACTGGTGTATAGAACCATGTTGACATAGAGGAGTGTGACTATAAATGTTTATAAGTATAAGTGTATCTATATATGTGTATATACAGTATATATATATATATATATATATATATATATATATATATATATATATATAAAAAATATATATGAAACTAGAAATTGCATGAATTTAGCAAATAAATAGCAATTAAAATGTAAGTCTCCCTTTCCAAACGACTTGGCTGTCCCATGTTTCCAGAGTGCCAAAGCAAACTCCCTGTCTAATAGTACGATATGGAACCATATGTCCATCACATTACTGTAATGTCCCCACAATTTAATTTAAAGACACATCATGAATATGGATTTTTGACATAGGTCTAGCTGGCTGCTTAACTTTATTATGTACATACAGGAACATGTATTGGTTCTATAACCAGAGGTGTACACACCACAGATAAATGTTAGTTAATGATGTACATACAGGAACATGTATTGGTTCTATAACCAGAGGTGTACACACCACAGATAAATGTTAGTTAATGATGTACATACAGGAACATGTATTGGTTCTATAACCAGAGGTGTACACACCACAGATAAATGTTAGTTAATGATGTACATACAGGAACATGTATTGGTTCTATAACCAGAGGTGTACACACCACAGATAAATAATAGTTAATGATGTACATACAGGAACATGTATTGGTTCTATAACCAGAGGTGTACACACCACAGATAAATAATAGTTAATGATGTACATACAGGAACATGTATTGGTTCTATAACCAGAGGTGTACACACCACAGATAAATAATAGTTAATGATGTACATACAGGAACATGTATTGGTTCTATAACCAGAGGTGTACACACCACAGATAAATAATAGTTAATGATGTACATACAGGAACATGTATTGGTTCTATAACCAGAGGTGTACACATGACAGATAAATAATAGTTAATGATGTACATACAGAAACATGTATTGGTTCTATAACCAGAGGTGTACACATGACAGATAAATAATAGTTAATGATGTACATACAGGAACATGTATTGGTTCTATAACCAGAGGTGTACACACCACAGATAAATGTTAGTTAATGATGTACATACAGGAACATGTATTGGTTCTATAACCAGAGGTGTACACACCACAGATAAATGTTAGTTAATGATGTACATACAGGAACATGTATTGGTTCTATAACCAGAGGTGTACACATGACAGATAAATAATAGTTAATGATGTACATACAGGAACATGTAATGGTTCTATAACCAGAGGTGTACACACCACAGATAAATAATAGTTAATGATGTACATACAGGAACATGTATTGGTTCTATAACCAGAGGTGTACACACCACAGATAAATAATAGTTAATGATGTACATACAGGAACATGTATTGGTTCTATAACCAGAGGTGTACACACCACAGATAAATGTTAGTTAATGATGTACATACAGGAACATGTATTGGTTCTATAACCAGAGGTGTACACACCACAGATAAATGTTAGTTAATGATGTACATACAGGAACATGTATTGGTTCTATAACCAGAGGTGTACACACCACAGATAAATGTTAGTTAATGATGTACATACAGGAACATGTATTGGTTCTATAACCAGAGGTGTACACACCACAGATAAATAATAGTTAATGATGTACATACAGGAACATGTATTGGTTCTATAACCAGAGGTGTACACACCACAGATAAATAATAGTTAATGATGTACATACAGGAACATGTATTGGTTCTATAACCAGAGGTGTACACACCACAGATAAATAATAGTTAATGATGTACATACAGGAACATGTATTGGTTCTATAACCAGAGGTGTACACACCACAGATAAATAATAGTTAATGATGTACATACAGGAACATGTATTGGTTCTATAACCAGAGGTGTACACATGACAGATAAATAATAGTTAATGATGTACATACAGAAACATGTATTGGTTCTATAACCAGAGGTGTACACATGACAGATAAATAATAGTTAATGATGTACATACAGGAACATGTATTGGTTCTATAACCAGAGGTGTACACACCACAGATAAATGTTAGTTAATGATGTACATACAGGAACATGTAATGGTTCTATAACCAGAGGTGTACACACCACAGATAAATAATAGTTAATGATGTACATACAGGAACATGTAATGGTTCTATAACCAGAGGTGTACACACCCCAGATAAATAATAGTTAATGATGTGCATACAGGAACATGTAATGGTTCTATAACCAGAGGTGTACACACCACAGATAAATAATAGTTAATGATGTACATACAGGAACATGTAATGGTTCTATAACCAGAGGTGTGCACATGACAGATAAATAATAGTTAATGATGTACATACAGGAACATGTATTGGTTCTATAACCAGAGGTGTACAAACCACAGATAAATGTTAGTTAATGATGTACATACAGGAACACGTATTGGTTCTATAACAAGAGGTGTACACACCACAGATAAATAATAGTTAATGATGTACATACAGGAACATGTATTGGTTCTATAACCAGAGGTGTACACACCACAGATAAATGTTAGTTAATGATGTACATACAGGAACATGTATTGGTTCTATAACCAGAGGTGTACACACCACAGATAAATAATAGTTAATGATGTACATACAGGAACATGTATTGGTTCTATAACCAGAGGTGTACACACCACAGATAAATAATAGTTAATGATGTACATACAGGAACATGTAATGGTTCTATAACCAGAGGTGTACATGATGATAAATAATAGTTAATGATGTACCACAGATAAATAATAGTTAATGATGTACATACAGAAACATGTATTGGTTCTATAACCAGAGGTGTACACATGACAGATAAATAATAGTTAATGATGTACATACAGGAACATGTATTGGTTCTATAACCAGAGGTGTACACACCACAGATAAATGTTAGTTAATGATGTACATACAGGAACATGTATTGGTTCTATAACCAGAGGTGTACACATGACAGATAAATAATAGTTAATGATGTACATACAGGAACATGTATTGGTTCTATAACCAGAAGTGTACACACCACAGATAAATGTTAGTTAATGATGTACATACAGGAACATGTATTGGTTCTATAACCAGAGGTGTACACACCACAGATAAATAATAGTTAATGGTGTACATACAGGAACATGTAATGGTTCTATAACCAGAGGTGTACACACCACAGATAAATAATAGTTAATGATGTACATACAGGAACATGTATTGGTTCTATAACCAGAGGTGTACACATGACAGATAAATAATAGTTAATGATGTACATACAGGAACATGTAATGGTTCTATAACCAGAGGTGTACACACCACAGATAAATAATAGTTAATGATGTACATACAGGAACATGTATTGGTTCTATAACCAGAGGTGTACACATGACAGATAAATAATAGTTAATGATGTACATACAGGAACATGTATTGGTTCTATAACCAGAGGTGTACACACCACAGATAAATAATAGTTAATGATGTACATACAGGAACATGTATTGGTTCTATAACCAGAGGTGTACACACCACAGATAAATAATAGTTAATGATGTACATACAGGAACATGTATTGGTTCTATAACCAGAGGTGTACACACCACAGATAAATAATAGTTAATGATGTACATACAGGAACATGTAATGGTTCTATAACCAGAGGTGTACACACCACAGATAAATAATAGTTAATGATGTACATACAGGAACATGTATTGGTTCTATAACCAGAGGTGTACACATGACAGATAAATAATAGTTAATGATGTACATACAGGAACATGTATTGGTTCTATAACCAGAGGTGTACACACCACAGATAAATAATAGTTAATGATGTACATACAGGAACATGTATTGGTTCTATAACCAGAGGTGTACACACCACAGATAAATAATAGTTAATGATGTACATACAGGAACATGTAATGGTTCTATAACCAGAGGTGTACACACCACAGATAAATAATAGTTAATGATGTACATACAGGAACATGTATTGGTTCTATAACCAGAGGTGTACACACCACAGATAAATGTTAGTTAATGATGTACATACAGGAACATGTATTGGTTCTATAACCAGAGGTGTACACATGACAGATAAATAATAGTTAATGATGTACATACAGGAACATGTAATGGTTCTATAACCAGAGGTGTACACACCACAGATAAATAATAGTTAATGATGTACATACAGGAACATGTAATGGTTCTATAACCAGAGGTGTACACATGACAGATAAATAATAGTTAATGATGTACATACAGGAACATGTAATGGTTCTATAACCAGAGGTGTACACACCACAGATAAATAATAGTTAATGATGTACATACAGGAACATGTATTGGTTCTATAACCAGAGGTGTACACACCACAGATAAATAATAGTTAATGATGTACATACAGGAACATGTATTGGTTCTATAACCAGAGGTGTACACACCACAGATAAATAATAGTTAATGATGTACATACAGGAACATGTATTGGTTCTATAACCAGAGGTGTACACACCACAGATAAATAATAGTTAATGATGTACATACAGGAACATGTAATGGTTCTATAACCAGAGGTGTACACACCACAGATAAATAATAGTTAATGATGTACATACAGGAACATGTATTGGTTCTATAACCAGAGGTGTACACACCACAGATAAATGTTAGTTAATGATGTACATACAGGAACATGTATTGGTTCTATAACCAGAGGTGTACACATGACAGATAAATAATAGTTAATGATGTACATACAGGAACATGTAATGGTTCTATAACCAGAGGTGTACACACCACAGATAAATAATAGTTAATGATGTACATACAGGAACATGTATTGGTTCTATAACCAGAGGTGTACACACCACAGATAAATAATAGTTAATGATGTACATACAGGAACATGTATTGGTTCTATAACCAGAGGTGTACACACCACAGATAAATAATAGTTAATGATGTACATACAGGAACATGTAATGGTTCTATAACCAGAGGTGTACACATGACAGATAAATAATAGTTAATGATGTACATACAGGAACATGTAATGGTTCTATAACCAGAGGTGTACACACCACAGATAAATAATAGTTAATGATGTACATACAGGAACATGTATTGGTTCTATAACCAGAGGTGTACACATGACAGATAAATAATAGTTAATGATGTACATACAGGAACATGTAATGGTTCTATAACCAGAGGTGTACACACCACAGATAAATAATAGTTAATGATGTACATACAGGAACATGTAATGGTTCTATAACCAGAGGTGTACACACCACAGATAAATAATAGTTAATGATGTACATACAGGAACATGTAATGGTTCTATAACCAGAGGTGTACACATGACAGATAAATGTTAGTTAATGATGTACATACAGGAACATGTATTGGTTCTATAACCAGAGGTGTACACACCACAGATAAATAATAGTTAATGATGTACATACAGGAACATGTAATGGTTCTATAACCAGAGGTGTACACACCACAGATAAATGTTAGTTAATGATGTACATACAGGAACATGTAATGGTTCTATAACCAGAGGTGTACACACCACAGATAAATAATAGTTAATGATGTACATACAGGAACATGTAATGGTTCTATAACCAGAGGTGTACACACCACAGATAAATAATAGTTAATGATGTACATACAGGAACATGTAATGGTTCTATAACCAGAGGTGTACACACCACAGATAAATAATAGTTAATGATGTACATACAGGAACATGTAATGGTTCTATAACCAGAGGTGTACACATGACAGATAAATGTTAGTTAATGATGTACATACAGGAACATGTAATGGTTCTATAACCAGAGGTGTACACACCACAGATAAATAATAGTTAATGATGTACATACAGGAACATGTAATGGTTCTATAACCAGAGGTGTACACACCACAGATAAATAATAGTTAATGATGTACATACAGGAACATGTAATGGTTCTATAACCAGAGGTGTACACACCACAGATAAATAATAGTTAATGATGTACATACAGGAACATGTAATGGTTCTATAACCAGAGGTGTACACACCACAGATAAATAATAGTTAATGATGTACATACAGGAACATGTAATGGTTCTATAACCAGAGGTGTACACACCACAGATAAATAATAGTTAATGATGTACATACAGGAACATGTAATGGTTCTATAACCAGAGGTGTACACACCACAGATAAATGTTAGTTAATGATGTACATACAGGAACATGTATTGGTTCTATAACCAGAGGTGTACACACCACAGATAAATAATAGTTAATGATGTACATACAGGAACATGTAATGGTTCTATAACCAGAGGTGTACACACCACAGATAAATGTTAGTTAATGATGTACATACAGGAACATGTATTGGTTCTATAACCAGAGGTGTACACACCACAGATAAATAATAGTTAATGATGTACATACAGGAACATGTAATGGTTCTATAACCAGAGGTGTACACACCACAGATAAATAATAGTTAATGATGTACATACAGGAACATGTATTGGTTCTATAACCAGAGGTGTACACACCACAGATAAATAATAGTTAATGATGTACATACAGGAACATGTAATGGTTCTATAACCAGAGGTGTACACACCACAGATAAATAATAGTTAATGATGTACATACAGGAACATGTATTGGTTCTATAACCAGAGGTGTACACACCACAGATAAATAATAGTTAATGATGTACATACAGGAACATGTAATGGTTCTATAACCAGAGGTGTACACATGACAGATAAATAATAGTTAATGATGTACATACAGGAACATGTAATGGTTCTATAACCAGAGGTGTACACACCACAGATAAATAATAGTTAATGATGTACATACAGGAACATGTAATGGTTCTATAACCAGAGGTGTACACACCACAGATAAATGTTAGTTAATGATGTACATACAGGAACATGTAATGGTTCTATAACCAGAGGTGTACACACCACAGATAAATAATAGTTAATGATGTACATACAGGAACATGTAATGGTTCTATAACCAGAGGTGTACACACCACAGATAAATAATAGTTAATGATGTACATACAGGAACATGTATTGGTTCTATAACCAGAGGTGTACACATGACAGATAAATAATAGTTAATGATGTACATACAGGAACATGTAATGGTTCTATAACCAGAGGTGTACACACCACAGATAAATAATAGTTAATGATGTACATACAGGAACATGTATTGGTTCTATAACCAGAGGTGTACACACCACAGATAAATGTTAGTTAATGATGTACATACAGGAACATGTAATGGTTCTATAACCAGAGGTGTACACACCACAGATAAATAATAGTTAATGATGTACATACAGGAACATGTAATGGTTCTATAACCAGAGGTGTACACACCACAGATAAATGTTAGTTAATGATGTACATACAGGAACATGTATTGGTTCTATAACCAGAGGTGTACACACCACAGATAAATAATAGTTAATGATGTACATACAGGAACATGTAATGGTTCTATAACCAGAGGTGTACACACCACAGATAAATAATAGTTAATGATGTACATACAGGAACATGTATTGGTTCTATAACCAGAGGTGTACACATGACAGATACATAATAGTTAATGATGTACATACAGGAACATGTAATGGTTCTATAACCAGAGGTGTACACACCACAGATAAATAATAGTTAATGATGTACATACAGGAACATGTATTGGTTCTATAACCAGAGGTGTACACACCACAGATAAATGTTAGTTAATGATGTACATACAGGAACATGTAATGGTTCTATAACCAGAGGTGTACACACCACAGATAAATAATAGTTAATGATGTACATACAGGAACATGTAATGGTTCTATAACCAGAGGTGTACACATGACAGATAAATAATAGTTAATGATGTACATACAGGAGCATGTAATGGTTCTATAACCAGAGGTGTACACACCACAGATAAATAATAGTTAATGATGTACATACAGGAACATGTAATGGTTCTATAACCAGAGGTGTACACACCACAGATAAATAATAGTTAATGATGTACATACAGGAACATGTAATGGTTCTATAACCAGAGGTGTACACACCACAGATAAATGTTAGTTAATGATGTACATACAGGAACATGTATTGGTTCTATAACCAGAGGTGTACACACCACAGATAAATAATAGTTAATGATGTACATACAGGAACATGTAATGGTTCTATAACCAGAGGTGTACACACCACAGATAAATAATAGTTAATGATGTACATACAGGAACATGTAATGGTTCTATAACCAGAGGTGTACACACCACAGATAAATAATAGTTAATGATGTACATACAGAAACATGTATTGGTTCTATAACCAGAGGTGTACACATGACAGATAAATAATAGTTAATGATGTACATACAGGAACATGTAATGGTTCTATAACCAGAGGTGTACACACCACAGATAAATAATAGTTAATGATGTACATACAGGAACATGTAATGGTTCTATAACCAGAGGTGTACACACCACAGATAAATAATAGTTAATGATGTACATACAGGAACATGTATTGGTTCTATAACCAGAGGTGTACACACCACAGATAAATGTTAGTTAATGATGTACATACAGGAACATGTAATGGTTCTATAACCAGAGGTGTACACATGACAGATAAATAATAGTTAATGATGTACATACAGGAACATGTAATGGTTCTATAACCAGAGGTGTACACACCACAGATAAATAATAGTTAATGATGTACATACAGAAACATGTATTGGTTCTATAACCAGAGGTGTACACATGACAGATACATAATAGTTAATGATGTACATACAGGAACATGTAATGGTTCTATAACCAGAGGTGTACACACCACAGATAAATGTTAGTTAATGATGTACATACAGGAACATGTAATGGTTCTATAACCAGAGGTGTACACACCACAGATAAATGTTAGTTAATGATGTACATACAGGAACATGTAATGGTTCTATAACCAGAGGTGTACACACCACAGATAAATGTTAGTTAATGATGTACATACAGGAACATGTAATGGTTCTATAACCAGAGGTGTACACATGACAGATAAATAATAGTTAATGATGTACATACAGGAACATGTAATGGTTCTATAACCAGAGGTGTACACACCACAGATAAATAATAGTTAATGATGTACATACAGGAACATGTATTGGTTCTATAACCAGAGGTGTACACATGACAGATAAATAATAGTTAATGATGTACATACAGGAACATGTAATGGTTCTATAACCAGAGGTGTACACATGACAGATAAATGTTAGTTAATGATGTACATACAGGAACATGTATTGGTTCTATAACCAGAGGTGTACACACCACAGATAAATAATAGTTAATGATGTACATACAGGAACATGTATTGGTTCTATAACCAGAGGTGTACACACCACAGATAAATAATAGTTAATGATGTACATACAGGAACATGTAATGGTTCTATAACCAGAGGTGTACACACCACAGATAAATAATAGTTAATGATGTACATACAGGAACATGTAATGGTTCTATAACCAGAGGTGTACACACCACAGATAAATAATAGTTAATGATGTACATACAGGAACATGTAATGGTTCTATAACCAGAGGTGTACACACCACAGATAAATAATAGTTAATGATGTACATACAGGAACATGTAATGGTTCTATAACCAGAGGTGTACACACCACAGATAAATAATAGTTAATGATGTACATACAGGAACATGTATTGGTTCTATAACCAGAGGTGTACACACCACAGATAAATGTTAGTTAATGATGTACATACAGAAACATGTATTGGTTCTATAACCAGAGGTGTACACACCACAGATAAATAATAGTTAATGATGTACATACAGGAACATGTATTGGTTCTATAACCAGAGGTGTACACACCACAGATAAATAATAGTTAATGATGTACATACAGGAACATGTATTGGTTCTATAACCAGAGGTGTACACATGACAGATAAATAATAGTTAATGATGTACATACAGGAACATGTAATGGTTCTATAACCAGAGGTGTACACACCACAGATAAATAATAGTTAATGATGTACATACAGGAACATGTATTGGTTCTATAACCAGAGGTGTACACATGACAGATAAATAATAGTTAATGATGTACATACAGGAACATGTATTGGTTCTATAACCAGAGGTGTACACATGACAGATAAATAATAGTTAATGATGTACATACAGGAACATGTAATGGTTCTATAACCAGAGGTGTACACACCACAGATAAATAATAGTTAATGATGTACATACAGGAACATGTATTGGTTCTATAACCAGAGGTGTACACATGACAGATAAATAATAGTTAATGATGTACATACAGGAACATGTAATGGTTCTATAACCAGAGGTGTACACACCACAGATAAATAATAGTTAATGATGTACATACAGGAACATGTAATGGTTCTATAACCAGAGGTGTACACACCACAGATAAATGTTAGTTAATGATGTACATACAGGAACATGTATTGGTTCTATAACCAGAGGTGTACACACCACAGATAAATAATAGTTAATGATGTACATACAGGAACATGTATTGGTTCTATAACCAGAGGTGTACACACCACAGATAAATAATAGTTAATGATGTACATACAGGAACATGTAATGGTTCTATAACCAGAGGTGTACACACCACAGATAAATAATAGTTAATGATGTACATACAGGAACATGTATTGGTTCTATAACCAGAGGTGTACACACCACAGATAAATGTTAGTTAATGATGTACATACAGGAACATGTAATGGTTCTATAACCAGAGGTGTACACACCACAGATAAATAATAGTTAATGATGTAGCCTACATACACCACAGGAACACGTCTTGGTTGCTCGGCCCTCTATAACATTAGCTATTGCTATAGATGAGCTAGCTCAAAATGTCTGTTGGTACGTATTATCCATAGGAAGTTAAAATCAAAGTATATATGCAGGATTTAAATGTAGAGATGTCTTACATCTATATGGCATGTCTTATTCTGCGTAGTACAGCAGACTATTAAAGTGGGACGCACAGTATAACGTAACGGGTTCTCATGATAACAACTCTTGTTGCTGCAACCAGCTAACATGTTTATTAAGCCTACTACTATTAAGCATACTACTAGATAGGTCGTTCGTAACACGTAACATGTTGTGCAATAGTGAAACGGTACCGAACCCAATCCGAAATATCATTTAACCGCGAGCTCAGATTGATTGGTCGCTTACCGGAGGACGCAGTCCCGTGTGTCCGGTGTGCCCTTGTAATAATCTCAGTAATGTCCCAAAGCCCCTGTGCTCTCCCAGTAGTCCTCAGCCATTATTGTGCTGTTTCACATACAGCCCCGTTATGTCTCTCTCCGACAGCATGCTCGGTTTCACCGGAATTGCACCAATGTTTCAGCGGCAGCTGGTCAAATCCAAATGCGGAGCGGATTGTGGCAGAAGCGAGCTGAAGCATCTGCGAATAGATTCAGATAGGGAGTCCTCCTCCTGGGTGTCTAATGGGAGAGCTGAAGCATCTGCGAATAGATTCAGATAGGGAGTCCTCCTCCTGGGTGTCTAATGGGAGAGCTGAAGATCTGCGAATAGATTCAGATAGGGAGTCCTCCTCCTGGGTGTCTAATGGGAGAGCTGAAGCATCTGCGAATAGATTCAGATAGGGAGTCCTCCTCCTGGGTGTCTAATGGGAGAGCTGAAGCATCTGCGAATAGATTCAGATAGGGAGTCCTCCTCCTGGGTGTCTAATGGGAGAGCTGAAGCATCTGCGAATAGATTCAGATAGGGAGTCCTCCTCCTGGGTGTCTAATGGGAGAGCTGAAGCATCTGCGAATAGATTCAGATAGGGAGTCCTCCTCCTGGGTGTCTAATGGGAGAGCTGAAGATATGGGAATAGATTCAGATAGGGAGTCCTCCTCCTGGGTGTCTAATGGGAGAGCTGAAGCATCTGCGAATAGATTCAGATAGGGAGTCCTCCTCCTGGGTGTCTAATGGGAGAGCTGAAGCATCTGCGAATAGATTCAGATAGGGAGTCCTCCTCCTGGGTGTCTAATGGGAGAGCTGAAGATATGGGAATATATTCAGATAGGGAGTCCTCCTCCTGGGTGTCTAATGGGAGAGCTGAAGATATGGGAATAGATTCAGATAGGGAGTCCTCCTCCTGGGTGTCTAATGGGAGAGCTGAAGATATGGGAATAGATTCAGATAGGGAGTCCTCCTCCTGGGTGTCTAATGGGAGAGCTGAATATATGGGAATAGATTCAGATAGGGAGTCCTCCTCTTGGGTGTCTAATGGGAGAGCTGAAGATATGGGAATAGATTCAGATAGGGAGTCCTCCTCTTGGGTGTCTAATGGGAGAGCTGAAGATATGGGAATAGATTCAGATAGGGAGTCCTCCTCCTGGGTGTCTAATGGGAGAGTTGAAGATATGGGAATAGATTCAGATAGGGAGTCCTCCTCCTGGGTGTCTAATGGGAGAGCTGAAGCATATGGGAATAGATTCAGATAGGGAGTCCTCCTCCTGGGTGTCTAATGGGAGAGCTGAAGCATATGGGAATAGATTCAGATAGGGAGTCCTCCTCCTGGGTGTCTAATGGGAGAGCTGAAGCATATGGGAATAGATTCAGATAGGGAGTCCTCCTCCTGGGTGTCTAATGGGAGAGCTGAAGCATATGGGAATAGATTCAGATAGGGAGTCCTCCTCCTGGGTGTCTAATGGGAGAGCTGAAGCATATGGGAATAGATTCAGATAGGGAGTCCTCCTCCTGGGTGTCTAATGGGAGAGCTGAAGATATGGGAATAGATTCAGATAGGGAGTCCTCCTCCTGGGTGTCTAATGGGAGAGCTGAAGATATGGGAATAGATTCAGATAGGGAGTCCTCCTCCTGGGTGTCTAATGGGAGAGCTGAAGATATGGGAATAGATTCAGATAGGGAGTCCTCCTCCTGGGTGTCTAATGGGAGAGCTGAATATATGGGAATATATTCAGATAGGGAGTCCTCCTCCTGGGTGTCTAATGGGAGAGCTGAAGATATGGGAATAGATTCAGATAGGGAGTCCTCCTCCTGGGTGTCTAATGGGAGAGCTGAAGATATGGGAATAGATTCAGATAGGGAGTCCTCCTCCTGGGTGTCTAATGGGAGAGCTGAAGATATGGGAATAGATTCAGATAGGGAGTCCTCCTCCTGGGTGTCTAATGGGAGAGCTGAATATATGGGAATATATTCAGATAGGGAGTCCTCCTCCTGGGTGTCTAATGGGAGAGCTGAAGCATATGGGAATAGATTCAGATAGGGAGTCCTCCTCTTGGGTGTCTAATGGGAGAGCTGAAGATATGGGAATAGATTCAGATAGGGAGTCCTCCTCCTGGGTGTCTAATGGGAGAGCTGAAGATATGGGAATAGATTCAGATAGGGAGTCCTCCTCTTGGGTGTCTAATGGGAGAGCTGAAGATATGGGAATAGATTCAGATAGGGAGTCCTCCTCCTGGGTGTCTAATGGGAGAGCTGAAGATATGGTAAAAACGCAGTCGGTTACTGCTGCCAGCTCAAGTGACAATCAAGTGGTTTAGTTATATGTTTTTTTTGTTTTGTCTATCTGCATATTTAACAGAGTATCTAAACATAAAAAACGAGGTTAATCAGAATGAATAGAAAATCTCGTGCCTCCCCCTTCCACAATAGTAAAGACTTATAATGGTCGGACCCAAATTCCATTCAACAAGTTAAGACTGTACCATGCTCAGGGGACACAGGGTACCAGTAGCCAAGCTAAACGCAATAGCAACCCTATTCAAAACCCTATTCAAAGTCTCTGCAGACGTCCTCCTGACATGTTTAAGACAACTGAGAGATGTAACAGTATACGAGGGGGAATCCCGGTGTCCTGGAGGAATAGAGATAACATACCAGCCCTGACTGTTTAGCTCAGCAACATGACTTGTAATACTGGCATGTCCTGTAGACTTCCTGTAGGCATAATGTAGCCATACTCTTAAGTGTCTGTAGATAATCAGAGACTCTTTAAAGATTTTCAGATGTTTTAAATGTAATTATTTACATTCTATGACATTTATTTTATAAAGCTAGACATCGAATTGGCAGTTATGTTATAATATGTGTCAAACTGGCATGTTCCTTTTATCCGTTTTTTTCTGAAGATTTCTCAATAGAAGTTAATTTGGTATAATCCAGTATAGCTGTACACTTATGGTTTACATTTCAGTGTTAATGCTGATTACCTAATAAATTAACAGTCAAAGATGGAACAACCACAAAATACAGTTGTATTGATGGTTGGAAATTGTACCTACAAACAATTTGTGTCCTAAACTAAAGTACCTACTGTAGGCTTCCCTGGGATGATACTTTACATTTACAGGAATAGGTCACTTAAATCTGGATTAAACTCAATGAAAATGTGTTGTATACCTGAAAGAAATAAATACCATGCTCATCAACTCCCAAACAATAAGATTAATTACATGTTGTTATAGAGGGATGTGATGGTATAAGAATCAGGGCCAATCCTTCGTTGCCTTATTTTGCAGTTCATAATGGGACACGTATTTCCTATTGGAGACGGAACATGACTGCAGGCAGGCCATGCTAGCACCCACACTCTCTGGACCATGTTAGCACCCACACTCTCTGGTCCATGCTAGCACCCACACTCTCTGGACCATGCTAGCACCAACACTCTCCGGGCCATGCTAGCACCCACACTCTCTGGGCCATGCTAGCACCCACACTTTGGTCCATGTTAGCACCCACACTCTCTGAGCCATGCTAGCACCCACACTCTCTGGACCATGCTAGCACCCACACTCTCTGGACCATGCTAGCACCCACACTTTGGTCCATGTTAGCACCCACACTCTCTGAGCCATGTTAACACCCACACTCTCTGGGCCATGCTAACACCCAAACTCTCTGAGCCATGATTGCACCCACACTCTCTGGGCCATGCTAGCACCCACACTCTCTGGACCATGTTAACACCTACACTCTCTGGACCATGTTGGGAACCACCCTCTCTGGGCCATTTTATCAACCACACTCTCTGGACCATGCCAGCACCCACACTCTCTGGGCCATGCTAGCACTGACACTCTCTGGACCATGCTAGCACCCACACTCTCTGAACCATGCTAGCACCCACACTCTCTGGACCATGTTGGCACCCAAACTCTCTGAGCCATGCTAGCACCCACACTCTGGGCCATGCTAGCACCCACACTCTCTGGACCATGTTGGCACCCACACTCTCTGGGCCATGCTAGCACCCACACTCTCTGGTCAATGTTAGCACCCACACTCTCTGGGCCATGCTAACACCCACACTCTCTGGTCCATGCTAGCACCCACACTCTCTGGACCATGCTAGCACCAACACTCTCCGGGCCATGCTAGCACCCACACTCTCTGGGCCATGCTAGCACCCACACTCCATGGGCCATGCTAGCACCCACACTCTCTGGTCCATGCTAGCACCAACACTCTCTGGGCCATGTTGGCACCCACACTCTCTGGGCCTCGCTAGCACCCACACTCTCTGGACCATGCTAGCACCCACACTCTCTGGACCATGTTGGCACCCACACTCTCTGGACCATGTTGGCACCCACACTCTCTGGGCCATGCTAGCACCCACACTCTCTGGACCATGCTAGCACCCACACTCTCTGGACCATGTTGGCACCCACACTCTCTTGACCATGTTGGCACCCACACTCTCTGGGCCATGCTAGCACCCACACTCTCTGGACCATGCTAGCACCCACACTCTCTGGACCATGTTGGCACCCACACTCTCTGGACCATGTTGGCACCCACACTCTCTGGGCCATGCTAGCACCCACACTCTCTGGACCATGCTAGCACCCACACTCTCTGGACCATGTTGGCACCCACACTCTCTGGGCCATGCTAGCACCCACACTCTTGGCCATGCTAGCACCCACACTCTCTGGACCATGTTGGCACCCACACTCTCTGGGCCATGCTAGCACCCACACTCTCTGGTCCATGTTAGCACCCACACTCTCTGGACCATGTTGGCACCCACACTCTCTGGTCCATGCTAGCACCCACACTCTCTGGACCATGCTAGCACCAACACTCTCCAGGCCATGCTAGCACCCACACTCTCTGGGCCATGCTAGCACCCACACTCTCTGGGCCATGCTAGCACCCACACTCTGGGCCATGCTAGCACCCACACTCTCTGGACCATGTTAGCACCCACACTCTCTGGACCATGTTGGCACCCACACTCTCTGGTCCATGCTAGCACCCACACTCTCTGGACCATGCTAGCACCAACACTCTCTGGGCCATGCTAGCACCCACACTCTCTGGGCCATGCTAGCACCCACACTTTGGTCCATGTTAGCACCCACACTATCTGAGCCATGTTAGCACCCACACTCTCTGGACCATGTTAACTCCCACACTCTCTGAGCCATGCTAACACCCACACTCTTTGAGCCATGCTAGCACCCACACTCTCTGGGCCATGCTAGCACCCACACTCTCTGGACCATGTTAACACCTACACTCTCTGGACCATGTTGGGAACCACCCTCTCTGGGCCATTTTATCAACCACACTCTCTGGACCATGCCAGCACCCACACTCTCTGGGCCATGCTAGCACTGACACTCTCTGGACCATGCTAGCACCCACACTCTCTGGACCATGCTAGCACCCACACTCTCTGGACCATGTTGGCACCCACACTCTCTGGGCCATGCTAGCACCCACACTCTGGGCCATGCTAGCACCCACACTCTCTGGACCATGTTGGCAACCACACTCTCTGGGCCATGCTAGCACCCACACTCTCTGGTCAATGTTAGCACCCACACTCTCTGGGCCATGCTAACACCCACACTCTCTGGTCCATGCTAGCACCCACACTCTCTGGACCATGCTAGCACCAACACTCTCCGGGCCATGCTAGCACCCACACTCTCTGGGCCATGCTAGCACCCACACTCCATGGGCCATGCTAGCACCCACACTCTCTGGTCCATGCTAGCACCCACACTCTCTGCACCATGCTAGCACCAACACTCTCTGGGCCATGCTAGCACCCACACTCTCTGGGCCATGCTAGCACCCACACTTTGGTCCATGTTAGCACCCACACTCTCTGAGCCATGTTAGCACCCACACTCTCTGGACCATGCTAACACCCACACTCTCTGGGCCATGCTAACACCCACACTCTTTGAGCCATGCTAGCACCCACACTCTCTGGGCCATGCTAGCACCCACACTCTCTGGGCCATGCTAGCACTGACACTCTCTGGACCATGCTAGCACCCACACTCTCTGGACCATGCTAGCACCCACACTCTCTGGACCATGTTGGCACCCACACTCTCTGGGCCATGCTAGCACCCACACTCTGGGCCATGCTAGCACCCACACTCTCTGGACCATGTTGGCAACCACACTCTCTGGGCCATGCCATAGCACCCACACTCCATGGGCCATGGCACCCACACTCTCTGGTCCATGCTAGCACCCACACTCTGGACCATGCTAGCACCATCTCTGGGCCAGGCTAGCACCCACACTTCTGGCACTAGCACCCACACTCTGGGCCATGGGCCATGCTAGCACCCACACTCTCTGGGCCATGCTAGCACCCACACTCTCTGGACCATGTTGGCATGCTAGCCACACTCTCTGGGCCATGCTAGCACCCACACTCTGGGCCATGCTAGCACCCACACTCTGGGCCATGAGCCATGCTAGCACCCACACTATGCACCCACACTCTGGACTGGCACCATGTTGGCAGCACCCACACTCTCTGGGCCCATGCTAGCACCCACACTCTCTGGGCCACCCACACTCTCTGCCATGTTAGCATCCGCACTCTCTGGGCCATGTTAGCACCCACACTCTCTGAGCCATGCTAGCACCCACACTCTCTGGGCCATGCTAGCACTTACACTCTATGGACCATGTTAGCACTGACACTCTCTGGTCCATGTTTGCATTCTCAGTCTTTGGGCCATGCTAGCACCCACACTCTCTGGACCATGTTAGCATCCGCACTCTCTGGGCCATGCTAGCACCCACACTATCTGAGCCATGCTAGCACCCACACTCTCTAGACCATGCTAACACCCACACTCTCTGTGCCATGCTAGCACCCACACTCTCTGGACCATGCTAGCACCCACCCTCTCTGGGCCATACTACCACCCACACTCTCTGGGCCATGCTAGCACCCACACTCTCTGGGTCATGCTAGGCACCCCACACTTCTCTGGGCCATGCTAGCACTACACACCCACACACTCTCTGGTCCATGTTTGCATTCTCAGTCTTTGGGCATGTTAGCACCCTCATGCTCACCCACACTATCTGAGCCATGCTAGCACCCACACTCTCTGGACCATGCCATGCTAGCACCCACACTTTGGACTGGACCATGCCAACTACCACACTCTCTGCTAGTTTATGCTAGCACCTACCTTCTCTGGGCCATACTACCACCCACACTCTCTAGTCCATGTTAGCACCCTCACTCTCTGAGCCATGCTAACACCCACACTCTCTGGACCATGCTAGCACCCACACTTTCTGGACCATGCTAATACCACACTCTCTAGTTTATGTTAGCACCCTTACTCTCTGAGCCATGCTAACACCCACACTCTCTGGACCATGTTAGCACCCACACTCTCTGGTCCATGCTAGCACCCACACTCTCTGGTCCAAGTGATGGGGTCAGATGAGACCACAATCGAGCTATTTGGCATCAACTCCACTCACCGTGTTTGGAGGAGGAAGAATGATGCCAATGTCCCCAAGAACACCATCCCCACCGTCAAACATGGAGGTGGAAACATTATGCTTTGGGGGTGTTTTTCTGCTAAGAGAACAGGACAACTTCACAGCATCAAAGTTAGGGCATAGAACATGGGTCGTGGATGGGTATTCCAGCATGACAATGATCCTAAACACTTGGCTCTTTATTAGCATTTTCCATACGTCCCAGCTTTTCCAGAATTGGGGTTGTACATATTATAATATACATCTAGCATAACCATGTTTATATAAAATAGAGGTGTAGCATGTTATGAGTATGGTAACCATAACTAATAATAATAATAATTAATTAAGTGTTTCTCCAGTCTGTCTTGATGCACTTGGGATCATCTAAATGTATTTGTGATGGTGATTACAGTTGACCGTTAAGGAAGCAATAATTATATTGTTTTTCTCTAGCCTTTGGCTTTTCCATGGTAAGCCCGTAAGGTCATTCAGGGTATGATAAAAACAAAACTATACGTTCACTGTCTCATCTTGATTATTTTTGTAATTTTAACAACGTTATAAAATGTTCTGTGTTCAGTTCTATTCCAATTCCTTTTATTTGAGCTCTTCTTTTCCAGCATGAATATGACAAAGACTGCACACTGTCTGGCTCTCCTGTGGCTTTCTCTTTATGTATTCTTAGGCATGTGTGAATTATTGTGGAAAGAGGCGGTTGGAAAGAGGGAGGAGCCTAAAAAGGATAGGATTAGAGGGGAACCGTAAGAGGAAGAAAGAAGATAACGGTGATTGTATGATTGGCTAAAAAGGGATTTAAAACTCTGAACAGTTGTCTGCTGATTAGCCTCTCTCTCTTTGTGTGGGTGGGTGTTTGGGCTAATGTGGAGCTATGTCACCGTGTGTGTGTACCATGTGTGTGTGTGTGTGTGTGTGTGTGTGTGTGTGTGTGTGTGTGTGTGTGTGTGTGTGTGTGTGTGTGTGTGTGTGTGTGTGTGTCTGAGACAAACTCTTTAGTTTGACCTATAGCTGTACATTCCTTTCATTTCACATCAGCTGCCCAGGAGAGGGAGAGAGAGAGTGACGGAGGAAGGAATAAAGGACAGAGCCAGGGAAAGAGAAAAAGAAACGCCATAGTGTAGTGAGACCTAAAGGAGAAAAGGCAATAAAGGATTAGAGCAAGAGGTTCTGGAGAGTGTGGAAACTGCAGCGACAGGAAGTAAGATACCTATATTTATAACTAGACAAATTCTGTTTTTGCAATGATGTTTAGCAGTTTGCATTTTTTCTCTTTGGTGTATTATATTGCATAAGAAGCCATTTTGAGAGTGCTTTATGTGAGCACGTTGTAGCTCTGCAAACATTAATAAATGAACTTGTTAAGCAATAACGAAAATCCACCCACCACATATTAGCAGGACTCTAAGCATGTGTATTTGTCAACTTGGAATTACATTAACAACCTTTGTTGTTGCATTACATTGATTTCCTTTTTGGTATTATGTATATTATCTTAATTCTATCCTAAACTGGACTGTAACCTTTCCCTACTAGATTGCACAAAGATCTCCGGCTTCATTGTGTAAACTACTATAGACTCAGTGGAAAGATTCCTCACCTTCTGTCTGTAACTGCTGCTGTTTCTCCTCTGGCTTTATAAGCCCTCACCGCTCTGCATTGTTATAGTGTCGTTACTTCACTTTAATTTACTCTGGAACTATTTATTCTGTAAGTGCAGAACTCCTCTGCAGGACTGCTGTTAAGATGCCATAGCATTTTCTTAATGGTGGGCGAACTGAGGCGTATTGTATCAAAACAGTTCAGTTATTATGTTAATAAAATCATTCAGATATAATAATATACCTACAGTATAAATGTTATGAGTATACATTTGAATTATTGCCCTTTTCTGGCCTACAAATCATTAATAATTACCAAATGTTTCCCTCTATTTAATTTCAAAGTCCAGATGTTGCCACTGAGCTGAAAGGTTTTCCCTCCCCTGATTTAGGGCATAAACTCTTCCAAACAACAACTTAACACAAAAGTAGTAAGTGCTAATTAGACAGGTATTCACTGCCATACTGCTAATTAGACAGGTATTCACTGCCATACTGCCAATAAGACAGGTATGCACTGTCATACTGTTAATTAGACAGGTATGCACTACCATACTGCTAATTAGACAGGTATGCACTACCATACTGCTAATTAGACAAGTATGCACTGCCATACTGCAAATTAGACAGGTATGCACTGTCATACTGTTAATTAGACAGGTATGTACTACCATACTGCTAATTAGACAGGTATGCACTACCATACTGCTAAATAGACAGGTATGCACTACGATACTGCTAATTAGACAGGTATGCACTGCCATACTGCAAATTAGACAGGTATGCACTGTCATACTGTTAATTAGACAGGTATGCACTACCATACTGCTAATTAGACAGGTATGCACTACCATACTGCTAATTAGACAAGTATGCACTACCATACTGCTAATTAGACAGGTATGCACTACCATACTGCTAATTAGACAGGTATGCACTGCCATACTGCAAATTAGACAGGTATGCACTGTCATACTGTTAATTAGACAGGTATGCACTACCATACTGCTAATTAGACAGGTATGCACTACCATACTGCTAATTAGACAAGTATGCACTACCATACTGCTAATTAGACAGGTATGCACTACCATACTGCTAATTAGACAGGTATGCACTGCCATACTGCTAATTAGACAGGTATGCACTGCCATACTGCTAATTAGACAGGTATGCACTGCCATACTGTTAATTAGACAGGTATGCACTACCATACTGCTAATTAGACAGGTATGCACTACCATACTGCTAATTAGACAGGTATTCACTGCCATACTGCTAATTAGACAGGTATGCACTGCCATACTGCTAATTAGACAGGTATTCACTGCCATACTGTTAATTAGACAGGTATGCACTACCATAATGCTAATTAGACAGGTATGCAATGCCATACAAATTGTCTTCATGTTGTGTTGTTGCATAGTCCAAATATATTTACTCTAATAAGAACAACAAGCATTTACTGTGTAGAGGTTATAACATATAACGTTCTGTTTTGGGGATTTCTGGTCACAATAAAAGCAGATAGTGGTTTTGTTTTTGCATACTTACTGTAAGTACAGTTCTTAACCCTGAACTTGAAGAAAGTTTTAAAACGAACTGTGCTAAAATCTTTGAACCTCTTATATATTATCTGTCTTTTTTACAGCAGCTCTTCTCATCGCCGTTTTAATTTAAATGTTTACTTTAGACACTTTCTTAAATGTAAACAGTGAGTTAGGATACATCATTTAAGATTTAATGTAGGCTGTGTACAGTTAGGTAATCCTGGCATTAATGGGAAGAAGAGTTGTGACATGTGAACCAATGATTCCAATAGTATTTTATTTATTATTATGCATAATTACACTACAAGCCATTATAACAGTCAATCCACTGTAAGCCATTGTAACAGTCATTACACTATAAGCCATTGTAACGGTCATTACACTGTAAGCCATTGTAACAGTCATCACACTATAAGCCATTGTAACAGTCATCACACTATAAGCCATTATAACAGTCATTACACTGTAAGCCATTGTAACAGTCATTACACTGTAAGCCATTGTGATAGTCATTACACTATAAGCCATTGTAACAGTCATTACACTATAAGCCATTGTAACAGTCATTACACTATAAGCCATTGTGACAGTCATTACACTATAAGCCATTGTAACAGTCATTACACTATAAGCCATTATAACAGTCATTACACTATAAGCCATTATAACAGTCATCACACTATAAGCCATTATAACAGTCATTACACTATAAGCCATTATAACAGTCATCACACTATAAGCCATTATAACAGTCATTACACTATAAGCCATTATAACAGTCATTACACTATAAGCCATTATAACAGTCATCACACTATAAGCCATTATAACAGTCATTACACTATAAGCCATTATAACAGTCATCACACTATAAGCCATTATAACAGTCATTACACTATAAGCCATTATAACAGCCATTACACTATAAGCCATTGTAACAGTGAATACACTATAAGCCATTATAACAGCCATTATATTATAAGCCATTGTAACAGTCATTACACTATAAGCCATTGTAACAGTCATTAGACTATAAGCCATTGTAACAGTCATTACACTATAAGCCATTATAACAGCCATTATATTATAAGCCATTGTAACAGTCATTACACTATAAGCCATAATAACAGTCATTACACTATAAGCCATTGTAACAGTCATTACACTACAAGCCATTGTAACGGTCATTACACTATAAGCCATAATAACAGTCATTACACTATAAGCCATTGTAACGGTCATTACACTATAAGCCATAATAACAGTCATTACACTATAAGCCATTGTAACAATCATTACACTATAAGCCATTGTAACGGTCATTACACTGTAAGCCATTGTAACAGTCATCACACTATAAGCCATTGTAACAGTCATCACACTACAAGCCATTAGTGAATACACTATAAGCCATTATAACAGCCATTATATTATAAGC
Source organism: Dallia pectoralis (assembly GCA_029465975.1). Lineage (NCBI taxonomy): Eukaryota > Metazoa > Chordata > Actinopteri > Esociformes > Umbridae > Dallia > Dallia pectoralis. Next base: position 2,188,716 of record CM055728.1, read on the forward strand.
CATTGTAACAGTCATTACACTATAAGCCATTGTAACAGTCATTACACTATAAGCCATTGTAACAGTCATTACACTATAAGCCATTATAACAGCCATTACACTATAAGCCATTATAACAGTCATCACACTATAAGCCATTATAACAGTCATTACACTATAAGCCATTATAACAGTCATCACACTATAAGCCATTATAACAGTCATTACACTATAAGCCATTGTAACAGTCATCACACTTAAAGCCATTATAACAGCCATTACACTATAAGCCATTGTAACAGCCATTATATTATAAGCCATTGTAACAGTCATTACACTATAAGCCATTGTAACAGTCATTACACTATAAGTCATTGTAACAGTCATTATAAAGCCATTATAACAGCCATTATATTATAAGCCATTGTAACAGTCATCACACTATAAGCCATTATAACAGTCATTACACTATAAGCCATTATAACAGTCATTACACTATAAGCCATTATAACAGTCATTACACTATATATTATAAGCCATTGTAACAGTCATTACACTACCATATAAGCCATTATAATAACAGTCATTACACTATAAGCCATTATAACAGTCAGTCATTACACTATAAGCCATTGTAACAGTCATTACACTATAAGCCATTGTAATAATCAGTCATTACACTATAAGCCATTGTAACAGCCATTATAACAGTTACACTATAAGCCATTGTAACAGTCATTACACTACAAGCCATTGTGACAGTTACACTATAAGCCATTGTAACAGTCATTACACTATAAGCCATTGTAACAGTCATTACACTATAAGCCATTATACACTATAAGCCATTATAACAGTCATTACACTATAAGCCATTATAACAGTCATTACACTATAAGCCATTATAACAGTCATCACACTATAAGCCATTATAACAGCCATTAAGCCATTGTAACAGTCATTACACTATAAGCCATTATAACAGTCATTACACTATAAGCCATTGTAACAGTCATTACACTATAAGCCATTGTAACAGTCATTACACTATAAGCCATTATAACAGTCATTACACTATAAGCCATAATAACAGTCATTACACTATAAGCCATTGTAACAGTCATTACACTATAAGCCATAATAACAGTCATTACACTATAAGCCATTGTAACAGTCATTACACTATAAGCCATTGTAACAGTCATTACACTATAAGCCATTGTAACAGTCATCACACTACAAGCCATTATAACAGTCATTACACTATAAGCCATTGTAACAGTCATTACACTGTAAGCCATTGTGATAATTACACTATAAGCCATTGTATCATTACACTATAAGCCATTGTAACAGTCATTACACTGTAAGCCATTATAACAGTCATTACACTATAAGCCATTGTAACAGTCATTACACTATAAGCCATTGTAACAGTCATTACACTATAAGCCATTGTAACAGTAACAGTCATTATAACAGTAACACTATAAGCCATTATAACAGTCATTACACTTATAACAGCCATTACCATTTATAACAGTCATCACACTATAATCCATTATAACTCATTACACTATAAGCCATTATAACAGTCATCATATAAGCCATTATAACAGTCATTAACTATAAGCCATTATAACAGTCATCACACTATAAGCCATTATAACAGTCATTACACTATAAGCCATTATAACAGTCATCACACTATAAGCCATTATAACAGTCATTACACTATAAGCCATTGTAACAGTCATCACACTATAAGCCATTATAACAGCCATTATATTATAAGCCATTGTAACAGTCATTACACTATAAGCCATTGTAACAGTCATTACACTATAAGCCATTGTAACAGTCATTACACTATAAGCCATAATAACAGTCATTACACTATAAGCCATTGTAACAGTCATTACACTATAAGCCATTGTAACAGTCATTACACTATAAGCCATTATAACAGCCATTATATTATAAGCCATTGTAACAGGCATCACACTATAAGCCATTATAACAGTCATTACACTATAAGCCATTATAACAGTCATCACACTATAAGCCATTATAACAGTCATTACACTATAAGCCATAATAACAGTCATTACACTATAAGCCATTGTAACAGTCATTACACTATAAGCCATAATAACAGTCATTACACTATAAGCCATTGTAACAGTCATTACACTATAAGCCATTGTAACAGTCATCACACTATAAGCCATTGTAACAGTCATTACACTATAAGCCATTGTAACAGAATATTAAACTATAATCCATTGTAACAGTCATTACACTATAAGCCATTGTAACAGTCATTACACTATAAGCCATTGTAACAGTCATTACACTATAAGCCATTGTAACAGTCATTACACTATAAGCCATTGTAACAGTCATTACACTATAAGCCATTGTAACAGTCATTACACTATAAGCCATTGTAACAGAATATTAAACTATAATCCATTGTAACAGTCATTACACTATAAGCCATTGTAACAGTCATTACACTATAAGCCATTGTAACAGTCATTACACTATAAGCCATTGTAACAGTCATTACACTATAAGCCATTGTAACAGAATATTACACTATAATCCATTGTAACAGTCATTACACTATAAGCCATTGTAACGGTGAGGAACTCATGTCTTTACCCCATGTTTCCCCGGTTTCCTTTCCTCATAAACGCATCTCCGGACTCATTCATTGTCTTGTCTCATAATCATTACTCATGCCAGGTTCCAAGTTCCCCATTTGTAATTCTTTAACTTTGTAATGTTCCCCCTGTTTTGTGAATCATTGTTATATGCTTTGTCGTGTTGGTCAGTCTTACATGTTAGACCTTTCTGTATTTAGTTGTCGCTACTTAAGCACACTTTAATTTAATTCCATTTTAATTTAATTCCATTCATGTTTTACGTTCGGTGTGTATGTAGGCGGAAATTGGGTTGTGGGGCCCTGTCAAGAAGAGGTTAAAATAAATCCATAGAACGAGTATCTGCCTCCAAACGATTCCTGCACTCTCCAAAATGTTCCGGGACAAATTGTCCTTAAGCACAGGACTATAAACTGTGTCCCAATACATCTGTCGCAATGCCAGTTACTGTCAACTGTTAGAGAGCTTTATATGCCTATAATCATTTAGCATATCATTCTTCAATAATAACAATCATTTAGCATATCATTATACTATCATTATAATAATAATTTAGCATATCATTTTATCATAATAACAATAATTTAGCATATCATTTTATCATAATAACAATAATTTAGCATATCATTATACTATCATTATAATAATAATTTAGCATATCATTCTTCAATAATAACAATCATTTAGCATATCATTATACTATCATTATAATAATAATTTAGCATATCATTATACTATCATAATAACAATCATTTAGCATATCATTATACTATCATTATAATAATAATTTAGCATATCATTTTATCATAATAACAATCATTTAGCATATCATTATACTATCATTATAATAATCATTTAGCATATCATTATACTATCATTATAATAATAATTTAGCATATCATTCTTCAATAATAACAATCATTTAGCATATCATTATACTATCATTATAATAATAATTTAGCATATCATTATACTATCATAATAACAATCATTTAGCATATCATTATACTATCATTATAATAATAATTTAGCATATCATTTTATCATAATAACAATAATTTAGCATATCATTCCACTTTTTATTACGATTCATACATCTTACTTTCAAAAGTGTACAAACCACTCACCAATTCTCTTATTACCAAAGTACAAAGGGTGCATTGAAAAACATTGCAACTTAAACACAATAATTTAACGGAAGACATGTGTTGTTTGCATTAGTATTCAACATACCTAAGTTAATAATGGATAGATCCACCTTTCGCTGCAATAATAGCTGTCATGAACCCATGGTGTAGTGCAGAGAAAGTCAGACGCAGAGCGTATATAATCAGTTAAAAACAAACATAAAACAAACTGAGAATGGCGAAAACATGTACTGGTTTTTAAAGTAAATTGCGCAATGTAGAGAATATAAACAACAACAGCAACACATAATCCAAACACTCACCTCAATAAATCACAAAGCGACGTGACATAGGAATAATATCCAACACCGTGCATCAAGACATTTATAACAAACATAATGATCAAATCTAATTCTGCAGTGCTCATTCTAATCAAACCAAATAAAAAACCGGCTAGATGTTCTCAGTGGGCCAGGAGGCTTACAATAGCTTTGAATTGTATCAGGTAGGTACTGTAACAACTTATCAAATCTCAAGACCAGAGACAGTAGTGTAGTTTACTAGTTTAGGGAACTATCGCGATATATAAAAAATATAAACATTTGGATTTGAGTCCACCATCTGAATGTAGTCATCTAGCTCTCGCTGGTTTACCTACGTTCACTCCCCATTTATGCTCCTCCCCCCTCCTCAAAGCCAGGTCTTCCTATCCTTAAATAAATCTAGAAACAAAGTAATCAGTGGTGGAATTTTCTCTTGATCTGAGTGTTTGCATATGTTCAACATAATGGGGTGCTTCCTACTCCCCTGGGTCAATAAGCCCCTAAGTCCAGTTTGGAAGGCATCTATCTGGACAGTGAATGGCAAATCTGACCTGCTGGAACACCCGTTCTGCATAAACTCTGTACACTAACTTCACATGCTTTGGACATACAGTATGCTCCCTCAACACCAGATTGTTGCAATGGACCGTGGTGGTCTATAAGAGCAATTTGGGCCCAGTAGATGCATCTCCCATGCTTCTTTTGCTATCTTGAGGAAGCCGCAAAGCGCCATATTAAAACAGTTATGAGGGGCCTAGCAAGTCCACTTGGCATGTATCTGAATCTGAATTATTATGAGTAATATTAAATAACACACCCACAGTATAAATGTTTGGTGTATAGATTTAAATATTGTGCTTTTCTGGCCCACAAATCATTTATAATTAAGAAAATACCAAGAAAATACCTCAATTTACTTTCACAGCCCTGATGTGGCCCCTGACCTGAAAAGTTTGCCCTCCATTGGCTTAGAGGTACTGGACTCGAGTGTGGCGGGAGAAGCTCAGTGTCAGGGACATCCGTTTTGTCCTCTATACTCACAAGTGTGCCAGGCGCTTAACTCCATTTAGGTCTGATGTGACCATATCATTTACTTTCAGTCTTCCAGATGCCTTTTGCCAAACTCAGGACGATTTCATGTCAGTGTTTATGCATCTCTCCCACAATGGCCACTTTTGTGAGGCACCCAGGCTTTTGTTGAGGTTTGCACAGGTTCTCCTAACTCTAGCCCAGATATTTAGGTTTTTAGTACTGCCTTCTAGGCAGGTGTCAGGGATTGGTAAGCTGTTTTGTACACAGTTAAGGGAGAGCACGTCTGTGTATTGTGTTTGATTAGGAGCAGTTATTAATATAATGTTACATAGGTTAGTTAATCAGTGGGCTATTTAAGGTCCCTGGTTAGGTTCACTGGTGCTTGTTATTAATGTAATGTTACATAGGTTAGTTAATCAGTGGGCTATTTCAGGTCCCTGGTTAGGTTCACTAGTGCTTGTTATTAATATAATGTTACATAGGTTAGTTAATCAGTGGGCTATTTAAGGTCCCTGGTTAGGTTCACAAGTGCTTGTTATTAATATAATGTTACATAGGTTAGTTAATCAGTGGGCTATTTAAGGTCCCTGGTTAGGTTCACTGGTGCTTGTTATTAATATAATGTTACATAGGTTAGTTAATCAGAGGGCTATTTAAGGTCCCTGGTTAGGTTCACTGGTGCTTGTTATTAATATAATGTTACATAGGTTAGTTAATCAGTGGGCTATTTAAGGTCCCTGGTTAGGTTCACTGGTGCTTGTTATTAATATAATGTTACATAGGTTAGTTAATCAGTGGGATATTTAAGGTCCCTGGTTAGGTTCACTGGTGCTTGTTATTAATATAATGTTACATAGGTTAGTTAATCAGTGGGCTATTTAAGGTCTCTGGTTAGATTCACTGGTGCTTGTTATTAATATAATGTTACATAGGTTAGTTAATTAGTGGGCTATTTAAGGTCCCTCGTTAGGTTCACTGGTGCTTGTTATTAATATAATGTTACATAGGTTAGTTAATCAGTGGGCTATTTAAGGTCCCTGGTTAGGTTCATAGGTGCTTGTTATTAATGTAATGTTACATAGGTTAGTTAATCAGTGGGATATTTAAGGTCCCTGGTTAGGTTCACTGGTGCTTGTTATTAATATAATGTTACATAGGTTAGTTAATCAGTGGGATATTTAAGGTCCCTGGTTAGGTTCACTGGTGCTTGTTATTAATGTAATGTTACATAGGTTAGTTAATCAGTGGGCTATTTAAGGTCCCTGGTTAGGTTCACTGGTGCTTGTTATTAATATAATGTTACATAGGTTAGTTAATCAGTGGGCTATTTAAGGTCCCTGGTTAGGTTCACAGGTGCTTGTTATTAATATAATGTTACATAGGTTAGTTAACCAGTGGGCTATTTAAGGTCCCTGGTTAGGTTCACTGGTGCTTGTTATTAATGTAATGTTACATAGGTTAGTTAATCAGTGGGCTATTTCAGGTACCTGGTTAGGTTCACTGGTGCTTGTTATTAATATAATGTTACATAGGTTAGTTAATCAGTGGGCTATTTCAGGTCCCTGGTTAGGTTCACTGGTGCTTGTTATTAATATAATGTTACATAGGTTAGTTAATCACTGGGCTATTTAAGGTCCCTGGTTAGGTTCACTGGTGCTTGTTATTAATGTAATGTTACATAGGTTAGTTAATCAGTGGGCTATTTCAGGTCCCTGGTTAGGTTCACTGGTGCTTGTTATTAATATAATGTTACATAGGTTAGTTAATCAGTGGGCTATTTAAGGTCCCTGGTTAGGTTCACTGGTGCTTGTTATTAATATAATGTTACATAGGTTAGTTAATCAGTGGGCTATTTAAGGTCCCTGGTTAGGTTCACTGGTGCTTGTTATTAATATAATGTTACATAGGTTAGTTAATCACTGGGCTATTTCAGGTCCCTGGTTAGGTTCACTGGTGCTTGTTATTAATATAATGTTACATAGGTTAGTTAATCAGTGGGCTATTTAAGGTCCCTGGTTAGGTTCACTGGGCTTGTTATTAATATAATGTTACATAGGTTAGTTAATCAGTGGGCTATTTAAGGTCCCTGGTTAGGTTCACTGGTGCTTGTTATTAATATAATGTTACATAGGTTAGTTAATCAGTGGGCTATTTTAGGTCCCTGGTTAGGTTCACTGGTGCTTGTTATTAATATAATGTTACATAGGTTAGTTAATCAGTGGGATATTTAAGGTCCCTGGTTAGGTTCACAGGTGCTTGTTATTAATATCATGTTACATAAGTTAGCTAATCAGTGGGCTATTTAAGGTCCCTGGTTAGGTTCACTGGTGCTTGTTATTAATATAATGTTACATAGGTTAGTTAACCAGTGGGATATTTAAGGTCCCTGGTTAGGTTCACTAGTGCTTGTTATTAATATAATGTTACATAGGTTAGTTAATCAGTGGGCTATATAAGGTCCCTGGTTAGGTTCACTGGTGCTTGTTATTAATATAATGTTACATAGGTTAGTTAATCAGTGGGCTATTTAAGGTCCCTGGTTAGGTTCACTGGTGCTTGTTATTAATATAATGTTACATAGGTTAGTTAATTAGTGGGCTATTTAAGGTCCCTGGTTAGGTTCACTGGTGCTTGTTATTAATATAGTGTTACATAGGTTAGTTAATCAGTGGGCTATTTAAGGTCCCTGGTTAGGTTCACAGGTGCTTGTTATTAATATAATGTTACATAGGTTAGTTAATCAGTGGGCTATTTAAGGTCCCTGGTTAGGTTCACTGGTGCTTGTTATTAATATAATGTTACATAGGTTAGTTAACCAGTGGGATATTTAAGGTCCCTGGTTAGGTTCACTGGTGCTTGTTATTAATATAATGTTACATAGGTTAGTTAATCAGTGGGCTATTTAAGGTCCCTGGTTAGGTTCACTGGTGCTTGTTATTAATATAATGTTACATAGGTTAGTTAATCAGTGGGCTATTTAAGGTCCCTGGTTAGGTTCACTGGTGCTTGTTATTAATATAATGTTACATAGGTTAGTTAATTAGTGGGATATTTAAGGTCCCTGGTTAGGTTCACTGGTGCTTGTTATTAATATAATGTTACATAGGTTAGTTAACCAGTGGGCTATTTAAGGTCCCTGGTTAGATTCACTGGTGCTTGTTATTAATATAATGTTACATAGGTTAGTTAATCAGTGGGCTATTTAAGGTCCCTGGTTAGGTTCACTGGTGCTTGTTATTAATATAATGTTACATAGGTTAGTTAATCAGTGGGCTATTTAAGGTCCCTGGTTAGGTTCACTGGCGCTTGTTATTAAGATAATGTTACATAGGTTAGTTAATCAGTGGGCTATTTAAGGTCCCTGGTTAGATTCACTGGTGCTTGTTATTAATATAATGTTACATAGGTTAGTTAATCAGTGGGCTATTTAAGGTCCCTGGTTAGGTTCACTGGTGCTTGGTATTAATTCAATGTTACATGTCGCTGTAGGTGAGTGCTGTTTGGACAAAGCTGTTTTTGATATTTGTTAAGTCGCCGTCTATGCACAGTTTTAGTTTCAATCACAGTGTAATTTTTCTGTTTGTTGCTACGTGTTTGTTTTGTATAATAAATATCACAAAAGTGACAATCGCTCTGTATTTGGCTTCCTTTGCACTACACCCTTACGGATATCGTGACAACAGGTCCAAAATTGTGCCGTAATCTCTTGATTTCAAAATAACGAACGGACCAACAGGGAGTCAGACAATCTGTACGGACGGACAAACAGGGAGACAGACAATCTGTACGAACGGACAAACAGGGAGACAGACAACATGTACGGACGGACAAACAGGGAGACAGACAACATGTACGGACGGACAAACAGGGAGACAGACAACATGTACGGACGGACAAACAGGGAGACAGACAACATGTACGGACGGACAAACAGGGAGACAGACAACATGTACGGACGGACAAACAGGGAGACAGACCACCTGTACACAATCAGCAAACAGGGAGACAGACCACCTGTACATAAGGACAAGCAGGGAGACAGACAACCTGTACATAAGGACAAGCAGGGAGACAGACAACCTGTACATAAGGACAAGCAGGGAGACAGACAACCTGTACATAAGGACAAGCAGGGAGACAGACAACCTGTACGGACGGACAAGCAGGGAGACAGACAACCTGTACGGACGGACAAGCAGGGAGACAGACAACCTGTACGGACGGACAAACAGGGAGACAGACAAATCTCTGTCTCAACGTGGATCTGATCTCTTCCCCACAGAATGTTGCTGTCCTTCCTTGCTGTGAGCAGTCTGGGAGCAGCTGTTCTTTATGCTCTGTTCTCCTGGCTGATTCCTGCAGTTGTGCAATACAATGGCTGGTGGGCGCTGTTCTGGCATGACGTCATCGTTGAAAAGACACTTGATACCCTGACTCGATCCACCCGACCCCAGGTGACCTCTAACTTTAACCCCCTTAGAAGTCATGTTTACTCAGGAACTTTTAGATTTGTCTTTCATGATTTAAGTGGTTTCCACTGCTCTGTTTCTTTGTTATTCTCACTGAAACTCAGACTCTGACATTGATATCTAGCGTCTTCTGAGAGCAGTTCAGCAGAAGGCCATAAAGGGAGACCCACAGAGTGTCATTTCTGCCATTGATTACTTCTGCAGACATTCTGAATGGGCAATGAATGTGGGCGATGAGAAAGGTACAGTATTTCTTACTTAAGGAGCACAGTCTGGTTTACTTGAGGAGCACAGGCTGGTTTACTCGGGGAGCACAGGCTGGTTTATTTGGGGAGCACAGGCTGGTTTACTGGGGGAGCACAGGCTGGTTTACTGGGGAGCACAGGCTGGTTTAGTTGGGGAGCACAGGCTGGTTTACTTGGGAAGCACAGGCTGGTTTACTGGGGAGCACAGGCTGGTTTACTCGGGGAGCACAGGCTGGTTTACTCGGGGAGCACAGGCTGGTTTACTCGGGGAGCACAGGCTGGTTTAGTTGGGGAGCACAGGCTGGTTGAGTTGGGGAGCACAGGCTGGATTAGTTGGGGAGCACAGGCTGGTTTAGTTGGGGAGCACATGCTGGTTTATTCGGGGAGCACAGTCTGGTTTATTTGGGGAGCACAGTCTGGTTTACCTGGGGAGCACAGGCTGGTTTACTTGGGGAGCACAGGCTGGTTTACTTGGGGAGCACAGGCTGGTTTACTTGGGGAGCAAAGGCTGGTTTACTTGGGGAGCACAGGCTGGTTTAGTTGGGGAGCACAGGCTGGTTTAGTTGGGGAGCACAGGCTGGTTTACTTGGGGAGCACTGGCTGGTTTAGTTGGGGAGCACAGGCTGGTTTACTTGGGGAGCACAGGCTGGTTTTCTTGGGGAGCACAGACTGGTTGGCTGGAACCGAATAAATGATATGGTTTCAAGTACATGTTTTTGATGTAATCTGTACCCCCGCTAGATATCTCACACTGAACACTGGTCTTTGGCAGTCATTTATTTCAGTTCTACGCCACAAATAACTTGAATAAATTGTAAAGACTCTTTAATTCAACACTTTCTGAAAAAACTAAATTACCCGAGCTGTACCTGATCTGAATCAACCAATCTGTATACTGTACGACTTGCTGCACATGGTTTAATTTTATTTTTGTTAATTTCTTTGTATATATATTGAGGAATTGTATGCATTTAGCCACAACTTTTGAAATTACAATTGGTCGTCAAATGGCCTGGATAAAAAACAGTGAAATAAATGCAGATGCTATTAACTCCATTCCAGATGCTAATAACTTAATTCCAGATGCTATTAACTCCATTCCAGATGCTATCAACTTCAATCCAGATGCTTTTAACTCCATTCCAGATGCTAATAACTTTATTCCAGATGCTATTAACTCCCTTCCAGATGCTATCAACTTCAATCCAGATGCTTTCAACTCCATTCCAGATGCTAATAACTCCCTTCCAAATGCTATCAACTTCATTCCAGATGCTTTAACTCCATTCCAGATGCTAATAACTCCATTCCAGATGCTATCAACTTCAATCCAGATGCTTTTAACTCCATTCCAGATGCTAATAACTCCATTCCATATGCTTTTAACTCCATTCCAGATGCTATTAACTCCATTCCAGATGCTATTAACTCCATTCCAGACGCTATTAACTCTAAAACGTAACGTTAGTAATAAAGTAAAAACGTAATGTTTGTAATAACATCAAAACGTAATGTTAGTTATAAAGTAAAAACGTAATGTTAGTAATAAAGTAAAAACGAAATGTTAGTAGTAAAGTAAAAATGTAATGTTAGTAATAAAGTCAAAACGTAATCATAGTAATAAAGTAAAAACGTAATGTTAGTAATAAAGTCAAAATGTAATGTTAGTAATAAAGTCAAAACGTAATCATAGTAATAAAGTAAAAACGAAATGTTAGTAATAAAGTCAAAACGTAATCTTATTAATAAAGTCAAAACGTAATGTTAGTAATATGCTGCATGTTACCAAGGATACCTACAGAAGCAAATAGTTATTTGTTTCCATCTGTGTGTACAGGGTCAATTTTGGATTCTGTGGTGTGTGAAGTTTGTCCGACCACTGCCCTGGAGCTGGGCACGTACTGCGGCTACTCTACTGTCCGTATTGCCCGTCTGCTACCCCCTGGCACCAAGCTCATTACCCTGGAGTTCAACCCGGCATTTGCAGCTGTGGCTCGCCAGGTCATTGAATATGCGGGACTTCAGAACAAGGTGATGGGGCTGAATTCATGCAGCCATTGTTTTGGAGGGTTGGCTGAATCCCAAACCGCTGACATACCTACAGTATTTCTATTATCCCAAACAGTTGACATACCTACAGTATTTCTATTATCCCAAACAGTTGACATACCTACAGTATTTCTATTATCCCAAACAGTTGACATACCTACAGTATTTCTATTATCCCAAACAGTTGACATACCTACAGTATTTCTATTATCCCAAACAGTTGACATACCTACAGTATTTCTATTATCCCAAACAGTTGACATACCTACAGTATTTCTATTATCCCAAACAGTTGACATACCTACAGTATTTCTATTATCCCAAACAGTAGACATACCTACAGTATTTCTATTATCCCAAACAGTAGACATACCTACAGTATTTCTATTATCCCAAACAGTTGACATATCTACAGTATTTCTATTATCCCAAACAGTTGACATACCTACAGTATTTCTATTATCCCAAACAGTTGACATACCTACAGTATTTCTGTTGTCCCAAACAGTTGACATATCTACAGTATTTCTATTGTCCCAAACAGTTGACATACCTACAGTATTTCTGTTATCCCAAACAGTTGACATACTTACAGTATTTCTATTATCCCAACAGTAGACATACCTACAGTATTTCTATTATCCCAAACAGTTGACATACCTACAGTATTTCTGTTATCCCAAACAGTTGACATACCTACAGTATTTCTATTATCCCAAACAGTTGACATACCTACAGTATTTCTATTATCCCAAACAGTTGACATACCTACAGTATTTCTATTATCCCAAACAGTTGACATACCTACAGTATTTCTATTATCCCAAACAGTTGACATACCTACAGTATTTCTATTATCCCAAACAGTTGACATACCTACAGTATTTCTATTATCCCAAACAGTTGACATACCTACAGTATTTCTATTATCCCAAACAGTAGACATACCTACAGTATTTCTATTATCCCAAACAGTAGACATACCTACAGTATTTCTATTATCCCAAACAGTTGACATATCTACAGTATTTCTATTATCCCAAACAGTTGACATACCTACAGTATTTCTATTATCCCAAACAGTTGACATACCTACAGTATTTCTGTTGTCCCAAACAGTTGACATATCTACAGTATTTCTATTGTCCCAAACAGTTGACATACCTACAGTATTTCTGTTATCCCAAACAGTTGACATACTTACAGTATTTCTATTATCCCAACAGTAGACATACCTACAGTATTTCTATTATCCCAAACAGTTGACATACCTACAGTATTTCTGTTATCCCAAACAGTTGACATACCTACAGTATTTCTATTATCCCAAACAGTTGACATACCTACAGTATTTCTATTATCCCAAACAGTTGACATACCTACAGTATTTCTATTATCCCAAACAGTTGACATACCTACAGTATTTCTATTATCCCAAACAGTTGACATACCTACAGTAATTCTGTTATCCCAAACATATCCCTCCCCGGGAATCATCACCTTAACGTGGTGGAGAGGTTTGTCTGCCCCTATGAACCTTAGGGCTGGGTTGTCTGGAGCTTCATGCTCCTGGTAGGGTTTCCCAAGGCAAAGTGGTCTCAGGCAAGGGGCCAGACTAAGAATGGTTCACCAAGACCCCATGAAAGATAGAGGGAAAAGGAGCGAGACCCTGCCTGGAGGAAGCCCAGGGCCCTCGTCTGGAGCCAGGCCTAGACGGCGGGCTCGAAAGCGAGCGTCTGGTGGCCGGGTTTGCCACGGAGCCCGGCCGGGCACAGCCCGAACGAGATACGTGGCATCTCTCTCCTCTCCATCCTGTGGGCCCACCACCCACAGGAACAACCGCAGGGGTCGGGTGCGCTGTCATATGGGTGGCAGTGAAGGTGGGGGGTCTCGACGGATCAGACCCGGGCGGCAGAAGCTTGCTTTGGGGACGTGGAACGTCACCTCGCTGGTGGGGAAGGAGCCAGAACTTGTGCGTGAGGTGGAGCGATACCAGTTGGATCTGGTGGGACTTACCTCTACGCACAACCGTGGCTCTGGAACCTTACTCCTGGATAGGGGTTGGACTCTGTTCTTCTCTGGAGTTGCCCAGGGTGAGAGGCGGCGGGCTGGTGTGGGGATACTCACGAGCCCACGTCTGAGCACGGCAGTGTTGGAGTTTACCCCGGTGGATGAGAGGTTTGCCTCCCTACGCCTAAGGGCGGTGGGGGGGAAAACTCTGACTGTTGTTTGTGCTTATGCACCAAACAGCAGTTCGGAGTATTCAGCCTTCTTGGAGACCCTGAAGGGAGTCCTATATAGGGCTCCAGTAGGGGACTCCATCATTCTGCTGGGAGACTTCAACGCACATGTGGGCATCGATGGAGACACCTGGAGAGGCGTGATTGGGAAGAACGGCCTCCCTGATCTAAACCCGAGCGGTCGTTTGTTATTGGACTTCTGTTCTAGTCATGGATTGTCTATAACAAACACCATGTTCGGAAATAAGGAGGCGCATAAGTGTACATGGTACCAGAGCACCCTAGGCCGAAGGTCAATGATCGATTTTGTGATCGTATCGGCTGATCTAAGGCCGCATGTTTTGGACACTCGGGTGAACTGGGAACGTCTGGAGGAGGCCCCTGTCTGAAAGATCTTCAACTCACACCTCCGGCGGAGCTTTTCAGGCATCCCTGTGGAGGTTGGAGGCATTGAACCTGAGTGGGCAATGTTCAAAGCTTCTATTGCTGAAGCTGCGGCGGTGAGCTGTGGTCTCAAGGTCCTAGGTGCCTCAAGGGGTGGTAACCCTAGAACACCGTGGTGGACCACGGTGGTCAGGGAAGCTGTCCGACTGAAGAAGGAGGCCTTCAGGGATATGCTAGCCCTGGGGACTCCGGAGGCAGTTGCAGGGTACCGACAGGCCCGAAGGGCTGCAGCCGCTGCCGTGTCAGAGGCAAAGCAGCGGGTGTGGGAGAAGTTTGGAGAAGCTATGGAGAAGGACTTTCGGTCGGCACCAAAATGCTTCTGGAAAACCGTTCGGCACCTCAGAAGGGGAAAACGGGGAACCATCCAAGCTGTGTACAGTAAGGATGGGACACTGTTGACCTCAACTGATGATGTGATCGGGCGCTGGAAAGAGCATTTTGAGGAGCTCCTGAATCCGACCTACACGCCCTCTAGTATAGAGGCAGAGCTGGAGGCTGATGGAGGGTCATCGTCAGTTTCCCTGGGGGAAGTCGCTGAGGTAGTCAAACAACTCCACAGTGGCAAAGCCCCAGGGACTGATGAGATTCGTCCAGAAATGCTAAAAGCTTTGGGTGGGGAAGGGCTGTCTTGGTTGACACGCCTCTTCAACATTGCATGGAAGTCTGGGACAGTGCCAGAGGAGTGGCAGACCGGGGTGGTGGTTCCCCTCTTCAAAAAGGGGGACCAGAGAGTGTGTGCCAATTACAGAGGTATCACACTCCTCAGCCTCCCTGTTAAAGTGTACTCCAAAGTGCTGGAAAGGAGGGTTCGGCCAATAGTCGAACCTCAGATTGAAGAGGAACAATGCGGTTTTCGTCCTGGCCGGGGAACCACGGACCAGCTCTTTCTATCTCGCAAGGATCCTGGAGGGGGCCTGGGAGTATGCCCATCCAGTCTACATGTGTTTTGTGGATCTGGAGAAGGCGTATGACCGGGTACCCCGGGATCTTTTGTGGGAGGTGCTGCGGGAGTATGGGGTGAGGGGGTCTCTTCTCAGGGCCATCCAATCTCTGTACGCTCAAAGCATGAGCTGTGTCCGTGTCCTCGGCAGTAAGTCGGATTCGTTCCCGGTGGGGGTTGGCCTCCGCCAGGGCTGCACTTTGTCACCAATCCTGTTTGTAATATTCATGGACAGGATATCAAGGCGTAGTCATGGGGGGGAGGGGTTCCCGTTCGGTGGGCTGATGGTCACATCACTGCTTTTTGCGGATGATGTGGTCCTGATGGCCTCATCGGTCGTTGACCTTCAGCACTTACTGGATCGGTTCGCAGCCGAGTGTGAAGCGGCTGGGATGAGGGTTAGCAGCTCTAAATCTGAGGCCATGACTCTCAGCAGAGAAAAATCGGAGTGCCTACTCCGGGTAGGGATTGAGTCCTTACTCCAAGTGAAGGAGTTCAAGTACCTCGGGGCCTTGTTCGCGAGTGAGGGAACAATGGAGCGGGAGATTGGTCGGAGGATCGGAACAGCGGGGGCAGTGTTGCATTCGCTTCACCGCACCGTTGTGACGAAAAGAGAGCTGAGCCGAAAGGCAAAGCTCTCGATCTACCGGTCAATCTTTGTTCCTACCCTCACCTATGGTCATGAAAGCTGGGTCATGACCGAAAGTACGAGATCGCGGGTACAAGCGGCCGAAATGGGTTTTCTCAGAAAGGTGGCTGGCCTCTCCCTTAGGGATAGGGTGAGAAGCTCAGTCATCCGAGAGGAACTCGGAGTAGAGCCGCTGCTCCTTTGCATAGAAAGGAGCCAGTTGAGGTGGTTCGGGCATCTTGTACGAATGCCACCTGGGCGCCTCCCTAGAGAGGTGTTCCAGGCACGTCCAGCTGGGAGGAGACCTCGGGGAAGACCCAGGACTAGGTGGAGAGATTATATCTCCACACTGGCCTGGGAACGCCTCGGGATTCCCCAGTCAGAGCTGGCTTATGTTGCCCGGGAAAGGGAAGTTTGGGGTCCCCTGCTAGAGCTGCTACCCCCGCGACCCGACCCCGGATAAGCGGTTGAAGATGAGATGAGATGATGATGAAACAGTTGACATACTTACAGTATTTCTATTATCCCAACAGTTGATATACCTAAAGTATTTATATTATCCCAAACAGTTGACATTCCTACAGTATTTCTGTTATCCCAAACAGTTGACATACCTACAGTATTTCTATTATCCCAACAGTTGACATACCTACAGTATTTCTACTATCCCAAACAGTTGACATACCTACAGTATTTCTGTTATCCCAAACAGTTGACATATCTACAGTATTTCTATTGTCCCAAACAGTTGACATACCAACGGTATTTCTGTTTTAATTCCTTTGGTATTTTAACAGGTGTGTCTGGTGGAAGGAGCCTCCGGAGATCTGATCCCTAAAATGTGTCAGATGTTTGGGATTAAAACGTTCGATTTTGTCTTCATTGACCACTGGAAGGACCGTTACCTCCCTGATATTAAACTTTTAGAGGTAAATAACTGCTAATTATCCCACTGTGCTTAGCGGTTAGTGGAACAACAAAAAATTCTAAGGGATGTAATCTAGATTTGTAATTTACTCAAGTAAAAGGAGCCCTTTGAAGAAATGAGTAAAGTAATAATCTGTGTAATAATAAAGTGTCAGGTTCTATTGTGGATGCTGTGCATGGAATGAGTCATTTAAAGAGTCAGAATCACACGATCTATACAGGTGCTGTGCATGGAATGAGTCATTTAAAGAGTCAGAATCCCACGATCTATACAGGTGCTGTGCATGGAATGAGTCATTTAAAGAGTCAGAATCACACGATCTATACAGGTGCTGTGGATGGAATGAGTCATTTAAAGAGTCAGAATCACACGATCTATACAGGTGCTGTGCATGGAATGAGTCATTTAAAGAGTCAGAATCACACGATCTATACAGGTGCTGTGCATGGAATGAGTCATTTAAAGAGTCAGAATCACACGATCTATACAGGTGCTGTGCATGGAATGAGTCATTTAAAGAGTCAGAATCACACAATCTATACAGGTGCTGTGCATGGAATGAGTCATTTAAAGAGTCAGAATCACACGATCTATACAGGTGCTGTGCATGGAATGAGTCATTTAAAGAGTCAGAATAACACAATCTATACAGGAATGAGTCATTTAAAGAGTCAGAATAACACGATCTATAGGGTGCTGTGCATGAAATGAGTCATTAAAGAGACATAATAATACCGTCTAGAGTCTTTAATAAAATATACACGACAAACATCGAACGGAAAAACTATACACTGATGAAATTAAAGTGCGCTTACTGTACGGACTTGTAAAACACATTCAAAACAGCGATAGGAACAAAACACTGCAAAGCAAAAACCTATATGACCAGTGAACTAAAATAGCCAAGCTAATTACCCAACTTAAAACAGCTGTGCCCAAAAGAAAACACCCTCACCAGAAACAAGACATGCACCGCACCAAAGTTCCCCACTCGTGACACTAAAATAATAATTGAAGTACTATAGTACTAGTGCCATATAAATATAGTAATGCTGACAAGTAGGCCCTACTAGTATATTATTGGGTTATTCATATATAAATTCAAGAGATTTCATAAAATGCACATACACACGTGTAACATGTTACCAACCACTCCTATAAAATCTGTGTTTGCAATTAACCTATGCAGGTAAGTGAATTATACAACAGTGATAGATATCTATATATGGCTTTCCTGTTTTGTGACAAACATGTTTATCCAAACTGTTCCTTTGACTCTTCCTTAGGAGTGTCAACTGCTAAGAAAAGGCTCCATACTGCTTGCAGACAACGTCATCTGTCCTGGAACTCCTGAATACCTGGAGTATGTCAGAAACAGCCCACACTACGAGAGCAAGTATTTCAAATCTCACCTAGAGTACACTAAAGTAGAGGACGGTCTGGAGAAATCTGTGTTCTTGGGATAAAAATAGGATATACCCTAGCTCAGATTGAATAAAACCTACAGCAGCTATTTTTAGGCTTTGTTCTTAGTTTACTTAAGACATGTCAATGCACACACTAAGCACACATGAAGAATGCTTAGAAGCTAATGCTTTTTACTGGAAATGCTTTTTACTGGAAAGCGCCTTGTGCACCTTTTGGCTGTTGTAAGGCGCTCTACAAATCCATTTTGATTGATTGATTGAGCTAATGCAACTGTGGGTATGGTGAATTAGCATGTATCCCTCACTTTGTTTAAGGGAAGTTAAGCGGACAGATGTAATATCCCACTTCACAAATCCATTTGCGGTTAACAACGGGACATTTGAGTTACTGGGGAATGTCACTAGTTGTTGTTCAGGGCATCCTGTCACTGTTTTGTAGGATTACTTGTCGATATCACACTTTTATTTTCAGTGAACATGTTTGCTGGTCGTGTTTGTTGATTAAGTAATTGTTTTTGTAAATGGGAAATAAATAACAGGAACAACTTTAGTAGATCTGCGTGTGGCTTTTTCTGCACTACACCACAAGGGTTCGTGACAATTAGTATCACAGAAGAAACCGAACAAAAACGAATCACTGTAATTGAAATAAAAGTGTGCATACACGTAACAGAGTCAAAAACAGGTCTAATACACACAACACTCACCAACATGTGTTTTTGTTTCTACACAGGACTGTTATGGTGGTGCACAGTTTAGTCAGGGGTTTGTTTACGTTTTTCTTCACAGCTGTTGGGAATTAGTTAACTGGGTCATTAGTTGGGCTATAAATCCTTGCTAGCAAGAGATCCACTTTGCTTAGCATTGTTCCATTTCACATAGTGTTTAGAGGTGAGTGTTTGTTTGTATATATTGCTGTGGTTAAATTGTATTTGTATATGACGCGATATGCGCAATTTCATTTAATCAGTTAGCTTTTTCGCCGTTCTTATTGATTTTATGTTGGCATTTAATGAACCATTGTTCAACTCATTATCTGGCTCTGCACCTGGCTTCAACTACACTACATCTCCCGCTATTCCGTGACACAACATGTAGGATGTAACCTAAGTCATGGCAAAGCAAAGGGAATTATAGGCCAGAGAACTAAATAGCCCAACTCTAATCACCGAAACAAATCCCTGGTGTGTAATGAAAGCAAACTAGCCCCCCAACCGAAACTAGCAGTGTGCACCCAACTAATCAACCTGGAGTGAGAACAAAAGGTTCACACTCGTGACACATACACATAATAATTAAATACATTCTGTAGTTTACATGAACAAATTACAAGGTTTTCAATATTTATTGTTTAATTGGAATCATTCTAAAAACAATTTGTAATGACAGATTATGGCCTATCCTGTTCATATTCTAACCTGCATCAGGGGTCTTCCAGGTAATTAAGTGTATAATCACACCAGTGTGATTAGGCTAGAGTGTTATTATATGTGTATAAATACACCAGTGTGATCAGGCTAGTGTTATTATATGTGTATAAATACACCAGTGTGATCAGGCTAGAGTGTTATTATGTGTACAAATACACCAGTGTGATCCGGCTAGAGTGTAATTATATGTGTATAAATACACCAGTGTGATCAGGCTAGAGTGTTATTATATGTGTATAATCACACCAGTGTGATCAGGCTAGAGTGGTACCATAAGTGTATAAATACACCAGTGTGATCAGGTTAGAGTGGTATTATATGTGTATAAATACACCAGTGTGATCAGGCTAGAGTGTTATTATATGCGTATAATCACACCAGTGTGATCAGGCTAGAGTGTTATTATATGCGTATAATCACACCAGTGTGATCAGGCTAGTGTTATTATATGCGTATAATCACACCAGTGTGATCAGGCTAGTGTTATTATATGTGTATAATCACACCAGTGTGATCCGGCTAGAGTGTTATTATATGCGTATAATCACACCAGTGTAATCCGGCTAGAGTGTTATTATATGTGTATAATCACACCAGTGTGATCCGGCTAGAGTGTTATTATATGTGTATAAATACACCAGTGTGATCCGGCTAGAGTGTTATTATATGCGTATAATCACACCAGTGTGATCAGGCTAGTGTTATTATATGTGTATAATCACACCAGTGTGATCCGGCTAGAGTGTTATTATATGTGTATAATCACACCAGTGTGATCCGGCTAGTGTTATTATATGCGTATAAATACACCAGTGTGATCAGGCTAGAGTGTTATTATATGCGTATAGTCACACCAGTGTGATCAGGCTAGTGTTATTATATGTGTATAATCACACCAGTGTGATCCGGCTAGAGTGTTATTATATGTGTATAATCACACCAGTGTGATCCGGCTAGTGTTATTATATGCGTATAAATACACCAGTGTGATCCGGCTAGAGTGTTATTATATGTGTATAAATACACCAGTGTGATCAGGCTAGTGTTATTATATGTGTATAATCACACCAGTGTGATCCGGCTAGAGTGTTATTATATGTGTATAATCACACCAGTGTGATCAGGCTAGAGTGTTATTATATGCGTATAAATACACCAGTGTGATCAGGCCAGAGTGTTATTATATGCGTATTATCACACCAGTGTGATCAGGCTAGTGTTATTATATGTGTATAATCACACCAGTGTGATCAGGCTAGAGTGGTATTATATGTGTATAAATACACCAGTGTGATCAGGCCAGAGTGTTATTATATGCGTATTATCACACCAGTGTGATCAGGCTAGTGTTATTATATGCGTATTATCACACCAGTGTGATCAGGCTAGTGTTATTATATGCGTATAATCATATACAAACTGCCTCAGCAAACCTCCGAGACCCCTTGCATATAGTAAGGAGAGTAGGATTGACTACAGCATGTAGTCGGGTCTTTGCCCCCAATAATTATCTGTGCATAGATGGTGTCCTAAGGTTGTGGGAGGGTAAGTTAGCATTTTACAGTATTTTCCCACGAAAAAGTGAAATTCTTTATTCCGCGTGAGAAAACATTGTAATCTACACTGACCCCATGACAGAAGTGAAGGTGAAACCTAACTGCATGCAAGAATACAAAAAACAAATGGGAGCTGATGTGGAATGTGACAACTTTGTGGAATGTGTCCGCTAAAACCACAAGTAGTACAAAAGGTTATTCCCCCATCTAGTGGACACGCACGGTACTCCCCAACACTCATATAGTACACAGCCATCTGACAGGTTAGATAATTACTAAACACGCATTTAGTACACAGCCATCTGACAGGTTAGATAATTACTGAACACACATATCGTACACAGCCATCTGACAGGTTAGATAATTACTGAACACACATATCGTACACAGCCATCTGACAGGTTAGATAATTACTGAACACACATATCGTACACAGCCATCTGACAGGTTAGATAATTACTGAACACACATATCGTACACAGCCATCTGACAGGTTAGATAATTACTGAACACACATATCGTACACAGCCATCTGACAGGTTAGATAATTACTGAACACACATATCGTACACAGCCATCTGACAGGTTAGATAATTACTGAACACACATATCGTACACAGCCATCTGACAGGTAAGATAATTACTAAACACGTTTCTTTGTAGAGATCAAAGTGTCAAAATAAGTGCATAATGAAGCTCCCTCACGCACCCACACAGCTCACATGTTATAGGTGAGGTATGAACATCCATAGGTAGGGTAGAACCTTGTGAGAGAGCTGCTGTAGGAATATCTCATCCCTCGCTGTCCACCCGTAGGAGGCCATCCTTCAGGTGATTACCCCATGAAATCTAGTGACCGATGCTTAAGTCAGCCGAACCAGGAGGGACTGAAGTCTCTCTATCCAGGACCAGGAAGCTGAGGATGTGAATTAAGAGCATGAGTGTACCTTGTGATACACCCCTATGTGTTTCACCATGCTGGGCAGCACCACACTCAAGCTGTTCTATTGTTTTAATGGTCTTTTTTACTGTAATGCATGTTTTTTCTTGAACAGTACTGTGCTAAAGTCAAACTAAAGCCATTTTGTGGCTAGTAAGTGTGTTACAACCCAAATGTCTTTTGTAATTACGTTTATTTCGTTTTAACTACCAGGTAAGACTTTTGCACCGTATGGTATTTCTAACTTAGTGCTTTACGTATATTCCCTATAGAGGAATTGGTTATATCGATTATTACAGTTTATAACTGTTCATACGTTTTTTTATTCTAGGAAAAAGATGTCTGTCACAAACTAGGTTGTTGAAGTGTGGAAATGGGACCAAACGCAGAGCGTAATTTTTATTTAAGGTGATATGTTGAAAACAAACACATTGAATAGTACAAAATATAAACACTGTACCTGGAAAATAAAGTGCAAGAAGCGATGAATATATGAACAAAACAGCGTTAAGGAACATCAAACACTCAGAAGTACGTAACATAGAAACAATGAAAGGTTAAACTGGGGACTGACGAGCAAACTAAAATTCACATACTCATTACCGGAATAAAAACCTGCTGTGAGTATTGACGACAAGATTAATGTTATTAATCCGGAGAGGAGTAGAAAAAAGAAAACCGGGAAACACAGGGTGAATACATGATGTACTCAGTCTACTGTAACAGTTAGGGTGTACTCTGTAATAGAATGAATTACGTCTACTGAAACACAGGATGAATACATGATGTACTCAGACTACTGTAAAACAGTCAGGGTGTACTCTGTGTGTAATAGAAATAATTAAGTATACTGAAACACAGGATGAATACATGATGTACTCAGTCTACTGTAACAGTCAGGGTGTACTCTGTGTGTAATAGAAATAATTAAGTATACTGAAACACAGGATGAATACATGATGTACTCAGTCTACTGTAACAGTTAGGGTGTACTCTGTAATAGAATGGATTACGTCTACTGAAACACAGGATGAATACATGATGTACTCAGTCTACTGTAACAGTTAGGGTGTACTCTGTAATAGAATGGATTACGTCTACTGAAACACAGGATGAATACATGATGTACTCAGTCTACTGTAACAGTCAGGGTGTACTCTGTGTGTAATAGAAATAATTAAGTATACTGAAACACAGGATGAATACATGATGTACTCAGTCTACTGTAACAGTCAGGCTGTACTCTCAGCCAGTCATGTATAAACCAGTTGACACGAGGATACTGTACTCATAGGCCACCTCTTGTAAATAAGCCAAACGGTTATGCATACATCAATATGAAAACCAGAATGTGAACCCACACAGTACTGCATAAAGTTCATGTATAGACTACTTACCATTGTGTCAGAACCATAAAGGAAACTCACACAGTAATGCATACAGTTTATGTAATTATAGACTACTTACCATTGTGTCAGAACCATAAAGGAAACTCACACAGTAATGCATACAGTTTATGTAATTATAGACTACTTACCATTGTGTCAGAACCATAAAAGGAAACACACACAGTACTGCATACAGTTTATGCAATTATAGACTACTTACCATTGTGTCAGGAAAAAAATCTGTAGTCACAAATGAGTAACCAGGTCCATAGGGTGTAGCAATTGTCTGGTCCCAAATAATCGAAACGATTACGTAAAAGTTGACCAACCTATACGGTTAACCTTAGCTTTACCTAAGCTAGCTAACATCAATGCATTGACTAAGTAAATCTAACCATTACCAACAGAAGTTTTAAACATATAAAAACATCATAGCAAGCAGCATGGTTCTGGTAAACTGCAAGGAATAGAGCAGCCAGCTGGAAAATATATTAAAAACTTACACAGGGTTCAAAACTTGGTTTGGGTTATCTTTACATTCTGTTTTATTTCACTAGTGTAGTTATTATCATATAATGTTTTTACTAAATGTTTACCAAATATCACATAACATCAGCGGTTCTCGATGATGCTGAGAATATTATTTTAGCATCATAGCTTGTAATTTGCTATGCATTACACAAAACAAGGAAGCAGTTCAGTTACATTCAACTGTCACTGATTGGAAATACCCCGTTCCCTCGAGTCAAAACACATGTTCTCAGTATTGCTTAGAACACTAGCAAGTATTTGGTGAAAAAAATGGCTGTTATCATTTTGACACAATGGGTTTAATCCTTGGCTTTGCTGCTGTTGAAAATCTTGGCCAACAGAGACACGTTGGACTGGGACTTCTGCTGGATGTCTTTGGCCTTCTCCTGGGCCTTCAGCAGGTTCTTCTTGGACATGGTCTGCTTTCGGAGGCGACTAATCTGAATCTCATCCTCTGTACGTCGCTGGTTGAAGTCCCAGGTCTTTTCTTCAATCTTCTCACCCTTCTTCTCTCTCCTTTTCCTAAGTTTGTCCATGTTCTGGCTTTTCTCCACATTGGCCAGGTAGAAGTTGGTCTCTCGTTTGGCCTGAGATATCTCAGTTCTAAGGCGCTGCTGGAGCACAGTCATTTCATAGGCCAAACGCTCACTCAGGTGACACCACTGGAACCTGTGGAGGTACTAAAATAAAAAAGGAACATTTCAACTTAATTATTCAGAGAGTAAAAATGTCAAAAAGAAGAGTGATACAAAGAATACTACTAAATAAAAGGAGTATAATGTGTTATAACAGTGGTTTGTTTTATTTTTATTTAACCGTTATTTAACCAGGTAGGCCGATTGAGAACAAATTCTCAGGTAAAATATGTGTAGTTACAAAATCTCACCAGAGATCATAATATACCTTAATGTTACCAGAGATCATAAAATACCTTCATGTTCGAGAGATCATAATATACCTTAATGTAACCAGAGATCATAATATACCTTAATGTTACCAGAGATCATAATATACCTTAATGTTACCAGAGATCATAATATAGCTTAATGTTACCAGATATCATAAAATACCTTAATGTAACCAGAGATCATTATATACCTTGTTGTTCGAGAGATCATAATATACCTTAATGTAACCAGAGATCATAATATACCTTAATGTTACCAGAGATCATAATATACCTTAATGTTACCAGAGATCATAATATAGCTTAATGTTACCAGATATCATAAAATACCTTAATGTAACCAGAGATCATTATATACCTTAATGTTACCAGAGATCATAATATAGCTTAATATTACCAGATATCATAATATACCTTAATGTTACCAGAGATCATAAAATACCTTAATGTCACCAGAGATCATAATATAGCTTAATGTTACCAGAGATCATAATATAGCTTAATGTTACCAGAGATCATAATATACCTTAAAGTTCCAGAGATCATAATATACCTTAATGTAAGCAGAGATCATAATATACCTTAATGTAACCAGAGATCATAATATACCTTAATGTTACCAGAGATCATAATATACCTTAATGTTACCAGAGATCATAATATACCTTAATGTTACCAGAGATCATAATATACCTTAATGTTACCAGAGATCATAATATACCTTAATGTTACCAGAGATCATAAAATACCTTAATGTAACCAGAGATCATAATATACCTTAATGTTACCAGAGATCATAATATAGCTTAATGTTACCAGAGATCATAATATACCTTAATGTTACCAGAGATCATAATATACCTTAATGTCACCAGAGATCATAATATAGCTTAATGTTACCAGAGATCATAATATAGCTTAATGTTACCAGAGATCATAATATACCTTAATGTTACCAGAGATCATAATATACCTTAATGTAGGCATAGATCATAATATACCTTAATGTTACCAGAGATCATAATATACCTTAATGTTACCAGAGATCATAATATAGCTTAATGTTACCAGAGATCATAATATAGCTTAATGTAACCAGAGATCATAATATAGCTTAATGTTACCAGAGATCATAATATAGCTTAATGTTACCAGAGATCATAATATAGCTTAATGTTACCAGAGATCATAATATAGCTTAATGTAACCAGAGATCATAATATAGCTTAATGTAACCAGAGATCATAATATAGCTTAATGTTACCAGAGATCATAATATAGCTTAATGTAACCAGAGATCATAATATAGCTTAATGTAACCAGAGATCATAATATAGCTTAATGTTACCAGAGATCATAATATAGCTTAATGTAACCAGAGATCATAATATAGCTTAATGTAACCAGAGATCATAATATAGCTTAATGTGACCAGAGATCATAATATAGCTTAATGTGACCAGAGATCATAATATAGCTTAATGTTACCAGAGATCATAATATAGCTTAATGTTACCAGAGATCATAATATAGCTTAATGTAACCAGAGGTCATAATATAGCTTAATGTTACCAGAGATCATAATATAGCTTAATGTAACCAGAGATCATAATATAGCTTAATGTTACCAGAGATCATAATATAGCTTAATGTAACCAGAGATCATAATATAGCTTAATGTTACCAGAGATCATAATATAGCTTAATGTTACCAGAGATCATAATATACCTTAATGTAACCAGAGATCATAATATAGCTTAATGTAACCAGAGATCATAAAATACCTTAATGTTACCAGAGATCATAATATACCTTAATGTTACCAGAGATCATAATATAGCTTAATGTAACCAGAGATCATAATATAGCTTAATGTAACCAGAGATCATAATATACCTTAATGTTACCAGAGATCATAATATAGCTTAATGTAACCAGAGATCATAATATAGCTTAATGTAACCAGAGATCATAATATACCTTAATGTTACCAGAGATCATAATATATACCTTAATGTTCCAGAGATCACTTATGAAGCGAGACCTTTTCCGGCTCCCCATAGACGTGTTGTGGAGGCTGGCTGCAACTCTTTTGGCCACCCGTTTATCCCTGAACTCTACCCAGCCTTCAGTGAAACTGGATGCCTTAGCGCCAGCCTTTTTCTTCTTTCTCTTCACCGACCGATCTTAATGAGAGGAATGGTAATTATAATACACTCGGGGGGAGACATAGTTTATCCGGCATGCTGTAGTGATTGCAGTCTCACCTTCAGGCTGTAGAAATATTCTTCCAATCTCTCCATAGAGACTCAGCATGTTGCGCATGTGCTTGGGCCTTAGCCGTGGTGGTATATGACCTATGTACACAATACCTGGTAAACATTTATTCACCACTGGGTTTTTGGACTCCACACCCGCCTGTGTGTTAAGTTCCTCCTCATTGGGGTCGCTATCATTCTTCGGGTTGTCGTCATCCTCACTATTATCCTCACTATTATCATCACTTGCCTCTACTAATATGTTTGGCACTTCTTCTCCAAAGTCATCAGCCATATCTTCATCCACGTTTTTCTCCAATATGTCCATCCGCTTCACTTCACTCGTCCAAACAAACTAAACGGCCTGGCTTTTTTACCCACAAGCGTTATCTTAACAACACATGTTTCTTCTATCTTGAGTTACCGATATAATAAACGTTTGAATTGGTGAATAAACCAAACTACGGTAAGCAGCAGCTAGACTAGGGGCTACAAACCTTACGTACCAACGTCATAAACGACATAAATAAAGCACTTCCGGGTCACGAAACTGTTTCATATTTCAAAATAAAAGACAACGTAGTAGTTAAAAACTGACACAAATTGAATGTATTAATTGTTTAAACAGTACCCTAACACGTATTAACTTATATTTACGAGACAATCTATAAAAAAAAATCTAATTCATGAAGGTAATCTAAAAGAACAGTGCAGAGTTTACCTTCTTTTGGAATACCTTTATAACCAAACATGCCAACTTAGCATTTTCCTATAGAGGAAAATTATGTTTTACCTAAAACAAACTGCTAGGCGCTGTGCTAGTGCATGTAACCCCCTGGCATGTGATAAGGTGTAACCTATGTAAATATGTAGGTCAAGTTAAAAATGCAGCCACTACAAATGACTGAATTTGGGACACACATAGCCTCCAAAACGATTCAATGTGCCGCAGTGAATGCATTGTAGGAAATGTTCAGGTGAGTGTTTAGAGTAAGAATAAGCTGTCTAGTCATGGGAAATGTTTTTTTTCCACAAGGCCCGTAGCTGACGTGGGATAAGGGCCGTATTAAGTTACAGACTCATCACTATCACTGCTCATTCATTAAGTTACAGACTCATCACTATCACTGCCCATTCATTAAGTTACAGACTCATCACTATCACTGCTCATTCATTAAGTTACAGACTCATCACTATCACTGCTCATTCATTAAGTTACAGACTCATCACTATCACTGCACATTCATTAGGTTACAGACTCATCACTATCACTGGACATTCATTAAGTTACAGACTCATCACTATCACTGCTCATTCATTAAGTTACAGACTCATCACTATCGGTGCTCATTCATTAAGTTACAGACTCATCACTATCACTGCTCATTCATTAAGTTACAGACTCATCACTATCACTGCTCATTCATTAAGTTACAGACTCATCACTATCACTGCTCATTTATTAAGTTACAGACTCATCACTATCACTGCTCATTCATTAAGTTACAGACTCATCACTATCACTGCTCATTCATTAAGTTACAGACTCATCACTATCACTGCTCATTTATTAAGTTACAGACTCATCACTATCACTGCTCATTCATTAAGTTACAGACTCATCACTATCACTGCTCATTCATTAATTCATTAAGTTACAGACTCATCACTATCACTGCTCATTCATTATTCATTAAGTTACAGACTCATCACTATCACTGCTCATTCATTAAGTTACAGACTCATCACTATCACTGCTCATTTATTAAGTTACAGACTCATCACTATCACTGCTCATTCATTAAGTTACAGACTCATCACTATCACTGCTCATTTATTAAGTTACAGACTCATCACTATCACTGCTCATTCATTAAGTTACAGACTCATCACTATCACTGCTCATTCATTAAGTTACAGACTCATCACTATCACTGCTCATTCATTAAGTTACAGACTCATCACTATCACTGCTCATTCATTAAGTTACAGACTCATCACTATCACTGCCCCTTCATTAAGTTAAAGATTCATCATTATCACTGCTCATTCATTAAGGCAGGACTAGATTTCACTATAATTATACATGTGTACTCAAATAAAGCAATGTGTTGCTGAGATGAAATTGTCTTGTGTCATTATTATTGCTGGTATATTGCTGGTTCATTGCTATTGTACCTTCAGTTGCAACCCTGGCAGTGTGAAGCGGTCTTGGGAACAAATAAACACAAACATAAGACCATCATTCAAACCGGTAAGGAGGGGTATCTGCAAATGATGTACAGTTCAGAAGTACACGTCTGTGGTGCTCGAGTCAGTCACCGTTTCTGGATGATGTTTAGATTTAAAGGCCAATATGACATTGGTTGCAGCCAACAGGAAGAAAAATGAAGTGTAATTATCTGTTAATGGTGGTGTTTTGCACATGGGACAAATGACCCATTCAAGTGTCCCATACCAAATGTATCACTTGCTCTGTATTTCTGTATAAGCATCTCATCATTGCTGTGTCATTACAGCAGGAAGAGGCCAAGACACTCAGAAGTGGTAAACAATTAATACAATTCAATTCAGGGTACTAAACGACACTTGCAACTCTCTTGCAGTATACTTTGCAAAGGAACAATGTTCTTTATTTCTCAGGTTGGAGCAGACAATGTGAGATCCCTGTACCTAAGAACGTGTTATAAGCCCGGCCATGTTTCCCTGTGGGTCTCTTTGCACCCCCTGCTGGTCCTGCTGTGTAACTGCCATGCCTGGATCCTCCACACCTGCCACCCATCAACTCATCAACCAACCCCATATCTACTCGGTTTTCCAGCCACTCCTCGTCAGATTGTTGTTTCCCTGACTGTGGTAGCTATTTCACGACTAGACCAAGAATTCTCTTGAAATATTTCCTGTGTAGTACTTCCTAGTGTTATTTTTTGACTACACTCTCCCCCCCCCTTGTATCCATAACTGCACCTACTGTTTTTCCTCGACAACCAGCGAACCATACCATCAACCTGTATTGGGTCAATAGAAAGGGCAGGCATTTATATTCCCTGTCCCCTAACAACAATCAGCTGTAGACCCCTGAGGATGAAAAGAAATATAACCATAAGTGTTACAAAATGCAAAACTGATGTAATGTACAGTTGCCATAACCTGCTTAAATCTGTGGCACAGTTCATGACTCCCTGAAGACCCGGGAGTCATGAACTGACCCAGGCCACGTTGCCGCAATGCTGGTGACCGTACTCTGGTGACCGTACACTGGTGACCGTACACTGATGACTGTACACTGTTGATCAGACACTGGTGACCGTACACTGGTGACCGTACACTGTTGACCCTACACTGGTGACCTACACTGGTGACCCTACACTGGTGAACGTACACTGGTGATCGTACACTGGTGACCCTACACTGTTGACCGTACACTGGTGACCGTACACTGGTGACCCTACACTGGTGACCGTACACTGGTGACCGTACACTGGTGACCCTACACTGGTGACCGTACACTGGTGACCGTACACTGGTGACCGTACACTGGTGAACGTACACTGGTAACCCTACACTGGTGACCTACACTGGTGACCGTACACTGTTGACCGTACACTGTTGACCGTACACTGGTGACCGTACACTGGTGACCGTACACTGGTGACCCTACACTGGTGACCGTACACTGGTGACCGTACACTGGTGACCGTACACTGGTGACCCTACACTGTTGACCGTACAGTGGTGACGTACACTGGTGACCGTACACTGGTGACCGTACACTGTTGACCGTACACTGGGGACCGTACACTGGTGATCGGACACTGGTGATCGGACACTGGTGACCGTACACTGGTGACCGTACACTGGTGACCGTACACTGTTGACCCTACACTGGTGACCGTACACTGGTGACCCTACACTGGTGACCGTACACTGGTGGTCACAGGTCATCTGCAACAGTAGTTGGGGTTAACAATACATTCAAAGAATGCCAATATTGAAGTCAGTGACACGTTAATGTGCATTTTGAAGAGATTCCATGGAGGAGAGACTGATCATACACTAATATGTGCTGTGTGTTAATGTGTGCTGTGTTAATATGTAAATATGTGCTGTGTTAATATGTGCTGTGTTAATATGTTAATGTGTGCTGTGTTAATATGCAAATATGTGCTGTGTTAATATGTGCTGTGTTAATATGTTAATGTGTGCTGTGGTAATATGTAAATATGTGCTGTGTTAATATGTGCTGTGTGTTAATGTGTGCTGTATTAATATGTGCTGTGTGTTAATGTGTGCTGTGGTAATATGTAAATATGTGCTGTGTTAATATGTTAATATGTGCTGTGTGTTAATGTGTGCTGTGTTAATATGTAAATATGTGCTGTGTTAATATGTGCTGTGTGTTAATGTGTGCTGTGTTAATATGTAAATATGTGCTGTGTTAATATGTGCTGTGTGTTAATGTGTGCTGTGTTAATATGTAAATATGTGCTGTGTTAATATGTGCTGTGTGTTAATGTGTGCTGTGTTAATATGTAATTATGTGCTGTGTTAATATGTGCTGTGTGTTAATGTGTGCTGTGTTAATATGTGTTGTGTGTTAATGTGTGCTGTGTTAATATGTAAATATGTGCTGTGTTAATATGTTCTGTGTGTTAATGTGTGCTGTATTAATATGTGCTGTGTGTTAATGTGTGCTGTGTTAATATGTTAATATGTGCTGTGTGTTAATGTGTGCTGTATTAATATGTGCTGTGTGTTAATGTGTGCTGTGTTAATATGTAAATATGTGTTATGTTAATATGTGCTGTGTGTTAATGTGTGCTGTATTAATATGTGCTGTGTGTTAATGTGTGCTGTGTTAATATGTAAAAATGTGCTGTGTGTTAATGTGTGCTGTGTTAATATGTGCTGTGTTTTAATGTGTGCTGTGTTAATATGTTCCAGTTTTTTTGGATTGCTTAAGCAGGATTTTCAAAACAGGGCCTGTGTTTTCAAAACACTACACACAATTAGCACAACCACACACCCAATTAGCAAAACACTACAGATCCTTTGCAGAATTAAACACTCTTGTAAAAACTATACACTTCTGTTTCAAAACGACACTTTTTTACCATATCAAACACACACGTTTCACATTACTATACTCTGTTTGCACGAGTTACACACTGCTGTGATAAACCTAAAACACTTTTAGCACTTCTACTTCCCTATGATTAGAGTAGGCTACCATCAACAAAGTACAAATATAATGTAAATTCACTAAACACTACACAAGACCAATGTTGCAGACTGAAGAAATTAATTTATTTCTCAACACACCCAAAATTTTGACATGGAGATTCATAATACTGTAACAAAATGTCACTTTACGTATTGTACTGTCAGCCTAGCTGGATCTGGCCAGAGAATTTCATCAACATCGCAGGCAATGTTGTCATTAGCAAAACACCTTGGAAAGAAATGTCTTGAATGACAAATCCATCCTTGCATTCTGTGAATAAAGGAGGCCTTCCCCCTTGTAGTTCCTGACCCTCAATCATATGTAGAAAAAAAACTGTATACAAGAGTACAGTAATTTCACAGGAAAAGGTAACAGAATTGCTGATAGTGCATAGAATACAGTACTGTAAGCAGTTACTCAAACCGTGCAGATGTTTTTGATATGATGATATTTTTACAGTACAATACCTATTTTCCAGTTGAAATGTTCTCATCACACTTGCCACTGTGTATCGGCTTAGATTTGGCTGTACTCGCAGTCCAGCCTCCCTCAGCGTCAGGCCGTGGTTGACAACATGGTTAACCAGTGTTGCGCGGATCTCATTTGTCAGATCCGCGCAACACCTTCTTGTCTTCCTCTTTCTCTGTTGATTCCTCCTCTTCCTCCTCCTCCTTGTTCTCCTCCTCGTCTTACTCTTTCTCTGACTCTTTCCATTGTGCTTGAAGACCGATGAACTCACCTGCTGCTTTTTATAGTGCTTATACACCTGATTGGTGTGTCTACAATTAAGCAAACAAGTGTTTGCTCACCTGATGACAAGTGTTGACCCAATTGGTTGGACGGTGTGGTAATTTGACAGTCAGTGCTTTGGTATTGCAAGGAAGTGACTTCATGATAGATTTTTGTGTGTAATGTATGTTAGGTGTGTTTAATGTTTTGCAATCACTGTGTGTAGAGTTTTGCAACAAGTGTGAGGTTGACAATGTGCTTATAGTTGTGCTAATATGGGCTGATTTTTTGCTTCTTGAGTGTAAGGTTTTGCTAATAGTGTACTACTTTTAGTGTGTAAGCAATCCAATAAAACTAATATGTGCTGTGTTAATATGTTAATGTGTGCTGTGTTAATATATGCTGTGTGTTAATGTGTGCTCTGTTAATATGTTCATATGTGCTGTGTTGATATGTTCATATGTGCTGTGACTTTATGTGTGCTTTGTTAATATGTTAAAATGTGCTGTGTTTATATTATAATATGTGCTGTGTTAATATGTGCTGTGCGTTAATGTGTGCTGTGTTAATATGATCATATGTGCTGTGTTAATATGTTCATATGTGCTGTGTTAATATGTTCATATGTGCTGGGTTAATATGTTCATATGTGATAGCTTAATATGTTCATATGTGCTGTGTTAATATGTTAATATGTGCTGTGTTAATATGTTCATATGTGCTGTGTTAATATGTTCATATGTGCTGTGTGTTTATGTGTGCTGTGTTAATATGTTAATATGTGCGGTGTTAATATGTTAATATGTGCTGTGTTAATATGTGCTGTGCGTTAATGTGTGCTGTGTTAATATGTTCATATGTGCTGTGTTAATATGTTCATATGTGCTGTGTTAATATGTTCATATGTGCTGTGTTAATATGTTCATATGTGCTGTGTTCATATGTTCATATGTGCTGTGTTAATATGTTCATATGTGCTAGCTTAATTTGTTAATATGTGCTGTGTTAATATGTTCATATGTGCTGTGTTAATATGTTAATATGTGCTGTGTTAATATGTTAATATGTGCTGTGTTAATATGTGCTGTGCGTTATTGTGTGCTGTGTTAATATGTTCATATGTGCTGTGTTAATATGTTCATATGTGCTGTGTTAATTTGTTCATATGTGCTGTGTTAATATGTTCGTATGTGCTGTGTTCATATGTTAATATGTGCTGTGTTAATATGTGCTGTGTTCATATGTTAATATGTGCTGCTGTGTTAATATGTGCTGTGTTAATATGTGCTGTCTTAATATGTTAATATGTGCTGTGTTAATATGTGCTGTCTTAATATGTTCATATGTGCCGTGTAAATATGTGCTGTGTTAATCGGTGCTGTGTTAATATGTGCCGTGTAAATATGTGCTGTGTTAATATGTTCCGTGTAAATATGTGCTGTGTTAATATGTGCTGTGTTAATATGTGCTGTGTTAATATGTTCATATATGCTGTGTTAATATGTTCATATGTGCTGTGTTCATATGTTAATATGTGCCGTGTAAATATGTGCTGTGTTAATATGTGCTGTGTTAATATGTGCTGTGTTATTATGTTCATATATGCTGTGTTAATATGTTCATATATGCTGTGTTAATATGTTCATATGTGCTGTGTTCATATGTGCTGTGTTCATATGTTAATATGTGCCGTGTAAATATGTGCTGTGTTAATATGTGCTGTGTTAATATGTTCATATGTGCTGTGTTAATATGTTCATATGTGCTGTGTTAAGATGTTCATATGTGCTGTGTTAAAATGTTCATATGTGCTGTGTTAATATGTTCATATGCGCTAGCTTAATATGTTAATATGTGCTGTGTTAATATGTTCATATGTGCTGTGTGTTTATGTGTGCTTTGTTAATATGTTAATATGTGCTGTGTTAATATGTGCTGTGTTAATATTTGCTGTGCGTTAATGTGTGCTGTGTTAATATGTTCATATGTGCTGTGTTCATATGTTAATATGTGCTATGTTAATATGTGCTGTGTTAATATGTGCTGTCTTAATATGTTAATATGTGCTGTGTTAATATGTGCTGTGTTAATATGTTCATATGTGCCGTGTAAATATGTGCTGTGTTAATCGGTGCCGTATTAATATGTGCCGTGTAAATATGTGCTGTGTTAATATGTGCCGTGTAAATATGTGCTGTGTAAATATGTGCTGTGTTCATATGTGCTGTGTTCATATGTTAATATGTGCCGTGTAAATATGTGCTGTGTTCATATATGCTGTGTTAATATGTTCATATGTGCTGTGTTCATATGTGCTGTGTTCATATGTTAATATGTGCCGTGTAAATATGTGCTGTGTTAATATGTGCTGTGGTAATATGTGCTGTGTTAATATGTACATATATGCTATGTTAATATGTTCATATGTGCTGAGAAAGGAATTACATTTCTTCATCCTACCTACTGCTTTTCCTGCAGACCATATGTGTCTATGCAGACAATGTAAGACCAATCAATGACTGTCCTTACCTGAACATTGATGCTGTGGAATGACTTGGGATTGACGAAGTCGCCTTCATTCTCATCCATTGATGCTGCTATTGGAATGTGGGTACAATCTATGGCACCGACCACCCTGGGGAAATAGTGTATGCAGCATTTAATTTACATACGCCTTACATTTTTAGATGCACTAGTCAACATCAGTTGATGTCTACCTGCTATTTCAAGCCCTCTTTAATAGCAGGCGTGGCCAAGTGACCTGGGAACACTACAAAAAAACGATATCAAGTAGCTCTATTTGAGCCAGCACCACTTTCCAAACTGCGC
The DNA here is from genome assembly GCA_029465975.1 of Dallia pectoralis. Lineage (NCBI taxonomy): Eukaryota > Metazoa > Chordata > Actinopteri > Esociformes > Umbridae > Dallia > Dallia pectoralis. The sequence goes on from CM055728.1 coordinate 2,225,009, forward strand.
GACAGACCATGTTTTTGCTTATGTTCTCTGCATCTGCATACTTAAAACTACTTATGCAGACAGTCTGTGGAACTGTAAGCACATTACTTCGACCTGTATATATTTTACAGTCATCTGGAAACGCAAACAGGTTTTGTCGCTCCCTGAATATCCTTGCTCCTTTAAGTGAACCTCTCACTATTCGTGCATTGAGCTCAACGGGATCTTCTATGAATGGTGACGACATATTCAGTCGAGAATTGATTGGTCAGTAGGCGGTGCTTTTATTATTATTAATTAACACTATTATTAATTAATTATTAATTAATTAATTAGGTTCGCAGCATAAGTTACCATGGTGATGTAACGTGCTAAGAAGGTAACCAACCTCGTGATACCGATAATCCAGGGTTGAACCTGAAGTTACCTCGCTAACCACAAATCTTGCTTCGTAGTACAGGCCTCAGGTCTTAATTGCTAATCAGTATGCGTAAACATGTTTGGCCCCCTGTTTCCTGTTTTGTGCTTTATTGTTTGATGTCAGGTCTTCGTGGTCATGAGCGTTTGTGTTACATGTAGCCAATGTTTGTAAAGCAGCGATCCTGGTGTGCCGTTACAAGCCCCTCCAAATGGGATATCCCTATTTGGAGCAGTGGGTAGTGCGCTTGGCTGCGGCAATGTAGGGCGCTTGGTTTGATTCCGCCCGCCGGACAATACAGTATGTTATTAAGTCGCCTCTTAGCGCAATTTCATTTAAACTTTTTTTATGTAATTAGTAGACGTTCTCCTAAAAAATGTGTGGGATAAATTTACTGATATGTGTAGTTTTATATTTAATAGTTCTTGTTGTGACTATATATATATATATATATATAATATATATATTGCTCTACCATAAATGTTTTTGATTGTTTCATGGTATTATATCGTGTTAACACAAGATTTTGGGTTAGGTTTCCATTTTGGTTTGTTTTGAATAGGATAATGTTGCTGACACACAATGACCAGCAGATGGCGCATCTTGTTCATATTTGCGTCAGAAGGAGCAGGCTGGCTGTTGTAAAAACAGTGGCGACTGAACTGAAACCAAAATATTAAAATGGCAAATGAATATAGATGGCCTAAAAATGTCCACTATTATTTAATAAGTGCACATAGATTTAGGACTTTATGGGACCATATTATCAGACTAATTATTTTAAATTGAAACAAATTAATCTTTAAATATTTTTGAAAATATTGACTGGTAAGTAGTAATGGACCAGAATTTCAAGGGATTTTTGTTTGCGCCACTGTCAACTCCAACTGTCTGATTTATTGTGCTCAATGCATTTGGGCTCCAGTATTTCATTCATTGGTTTAATTGAAAATAACAAGTGTGCTTTTGAGGGAAACAATTTAATGTCCTTACACAATGCAAATTGTAATCGCTGTTTGAGCTATCATTAGTTTTGCCATGTTGAGTGGGGAAAGGAAGTAATGCATCGCTGTCAGTTTGTCAGTGAGGGCTAATCAGCAAACAAATATAAGGATACCAAAAAGTATTTTTATAAAATTAATCTAATACAAAACTATTCCAGTATTTCTGTGTTAATTGTGACGATGTAAATTGTGTAGTCAAGCAGAGAATAACATCTTTTAAAACCACTCAGCACATACATTTATGCCTTTATGGTGCCATATTACCACACACATCATTTTAAATTAAAGGAAATTACTTTAAGTATTGTAGACATGATTGAGTTAACATGAATTATGGAGAAATATGAGTGCCTTAAAATGAAATATAGAAATACATTGCATTTGAACTACATACTATGACATCCCACCATCCAAATGAAATGTCTATTAATCACAGTTTGTATATCTGTATATTTGTCACAAACATCAGTTTTAGTAATGTGTTCTGTCTGAAACTCATAACTAATAATACATGGGACCCTAAGACAGACAGACAGGCAGGCAGACACGCACACACACACACACACACACACACACGGCGCCAGCAAACCTATATTTCACTGAACTATAGGGAAAGTCAGCCTGTAACTGTCTAGCTTGCAGAACTATAGATGAGCACATGCATAGATGACGTCATCACTCAACTCTCATTGGCCATAAGCCATACGGAAAGACTACTTCCTTATAGGGAACTTGTTATGTTCATACCCACAGAGAAACGTATATTACGCCAGGTGCTACTTGTAGACGGGGCGCGAGAGGTGATCTGTGAGACAGCAAACTGGAAAACACCAGTCTGTGGAACGGGAGCCACTGGAGCCCTATTATCTGAGAATGCTTTGTGTTTGTTTACACAGATGTTGATACTCTGTAAGTGTATGGTACTCTATCGATTGTTTTTACTCAGTCAAGACTTTCTTTGACAACCATTTCTAATCTGGCTATTTTTTGACGGACCTTCAAGGGATTCCCTCAGAAAGAGAGAATCTCGGCGTTTCCTAACAATGTCTATTGCATTTGAACTGCGTACAACATCACGCCATCAGAATGAAATGTCTATTGCATTTGGAAGATTCATAAATGTACACATTGCAAATGCTATGTGTATTTATATATTTAAGTATTTAATTATATATTTAAGAATTTAATTATACATTTTGTAAACGCCATTTATCATTTTGTGACATGTGAAAGCACTTACTCACCGGTAGGAGGCAGTAGTCACTCTGGCTCTATTTATAGACGGGTCTAATTCAGTCAGGTGTGCGTGTCGGGTGAGCACACAGTTTTCTTACCGTGGTTGCAGGTAGGATCACTGGAACACTTTTGTAATGTACGGAGCTTGTGTAATAAATATGCAAAGAATCTTTACCGTTTCTGCATTATTGGACCTATGTTGCTGAACGTGAAGTCAAGTTCGCCGACACAACCAGGGCAAACAGACAGGCTGTAACATTAGTAAGAAAACTCTCTACAACGAACTTCCAGACCGTCGTGCAGGAACGTTTGGAGCCGTGGTGGGTGATCAGAATACTGGTTGTGGATTTACCAACAGGTTACGGAGGCATCGGCTAGTTTGACCCGGACCGGCACAGCTGCAGATTGGAATATTAACAGGCAACAGTAAGCTGATCCGCGTTGGTTCTTCCTTATGAGGTATGAGTAGCGCTACTAAACAGTTTATGGACATATTTTCTTATTTTTGTGCGCACAATTCCGTCGTAAATCCAAGCTTGGTGGCTGAAAGGGAAACGTATTGACATTTCGGAGGTGGAAACTTATTGACTCAAACTCTTTTGTTTCCGTGTTCGTACAGGATTGTTGTTATGGAAAACGTATGTGATGTGGATACATTGTTGGACTTGCCTGCAGAGGCTAATGGGGCTGCCGGTGATAACATGAATGATTATGGGGCGTGTAATGACTTAAATGACAGGGGAGAAACTAGCTTGGTGAAGCAAAAACGGGTGGTTAAACTAACTAGTAAGGCATTTTGTGAGAAAGTGTAAATATTGCAAAATGCAAGGAGGGCTAAATTAAACAAAGCAAGTAATCTAAGAAAAATTGTATTAGTTAGAGTTAATGCCAGAAAGGGATTGCAAATTAGAAGTAAAACACACCTTTGAAAAGTTTGTTGTTTTTTGTGACGAAGCCAAGTCATTGCATAATTCTCTTGTGTGTTTGTTAAATGATAATGAGCTTGAAAGGCGACAAACATGGTTTAAAGCAAAAATGATTGCAAATAATGACTTTATTAACAAGGTGCAAAATTGGTTTACATGCTATGTCAAAGGTGGTGATAAAACTGAATGTGAAAATGCCTCATCACAAGTTGAATACAATGAAAATAAGGAAGTTGATGATGTTCTTCCAGAAAACAGTGTGTCTAATATTACTAGTAAGTGTTCTAGCCAACAAAGCTCTGGTAGTAGGGGGAGTATCAGTTCAACAGCATCTGCACGTTTAAGAACGGAGGCTGAAAGAGCTGCGCTCGTTGCACGTGCAGTGAATCTGAAGGAGAAGCATGAGCTGGAAGAACAAGAACAACGGTTACGGAGGAGAAGGGAGCAGCTGGAGTTGGAAACTGAAATTGCTGCATCAACCGCCAAACTAGCAATACTTCAAGCCTCAGACAGCGGAGGCGTATCCAAAGTCCCATCCGATGGCATGAATTCTTTTTGTGAACATGGAACTCACAGATATCTAGCTTCTAAAGCTCTCAACCCTGTGGAAAATGAGTACTTACCGCTATCAGGAAAATCACTATGGCATGGAAATGAGCCCCTCTCAACGCAAAATAATCCATCCTTGTTGGGTGCGCGGCCCAAGGCGTCGAGTAAGCAACATGTGATAAAACCGCTACAAACCAAAGACGAAGCATTTGGAGGCATCTATAATGTGATGCAAAGACAGAACGAGATTACGGAAGCTCTGGTTCAACAGCAACGCTCACTGTCCTTGCCAGCAAGAGACATTCCAGTTTTTGATGGGAATCTGCTCGAATACAGGTGTCACGATTGGTGTGGTGGCGTTGCTACACGGACATATTTCGGTGATGCACTTCCTTGTTTCACTTCCTTGTTTACGTTTGTCTCACGGCTGTTTGCACTTGTAATCATGGGGATATAAAAGGGTCGCTAGCAAGTCACTCCTTGCTTAGCATTATTACATGTCACTGTGTTTTAGAGGTGAGTGTGGGTATATTTTGAGTGCTATTGTGGTTGTGGAATGTGTTTATTGTAAGACGCGATATGCGCACTGTTTATTTCAGTTTAACCAGTTAGCCTTTTTCCGCTGTTATCGGTTTGTTTTATGTTGGTGTTTTAATAAAACTGACCAAACGGATTATCTTGGCTCCTGCACATGGCTTCATCCACACTACGCCGATCAGTACGTGACAGAATGCTAAGCCGCCCAAGAAGCCCGCAGAGCCGGACGGTGAGTGGATTCCTCGGAGGGGCAAGCTATAGCGCTCCGAGGTATGAAGCTCACCGTCACCCCACGGAGCAATGTGAACGGCGCTATACCTGGCAGGGTGATTGGGGGTCCGACTCCCTCTCCTCGGATGATGACGAGGCGGTCTACGAGAGAGTGGAGGAGGACTCCCTGGAAGACGCCCTGCTATGGGATCCCGTCCTCAGTCGACTAGTCCCCGCAACATCGGACGTCGGCTGGGGCGGGCAGAAGAGGCTACCAGGGCTAGCCACAACGGGTTCACGGTCCTCCAAAGAACTGTTCTATGGAGCACCCCGAAGGCTCCCCTATAAAAAATTTGGGGGGGTGCTAGAGGGGTGTTCTAGGGGGACCGTGAGGGAGAACCTAAGCGCTGGACCCAGCCAGCAGGTGGGGAAAGAACACCATCCACACCCGGTGCCAAGAGGGAAGTGCCGGGTGAAGCCACCTGTGTGTCCAGCGCCACCCACGGCCCTGGAGCCTCAGAAGACGCCGTCCATTGTTCCGGGGCTGCAGCCAGGGCCAGCAAGAGCGCTGGAGCTACAGCCACCATCCCAGCCCCAGCTGGAGGACCCTTTCCGACCACCTACCTCCGGGACAGAGAAATCCCCGGAGGGGTTACATAAGCAGCCCCCGGCTGTCATTAGGGCGTGGTGGAAGGCAAGGCTGGACTTTCAAGATCTGACGCCAGAGATCGCCTCCGCCACGCCAGCGCCTGGCCTCCGCCATGCCAGCGCCGCCGCCGCCGCCAGCGCCGAGATCACGCCAGCGCCGAGATGGCCGCCACGCCAGCGCCCGAGATGGCCGCCGCCGCCACGCCTACGATGACCGCAGCTACGCCTGCGCCCGAGATGGCCTCAGCTACGCCTGCGCCCGAGATGGCCTCAGCTACGCCTGCGCCCGAGATGGCCTCAGCTACGCCTGCGCCCGAGATGGCCTCAGCTACGGCTGCCTCAGCTGCCTGCCCCGAGATGGCCTCAGCTACGCTGCGGCCTGCCCCGAGATGGCCTCAGCGCGCGCCCCAGATGGCCGCAGCGACGCCCCAGATGGCCGCAGCGACGCCCCAGATGGCCGCAGCGACGCCCCAGATGGCCGCAGCGACGCCCCAGATGGCCGCAACGACGCCCCAGATGGCCGCAGCGACGCTGACGCTCCTCCTTCCTCCGCCTGGCCTCCCGGAGTGTCCCCTCCTTCCTCCGCCTGGCCTCCCGGAGTGTCCCCTCCTTCCTCCGCCTGGTCTCCCGGAGTGTCCCCTCCTTCCTCCGCCGCCTGGCCTCCCGGAGTGGCCTGGCCTCCGGAGTGTCCCCTCCTTCATCCGCCTGGCCTCCCGGAGTGTTCCTTCCCCGCCTGGTCTCGACAGAGAGCCCAGAAGCCCAGCGGCTCCTCCCCCTCGATGTGAGTGTCCAGAGCGGCTCCTCCCCCCTCTACGTGAGTGCCCGGACCAGCCCCTCCCACTCCAGGGTGAGTGCCTTGAGGGGCTCCTCCCTCCTCCGCCAGAGCTCCCAGAGCGTCCCTGCCTGCCAGAGCTCCCGGAGTGTCATCTCCTTCCTCCGCCAGAGCTCCCAGAGCGTCCCTGCCTGCCAGAGCTCCCGGAGTGTCATCCCTCCTCCGCCAGAGCTCCCAGAGCGTCCCTCCTGCCAGAGCTCCCAGTGTCATCTCCTTCCTCCGCCAGAGCTCCCGGAGCGTCACCGCCTGCCAGAGCTCCCAGAGCGTCACCGCCTGCCGGAGCTCCCAGAGCGTCAGCGCCTGCCAGAGCTCCCAGAGCGTCACGGCCTGCCAGAGCTCCCAGAGCGTCACGGCCTGCCAGAGCTCCCAGAGCGTCACGGCCTGCCAGAGCTCCCAGAGCGTCACCGCCTGCCAGAGCTCCCAGAGCGTCACCGCCTGCCAGAGCTCCCAGAGCGTCACCGCCGACTACGCTCACGATGGCCGCCGCCACGACTACGCTCACGATGGCCGCCGCCACGACTATGCTCACGATGGCCGCCGCCACGACGACGCTCACGATGGCCGCCGCCACGACTACGCTCACGATGGCCGCCGCCACGACTACGCTCACGATGGCCGCCCCCACGATGGCCGCCGCCACGACTACGCTCACGATGGCCGCCGCCACGACTACGCTCACAATGGCCGCCGCCAGGACTACGCTCACGATGGCCGCCGCCACGACTGCGCCCACGATGGCCGCCGCCACGACTACGCTCACGATGGCCGCCGCCACCACGTTCACGATGGCGCGGACTCTGAGCCGCACAAGATGGCGCCCTCTCAGCCACACGCGCTCAGATGGCGGCCACTCAGCCGCACTAGATGGCGGCCTCTCAGCCGCACAAGATGGCGGCCTCTCAGCCGCACAAGATGGCGGCCTCTCAGCCGCACTAGATGGCGGCCTCTCAGCCGCACTAGATGGCGGCCTCTCAGCCGCACTAGATGGCGGCCTCTCAGCCACCGAGGCCTATTCAGGGCTGGACCTGCGGTCCTGGACTGACCCTTTTGGGTTTGACTGTGGGTTCTCTCCCTGTTGCTCCCTTGTTTTGTTTTTGTGTTTCCGTTCGGCTATCTGGGGAGCTAGCCTTTTAGTGGGGGATACTGTCACGATTGGTGTGGTGGCGTTGCTACACGGACATATTTCGGTGATGCACTTCCTTGTTTCACTTCCTTGTTTACGTTTGTCTCACGGCTGTTTGCACTTGTAATCATGGGGATATAAAGGGGTCGCTAGCAAGTCACTCCTTGCTTAGCATTATTACATGTCACTGTGTTTTAGAGGTGAGTGGGGGTATATTTTGAGTGCTATTGTGGTTGTGGAATATGTTTGTTATAAGACGCGATATGCGCACTGTTTATTTCAGTTTAACCAGTTAGCCTTTTTCCGCCGTTATCGGTTTGTTTTACGTTGGTGTTTTAATAAAACTGACAAAACGGATTATCTTGGCTCCTGCACATGGCTTCATCCACACTTTTGGACGCCGATCAGTTAAGTCTGTGACACTGCAGGCATTCTCCTTGGCTTCGTTTGGAAACATCAGCACCAGGAGCATGAATAAGCCCTTGTATAGGAAGGATATTGTTGGAAACAGCTTTGCCACCACTATAAACCGGACTGGCCACTTCGAAGAGTTGGGAGCTCAGGGGGACGTTCCAGGGAGACAAGGCACCATGGAGAAGCACAATTCCATTGCTTGTATTTTCTGCTCTCATGAACACTTATTGGATGAGTGTCCGCAGTTACGTAGAAAGACTCATTGGGAAAAAAATTACTTTCTAAGGGAAAAGGGACTTTGCTTTGCTTGCCTGCGTACTGGGCACATGAGCAGGCATTGTGGAAGGCGCTTTGCCTGTAAAGACTGTGGTCAAAATCACCCTACTGTGCTTCACCGTAAGAAGGAAAGTGACGGCGCAGAGTTGAAATGGACTTCTGGAGAACCATCAGGCAGCGGTGTATCGGCGTCTCAAGGAACATGTGGGCATACAAGGGCTGGGAAGGATGATTGTGTCCTGTCAATATTGACTGTCAAGGTGAAGTCCAGCAAGGGAGATAAAGTGGTACATACTTATGCTTTCTTGGATCCTGGCAGTTCTGCCACTTTCTGTTCAGACAGTCTCATGCAAGAGCTTAACATTGGAGGAAAACGCACAAACTTTCTCCTACGTACCATGGGACAGGAGAAGGTTGTTCCAGCATACACGTTGGATGGCTTGGAGGTGTCCGGTATTAACAACGAGTGCTATTTCCAACTACTGAACGTGCTGATGCAGGGGAAAATGCCTGTAACATCTGACAACATTATTACACAAGAGGACCTGGCAAGGTGGCCATACCTGTCCGGTATCCAGATCCCCTGCATAAAGGCCAACATCGATCTGTTGATTGGTAGCAATGCCCCAAGCTGTTAGAACTGTGGGAAATTGTCAACAGTCGTGGAGAAGGCCCATATGCAATCAAGACAGTACTGGGTTGGGTCGCTAGCCAGTGCAAGATAACGACACCACTAATGTGGGAAATGATTTGGCTGTTGCTGCTGTGAATAGAATCTCTGTTTTCAGGCTAAATGAGCTCTTAAATAACCAGTACATGCATGATTTTAATGAAAAGACATATGAGGACAAAGACATGTCGAGAGAAGACAAGAGGTTCTTGGAAATAGTAGGATGTTCAGCAAAGTTGTTGGATGGGCACTACAGCCTAAGATTGCCTTTTGGAAGGGGCAGCCAGCGCTAGTTAGCAATATCTTTATGGCAAAGCAAAGGATGCTGGGACTTAAAAGGAGATATACGAAAAACAAGCAGTACCATCAAGAATACTCAAGTTTCTTCTCTGATGTCATCAGTAAAGGTTACGCGTCCCTGCCTGCCAGAGCTCCCGGAGTGTCATCTCCCTCCTCCGCCAGAGCTCCCAGAGCGTCCCTGCCTGCCAGAGCTCCCGGAGTGTCATTTCCCTCCTCCGCCAGAGCTCCCAGAGCGTCCCTGCCTGCCAGAGCTCCCGGAGTGTCATCTCCTTCCTCCGCCAGAGCTCCCGGAGCGTCACCGCCTGCCAGAGCTCCCAGAGCGTCACCGCCTGCCGGAGCTCCCAGAGCGTCACCGCCTGCCAGAGCTCCCAGAGCGTCACGGCCTGCCAGAGCTCCCAGAGCGTCACGGCCTGCCAGAGCTCCCAGAGCGTCACGGCCTGCCAGAGCTCCCAGAGCGTCACCGCCTGCCAGAGCTCCCAGAGCGTCACCGCCTGCCAGAGCTCCCAGAGCGTCACCGCCGACTACGCTCACGATGGCCGCCGCCACGACTACGCTCACGATGGCCGCTGCCACGACTACGCTCACGATGGCCGCCGCCACGACGACGCTCACGATGGCCGCCGCCACGACTACGCTCACGATGGCCGCCGCCACGACTACGCTCACGATGGCCGCCGCCACGACTACGCTTACAATGGCCGCCGCCACGACTACGCTCACTATGGCCGCCGCCAGGACTACGTTCACGATGGCCGCCGCCACGACTGCGCCCACGATGGCCGCCGCCACGACGGCGCCCACGATGGCCGCCGCCACGACGGCGCTCACGATGGCCGCCGCCACCACGTCGCCTACGACGGCGGACTCTGAGCCGCACAAGATGGCGGCCTCTCAGCCGCACAAGATGGCGGCCTCTCAGCCGCACTAGATGGCGGCCTCTCAGCCGCACAAGATGGCGGCCTCTCAGCCGCACAAGATGGCGGCCTCTCAGCCGCACTAGATGGCGGCCTCTCAGCCGCACTAGATGGCGGCCTCTCAGCCGCACTAGATGGCGGCCTCTCAGCCACCGAGGCCTATTCAGGGCTGGACCTGCGGTCCTGGACTGACCCTTTTGGGTTTGACTGTGGGTTCTCTCCCTGTTGCTCCCTTGTTTTGTTTTTGTGTTTCCGTTCGGCTATCTGGGGAGCTAGCCTTTTAGTCGGGGATACTGTCACGATTGGTGTGGTGGCGTTGCTACACGGACATATTTCGGTGATGCACTTCCTTGTTTCACTTCCTTGTTTACGTTTGTCTCACGGCTGTTTGCACTTGTAATCATGGGGATATAAAGGGGTCGCTAGCAAGTCACTCCTTGCTTAGCATTATTACATGTCACTGTGTTTTAGAGGTGAGTGTGGGTATATTTTGAGTGCTATTGTGGTTGTGGAAAATGTTTATTGTAAGACGCGATATGCGCACTGTTTATTTCAGTTTAACCAGTTAGCCTTTTTCCGCCGTTATCGGTTTGTTTTACGTTGGTGTTTTAATAAAACTGAACAAACGGATTATCTTGGCTCCTGCACATGGCTTCATCCACACTACGCCGATCAGTACGTGACAACAGGGGCTTCATTCGGGCATTTGAGCAGGGTGTGGAAGACAAGGCCAATAAAGCTGACTGCCTGTATTTCTTGGAACAGTTCACTAGAGGGCAGCCAAGGCAACTCGTACACAGTTGCCAGCATATGGTCCCTGAACGTGGCTATGTACTGGCAAAGGAGCTCCTACAAGAGCATTTTGGAGATGAATTTAAAATTTCTGCTGCATATACAGAGAAGGCTCTGGCGTGGCCGGCAGTTAAGTCTGAGGATGTGAAGGCACTGCAGGCATTCTCCTTGTTGTAATATGACCAAAGAATCGGAATATATGCAGGAGCTGGATACACCAACTACCATGAGAGCCGTAATGTCAAAACTTCTGTTCAAATTAAGAGAAAGATGGAGAACTGCTGCACATGACGTGTTGGAAAAATACAAACACAGGGCGCGGTTCGCAGATCTTGTTGCTTTTATCAAGCGTGAAGTCAAGATCGTATCTGATTCTGTCTTTGGTGATATTCAGGATGCTTCGTTTGGAAACATCAGCACCAGGAGCATGAATAAGCCCTTGTATAGGAAGGATATTGTTGGAAACAGCTTTGCCACCACTATAAACCGGACTGGCCACTTCGAAGAGTTGGGAGCTCAGGGGGACGTTCCAGGGAGACAAGGCACCATGGAGAAGCACAATTCCATTGCTTGTATTTTCTGCTCTCATGAACACTTATTGGATGAGTGTCCGCAGTTACGTAGAAAGACTCATTGGGAAAAAAATTACTTTCTAAGGGAAAAGGGACTTTGCTTTGCTTGCCTGCGTACTGGGCACATGAGCAGGCATTGTGGAAGGCGCTTTGCCTGTAAAGACTGTGGTCAAAATCACCCTACTGTGCTTCACCGTAAGAAGGAAAGTGACGGCGCAGAGTTGAAATGGACTTCTGGAGAACCATCAGGCAGCGGTGTATCGGCGTCTCAAGGAACATGTGGGCATACAAGGGCTGGGAAGGATGATTGTGTCCTGTCAATATTGACTGTCAAGGTGAAGTCCAGCAAGGGAGATAAAGTGGTACATACTTATGCTTTCTTGGATCCTGGCAGTTCTGCCACTTTCTGTTCAGACAGTCTCATGCAAGAGCTTAACATTGGAGGAAAACGCACAAACTTTCTCCTACGTACCATGGGACAGGAGAAGGTTGTTCCAGCATACACGTTGGATGGCTTGGAGGTGTCCGGTATTAACAACGAGTGCTATTTCCAACTACTGAACGTGCTGATGCAGGGGAAAATGCCTGTAACATCTGACAACATTATTACACAAGAGGACCTGGCAAGGTGGCCATACCTGTCCGGTATCCAGATCCCCTGCATAAAGGCCAACATCGATCTATTGATTGGTAGCAATGCCCCCAAGCTGTTAGAACTGTGGGAAATTGTCAACAGTCGTGGAGAAGGCCCATATGCAATCAAGACAGTACTGGGTTGGGTCGCTAGCCAGTGCAAGATAACGACACCACTAATGTGGGAAATGATTTGGCTGTTGCTGCTGTGAATAGAATCTCTGTTTTCAGGCTAAATGAGCTCTTAAATAACCAGTACATGCATGATTTTAATGAAAAGACATATGAGGACAAAGACATGTCGAGAGAAGACAAGAGGTTCTTGGAAATAGTAGGATGTTCAGCAAAGTTGTTGGATGGGCACTACAGCCTAAGATTGCCTTTTTGGAAGGGGCAGCCAGCGCTAGTTAGCAATATCTTTATGGCAAAGCAAAGGATGCTGGGACTTAAAAGGAGATATACGAAAAACAAGCAGTACCATCAAGAATACTCAAGTTTCTTCTCTGATGTCATCAGTAAAGGTTACGCAGAGAAAATCCCTCAGCACCAGTTGGATGGCGAAGAAGGAAAGGTCTGGTATATCCCCCACTATGGGGTTTACCATCCAAGAAAGAAGACTCTTCGTGTGGTATTTGACTGCGCGGCAGTTTTCAAAGGAACATCATTGAACAACCAGCTGTTGCAGGGTCCCAACCTTACTAGTAGCTTGTTTGGGGTACTCACAAGGTTTAGGCAGGATGCTGTGGCTATAATGGGAGATATACAACCGATGTTCTATCAGGTCAATGTTACAGAAGCTGACAAAAACGTTCTGCGCTTCCTGTGGTGGCCCGAGGGTGACCTGAGTCAGGAAATGGTTGAGTACCAAATGACGGTCCATTTGTTTGGGGCGGTCTCGTCCCCGAGCTGTGCATCTTATGCACTTTGTAAGACTGCTGAGGACAGTCAGGCACTTTTTCCAGCTGAGGGGATTCAAAAGGTGAAGAAAAACTTCTACCTGGACGACTCTTTAAAGAGCACAGCATCAGAAGATGAGGCCATTCAAATTATTAAAGACCTTACCGCTGTCTGCCAAAGAGGAGGCTTCCGTCTGACAAAGTGGGTCAGTAACAGTCGTGCGCTGCTGCGGACAGTCGCACAGGAACACAGGGCCGTAGACCTAAGGGAACTGGATCTGGACAGAGAAAATCTTCCTTTGGAACGAGCCCTTGGTCTGCAGTGGTGCATCGAGAGGGATGCCTTCCGGTTGAAGATGCTGGTCAAAGGAGGTCCTTACACAAGACGTGGTATGTTGTCTCTGCTCAGCTCAGTGTATGATCCTTTGGGGTTTATTGCACCAATTGCTTTGTCGGGAAAGGTGTTGCTACCGGAGCTTTGTAGAAGAAACTGTGCATGGGACGACAACCTACCCCACGATATATAGCAACAATGGACAACATGGCTGGAAGAGCTTAGCAAGATGTCAGAGCTTAAAATTGGAAGAAGCATTAAACCAAAGGATTTTGGGCAGCCCATACTTGCCCAACTGCATCACTTTGCTGATGCAAGTGAGGATGGATACGGCACAGTGAGTTATGTAAGAATGGAAAGTCGTAGACACGTTGTTCACGTGGCCTTCCTGCTTGGCAAGGCGAGAGTTACACCGCTAAAGAAGTTTACCGTTCCACACCTGGAGCTTACACGCCATTCCACGCCTTTTATCATTTTGTGACATGTGAAAGCACTTACTCACCGGTATGAGGCAGTAGTCTCTCTAGCTCTATTTATAGACGGGTCTAATTCAGTCAGGCGTGCGTGTCGGGTGAGAACACAGTTTTCTTACCGTGGTTGCAGGTAGGATCACTGGGAACACTTTTGTAATGTACGGAACTCGTGTAATAAATATGCAAATAATCTTTACCGTTTCTGCATTATTGGACCTATGCTGCTGTACGCGTAAGTCTGTAATGAATCCAGGGAGATATGTAGCAGGTATGCGGAATGCAGGACGCAAATACAGAGAGCGGATATATATTCGTTCTTCTTTTAATAAAACAAAGACACGAACAACACGGACTGACTTGGAAAACAGAAAACAAGCCTCTACACCGAACGAAAACCATTACAAAGTAACAATGCCCAACACCCCGGAACGAAAAACAAGGAACTAAAATACACTGACTGATTAAGACAAACGGGGATCAGGTGCAAACAAGAACAGGTGCCAATAATCAGTCACTTAACTGTCAATCATCTCCCTCTCTCGGTTGTTGGGGGAAAGTCCCAACAACCCTTACAAAGTCAAGTTTGCCGGCACGACCAGGGCAAACAGACAGGCTGTAACACATTTATATATTTGTTTATATATTTATTTATTCATATATTTCATATTATGGCACACATTATGAATATGGTCCTGTCACTTCGGTCTAATGTGTGTGTGTGTGTGTGTGTCTAAACAACAGTAAATACACAGCCAAAGAATCCAGAAAAAACAATATTAATAACATTTTATATAACATAGCTTTTTATACATATTGCGTTTATTAAGATTCTACACGGTTTTTCTGTGGTAATATTGTGCAATAAAATAAACTACAGAGAAATATTTTTTTTCACTGTATGAATAAACTATGTTTGCGGGAGGAAACATAACATTATTTTGTGACAGAGCTTTCACACCATCCTTATTACATTTGTCTGTCTGAAGTAACACCTGTCCAATCTCTGTACCTTACCCAGATAGCAAAAAATATTGCTTTCCCTCAGGGCTTGGTTCTCCCTCAGGGCTTGGTTCTCCCTCAGAGCTTGGTTCTCCTCCCTAAGGGCTTGGTTCTCCTCCCTAAGGGCTTGGTTCTCCCTCAGAGCTTGATTCTCCTCCCTAAGGGCTTGGTTCTCTTCCCTAAGGGCTTGGTTCTCCTCCCTAAGTGCTTGGTTCTCCTCCCTAAGGGCTTGGTTCTCCTCCCTAAGGTCTTGGTTCTCATCCCTAAGGGCTTGGTTCTCCTCCCTAAGGGCTTGGTTCTCCTCCCTAAGGTCTTGGTTCTCATCCCTAAGGGCTTGGTTCTCCTCCCTAAGGGCTTCGTTCTCATCCATCACGGCTTGTTTTTCATTCTGGAGTCTCTGGAAATCTACATAAACAATAATTAAAAAACACCTAAAGGCACAATTTTCAATACTGTTAAAACACTGGACACTAAGACATAGGCCTAGAATATACCTTCATAGCTGAAAACTTCATGCTGTACACGAGATGCCAGGGGAGTCTAAGGGCCAATAACAGAGCGATGACTTTCTCCTATTGATAAGAGGGTACAGTTTGTCCATGGCTTATAGCCATTCCATGTTGATGTTCATTAACAGAAGTATTTATTTGGTCAAAGTCAGGAATAACAGCAAGTAGAGGATTGTTTGCAGCTGCAATTTCCTGTATGTCCCTCTCAACTCCTTTCAATATTCTGCTCCTTTTGGCCCGGTAACTAGACATTGTGACTAACAATGCATTTACCTTTAAAGTCAAAATGATTGTCCAACAGTAGGTCTCTGAGGTGAAGTTAACCAGTTATGCTCCGGTCAAGGTATCTGCAAGAAAATGTGAACAAAACCACATTGTTAACATTAGGAATATACAGTAGCTATGCTGTAGGGGAAAAAACTGATCAGACAAAGGTGGAACAGTGAAATTGTTAAAAAATAAAATTTACTTCAAGTGAACACAGCATTGTCCTCAAACATAAAAAGCACAGCAGTTCAGATAAATATAACTCATCATAATCCCCTTAAATCATAGAAGTACAGTAACAACACAGCACGTGCTAGGCTAGCTAACATTTGCTAGCAGCTTCTTGTTCAGACAAACAAAATAATTTAAACAACCTAACGTTAGGCTTTCTAGATGTAAAGCTTTGGCTACCTACTGTAGTAGTTAGATACATTTCAACATGTACAACATGCTTGAACTCAGTGTGTAAAAAAGGCGAAACAGCATGTGTTAGCTAACACTGAACTAGACTAGCACGCAGCATGCGTGTCGAAACAAACAAATGAGAACAACCTACCGGTATTTACATCATTCTGTTTAGTTAAAAAACAACACAAGTTATACTGAACAGTCTTTCATGTCGTAGATTTCACTACTGCTGCTGGATCCACATTACCAAATGGGCGGCAGCATAATTGTCTATACAAGTTACGTTAATTTAACTGTTAGTTCAGGAACTGGTTACGTAACTTAGTTAATTCGATTGACCAAAACTAACTTAAAACACATACTGTAACTTACTCACACTTGTATAAGTTAAACATACTTACGTATCTTAGAAGTAGTGTTGTTTTTGGCGCCCTGTTTTAATTTCAGTTTTAGTCTAGTCTTTGTGTCAAGCTGTCATTTTAGTTTTTATTAGTTTTAGTCACGTTCATACTCTTTTTAGTCTATTCAAGTTTCAGTCGACTAAAAGTCTGACCATTTTAGTCTTATTTTAGTCGACAAAAACTGATGACATTTTACTCTAGTTTTAGTCGATGAAAACTGATGAAATTTTAGTCTAGTTTTAGTAAATGAAAAATGTATTTTAGTCTCTTTTTAGTAATGCAATTCTATTTAACCCAGTCAATAATATATAAGTACCTACTAGTAGTATAGACTAAACCAACATTTTCTTTTAGCCAAACCCATTTCAAACAAGGTTATCTTATTATGTCTGCTTGACTATGGTCAAAGACACATATTTTAACAGAGACAGGTTAGACATGTTACATGGTGTTTAATAAGCAGGTTACATGCTGTTTAATATGCAGGTTACATGCTGTTTAATATGCAGGTTACATGCTGTTTAATATGCAGGTTACATGCTATTTAATATTCAGGTTATTATGCTGTTTAATTTGCTGGTTACTATGCTGTTTAATAGGCATGTTATTATGCTGTTTAATTTGCTGGTTACTATGCTGTTTAATAGGCATGTTATTATGCTGGTTAATAGGCAGGTTATTTTGCTGGTTAATTGGCAGGTTACTATGCTCACATATTTTCCCTTATATATCATACATATTTGGACGTTAGCAGTTGATATCAGTACAGTCGACTACGAGTGGCAGCAAGCACACATCATCACAATTTCAGCAGAAATTGTACGCTATCTAGTTGTATTATTGTTGCCTTAAAGACTCAAGAATACACATCCATTCCAGATACGGAACGGAAGATGCACTGATTTGAATTTAAAACATATTTATTTTACCAACCAAACATGTTAGATGTACACACACATACATTAATTTTGTGACCGCATTTCTCCCCATCTTTTTCCACAACACATTCCGTTCTCTTTTCCACAACACATTCCGTTCTCTTTTCCACTTCTATGTAAGTTTTTCCAAATGTCGTTCCTTCTTTTTCTCCCATAGACGAACCCCCGCTGACCGGCCATCGGTCCCTTTTTCTGTATCAGACTTAACTTTTGTCGTTAACAACCACCGCTAACTCACCACCGCATCTGCATCTTCTAAATAATGCCGCGAGTTGGGCTTGAGGAAGTGACGTCGCCTGCGTCTGCGCAGTGCGATCTGATGCACCTGAAGTGAAAATACTGCAGAAATACTTGCAAAATAATAATAATAACGCGACGAAATAACGGCATAACATTTCGTCTCGTCTCGTTTTGGTCAACGAAAATGTAGAGACATTTTAGCATAGTTTTTGTGTTATTAACCACATTTTGTCTCGTTTTTATTCGTCAACAATATTGCAAAATACATTTAATTATAGTCATCGTCACATGACCAGAATTTACGCTGCGTCTCGTTTTCGTCACGTGATAAAGGTTCGATGACGACGATATTTCGTCATAATTTTCGTTGACGAAAGCAACACTACTTAGAAGAAAAGAAAAACTCCACGCCTGGAATAAACAAAGTAGCCATTTTAGAAAGTCCATTCGTTTCATGCCCGCCAGACGGACGCACCTATAACCGACAGCTTATGGCCGGCGGCAAAAAAAAGCCGTGCGGATATTTTTTGCTATCTGGGTAACTGTCTTTATCTTCTTCTCACATATGCCATGCCCTTTTTTCACTACTTAATGCACTACTGCCATACCTGTTTAAATTATTGAATCACTCTATTTGCTCAGGTACTCTCAAATGCTCGTTCCCTCATACCTCGGTCATATAATCCATGCACTCAAATGACCAACCTGCTTGACACACTTTAATATTTGTTTATCCTGTATATATACACTCAATGGGCCATATTCTTCAATGTTTTCCTAAGTTATTTCTTACATTTGTTTCTAAGAAAAGTCCTAAGAAAAGTCTTAAGTTGCATAATTGTTCGCACCTACGTTCCTATAATGATGAATCCCACGTCTTCGTAAATTGAAAGCGCGTGTCTGTTGTTCCCAATTAGTTGTCCCATAAAAGGGCATTAAACTGCAGGGCGGAGTGGAAACCAGTGGTGTAGTCTACGTGATACGCAGGTATACGCCGTATACCCACTAGAAAAAGCCAAGGATTTCTGTATACCCACTAACAAAGGCGCGATAATACGTAACATCATTGTGTTGTGACAAAACGTTCTTGCTTTCATTCATAAATTCTCCCCGTATGTATTGTGAATCAGTGACAACTGGATCTTTGGGGCTTCCGTCGCGGTGCCCTGGCTCTGACGTGACGTCACTTAAAGTTACTAAGCAACAAGTTGTTTAGCTCCGGCTGCCTGGTCTTTCATTTCGGGCAACTACGTAGAGTTTGAACTACGTTTTAAAATAACGAGATATGAAACGTAAACAGACCCAAATAACACGACTTCAGTGTTTTAAAAAGTCTGTCACTGCAGCTCACACAGATCATGATGACCCGATCGTTATTGCTAATAGTTGCACAACTTGAATGCTGATTTTAGTCATGGTTTCGTATACTTCCAGGTTGTGCATTCTGCAGCTCAACAAAATCAACCACCATCCTCACTGAAAAAAGAATATCTATATCTGAGGAATGGGTGTACTTTAAGATCCAGTCATCAAGTAAAAACAGATCCACAGCTCTTTCTTCTTTGCGTAACAAAATTAAAAGACATGAGACATCGAGGGCACATAAAATAGCCCAGGAACTCACTGAAAATGGTAGGCATAGTTTTCACCAAAGTTCCAAGTGCATCACACTGTTGTTGTCCAATTAGAGCAATTTGATGATGATCAGCATCAATGGGCCGCCTGTAAGGCTTTTTGAGCCAAGAAAGTATGTGACAACATGGACAAGAAGCCATCGCTCCGCCACACAACCAATGAGGAAATGCACACCTCAGATCCCTGAGTACAAATATTTGGAAAGCATTGTAGACTACCAGGCTGCCCACTCATCTCTGTAGTGACTTAAGGGCTATGTTAAAATAGCCAAAAGAGGATCTGCCAAATTTCTGCAGGGTACTGCGTCAGTGAAGGGGTGTCAATGAAATGGCTCATTTGTGTGAGGTTTTGTTGTGTTCAGGTTAGGTTGCGTTTCTCAAAAAGTTAAATCAGCTGGGACAGGCGAGTAAGAGGCTGGGAGGGGAAAATCACAGTATACTCACTACAAAAAATAGACTACACCACTGGTGGAAACTCATCGTAAAACCGTGGAGAATGCAAAAATGACGAAACAAAAATGTATAGACAGTATAGAGGATCAGAAGCCAAAAGAAAAAAACTTCTGTAGTTCAGAAGTGGAAATACTTCTGCAAGAAGTGAACAGGCAAAAAGATGTAATATTTAGCAGCGTCAGTAGTGGTTGGAAAATCAAATACAAAAAGGATGCATGGGATTTAATCACTCGTTCTTTGAACGCTGTGTCAGCTGAAGGGCGCAGCACTGGTGACATAAAAAAGAAATATTGCCAAAAGTATTGCCAAACACAAACGAGAGATGCTGACCACAGGAGGGGGAAAGGCTTGCACTGTCCTTACTGAGCTGGACCAGCGCATCGGGGACATTATCGGAATGACCGCAATCTCGGGTGTGCCCGCAATCTCGGGTGTGCCCGCAATCTCGGGTGTGCCCGCAATCTCGGCTGTGCCCGCAATCTCGGGTGTGCCATCCACAGAAAAGTGTTAAATATATGCAAATATTTGAAATAATTGAATATTATTCATAATGTTATTCTTCATAATATTTAAAGCACTGTACAATTGATGAAGACGCAGAGACTAATGATTTGTCACGAAATGTCAGCGCGCAAATCTGCGTAAGAGTGCTTTTCACTGTGCGTAGATTCTGTTCTTTCCTAAGAACAAATTCCAGATAAGTAAACATTGGTGAATGTCAGAATCTTCATGGAAACTGCGTAAGTGGGTTTTAAGAACGAATTTCTTCTTAAGAACGGTTGAAGAATATGGCTCATTGTATTTTTTAAACATTAGTTATTGCCATATCAATGCTGCTCTTTGGAACCACACATCCTGTTTTACTTGACCCTGTATTGCCTTATTGTGTCCCATTGCTATTTGCACTCTTATGTTCTGTGTATTTATTGTGTAACTGTTTGTTGTCCTGCACATTTTTTCGCCTTATCTTGGCCCTGTCTGATAATTTCTGTGTATTTTTTAAATAATTGATTACCTCAGATGTTCAAGTAAACTCTGTTTCTGTCAATCATCCACCAGAATGTACAGCTTGGCATTACAGAGCAAGTTCCAAGGTCTCGATGCCGTAACAGAGTGATGGTATATAAAGACATAAATATGAGAAGAGGGTTCTACAAAAACATTTGCACGCATCGTTAAAAAAGCTCAGATCGTTTCCTGTTTGCCAACCATTGTTTTGAGGTCAATTGCTAAAAGGTAAACTTGTTCAGGTTAGATTGTGTCTTGTAGTTGTGCTTCAACCTATTCAGAAACACAAACGGTTTCATTTGCTATGATAAGCCATAACATTGTGCCCACTGACAGGTGAAGTGAATATAACTAATAAACTTGTTGTCATGGTACCAGTCAGTGGGTGGGATCTATTAGACAGCTAATTAACATTTTGGTACATGCATTCTTTGTCCTATTTCACGTCACCACGTCACCCCCCTGTAGATGACAGTAGGTCAGAAGCTGGGTCAGCAGCTGGGTCATCCGACCAGGTCGCTGTATGGTTGGCTGGCCACTATGTTTCTGAAGTACCATAACAGATGGATGGAGGTCAGTGCAGTATCTCTGAGTGGGATCCAGCCAGGAGATACTGTGTTGGAGCTGGGTCATGGACTGGGTCTGGGCCTGGAGGCTGCTGCACCTCTATTGACTGAACCCACAGGGAAACTCCTGGGAGTGGACATCTCTCTATACATGCACCAGGTGAGAACCAGAATACGCTCATGTGTATGTGGAGTTAGGGGACTTCTGGTACATGTACCAGGTGAGAACCAGAATACGCTCATGTGTATGTGGAGTTAGGGGACTTCTGGTACATGTACCAGGTCAGATCCAGAATATGCTAATGTGTATGTGGAGTTAGGGGACTTCTGGTACATGTACCAGGTGAGAACCAGAATACGCTCATGTGTATGTGGAGTTAGGGGACTTCTGGTACATGTACCAGGTGAGAACCAGAATACGCTAATGTGTATGTGGAGTTAGGGGACTTCTGGTACATGTACCAGGTGAGAACCAGAATACACTAATGTGTATGTGGAGTTAGGGGACTTCTGGTACATGTACCAGGTGAGAACCAGAATACACTAATGTGTATGTGGAGTTAGGGGACTTCTGGTACATGTACCAGGTCAGATCCAGAATACGCTCATGTGTATGTGGAGTTAGGGGACTTCTGGTACATGTACCAGGTGAGAACCAGAATACGCTCATGTGTATGTGGAGTTAGGGGACTTCTGGTACATGCACCAGGTGAGAACCAGAATACGCTCATGTGTATGTGGAGTTAGGGGACTTCTGGTACATGTACCAGGTGAGAACCAGAATACGCTAATGTGTATGTGGAGTTAGGGGACTTCTGGTACATGTACCAGGTGAGAACCAGAATACGCTGAGAACATGTGTATGTGGAGTTCTGGTACATGGGTGAGAACCACTTGTGGTACATGTACCAGGTGAGAACCAGAATACGCTCATGTGTATGTGGAGTTAGGGGACTTCTGGTACATGTACCAGGTGAGAACCAGAATACGCTCATGTGTATGTGGAGTTAGGGGACTTCTGGTACATGTACCAGGTGAGAACCAGAATACGCTAATGTGTATGTGGAGTTAGGGGACTTCTGGTACATGTACCAGGTGAGAACCAGAATACACTAATGTGTATGTGGAGTTAGGGGACTTCTGGTACATGTACCAGGTGAGAACCAGAATACGCTCATGTGTATGTGGAGTTAGGGGACTTCTGGTACATGTACCAGGTGAGAACCAGAATACGCATGTACATGTGTATGTGGAGTTAGGGGACTTCTGGTACATGTACCAGGTGAGAACCAGAATACGCTAATGTGTATGTGGAGTTAGGGGACTTCTGGTACATGTACCAGGTGAGAACCAGAATACGCTCATGTGTATGTGGAGTTAGGGGACTTCTGGTACATGTACCAGGTGAGAACCAGAATACGCTCATGTGTATGTGGAGTTAGGGGACTTCTGGTACATGTACCAGGTGAGAACCAGAATACGCTCATGTGTATGTGGAGTTAGGGGACTTCTGGTACATGTACCAGGTGAGAACCAGAATACGCTAATGTGTATGTGGAGTTAGGGGACTTCTGGTACATGTACCAGGTGAGAACCAGAATACGCTAATGTGTATGTGGAGTTAGGGGACTTCTGGTACATGTACCAGGTGAGAACCAGAATACGCTAATGTGTATGTGGAGTTAGGGGACTTCTGGTACATGTACCAGGTGAGAACCAGAATACACTAATGTGTATGTGGAGTTAGGGGACTTCTGGTACATGTACCAGGTGAGAACCAGAATACGCTAATGTGTATGTGGAGTTAGGGGACTTCTGGTACATGTACCAGGTGAGAACCAGAATACGCTAATGTGTATGTGGAGTTAGGGGACTTCTGGTACATGTACCAGGTGAGAACCAGAATACGCTAATGTGTATGTGGAGTTAGGGGACTTCTGGTACATGTACCAGGTGAGAACCAGAATACACTAATGTGTATGTGGAGTTAGGGGACTTCTGGTACATGTACCAGGTGAGAACCAGAATACGCTAATGTGTATGTGGAGTTAGGGGACTTCTGGTACATGTACCAGGTGAGAACCAGAATACGCTAATGTGTATGTGGAGTTAGGGGACTTCTGGTACATGTACCAGGTGAGAACCAGAATACGCTAATGTGTATGTGGAGTTAGGGGACTTCTGGTACATGTACCAGGTGAGAACCAGAATACGCTAATGTGTATGTGGAGTTAGGGGACTTCTGGTACATGTACCAGGTGAGAACCAGAATACGCTAATGTGTATGTGGAGTTAGGGGACTTCTGGTACATGTACCAGGTGAGAACCAGAATACGCTAATGTGTATGTGGAGTTAGGGGACTTCTGGTACATGTACCAGGTGAGAACCAGAATACGCTAATGTGTATGTGGAGTTAGGGGACTTCTGGTACATGCACCAGGTGAGAACCAGAATACGCTAATGTGTATGTGGAGTTAGGGGACTTCTGGTACATGCACCAGGTGAGAACCAGAATACGCTAATGTGTATGTGGAGTTAGGGGACTTCTGGTACATGTACCAGGTGAGAACCAGAATACGCTAATGTGTATGTGGAGTTAGGGGACTTCTGGTACATGTACCAGGTGAGAAC
Organism: Dallia pectoralis; assembly: GCA_029465975.1. Lineage (NCBI taxonomy): Eukaryota > Metazoa > Chordata > Actinopteri > Esociformes > Umbridae > Dallia > Dallia pectoralis. The sequence goes on from CM055728.1 coordinate 2,248,800, forward strand.
CAGAATACGCTAATATGTATGTGGAGTTAGGGGACTTCTGGTACATGTACCAGGTGAGAACCAGAATACACTAATATGTATGTGGAGTCAGGGGACTTCTGGTACATGCACCAGCTGAGAACCAGAATACGCTAATGTGTATGTGGAGTTAGGGGACTTCTGGTACATGCACCAGGTGAGAACCAGAATACGCTAATGTGTATGTGGAGTTAGGGGACTTCTGGTACATGTACCAGGTGAGAACCAGAATACGCTAATGTGTATGTGGAGTTAGGGGACTTCTGGTACATATACCAGGTGAGAACCAGAATACGCTCATGTGTATGTGGAGTTCGGGGACTTCTGGTACATGAAATCTGATACCAGATTTCCCAAGTTGTATTGACACATTTGGGTTAAATGTAACAACTGTTTATTACTCCAAGTTGTATTGACGCATTTGGGTTAAATGTAACAACTGTTTATTACTCCAAGTTGTATTGACGCATTTGGGTTAAATGTAACAACTGTTTATTAATCCAAGTTGTATTCACACATTTGGGTTAAATGTAACAACTGTTTATTACTCCAAGTTGTATTGACACATTTGGGTTAAATGTAACAACTGTTTATTACTCCAAGTTGTATTGACACATTTGGGTTAAATGTAACAACTGTTTATTACTCCAAGTTGTATTGACACATTTGGGTTAAATGTAACAACTGTTTATTACTCCAAGTTGTATTGACACATTTGGGTTAAATGTAACAACTGTTTATTACTCCAACACTACTGTGGAATTATGATTGACATAATCTCCCCTCTACTCCTCTTTAGATGGCAGGTGATCGCCTGAAGGATCTGGTTTCCAGTGGGAAAGTATCTCTGTACCACTGTGATTTGATGAACATGCCTATAGCTGATAATTCAGTGGACAAGGTGTTTCACTGTAACTGCTACTACTACTGGACCAACCATAGGAAGGCAGCTGCAGAGATACACAGAGTCATGAAACCAGGTGACAGAACTAGTTGTGATTAATAGAGGTGTGTGTGCGTGTGTGTGTGTGTGTGTGTGTGTGTGTGTGTGTGTGTGTGTGTGTGTGTGTGTGTGTGTGTGTGTGTGTGTGTGTGTACTGTGTTTTTAATAGTGTGTGTTGGTGTGTGTTATATTTCTGTTATAATCCAAATTGTCTCTCTCTATTAAGAGGTCTGATGGTGACCACTCTAATCCTGTCTCTCTCTCTCTATTAGGAGGTCAGATGGTGACCACTCTAATCCTGTCTCTCTCTCTCTATTAGGAGGTCAGATGGTGACCACTCTAATCCTGTCTCTCTCTCTCTATTAGGAGGTCAGATGGTGACCACTCTAATCCTGTCTCTCTATTAGGAGGTCTGATGGTGACCACTCTAATCCTGTCTCTCTATTAGGAGGTCTGATGGTGACCACTCTAATCCTGTCTCTCTATTAGGAGGTCTGATGGTGACCACTCTAATCCTGTCTCTCTCTCTCTCTATTAGGGGGTCTGATGGTGACCACTCTAATCCTGTCTCTCTATTAGGAGGTCAGATGGTGACCACTCTAATCCTGTCTCTCTATTAGGAGGTCTGATGGTGACCACTCTAATCCTGTCTCTCTCTCTCTCTATTAGGAGGTCTGATGGTGACCACTCTAATCCTGTCTCTCTCTCTCTCTATTAGGAGGTCAGATGGTGACCACTCTAATCCTGTCTCTCTATTAGGAGGTCAGATGGTGACCACTCTAATCCTGTCTCTCTATTAGGAGGTCTGATGGTGACCACTCTAATCCTGTCTCTCTCTCTCTCTATTACGAGGTCTGATGGTGACCACTCTAATCCTGTCTCTCTCTCTCTCTATTAGGAGGTCTGATGGTGACCACTCTAATCCTGTCTCTCTCTCTCTCTATTAGGAGGTCAGATGGTGACCACTCTAATCCTGTCTCTCTCTCTCTCTCTATTAGGAGGTCTGATGGTGACCACTCTGATCCTGTCTCTCTCTATTAGGAGGTCTGATGGTGACTCTAATCCTCTCTCTATTAGGAGGTCAGATGGTGACCACTCTAATCCTGTCTCTCTCTCTCTATTAGGAGGTCTGATGGTGACCACTTAATCCTGTCTCTCTCTCTCTATTAGGTCTGATGGTGACCACTCTAATCCTGTCTCTCTCTCTCTATTAGGAGGTCTGATGGTGACCACTCTAATCCTGTCTCTCTCTCTCTATTAGGGGTCTGATGGTGACCACTCTAATCCTGTCTCTCTCTCTCTCTATTAGGATTAGGAGGTCTGATGGTGACCACTCTAATCCTGTCTCTCTCTCTCTCTATTAGGGGTCTGATGGTGACCACTCTAATCCTGTCTCTCTCTCTCTATTAGGAGGTCTGATGGTGACCACTCTAATCCTGTCTCTCTATTAGGAGGTCTGATGGTGACCACTCTAATCCTGTCTCTCTCTCTCTATTAGGAGGTCTGATGGTGACCACTCTAATCCTGTCTCTCTCTCTATTAGGAGGTCTGATGGTGACCACTCTAATCCTGTCTCTCTCTCTCTATTAGGAGGTCTGATGGTGACCACTCTAATCCTGTCTCTCTCTCTGATGGTGACCACTCTAATCCTATTAGGAGGTCTGATGGTGACCACTCTAATCCTGTCTCTCTATTAGGAGGTCTGATGGTGACCACTCTAATCCTGTCTCTCTCTCTCTATTAGGAGGTCTGATGGTGACCACTCTAATCCTGTCTCTCTCTCTCTATTAGGAGGTCTGATGGTGACCACTCTAATCCTGTCTCTCTATTAGGAGGTCTGATGGTGACCACTCTAATCCTGTCTCTCTAATCCTGTCTCTCTATTAGGAGGTCTGATGGTGACCACTCTAATCCTGTCTCTCTATTAGGAGGTCTGATGGTGACCACTCTAATCCTGTCTCTCTCTCTCTATTAGGAGGTCTGATGGTGACCACTCTAATCCTGTCTCTCTCTCTCTATTAGGAGGTCTGATGGTGACCACTCTAATCCTGTCTCTCTCTCTCTATTAGGAGGTCTGATGGTGACCACTCTAATCCTGTCTCTCTCTCTCTATTAGGAGGTCTGATGGTGACCACTCTAATCCTGTCTCTCTATTAGGAGGTCTGATGGTGACCACTCTAATCCTGTCTCTCTCTCTCTATTAGGAGGTCTGATGGTGACCACTCTAATCCTGTCTCTCTCTCTCTCTATTAGGAGGTCTGATGGTGACCACTCTAATCCTGTCTCTCTCTCTCTATTAGGAGGTCTGATGGTGACCACTCTAATCCTGTCTCTCTCTCTCTCTCTCTATTAGGAGGTCTGATGGTGACCACTCTAATCCTGTCTCTCTCTCTCTCTATTAGGAGGTCTGATGGTGACCACTCTAATCCTGTCTCTCTCTCTCTATTAGGAGGTCTGATGGTGACCACTCTAATCCTGTCTCTCTCTCTCTATTAGGAGGTCTGATGGTGACCACTCTAATCCTGTCTCTCTCTCTCTATTAGGAGGTCTGATGGTGACCACTCTAATCCTGTCTCTCTCTCTCTCTCTCTATTAGGAGGTCAGATGGTGACCACTCTAATCCTGTCTCTCTCTCTCTCTATTAGGAGGTCTGATGGTGACCACTCTAATCCTGTCTCTCTCTCTCTATTAGGAGGTCTGATGGTGACCACTCTAATCCTGTCTCTCTATTAGGAGGTCTGATGGTGACCACTCTAATCCTGTCTCTCTCTCCACTCTAATTATTAGGAGGTCTGATGGTGACCACTCTAATCCTGTCTCTCTCTCTCTCTATTAGGAGGTCTGATGGTGACCACTCTAATCCTGTCTCTCTCTCTCTATTAGGAGGTCAGATGGTGACCACTCTAATCCTGTCTCTCTCTCTATTAGGAGGTCTGATGGTGACCACTCTAATCCTGTCTCTCTCTCTCTATTAGGAGGTCTGATGGTGACCACTCTAATCCTGTCTCTCTCTCTCTATTAGAGGTCTGATGGTGACCACTCTAATCCTGTCTCTCTCTCTCTCTATTAGGAGGTCTGATGGTGACCACTCTAATCCTGTCTCTCTCTCTCTATTAGGAGGTCTGATGGTGACCACTCTAATCCTGTCTCTCTCTCTCTATTAGGAGGTCTGATGGTGACCACTCTAATCCTGTCTCTCTCTCCACTCTATTAGGAGGTCTGATGGTGACCACTCTAATCCTGTCTCTCTCTCTCTATTAGGAGGTCTGATGGTGACCACTCTAATCCTGTCTCTCTCTCTCTCTATTAGGAGGTCTGATGGTGACCACTCTAATCCTGTCTCTCTCTCTCTCTATTAGGAGGTCTGATGGTGACCACTCTAATCCTGTCTCTCTCTGGTGACCTCTATTAGGAGGTCTGATGGTGACCACTCTAATCCTGTCTCTCTCTCTCTATTAGGAGGTCTGATGGTGACCACTCTAATCCTGTCTCTCTCTCTCTATTAGGAGGTCTGATGGTGACCACTCTAATCCTGTCTCTCTATTAGGAGGTCTGATGGTGACCACTCTAATCCTGTCTCTCTCTCTATTAGGAGGTCTGATGGTGACCACTCTAATCCTGTCTCTCTCTCTCTATTAGGAGGTCTGATGGTGACCACTCTAATCCTGTCTCTCTCTCTCTATTAGGAGGTCTGATGGTGACCACTCTAATCCTGTCTCTCTCTCTCTCTAGGAGGTCTGATGGTGACCACTCTAATCCTGTCTCTCTCTCTCTATTAGGAGGTCTGATGGTGACCACTCTAATCCTGTCTCTCTCTCTATTAGGAGGTCTGATGGTGACCACTCTAATCCTGTCTCTCTATTAGGAGGTCTGATGGTGACCACTCTAATCCTGTCTCTCTATTAGGAGGTCTGATGGTGACCACTCTAATCCTGTCTCTCTATTAGGAGGTCTGATGGTGACCACTCTAATCCTGTCTCTCTCTCTCTATTAGGAGGTCTGATGGTGACCACTCTAATCCTGTCTCTCTCTCTCTATTAGGAGGTCTGATGGTGACCACTCTAATCCTGTCTCTCTATTAGGAGGTCTGATGGTGACCACTCTAATCCTGTCTCTCTATTAGGAGGTCTGATGGTGACCACTCTAATCCTGTCTCTCTATTAGGAGGTCTGATGGTGACCACTCTAATCCTGTCTCTCTCTCTCTATTAGGAGGTCTGATGGTGACCACTCTAATCCTGTCTCTCTCTCTCTCTATTAGGAGGTCTGATGGTGACCACTCTAATCCTGTCTCTCTCTCTCTATTAGGAGGTCTGATGGTGACCACTCTAATCCTGTCTCTCTCTCTATTAGGAGGTCTGATGGTGACCACTCTAATCCTGTCTCTCTCTCTCTATTAGGAGGTCTGATGGTGACCACTCTAATCCTGTCTCTCTATTAGGAGGTCTGATGGTGACCACTCTAATCCTGTCTCTCTATTAGGAGGTCTGATGGTGACCACTCTAATCCTGTCTCTCTCTCTCTCTATTAGGAGGTCTGATGGTGACCACTCTAATCCTGTCTCTCTCTCTCTATTAGGAGGTCTGATGGTGACCACTCTAATCCTGTCTCTCTATTAGGAGGTCTGATGGTGACCACTCTAATCCTGTCTCTCTATTAGGAGGTCAGATCTCTCCTATTAGGAGGTCTGATGGTGACCACTCTAATCCTGTCTCTCTCTCTCTCTTATTAGGAGGTCTGATGGTGACCACTCTAATCCTGTCTCTCTATTAGGAGGTCTGATGGTGACCACTCTAATCCTGTCTCTCTATTAGGAGGTCTGATGGTGACCACTCTAATCCTGTCTCTCTCTCTCTCTATTAGGAGGTCTGATGGTGACTAATCCTGTCTCTCTCTCTCTCTATTAGGAGGTCTGATGGTGACCACTCTAATCCTGTCTCTCTCTCTATTAGGAGGTCTGATGGTGACCACTCTAATCCTGTCTCTCTATTAGGAGGTCTGATGGTGACCACTCTAATCCTGTCTCTCTCTCTCTATTAGGAGGTCTGATGGTGACCACTCTAATCCTGTCTCTCTCTCTCTATTAGGAGGTCTGATGGTGACCACTCTAATCCTGTCTCTCTCTCTCTCTATTAGGAGGTCTGATGGTGACCACTCTAATCCTGTCTCTCTCTCTCTCTATTAGGAGGTCTGATGGTGACCACTCTAATCCTGTCTCTCTATTAGGAGGTCTGATGGTGACCACTCTAATCCTGTCTCTCTCTCTCTATTAGGAGGTCTGATGGTGACCACTCTAATCCTGTCTCTCTCTCTCTATTAGGAGGTCTGATGGTGACCACTCTAATCCTGTCTCTCTATTAGGAGGTCTGATGGTGACCACTCTAATCCTGTCTCTCTATTAGGAGGTCTGATGGTGACCACTCTAATCCTGTCTCTCTCTTATTAGGAGGTCTGATGGTGACCACTCTAATCCTGTCTCTCTCTCTCTATTAGGAGGTCTGATGGTGACCACTCTAATCCTGTCTCTCTATTAGGAGGTCTGATGGTGACCACTCTAATCCTGTCTCTCTCTCTCTATTAGGAGGTCTGATGGTGACCACTCTAATCCTGTCTCTCTCTCTCTATTAGGAGGTCTGATGGTGACCACTCTAATCCTGTCTCTCTCTCTCTATTAGGAGGTCTGATGGTGACCACTCTAATCCTGTCTCTCTCTCTATTAGGAGGTCTGATGGTGACCACTCTAATACTGTCTCTCTCTCTCTATTAGGAGGTCTGATGGTGACCACTCTAATCCTGTCTCTCTCTCTCTATTAGGAGGTCTGATGGTGACCACTCTAATCCTGTCTCTCTATTAGGAGGTCTGATGGTGACCACTCTAATCCTGTCTCTCTCTCTCTATTAGGAGGTCTGATGGTGACCACTCTAATCCTGTCTGATGGTGACCACTTCTCTATTAGGAGGTCTGATGGTGACCACTCTAATCCTGTCTCTCTCTCTCTATTAGGAGGTCTGATGGTGACCACTCTAATCCTGTCTCTCTCTCTCTCTATTAGGAGGTCTGATGGTGACCACTCTAATCCTGTCTCTGATGGTGACCACTCTAATCCTGTCTGTCTCTCTATTAGGAGGTCTGATGGTGACCACTCTAATCCTGTCTCTCTCTCTCTATTAGGAGGTCTGATGGTGACCACTCTAATCCTGTCTCTCTCTCTCTCTATTAGGAGGTCTGATGGTGACCACTCTAATCCTGTCTCTCTCTCTCTATTAGGAGGTCTGATGGTGACCACTCTAATCCTGTCTCTCTGGTGACTCTCTGTCTCTCTATTAGGAGGTCAGATGGTGACCACTCTAATCCTGTCTCTCTCTGTCTCTCTATTAGGAGGTCTGATGGTGACCACTCTAATCCTGTCTCTCTCTCTATTAGGAGGTCTGATGGTGACCACTCTAATCCTGTCTCTCTCTCTCTATTAGGAGGTCAGATGGTGACCACTCTAATCCTGTCTCTCTATTAGGAGGTCTGATGGTGACCACTCTAATCCTGTCTCTCTATTAGGAGGTCTGATGGTGACCACTCTAATCCTGTCTCTCTATTAGGAGGTCTGATGGTGACCACTCTAATCCTGTCTCTCTCTCTCTATTAGGAGGTCTGATGGTGACCACTCTAATCCTGTCTCTCTCTCTCTCTATTAGGAGGTCTGATGGTGACCACTCTAATCCTGTCTCTCTCTCTCTCTATTAGGAGGTCTGATGGTGACCACTCTAATCCTGTCTCTCTCTCTCTATTAGGAGGTCTGATGGTGACCACTCTAATCCTGTCTCTCTATTAGGAGGTCTGATGGTGACCACTCTAATCCTGTCTCTCTATTAGGAGGTCTGATGGTGACCACTCTAATCCTGTCTCTCTATTAGGAGGTCTGATGGTGACCACTCTAATCCTGTCTCTCTATTAGGAGGTCTGATGGTGACCACTCTAATCCTGTCTCTCTATTAGGAGGTCAGATGGTGACCACTCTAATCCTGTCTCTCTATTAGGAGGTCTGATGGTGACCACTCTAATCCTGTCTCTCTCTATTAGGAGGTCTGAGGTGAGGTCTGATGGTGACCACTCTAATCCTGTCTCTCTCTCTCTATTAGGAGGTCAGATGGTGACCACTCTAATCCTGTCTCTCTCTCTGATGGTGACCACTCTAATCCTGTCTCTCTATTAGGAGGTCTGATGGTGACCACTCTAATCCTGTCTCTCTCTCTCTATTAGGGGGTCTGATGGTGACCACTCTAATCCTGTCTCTCTCTCTATTAGGAGGTCTGATGGTGACCACTCTAATCCTGTCTCTCTCTCTATTAGGAGGTCTGATGGTGACCACTCTAATCCTGTCTCTCTATTAGGAGGTCAGATGGTGACCACTCTAATCCTGTCTCTCTATTAGGAGGTCTGATGGTGACCACTCTAATCCTGTCTCTCTATTAGGAGGTCTGATGGTGACCACTCTAATCCTGTCTCTCTATTAGGAGGTCAGATGGTGACCACTCTAATCCTGTCTCTCTATTAGGAGGTCTGATGGTGACCACTCTAATCCTGTCTCTCTCTCTCTCTCTCTATTAGGAGGTCAGATGGTGACCACTCTAATCCTGTCTCTCTCTCTCTATTGGGAGGTCAGATGGTGACCACTCTAATCCTGTCTCTCTCTCTCTATTAGGAGGTCTGATGGTGACCACTCTAATCCTGTCTCTCTCTCTCTCTATTAGGAGGTCTGATGGTGACCACTCTAATCCTGTCTCTCTCTCTCTATTAGGAGGTCTGATGGTGACCACTCTAATCCTGTCTCTCTCTCTCTATTAGGAGGTCTGATGGTGACCACTCTAATCCTGTCTCTCTCTCTCTATTAGGAGGTCTGATGGTGACCACTCTAATCCTGTCTCTCTCTCTCTATTAGGAGGTCTGATGGTGACCACTCTAATCCTGTCTCTCTATTAGGAGGTCTGATGGTGACCACTCTAATCCTGTCTCTCTATTAGGAGGTCTGATGGTGACCACTCTAATCCTGTCTCTCTCTCTCTATTAGGAGGTCAGATGGTGACCACTCTAATCCTGTCTCTCTATTAGGAGGTCTGATGGTGACCACTCTAATCCTGTCTCTCTATTAGGAGGTCTGATGGTGACCACTCTAATCCTGTCTCTCTCTCTCTATTAGGAGGTCTGATGGTGACCACTCTAATCCTGTCTCTCTCTCTCTATTAGGAGGTCAGACGGTGACCACTCTAATCCTGTCTCTCTCTCTCTATTAGGAGGTCTGATGGTGACCACTCTAATCCTGTCTCTCTCTCTCTCTCTATTAGGAGGTCTGATGGTGACCACTCTAATCCTGTCTCTCTCTCTCTATTAGGAGGTCAGATGGTGACCACTCTAATCCTGTCTCTCTCTCTCTCTATTAGGAGGTCTGATGGTGACCACTCTAATCCTGTCTCTCTATTAGGAGGTCTGATGGTGACCACTCTAATCCTGTCTCTCTCTCTCTATTAGGAGGTCTGATGGTGACCACTCTAATCCTGTCTCTCTATTAGGAGGTCTGATGGTGACCACTCTAATCCTGTCTCTCTCTCTCTATTAGGAGGTCTGATGGTGACCACTCTAATCCTGTCTCTCTATTAGGAGGTCTGATGGTGACCACTCTAATCCTGTCTCTCTCTCTCTATTAGGAGGTCAGATGGTGACCACTCTAATCCTGTCTCTCTCTCTCTCTCTATTAGGAGGTCAGATGGTGACCACTCTAATCCTGTCTCTCTCTCTCTATTAGGAGGTCTGATGGTGACCACTCTAATCCTGTCTCTCTATTAGGAGGTCTGATGGTGACCACTCTAATCCTGTGTCTCTCTCTCTATTAGGAGGTCTGATGGTGACCACTCTAATCCTGTCTCTCTATTAGGAGGTCAGATGGTGACCACTCTAATCCTGTCTCTCTCTCTCTCTATTAGGAGGTCAGATGGTGACCACTCTAATCCTGTCTCTCTCTCTCTATTAGGGGGTCTGATGGTGACCACTCTAATCCTGTCTCTCTCTCTCTCTCTATTAGGAGGTCAGATGGTGACCACTCTAATCCTGTCTCTCTCTCTCTATTAGGAGGTCTGATGGTGACCACTCTAATCCTGTCTCTCTCTCTCTATTAGGAGGTCTGATGGTGACCACTCTAATCCTGTCTCTCTCTCTCTCTATTAGGAGGTCTGATGGTGACCACTCTAATCCTGTCTCTCTCTCTCTATTACGAGGTCAGATGGTGACCACTCTAATCCTGTCTCTCTCTCTCTCTATTACGAGGTCAGATGGTGACCACTCTAATCCTGTCTCTCTCTCTCTATTAGGAGGTCTGATGGTGACCACTCTAATCCTGAACAGAATGCTCATCCTAAATCCCATACTGCAGTTATCCGGGGAAAGCTGGTATCCAGAGGATTACATGGCAGCTCTAAGAGACTCTGGGTTTTCCCAGGTTACAATGGAGAACAAACAACACAAACATTTAAGATACCAGGCTATATACGCTACGGCTGACAAATGACAAACACAGACACTTAATTGTTCAGGCTACACTTGCTTCCACTTACAAGTGACGGGCACCAAAATATTGAACCAAAATTATCTCGAAAATATTTGAAAAATATTAACAGGAAATACAATTGTACATTATAAAAACACTGAAATAATGGATTTTATTATGAACTGGAAAAATAATTGTAACCAAAAAGACCAGCATTTCAAGGGATATTTGTTGCGCCACTGTTAACTCCAACTGTCTGATTTATTGTGCTAACTGCATTCAGACTAAATAATTTCATTCATGTAACGCACACGTGGTGAAATATAGCCTATATGTTATCCGTACACACATAGGAAGTAAATTCATTTGGTTTAATTGAAAATAACTAGTGTGCTTTTGAGGGAAACAATTTAATGACCTTACACAATGCAAATTGTAATCGCTGTTTGAGCTATCATTAGTTTTGCCATGTTGGGTGAGGAATGCATGAGTTACAGTTTTCACTGATTTATGGTTGGGTCTTGGAGGAGTAACGTTGGCACTCGCCATTGTCGTCTAAAAATAGCGCCCCTAGAGCCCGGTCCTTATTTTACCAGGGACGAGTTTGGGATGATAAAATAATCGCCCTTCTTGGATTCGATTTAAGAACGCTGATTGGCCAAATTTTATGTCAATCATTCATATCTTAAATTAGCAATTGGCTTAACTGCTACATAGACCCCGCCTCTTTGGGGCTTTTCTGGTTGAGAAATGAGAATTGTAGTTTCGTTGTTCGTGGTCTTTTTTGCCAGGCTATGCTGTACCATTGGTGGTGCGTGTGCGACACCTACTGGCAATAAATAGGTAGTGCCCTTGGTAACGTTACTGTTAGTGAATGAGTTCAGTTCCGACATTTACACGTGACAAATTGTATACTGCTGTACGGCTGTTCCATACACGTCGGATCCTTGGAGCAATACGTCCGTAAGTGTTCTTTTGGTTGTTGTATACATGACGTATCATAACTAGTAGCTAAGGTAGTATCTATGCAATTATAGTTATTAACACGCAGATTCATGTTTCAGCGTTGTTAATGTTTTCTCCACGTGTAAATTATGCTAGCAACAGCTGCTTAGGTGTATGCACAGGCTATAGGTGTGTGTGTATGAGAAGGTGGAAAGAAATGTATCTGTCCAGTAATTACATTTTTGTTTGTATTCCTCAGTTTTACAAAATAGAAAACAATGTTTGAAGCGAACTCGTCAATAAATCTTGGTCTGAAGAAGACATCAATAAGCTTCATTCGTTTCCTTGTTCGCTATCTGTCTAAGCATTGTTAGGACACAACTGTTAGGACAGAGCTGTGACGAGGCGTTCAGACAGGAAGAGGAAAGGTTGACAATATGATTTACTATCATATTTTACACATATTACTGGGTGCGTTCCATATTTAAAACACACAAATATTGACATGTTGATGTTTTTATCAATATTATTATTATTTTTGTTTTAAATTTGTAAATGTATTTTTATTTTTTGTGGCTTAAGAGGGGGGGGGCGGGCCCTAGCGCCCTCTATTGGCCAGCCGCCACTGCTGAAGATACCCCGTATAGATATGATCGTATTATGCTGTGAGATTTTGGAACTGACGGAGGAGTTCTTTGTTTTGTTTTAAGGGTTGCTGGTTGGTTGTTGGGTTTGTGTTTCTTAACAGGCAAGAATGCTTATGGGACTGTTCCAGCAGCTGATTGGTTGTTCAACGGGTGATTGGGACTTGGGACTCCGCCCATTCATCAGTGGCTGCAGCTGGCTGGGCCCTTTAAAAAGCCCAGGTTGTGATCAGTTTGGTCTCTCTGTTCCTGCCGACTGTTGGTTTGTACCATAGACTGTATAAAGATATGGCCGTAGTATCCGTGACGTCACCCATAGGTTTCTGAAGACCGTTTTTGAAGCCTAAAGTGGGCGTAGCCGACCGTCGCCATCTTGGCAGCGCGTCACTCCCAGATAAACGAAAAAGGTCAAAGAGGCGGTATGTGGATGGAGCTGAGGAGCCTGGATGCTGTTTACTGAGTAATTATAAGCTAATTTCTTACACATATCTTTGAGGTCAAAAAATACTTCCAAATATAGTCAATGTTAATAAATGTTACGCTATTTATGAAAATGCAGGCATCCGATAATGCGGGAATCCGCTGGACACACCCTTAATTATGCAGAACTTTAAATATTAATCAACTAAACGGATGAGTTATAAAGAAATGCACCCCCCTCACAGCTGTTATGAAGGGCAAAATTAGCTGTATAGACCAAATCCAAATAGAGAACCAGGCTGTAAACATGTTTTTTCTGCTGTAAAGTTGATCATTTTAACATGGGGGAGATACAGATTTGACTCACTTCTGGAGCCAGCCTCAAGCGGCCAGTCAATGAATTGCAGTTTAACTCACTTCCTTATTGGTTTCAGGAGAGAGACCGGAAGGTTGCCACTTGGTTTGTATGATTTTTAGATAACTTCCCTTACATTTCGTTTAGAACCCTTTTGACAGTGGTTCAATTGGTTTGTGTGTATTAGTTAACCCTAGTTTGTGTTCCAGTGGGAACTTTTAGCAGGACTGAGCATTTTGTCTGTTTGTGATTATTTATAACTTGTAATAATTGTCTTTTTTTCCTTGTTCATTAGGGAGTTGGGGAGTAGATTTAGAGCTACCCTGGGGTATACATCACCCGTAGGTATACTTCTGTCTAGAAACATTAGCTAGACCTGGGCGGACCACCAGCTGTAAGTTTGGTTAGGGCACCTTTGTCGTGTGCCAGATAGCAGAGGTGGGACAAAGTCATTGTTATGCAAGTCACAAGTAAGTCTCAAGTCTTTTCCCTCGAGTCCCGAGTCAAGTCGAGTCAAAGCCAACAAGTCTCAAGTCGAGTCCAAAGTCCTACCATTTTAGTTTCGAGTCATTTCAAGTCATCTTACCACAGAAATAAATTTTTTACAAATCATGTCTGTATTTATTTAAACCTCTTTTTATACAATGACATTAATCAAATGCAGTAAAAAAACAGAATTTTATTTCACAAAAATGCTTGTATTTCAACAGCATATTGCACTAGAACAATGCACAGCAACTTCAGTCCTGTATTGTATTCACCTTAGGGCTGGACGATATGGTAAAATTTTATATCACGATATATTTCTAAATTTCGGTCGATACGATATAATTCCGATATCGATATGAACAATATAAAAGCCTTAACTTTTTTAAACATGTCATCAATAAAATCCTCACTCCTCAAAATTATCACTTCTGAAAAACTGGACCAACCTGATATTATAATTGGAATGACTCCATAGAGACGTGTGAGCGTGCGCAGCTCCGTCTGTAATCTTCGACCCGCATGTTTTGCAAATTGCAACTCTTTTTGTCGACTACCTCGTAATTTTTATAGCAAAACGAAACTATCTTCGGTATCATTTTGCCTACTGGCGCGTTGTTGCTTGTGCTTCATTGGTTGTCTTGCAATGTGCCTGCTTGGATGCTGTCCAATCAAAACAACGTGGGACTACAGTGATTGGATGTCGTGCAGGCAGCGCGCGTGGTCTCTGCATGCATTTTTTTCACAGATGCAGATAAACTGAGAGCGGCGCGGCCGTGTGAACATTTTCTTCCCCAGTTTTCATGGGAAGTAGCAACTCTTCTCGAGTCAAAAGGCGCAAGTCCAAGTGAAGTCACGAGTCATTGATGTTCAAGTCCAAGTCGAGTTGCAAGTCTTTGTACATTTTGTCGAGTCTGAAGTCATCATATTCATGACTCGAGTCCAAGCATGGGCGTATGTTTAGGGGGGGACGGTGAGGACATGTCCCCAACCAACATTTTAACATGACTAAATTTTCCCCACCAATATTTAAACATGAAATTGTCCCCACCTATAATATTTAAACATGAAATTGTCCCCACCTCTATTTTAGCGAACTCCGTTATGAGTTTGTGCTTCTATTTGGATCAATTGCGACCGCAGAGCCAGGAGGGCGGTACTAGATATGACGTAATTTGATTGTCTAAAAAACCTATGGGGGAGGAGTTATCTGACACGCTATAAGTACACAGGAGAGTGAAATCAAGCAGGAGTGTGTTAGCGAGCGCAGCGGCACCACCAGCACCAGGGTCGCTACAATATATTGAATCTGAATCTGACAAACAGCATTGCCATCTAAAAGTTGAACGGCAGGTACTACATAATTATTTTTGTCTGCACATATTTCTCTCCACATGGAGATGCTAGTTTAACTTTACAGTACTATAAAAGCAACAGGCTAATGTCGCAACTAAACGCAAAAATAATCACATTATTCTCAGTAAAAGTTCACTTACCTCGGGGTGGGGGGGGGAGGAGAGAAATGTCCCCACCAAAGCTGAGACCAAACCTACGCCCTTGAGTCCAAGTCACTTGGAGGTTAGGGGTTGTGTTTTGTTTATATCTTTGCTTTGGTCTGTCCAGCCCTCCCCAATTTCCCAGAACATCACTACTGTTTAGTATTTTCGTTACGTATTACTGTGGCAAAAATAAATTGTTTTACGGTATTTGAGAGTTTGTGTCCTTTTCTCGCACCACAACACCATACCTCTTTTGCTGGCATCGGTGGGCCTGAGCAATGGGTTGTCTGGTTCCCCTCCCTTTGGGAGCTGGAACGTAACAAGAAGAATAATCATTATACAAATATACATATAACGTAGAACAGGAACGAGCAGGGCAACATGTTCTGTTTTTGCTTGATTTCTACATTGTATGTTGACAAATTGCACAACATCATTGTCAATATCTCTCAATGGTTTCAGGAGGGCATTAGATTAGAGAAAACAAATTACTGTTGGAATGTTGTAGAACAGGAACGAGCAGGGCAACATGTTCTGTTTTTGCTTGATTTCTACATTGTATGTTGACAAATTGCACAACATCATTGTCAATATCTCTCAATGGTTTCAGGAGGGCATTAGATTAGAGAAAACAAATTACTGTTGGAATGTTGGCCCCATCACTAACACAAGTGTTCATTTGCTTTCACATGTTTAGACCTATATCTTATACACACAAAGAAAATAAAACCTAACCAAAATAAAACACTGTTCAACGAATGTGAAATAGAACAGAGAAATGTGACGGATTGAAAATAAACATGTACATTTAAATCCATAAGACTGTGTACACTGGGATATATAAGTATATATAAATATATATGGATATATACACTATTGACAATGCGTAGAAAGTCTATAAAATATAGATATGTTACTTTATAGTCACACTTAGTTAATCTGTGATCAGTTTATGTGCACGATAAATTGGACGATCGATTGTTCTGGTCTGCGCCAACCATATGGGGAGAGCTTGCGGGTTTTCTCCATTCTACATAAAGATTTCAGTGGAGAAACTGTGAGAGTTTTTGTGTAAATTAATCTTCTCCCCTTTTCAGGTATTAAGCGTGATTATCAGCTAAAATGTATTAATAGGATTAATAATATGTTTGAGCGTATAGAGACGCAATTGTTATATTGATTGTGTGTCTGAAATCGTTGATATGTGTAGCAGGCACGTGCAGAGCGGGGGCGTTGGGTGCTTGAGCACCTGCCCTTTTGCCCCTTGGTGCCCAAAGTGCCCTAGCTTTTGTCAAAGCAAATTTTCCAATTTTTAAAAAAATAACATGCCCTTTTGTGAATGCCTGCCAATGCCCAATCTAAATATTAGTAACATTTATGAATAATAATTTTGCCGTAAATAAAATGATCCACGTGATGACCTTTCACCTGACGACGACGACCTCATCATAACGGGATGATTCCTCACGCGCATTTATTTTATTACCAGAAGATATTTTCAACACCGCGGCATCTGGTAAGTGCTGTTTCATTCTCCGCGAATTATTTTGATGTTTATTTACTTATTATTTTACAAGAACGGTGTGATGTAAAGAGAGCATGCAGCTATGTTGTTTATACTGCTGTTATAGCCTGTAGTGCAAGTAACGTTACCGTGCTGTTTGAGGGAGAAAAGTTTCACAGGCATCGAGGGCTCTGGTCTTATTTGTTTATGTTATTTGACTTAACTATTATTATATTACAGTATTTTTTTAAACGTAGAGTGCCTTAAAAATAATTATCACAACACTGGTAAGGCTTATTCAGATTTTCCCATTCTCTTAATTATCATTATAAAACTAAAAACAATTCAGAAATGAATATTTTTTTCCTACAATAGCAACAGTGTTTATAAAGGCAAGACCACTATAGCCTGTGAACTCAATAATATCTCTCTGGAAATAAATGTAAAAAATATCAAATAATCAATCAAAATCCAACTATATCTCATAGTCACAATGCAATTTGAAATCATGATCACAGTATTGTATTCTTTAGACACACAAACACCTCTGTCTATATAGATTTTTACCCCTGCCATGGCCACCATCATCATATCGCCCAATTAAAGTTGTTTTTCTCAGATAAATTTACTTTTTTGAATCTGGTATCTTATTTTCTCTACCTGCAGCTCTTGGTGTGGGAGCATCTCCCTGACGCCCTCTTATTTTCTTGGAGCAGTCAGCATTGGCAGGTCAGTGAGCAAGTTCAAAACACTGTCAGCAATATTTACATATTGTCATGGTCACATAACAATTGTTTAATCAGCTAATATATCTCCTATATGTTTGTTGTTTTAATGTCTACACTCTGCAGTCAACTCCAGTATCAGCAGCAGCAACAACAGCAAAGGCAGCATACTCAGTCAAGGACGGCTGTATTTGTTTCTGTTTAATGTCATTATTAATGTAACTCTTGTATTTTTGTAATTAAGTTTTTGCAATAAAAATAGACACAAATGCTGAGATTAATTGAATAAAACTATTGTACTGTATGAAAAATGGGCCACGTCGATTTTACTAGAATGTTTTCTATAGTTTTTACTATAACAGCTGTTCTTAATTATTCTGTAGAACAGAGAAGAAAAAGACATTAGGTTGGGACACCTTTTTAAACGTTTCTAATTATTAGGTGGACAGAAAATCTTTTTTAACTTTTAAACTTAAAATTGTCTTTTCTATTCTGTTTCTTTTTCAAAACTGCATCACAGCATTTGCTGCCGTATCAATACATAATCATCCGTATCGATATGCAAATCAGCAAGGACTGCTTCACAATATATTGCTGTATTGATATTTAGAGCACCGCTATTTAAAGCCTTGTTAAATGTGCCCCTTTTATACTTTGAGCACCTGCCCCTCCTAAGGTCTCTGCACGACCCTGATGTGTAGTTTAGAAATACATGAGTTCCGGACTTCATTTATGCATGTTGGTAAGGGAGTTAGGTCTATATAATGACGAGAAGCTTGTGCACGTTCAAGTTGCGCATTTCATGTGTAATTCTGTTACGGTGCCGATGTGTTGACTTGGTTAAATATGTGGAGGTATAAATAGATGTTCAGGCTAAAACACATAGCTGAAAGTGTAAATAGGCATGCTTACAACTGATTTGCCATAGAGTTGATATGCATAGATGACTACAAAAGAGTACAATTTGGAAGAGTTGAGTCTCAGGAAATCTTTGAATGTTTATTGTTGTTCTGTGTATGCTGTATAGTGTCATGAGTTTTAAGTGGCCTTTTATATAAGATTGTACCCATGCAATTATATACGTATATAGTAAAAATGGCTGAATATTGATAAGATGTCAATGAGGCTAATTTGTAATAGAAATGCTTTAATACGCATGGCTGTGTTTTCTGTCACACAGTGCTTTAATACACATGGCTGTGTGTTCTGTCCCACAGTACTTTAATACACATGGCTGTGTGTTCTGTCACACAGTGCTTTAATACGCATGGCTGTGTGTTCTGTCACACAGTGCTTTAGTACACATGGCTGTGTGTTCTGTCACACAGTGCTTTAATACACATGGCCGTGTGTTCTGTCACACAGTGCTTTAATACACATTGCTGTGTGTTCTGTCACTCAGTGCTTTAATACACATGGCCATGTGTTCTGTCACACAGTGCTTTAATACAAATGGCCATGTGTTCTGTCACACAGTGCTTTAATACACATGGCCAGTAGCGGTTTTAGGCACGGGCGAACCGGGCATTCGCCCGGGGCGGCATTTTTTCATGTCACGTGGGGGCGGCACGAGCAGTTAAAAAAAAAAATCCTCTGCGCCGCGAAGCGGTTTTTTATTATCTATCATTTCACTGTGTGGAGAATTGGCAAATTGACGCCCCTGCTTGCTGAGAAGGTGACGTGTGTGAGAAGGGGAGGGGGCGCAGGGGATAGTTCACCACAAGGGCGAGGCTAGCCCCTTTTAGGAGGAGTTTCAGCACCCCTAAAAAGGAGCTCAGCACCCCTAAAACGTGGAGTAAGAAATGTTGTTATTCTAACATTTTTGTTCGTCTTTGACAAGGTTAAATAATATTCAAAACCTACTCCGTAGTTTGTGGTTTAAAATGTATGTGTTAAGGATGAAAATGAAAACACCCCCGCTTAGCAAAAGGTGTCGTCCTCTCCTCTTCTACTTGTCTTCTCTACCTGCACGGCTCAGTATGAACCGCATCCAGCATGAAACACACGCAGAGTGACAACCCATGTAGTGTTGTCAATCAACTAAGTTGCTCCAAAGCTAGGTCACACCTTTTACCATATCGGTGAATACTGGAGTCAGTATCCTGAATCACCATGGTACACCTATAATAAGTGTTTATTTTCGGACTATTTAAGTCCAGTGTGTCGCCGCCGCTGTGGAGTAGCACAGGACCTGGGTGGGTGACTCGTCCATAGTCATAAACGGAGAGAAGTAACGCCGGTTATTATGTTCTTCTGCAAGACGCATGCAGTTCTGTTTATTAACTGCTAGAGCGTAAAAGAAAAACAGCAGCGCGACTAATAAACCCGCGTACCTGTGTAGTGCGTTCCAGGGGCGGACTGGCCACCTGTGTAATCTAGAGTATTACAGATCGACCGGTACCCCAGTACGGCCGGCCCACCTCCCTCAACAAACGCAGTCATCACCTGTTGTTTCACTACTTGCAGTATCCCTGTTTGGAGTAGTGGGTTACAGCTCTTGGCTGCGGAGCTGTAGGACCCAGGTTCAATTCCCCAAACCTGATTTCTCAACCTTTTGAAATATATTTTAAACTTTTATTTTCAGCTAAACTTCAACATTTTAATTGTAAGATTCCACATGCAGTAGCTAATATTAAGAAATATGTTGTGTGAACTCTCACAATAAGCTGGTGCTCTGAAAGTATTTAGCTAAAAAATCCGGATTTTTGAGTAAATTGAACCAATGTTAAAATGATTATGTGGGGGGGTGCTTGATGGTGGTCTCGCCCAGGGTGTAATTCAATGTAGAACCGCCACTGCACATGGCTGTGTGTTCTGTCACACAGTGCTTTAATACGCATGGCCGTGTGTTCTGTCCACGGCCTGAAGTTAACGTTTTTGGCCACCAGCCACTGTGGCAGGTGGATTTTGAAATCCACCTGCCACAGTGGTTTTTTACCAGCCAAAAAGTTGTGTGCCTAAAGTAAAGGTGAATGACTCAGAAAATGCCTAAGAATGGTTCTTGAACTTGTACAGAATACACATTAAAGTGCTGTCGAGTTATTAACCAATCTCATTTATGACTAGATCAACATAATGACTTACAACTGTATCTGACCTGGTGTGGCAGGCGTTTAGAATAGAAAATAACAAATATAAACAGCCAATCATCTCACTGAAGGTCTCATTTATTTAGTTAACACCTGCAAGTTAACTGCAATCCATTAGTCACTTTAAATTTTAGATTAACAATAAACATAATATTTATATCAAAATACTATTTTTAGTTTGTACTAGGGTTGCACGATATTGACAAAATGTGATATTGCGTTATTGATCATGAATATTGCGATATCGATATTAATTTCGATATTATAAAACACAAAAGTTATGGGAAAATGCCTCAAAATAGAAATCGATTGTGGCGTTTGCACTCATCCTATAGTGGCATGTGTGGTTTTTAAGATGGGAAAATAGGTCGGTTGTATTTCCTCTTGCCCGGTGTATCACCATACTGCAGGGTTTGCAGAGTACAACAGATTGAGCGACATTAGTTTGCTGAAACTTTTCTTAAACTTCTCTAACTCGCTTTGTCCGGGTGTCTCTATTTCTCTTCACTCACGTAGTCGGAGTTAACACATACGTCACGTGTTCGATCGGGTCTGTTCGTTTAGTGGACCCGTTTGCTGTCACTTGCATGTGACAGGGGAACTGGCCAATGAAACGTGTTCATTATATATAGTTTTCAAGCGTGCGCTTAAATCGAACACAACTAAGCCACAAAGCCAACCGACGCATCTCTCCACAAAATAAATGTATAAATAAATATCGCACTTCTTGGGACATTTTCGATATTGATATTGTGCAACGTGATATTTTATGTTTGGAACCGTCCTCCTCTTCCTCTTTTCGTTGCCTGACTACAGCCGGCAACCTCTTCACGCCAGCATTTTGTCTCGAACGCCCAAGAAAATAGCGGGCTTGCTTAACAAAAACAATAGGCTACGTGATTGGTCAACAACACAACGCTTGCTCGATGTTTTGTTGTCTTATTGGCTACCCGCCAACGTGGCAGGTAGATTGACGGTTTCACCCAATGGCATGCCCTTGACGGTTTCAGCCAATTTCATGCCCTGGTCAGGACACATTTTTTTACGTTAAAATAACCACTGGATAAGCGAATTTAAAGCAATTTTGTCCAAATCTGCCATTTTGATTGTATTTATTTTTCATTACCTGTATAGAAGACAACGAGCCAGAAATCATGCTGACAGGGGATCGAGTGAAATGCAAATCATTTTATATTATTATTTGAAATGCGTTGTTTTGGATTTTTGTTTTGTAATTCTGTCTCACATAAATTGGGATGCTGGGTTGTAATGCGGGGCCACAGTCTATCACAGAGGTGTAGTGTGGACAACAAGTTGCACCCCTGTGCTTTCGTCTTGCACCAGCTCTCTCCAGCAGAGGAAAACTACCAACTAAGAGCTCCTGGGGATGAAGGTTGCCTAGGATGAGTGGAGGCACTGGCTGAAAGCACAGCCAGTATTAGTATGGACAAACCACAATTTTGGTTTAATTGGGTCTACGGTCAGTCTGTCGTCCTGATTCCACCCCCAGTCTAATGGTCAGACTGAACGGGTCAACCAGGATTTGGAATGGTCTCGTCTAACCCCTCTTCCTGGTCTATGCAGCTCATGTGGGTCAAGCATACCCACAATTCCCTGCCCGGCAACAGGTGTTTCTCCCTTTGAGTGCTCTCTGAGCTATCAACCACCCCTGTTTCTCGACCAAGAATCTGTGACCTACCTCTAAAAGTTGAATCCCGGAAGTTGGCACGCACTATATTAGGAGTGTGGGTGACCTAAGTGAGTACATTCCGTTCGTGTCTTGTGTTATGTTTTGGTTGTCCGTATGAATTGTTTCGTATTTTTTCAGTTTAGCATTGCTTTGTTGTAGAGCGTGTTGTGTTGCCTGGTCTCTGTATCACGATGAGAAGATTAACTCAATCCTTAAACCCTGCAAGAACGATCACCAAGGTATTTTCTTTATTATTATTATTATCAGCGCGAGTGCCTTAAGTGGCCCCTCCCTCCTCCGCCTGAGTTCCTCGGGTGGCCCCTCCTACCTCTGCCTGAGCTCCCAGACTGTCCCCACCTGCTGACCTCCCAGACTGTCCCCCCTGCCTGAGCTCCCAGACTGTCCCCACCTGCCTGACCTCCCAGACTGTCCCCACCTGCCTGAGCTCCCAGACTGTCCCCACCTGCCTGAGCTCCCAGACTGTCCCCACCTGCCTGAGCCTGACCTCCCCACCTGACCTCCCAGACTGTCCCCACCTGCCTGAGCTCCCAGACTGTCCCCCCTGCCTGAGCTCCCAGACTGTCCCCACCTGCCTGAGCTCCCAGACTGTCCCCACCTGCCTGAGCTCCCAGACTGTCCCCACCTGCCTGAGCTCCCAGACTGTCCCCACCTGCCTGACCTCCCAGACTGTCCCCACCTGCCTGACCTCCCAGACTGTCCCCACCTGCCTGAGCTCCCAGACTGTCCCCACCTGCCTGACCTCCCAGACTGTCCCCACCTGCCTGAGCTCCCAGACTGTCCCCACCTGCCTGACCTCCCAGACTGTCCCCACCTGCCTGACTCCCCGACTGTCCCCACCTGCCTGAGCTCCCAGACTGTCCCCACCTGCCTGACCTCCCAGACTGTCCCCACCTGCCTGACCTCCCAGACTGTCCCCACCTGCCTGACCTCCCAGACTGTCCCCACCTGCCTGAGCTCCCAGACTGTCCTTATTGTATATGAATGTAGGCATTTACTTCATACACACACATATATTCAGTAAAAATTACTCTGGACAATAAATAGTTCAATGCTCAAAGTACAACATTAACGTACATTTTCCAGCAATAGCAATTGTGTGCAAGTTGGACCCAATCCAGAACTACGACAAGGTCATCTACATTGGGGAGTTTTAATCATCACGAACCTGCCCAGTGTTTAATTAAAGACTGACAGTGTTAAATCACAACTGGAGAAGAACTTCCCCAGAACATGTAATCTGTGCTGCAGCACCTCTGCTGTACATAGATAGTATGACAAAAACAGTGCTGAGCTATAGTAGACAGACGCTGTGGGTTACGTCTGGTTCTGTCCTACTCATCTGAAAGTACCATGTGACAAATTTGTTGTAAAAAAGGCTTTATAAAATACATTTGATTGATTTGATCTAAAGACTAAACCCACAGTCAGGTTGGGTTAGAGGTGTTGTGGATCATCCAAATGTAGAAGCATATCACCATGGTCAGGCAGGTAGTCGGTTGATATTATTCTGTACATAACTGACATCTGTTTATTGTTGATGTATCTGACATTATTAGGTTTATGTGTGTGTTGTTTACCACATCATTTAGCTTGAGACCTTCGTATATGTTGCCTCTATAAAACATCGAGTTCCAGCATATTGTTTCTACATTTCATTAATATTAGTTGATGCTTTTGTAATGTTGGACAAAAGCTTGATGTAGGACACTTGAATACATACTTGGTTTCCAGATAGATATGTTATCCACTAACTGAAAGAAACAAGAGACGGCAAGAGTGGGTTGCTGTGTGTTTGGGCCCAGAGGACAGGGAGATGAGATGTTCAAAGCAGTGGGTTTCTGTGTGTTTGGGCCCAGAGCACAGGGAGATGAGATGTCCAAAGCAGTGGGTTTCTGTGTGTTTGGGCCCAGAGGACAGGGAGATGAGATGTCCAAAGCAGTGGGTTTCTGTGTGTTTGGGCCCAGAGGACAGGGAGATGAGATGTCCAAAGCAGTGGGTTTCTGTGTGTTTGGGCCCAGAGGACAGGGAGATAAGATGTCCAAAGCAGTGGGTTTCTGTGTGTTTGGGCCCAGAGGACAGGGAGATGAGATGTCCAAAGCAGTGGGTTTCTGTGTGTTTGGGCCCAGAGCACAGGGAGATGAGATGTCCAAAGCAGTGGGTTTCTGTGTGTTTGGGCCCAGAGGACAGGGAGATGAGATGTCCAAAGCAGTGGGTTTCTGTGTGTTTGGGCCCAGAGCACAGGGAGATAAGATGTCTAAAGCAGTGGGTTTCTGTGTGTTTGGGCCCAGAGGACAGGGAGATGAGATGTCCAAAGCAGTGGGTTTCTGTGTGTTTGGGCCCAGAGGACAGGGAGATGAGATGTCCAAAGCAGTGGGTTTCTGTGTGTTTGGGCCCAGAGCACAGGGAGATAAGATGTCCAAAGCAGTGGGTTTCTGTGTGTTTGGGCCCAGAGCACAGGGAGATGAGATGTCCAAAGCAGTGGGTTTCTGTGTGTTTGGGCCCAGAGGACAGGGAGATGAGATGTCCAAACCAAGACAGGCCCACAGTGTGTTTCAGTTTCAGTAGATGAGGTAAATCACTGACATTTCTTGACATATCTGTTGGCGCCTTTAGCCTGGATCCCAGCTGAGTACCAACATGTTCACTGTACACTACATTTTACTAAATGATCTTCTCTTATAAGCTAGGCCAGGCATACTTCTTCCAGAAATTGCAAGAGAGAGATCAAAAATGGCCTCCATTTGAATAGATAGCGTTTGATTAATTAGTTTGCCTTGGAAGTCATAGTAATATTGTATAGATATGTTTATGCAATGATTTGGGTTGTAGATATAAAGGTGCCAATGTATCAGCACAGTCAGGTCACACAGAGATCACTACTGTTGTGAAGGATCTGGGTTGTAGATATGAAGGTGCCAATGTATCAGCACAGTCAGGTCACACAGAGATCACTACTGTTGTGAAGGATTTGGGTTGTAGATATGAAGGGGCCTTTGTGTGTTGAAGGGGCTTTTGTAGTTGTTTGAGTCCAGATGTGTTGAAAAGGGAAGTAAATAAACAG
Organism: Dallia pectoralis; assembly: GCA_029465975.1. NCBI lineage: Eukaryota > Metazoa > Chordata > Actinopteri > Esociformes > Umbridae > Dallia > Dallia pectoralis. The sequence goes on from CM055728.1 coordinate 2,273,732, forward strand.
CAAAGGGAAGTGGTATTTGTGGTGTGATTAATTGTTTGAGTCCCGATGTGCTCAAAGGGAAGTAAATAAATAGCAAAGGGATGTTTGTGGTGTTTTCCTGGAGTGCCGTCTTACCGTGAGCCCCAAGGCGTCACTAAAGAGACCATTGCGTTTGCTGTGGAGGAAGGCATTGGAGCTTCCTGTCTTCGACATCCTTATCCGGGACAGGCGGGCTTTCTGAAACAGAGTGAAACATGGAAATCAAAGATTTGTTTTCAGAAACCACCAACCAGGTAAAGCTGACCAACTGTATTCTACAAATCATCCTAACATGAAAATCGGACCCAGTTCAATTTGGGTCAAACAGTAATTGATACACTTGATATTCTTGTTCCCTCTCAATACGGCTTCAGAAAAAAGAGTACAACATGTATGGCAATCTTAGACCTAATTGAACAAAATAATTACTGTATTGAAGAGGGGCAATGCGGTATCGGTATCTTCTTGGACCTATCAAAAGCCTTTGATACCATAGATTTTGATATCTTATTGCACAAAATACAACACTATGGTATCAGAGGTCTAGCACTCCAATGGTTCAGAAGTTATCTATATGATAGGGGATAGTATGTACATGTCAATGATCATAACTCTACTTGCAAGCCCATAATTTTTGGGGTCCCCCAGGGCTCCATTTTAGGGCCATTCATATAACTGTCTTCTCATGGTCTACTGGGATGTGTATGATTGCATGTCTATGTACTTTTATGTATGTACTGGTGCGCTTTGCATGCTTTTAGTTCCTTACCATAGTCGGGTTGCAGATGGTAACTCTGTACCTTGTCTGTACCACTTCTTCTTTTTCTTATTTTTGTACATAAACTATGGGCCCCCACCTATAAGCTTTTTTAGCTTCTTTGGGTGACCGATTCACTATACCAATTCTGATTCTGTACCCCCGCTGTATTATAGAATTTGTTGGTAATGGTATTTGCGAATAAACTGAATAAACTAAATTTGCTCAGATATTCTCAAATGCTCTTTCCCTCATCCCTCGGTCATATAATCCATGCACTCAAATGACCTACCTGCTAGACACACTTTAATCTTTGCACATCCGGTATATAGACACTCTTTTATATTTTATATAGTTGTTATTGCTGCTCAACTGACCTACTTATACCTCATCCTGTATTATCTGTATATAGACTCTTCACTTGACCTTGTCCTGCCCTGTTATGTCCCATTGCTATTTGCACTCATGTGTTCTGTGTATTTATTATCTAACTGTATGTTGTCCTGCACATATTTTTGCCTGGTTACCTGGTTAAATAAAGGTTAAATGAAAAATAAAAACATGTTTGCAGGCAGCCAACATTAAAACTGAATGCGGTGGCAGCCAGGGAGATATAAATGATTACGTTAATAAACTACCAAAAGTTTGGCAAGCAAACAAACACTCATTCATCATTTCATAACATCTAGCAAACAACAGATGGAGTTAACCTCCCGTAGTTCGTAGCTAAAGCAAGAAGCAAGCTAACATTAGATGGCCAATGCTGAGCTAAACCCGTATGTTGGCCTATCAGGGTTTGTTTTCAGGTACCTGATACAATTAGATGTAGTTAAGCCAGAATCTTTTATCTTGATACCACATATTTCGCATGTGACCTGTGACCTAAACTCTGGCAATAATCTGTGCACAGACGTAAACCTATCCATGTACGCAACTGGATCCGCAAATGCACAGATGACAATCCTCCAACGAAAGTGTTTACTGACAAATGTAGGGCCAAAAATGTCAAAGGGCCAAAATACGACACACAGAGTGCTCTATTATACATGATAATCACAGTCTGCATTCGACCCTAAGCACAAGTGAGCACACAGGCCCAAGAACATGAACACAAAAACACACTTCAGCTGCAGCTTGATAAACACATTCTGCAGATTAACTACACTGTTCATCTATCCATATTCATCTGCTCAATTTTTGCTTCATCTTCCATTCCATCTCGCTTTTATCTGCCTAGAGAGTTCACGTCTATTGTTGTTACATTCCACCAGATGCTACGGCTAAGCGATGTAAGAGCTGCAGGCTTCCATTAGCATTCAACAGACTGCTCATCCATAATTGTTGCAGGGGATTTTAACCACTTCTGCCTGAAACAGTTTTTCCCAAATTTCACCAAAACTTTCGTGCTTGATATGAGGAGACATTACACTTGACCATGTGAACACTAACATTCTGGAGTGTTATAAAGCTACGCCCTCCCCCATCAGGGTCAGTCTGACCACCGCTCACTGCTATTGCTACCACGTTACCTACCCATCAGCAAGCCTGTGAAACCTACAGTGAAGACAGTCAAAGTGTGACCTGAGGGGTCAGACTCATCACTACAGATCCAGTTTCAACACACAGACTGGAGTCTGTTTGCCACTCAGACTACCACCATCCTCCGTTCTGGATTATTTCAACACCTGCACCAACCACTCATAAACAGATAAAGACATTCCCCAACCAGAAGCCTTGGATGAATAAAGAGGTCAGACTACTGCTGATCTTTCAGATGCTGTGATAGAGGCCTACAGCTCATCCAGGGGCAAACTGAAAAGAGGCATCAAGATGGCCAAACACGCCCACAATCTGAGGATCGAGGAGCATTTTCCAGAACAACTCTGAATCCCAACGCATGTGGCAGGGCCTTCAAACTATCACTGACTACCGACCCAAACACCCTACTGCCTCAGCCACTGATGTCTCCATTACCAATGAGCTGAACACCTTTTATGCTTCGACTGGGACACCAAAGACCCAGACATTAAATTGGAGCTCTCCCCAGACGTCGAGAGCATTCTAACCAACTGTGCCACATGGTTCTAAATTAACAGCCCCCAACCCGCCAAATGCGGGTTAGAATTCATTTGGGCGGGTGTTAATAAAAACTTACTAGCCAGTTTGGCCGATGATGCATGAAGCATTATATGCGATATACATAAGGCTCTGTTCTCGGTCATTTATCCCCTGGCACTGTCTGGCAGTACTTCCTACATTTACTAAGAACACTGTGCCGTAATCCTGCTTGATGACGTTTCATACGCCCATTGGCTGCGTGCATTTTGCAGTGAAACCAGCGCAAAAAACAATGGAAATGAACGGAGCCTGAGCTGGGAGTGTACCAGAGCTGGGAGCGAAGAGTGAAAGAGGGAGTTTGCTGGCATGATGACAGTTTGCGCTTACGCAGGCCTGACTTTGTGCGCAAACAGGCAGTGTTGCCAACTTAGCGACTTCGTCGCTATATTTAGTGAGTTTTCAGACCCCTCTAGAAACACATTTTCAAAAAAGCGACTAGCAAACAAATCTAGCTACTTTTTCTGGTCTTATTGGAGACTTTTGGAGACTTTTAGAGACTGACGTGAAAGCACTTATGGTCGTATCGCTCCTACTCTGATACTCTTCTCTACCAGCAGCAGGTGCTACCGTATTCCCCACCCCCGTACCAAAGCACCCAGAAGCCAATAAGTATCGCTTTTGGGTCACTTGCCTGTTTCAAGCCCAGATAAAGTAGTAGGGTTGGAGTTGTGACATTAACAAAGTTCATTTGTAGTTCCAAACATATTTAGCGTGTTTTTTGCTCACTTTGTGTCTTTCCCACAACGTTATTCCTCTCATACAGCGTCCATCACAATTGAATGTGAAGTGGTGGGATATATGCAAATTAGGTGATGACGTCATCTAGCGACTTTTAGGATAGCCAATAGCTACTTTCCTTAATGAGGAGTTGGCAACACTGCAAACAGGTATCAAAAGGAACAGAGGGTGGCTCAGATTCTGATGGCACCACCTCTGAAGAAGAGCTTAGAATGTGATCCAAATGATCCCAAACTTGAAATTAAATGTTTGCCCTTTTTGTGCATTTTGTTGATGTATATGTAAAAATGTGGGAGAACCCTGGCCACAGTCTGGTGTAACGGTTGCTCTGTGGCTGACCGGAAGTCCCTGCAGCAGGTGGTGAAAACCACAATGCTTTGTTTGCGGAGAGCGCGTGGCAATATCAATATCCTCACACCCGAGCCATAAACTCTCTCCAGCTTTTGGTTCGCTCTCTCCAGCCTGATTGCTGGTTTTGACACACCAAGCCCAGGTGTGACCAAGAGGGCGTAGCAGCCCTAAACTAGGATGGAACAGGCAAGGCAAAGAGGTACATCTGAGTGCCCCCCCTTCATAGCTGCCCACCATGATGGAGGCTGCTCTAGGATGGCACATCAAGTTTGGTGTGTGTCTGCACTGTAACACCAACACTCTGGCTTCCTTGGTAAAACTGCTCTGATAACGGTTAGCTAGGAGTCTGTCCTCTAATCTCGGACTCAGGAGAGAGTATCAGGTATGATGTTCTGAGAACCAGGCTTATAGGTCAGAGAAACATTGAACCGACCTAAAAACAACGGCCACCTGGCTTGGTGTAAGATGAGACATTTGGTCGATTGAACGTACTTGAGATTCTTGTGGTCGGTCCACAAACGATTCCATCAAGCCAGTGACGCCACCCCTCCAGTACGAGTGTAATTGCCAGTAACCCCCAATTCCCCATCATTCGGTTCGGCTGGAGACAGGCGTCGAGAAAGGAAGGCGCACGAATGAAGATTCCCAACTTCCTCGTTTTGTTGCAATAGGGTCGCTCCATCTCAATCAATCAAATGTTTTTATAAAGTCCCTAATTCACAACAAAGCTGATTTTACAAACACCCAGTCTGAACCCGACAGAGCACACATCCACAAGTTGATACACAGTGGTTAGGAAAAACTCCCTGATGTGTCGAATTTAGGAAGAAACATAGAGAGGTGCCAGGCTCTTAGGGGTGGCCAGTCTTCCTTTGGCTGTGCTGGGTGAACTTATAATTGCTTAGTTTATTAATTATTGAATGCATTTTTTAACGCAGAGTCTTATAAAATTGTTCAGGTCAAATAAAGTCTGTAAGGGACAACCAGGAGGGTTGAAGGTTTGGCAGATTGTGAGTCGAAACTGTCAGGTAGCATCAGCTGCTCAGCCTGTAACACAACCAGGGGTCCTTATACTATATATATATATATATATATATATATATATATATAAACTGTCAGGTAACATCAGCTGCTCAGCCTGTAACACAACCAGAGGGTCCTTATACTATATATATATATATAAACTGTCAGGTAGCATCAGCTGCTCAGCCTGTAACACAACCAGAGGGTCCTTATACTATATATATATATATATATATAAACTGTCAGGTAGCATCAGCTGCTCATCCTGTAACACAACCAGGGGGTCCTTATACTATATATTTATATATATATAACAGTCAGGTAGCATCAGCTGCTCAGCCTGTAACACAACCAGGGGGTCCTTATACTATATATATATATATATAAACTGTCAGGTAGCATCAGCTGCTCAGTCTGTAACACAACCAGGGGGTCCTTATACTATATATATATATAAACTGTCAGGTAGCATCAGCTGCTCAGCCTGTAACACAACCAGGGGGTCCTTATACTATATATATATAAACTGTCAGGTAGCATCAGCTGCTCAGCCTGTAACACAACCAGGGGGTCCTTATACTATATATATATATATAAACTGTCAGGTAGCATCAGCTGCTCAGCCTGTAACACAACCAGGGGTCCTTATACTATATATATATATATATAAAACTGTCAGGTAGCATCAGCTGCTCAGCCTGTAACACAACCAGGGGGTCCTTATACTATATATATATATATATATAAACTGTCAGGTAGCATCAGCTGCTCAGCCTGTAACACAACCAGGGGGTCCTTATACTATATATATATTAGGGCTGGGATATTTTACGCGTTAATCTGATGCGTTAATTTCACATGTTTAACGCGTTAAAATAATTTAACGCAATTAACGCACCACTTTATTAAGTTTCGGTTTCGGTTTGCTAAACCGAATTCAAATACCATAGAAGCAGCTCGTCTTTAGTTTATCATATAAAAGCAAACACATGGTCATTATTTATGTTACTAGAGAGTATATAGGACAGAAACACCCGATCATTATTGATGTTGCAATCCGCCAATCCGCGTTACTGCAGTAATGTGCGCCAAATCGGGCTTTTGACCAAACAAGTAATCGTTAACCGGTGTTTTAGATAAATAGATAGAAACTGCCGCCCGATAAACACAGTAGAAGACGAGGGACTGAAATAAATCATTCCAATTGCATTGGGATCCCCATCATACAATCTACCCTCTAAAACAATTGTTTTGAGACATAACCTGCTGGAGAAAGCAGAGAACGTCACTCTCATGGAGACCCTAACCAACCCGACATAACCAAACTTAATTTCACTTCATTCTGTTTGTCATTCATATTACAAAGGCTGTTATAGACTTCTTTAAAATTAATCTGGCATCTTTACATATAGTGCAATTATTTTTGGCCTATAGTCTTACGTTCTAAAATAATCTATCTTTGACATTGATGGTTTCACCTTACACTTTGTCATTTTGTTTTTTAATTTTTTTAATTTCATTTGGACTATTTCCAAGACGATCCAGTATTTTTGATAACCTTCAGGGTTTAAATATATAACTTGCACTTCAACACTTTGTTTATAAAGTTGCTATATTTGATAAGAATGACTATTCTGTATTGTTCACAGGAGAGACTATCATAAAATAATGTATTTAAAATATACTTCATTGTGTTAATTGATTTATTTCATTGTTTCGAACAACTTGGGGAAAATGCGATTAATCGCGATTAATCACAGGATTGTGCGATTAATTAGTTAATTTTTTTAAATACATTGACAGCCCTAATATATATATATATATAAACTGTGAGGTAGCATCAGCTGCTCAGCCTGTAACACAACCAGGGGGTCCTTATACTATATATATATATATATATAAACTGTGAGGTAGCATCAGCTGCTCAGCCTGTAACACAACCAGGGGGTCCTTATACTATATATATATATATATAAACTGCCAGGTAGCATCAGCTGCTCAGCCTGTAACACAACCAGGGGGTCCTTATACTATATATATATATATAAACTGTCAGGTAGCATCAGCTGCTCAGCCTGCAACACAACCAGGGGTCCTGAGGAGGGGTCTGCTACATGTCCGTAGGGCCAATGGGTCCCACAGTCAATGTTAATGTAAGCGGAAACGAGACACAGAGAAAAGACAGTTCCCTACATCCCTGGAACTTTAGTATAGCAGCAGAAATATTGAAACTGAGACAGGGGGGTCCAGTGAAACTGTGCCCCTAAACAGGGTAAACCCCAGACAGGGCCTAACAAGACGGAAAACATCTACCCACTTTACCAAGCATCAACCAATGGACATCAGTCAACCGCAACCACTCTGGGAAGGTTTAATTTTTATTCACAGATTTAATGGCAAAAGAGAACTTTAGCGAGCAAGTGACTCCGCCCCTGTGTAGGAACCGGAGGGAGAGAGGACATCCAGCTGTTCAAGTATGATTTTCCTGACATTTTGTTCGTTGCATCTCGGATTAAAACCCATGTTCCGCAAAGAGCTTCTAAAGCTTCCCTTTGATAACTTTAAATCTAAAGTGATTGTGACAATGCGTTGGTCCTGAGACATGCTGGCCAAAACCCACTGATTCAATCATGCCTTCAAAAGCTTTTTGAAGAGGATCATTGTTTTTTTCCACGTGGATATTAAAATCCCCAGAGATTAAAATAGAATCTGCCATGACTACAATGTTGGACAAGAGTTCTGGAAACTCACCGAGAAACGGTGTGTGTGGCCCAGGAGGCCTGTAAATAGTAGCAATCAAAAACGATTTATATCCCTGGTTTGTTCTCATGAGTAAACCTACAAAAGACTAAAACCCAGTAATATGCTTTAGTGAAAATGTGCATTATGTAGCATAAATATTAGTCCACTTCGAGCACAAACTGCTGTAAAGCATCAGGCTGGCACAGGATGGGCAAGGAAGTAAACCAGCCAATCAGATCTATGAACGCCCTCTCAGCTCCCAGGGTCCCAAACAAACGGACTTACTAGGGGTTAAGGGTGTAGCCACCTGGCTGCAATTAGGAATGACTCTTCTATAAAAATTGGCCCACCCCAAAAACCTCTGGAGCTGCTTTCTGGTCTCAGGCTTTGGCCATTCCAGTACGGCTCGTGGCCTTGGCAGAACCCACCAGGGGGAGACAAACACACACAACAAAACTCCAGCCCAAAAGCCCAGATGGAGGTTCACACAGAGGGAGGTTTGTGACACTTTGATCTCTTTTTGTAACATCCACATCCTAAGATTGTCAGATATCTCTCCCCTGTTACCTTCCAATGGGTTTTGAGAAAGAAGTTATGAGAGAGGACATGAGTTTGAGTTTGTCTCCTTGTTTACTCCTAAAGCACATTGAGGGAGATCTGTAAAGGTTGACAGAGCTACTGATTACATTATATTTAATTATTGGTTCATTAATTATTGTAGTAAATACATACAATATAAAAATTATTAAATAAATATGAAAAATATATGATTTGTAGCATGGATATACCGGTAGATGATTGAGAATGAATATATCCACCACATATACAGGCACTAGACATAGAATAGACACAGCAGTGACATGTAGATGTTTGTTTTGATGCTGTTGAGTTAGGCCTCATCAGAATTATGGTTTTATGGTTTGCCAATTTAAATGTTTATTCTTGTATGCAATATATTTCAAATGTGGATATGGGTGTCACACATTAGCCCATCATTTATTAAAATATCAAATTATTTCAAAACCCATTGACACAAACACTCACAAGCCACTCAATTATCATGGATTCATGCTTCCACGTGGTTTAAGGTAAATTCTGACCCGACCATCTGAATGTCTCAAATCCAGATGCACTAGACCAAGAAACGTATTTCCAATGTTTTATTGTCCAATTCTGGTTGGCCCATGCAAATTGTAGCCTCAGTTTCCTGTTAATAACTGACAACAAGTGGCACCTGGTGTGGTCATCTGGAGTGGCACCTGGTGTGGTCTTCTGGAGTGGCACCTGGTGTGGTCTTCTGGAGTGGCACCTGGTGTGGTCTTCTGGAGTGGCACCTGGTGTGGTCATCTGGAGTGGCACCTGGTGTGGTCTTCTGGAGTGGCACCTGGTGTGGTCTTCTGGAGTGGCACCTGGTGTGGTCTTCTGGAGTGGCACCTGGTGTGGTCTTCTGGAGTGGCACCTGGTGTGGTCTTCTGGAGTGGCACCTGGTGTGGTCTTCTGTAGTGGCACCTGGTGTGGTCTTCTGGAGTGGCACCTGGTGTGGTCTTCTGGAGTGGCACCTGGTGTGGTCTTCTGGAGTGGCACCTGGTGTGGTCTTCTGGAGTGGCACCTGGTGTGGTCTTCTGGAGTGGCACCTGGTGTGGTCTTCTGGAGTGGCACCTGGTGTGGTCTTCTGGAGTGGCACCTGGTGTGGTCTTCTGGAGTGGCACCTGGTGTGGTCTTCTTCTGGAGTGGCACCTGGTGTGGCACCTGGTGTGGTCTTCTGGAGTGGCACCTGGTGTGGTCTTCTGGAGTGGCACCTGGTGTGGTCTTCTGGAGTGACCTGGTAGTCTTCTGGCACCTGGTGTGGTCTTCTGGAGTGGCACCTGGTGTGGTCTTCTGGAGTGGCACCTGGTGTGGTCTTCTGGAGTGGCACCTGGTGTGGTCTTCTGGAGTGGCACCTGGTGTGGTCTTCTGGAGTGGCACCTGGTGTGGTCTTCTGGAGTGGCACCTGGTGTGGTCTTCTGGAGTGGCACCTGGTGTGGTCATCTGTTGTGGCACCTGGTGTGGTCATCTGTTGTGGCACCTGGTGTGGTCATCTGTAGTGGCACCTGGTGTGGTCTTCTGGAGTGGCACCTGGTGTGGTCTTCTGGAGTGGCACCTGGTGTGGTCTTCTGGAGTGGCACCTGGTGTGGTCTTCTGGAGTGGCACCTGGTGTGGTCTTCTGGAGTGGCACCTGGTGTGGTCTTCTGGAGTGGCACCTGGTGTGGTCTTCTGGAGTGGCACCTGGTGTGGTCTTCTGTAGTGGCACCTGGTGTGGTCTTCTGGAGTGGCACCTGGTATGGTCTTCTGGAGTGGCACCTGGTGTGGTCATCTGCTGCTGTAGCCCATCTGCTTCAATGTAAGCTGTGTTGTGCGTTAGTAGATGCTCTTCTCCATACGTTGATTATAACAAGTGATTAATTCAGTTACTGTTGTCTTTTGATCAGCTCGAACCAGTTGGGCCATTTTCCTCTGACCTTTGACCTCCGTCTCTCTTCCTGCATTCTTATGCATGGTTTGAACTTAAGCAGATTGTCTTGACCGTGCCTACATGCCTAAATGCATTGGGTTGCTGCCACATGATTGGCTGATTAGATTTTTGCGTTAACAAGCATTTGAAAAGGTGAATCAATTAAAATAGCCGGTGAGTGTATTTACACACATACACACATGCAGAACTCAGGAACCTTCGACACATTATAATTTCCTATCCACTGGAAACCTGTCAATTACCTCCTCTAAGGTCTACTGGCTCACATTACGGGCTCACTGTGGATTTGTGAAAATGGAAAGCAGGGGAATGTAAAAGAGATTGAAGGCAGAAAGCCCTGGGCTGTAGCAAAAACAGATTCATAGAAAGTCTGCAAATAGCTTTCACTCTTATTCTCTCTAACTTTCTCTCTCGCTTCAACTTCCTTTCTCTTTCTTCCAATTTTTTCTTCTTTTCGTCTTTCTTTCTTATTAACACATTTTAAGTGAGAGACTGGCGTGCACACCTAAATGAGGAATGGTCTACAATGTAATTCAAACCCTGTTCAGTGCCCTACAGAAAAATAGAGCTGGATATATTAGAATCTGAAATCGTGGACGTGCCACACGGAAAAATAGAGCTGGATAGATTAGAATCTGAAATCGTGGACGAGCCATGCTGAAAAATAGAGCTGGATAGATTAGAATCTGAAACCGTGGACGTGCCACACGGTAAAATAGAGCTGGATAGATTAGAATCTGAAACCGTGGACGTGCCACACGGAAACATAGAGCTGGATAGATTAGAATCTGAAATCGTGGAGTGTGTCCTGTATGACCTTCTGGAAACACATCTCAACAGTCTCTGTGGCTTCTGCATGTGCTGTAAAGTGTGTCTGTGTTCTTCCACATGCTGGTTCTTTAAATATGTTAATACATATTTGCATAATGGAGGCATCCTTACCATACCAACCACAACCCAAGTGCAGCTGGTTTAGCAATGAGGTCATTTGCCTCAGCTCTAGCCTACTGTGCTCATCAAAGCGTAGGGAAAAAGTGATCATTTAGGCTTTTGACTCGTCACACTACCACCCAAAGCCGCACAAGGAAAACTATTTGAAACAATCAATTGGTACATCAAGCAAAACACCCTACCGTGACAGCCATATACATTTCATTAAATAATGCTGAGAGGTGTGTCTCCCAGAAGTGCTATATATAGGCAGTACAAAACAAAGTGTGTTTGTGTCTGTGTGCGTGTTGGTCTCAAGGTGGCTGAGATGAGTATAACACAGGAAATCTGGAGAGGGAGAGATACAGAGATAACATTCATTATCACAAAAAGTGAGAGAGAGAAAGTAAAAGGGGAAGGCAAAGAGTTCAGAAACACACAATCATCTTGGTTCTCCTTGGTTCTACTCTTCTCTCTCAGAAACACACACTCATCTTGGTTCTCCTTGGTTCTACTCTTCTCTCTCAGAAACACACACTCATCTTGGTTCTCCTTGGTTCTACTCTTCTCTCTCAGAAACACACACTCATCTTGGTTCTCCTTGGTTCTACTCTTCTCTCTCAGAAACACACACACATCTTGGTTCTCCTTGGTGTATTTTTCTCTCAGAAACACACACTCATCTTGGTTCTCCGTGGTTCTACTATTCACTCTCTTTTTGACAAGCAAACCCTGTCTCCTGTTTGTTGTTATGTTATGTAAGCAGTTCTGCCTCACCATGAGTAAACAATAAATGTATTATTTTTCATTACCTGTGTCTTTTCTGAAACACTAATTACCTCAGATATATTTGGAGTACCAATGCTCTGTTTATGGTGGCATAACTACCTCACCAACAATAACTGCAGTCAGCTGCTGTACTCATGAATACTTCTAACGGCAAAATATTGAATGTCACAGATTGTGTGGCACCAGTAAAGAAAACTGAACAAACAGAAATAAATAGAGAAACACCATGATGGTAAATGCCCTGAAATAGAGAATGGAGAAACACCATGATGGTAAATGCCCTGAAATAGAGAATGGAGAAACACCATGATGGTAATTGCCCTGAAATAGAGAATGGAGAAACTACCATCTGACTTTTAAACGATATTTAGACGAGAGAGGGATCGTCTGCTGATGGCGGTGATGCTTGAGTAGGGCTTGCCCAGCCTGGCAGGTTTGTTAAAGAACAGTTTTTGTTAGCCCACTGGAATGTTAATGGGTGGACGCTGTCAAATTGTGAACTCAGGAGATTGCTACTTAAATCTTTAGACCCTGACTTTATTTCTCTTAATGAAACTCATTTATGCAATGACACACTGGACTTTGATGGATTTACTTGGTTTGGTCATAATCGTATTGCCCATAGAAGGGCTGTTAAAGCCTCGGGGGAGTTGGGTTCTTGGTTAAAAATTCTGTGATGGAGCGGTATTCAGTTAGTATTGTTGATAAAACATTTGATGGAATAATTTGTTTACGCTTTGAGCATAGAGAATCGCAATATAATTTAATTTCATGATACCTGTCCCCAGAATCATCTGTCTGGGGCAGGAACGCAGATCTCTACTTCAGCCATCTATTGGCGTTGTTATATACTGTTACCGACAAGGTGGATTTAATCTATAAATGCGGTGATGTTAACGGCCGAACCGGGGCGCTTAAGGACTATGTGGAAGGAGATGATTTGTCTCCTCGAATAGCTCTGGACTCGAATGTAAATAAGCATGGTCATACCTTGATGGAATTTTTGAAGGACTCAAAATGTTGCATACTTAATGGAAGGCTAAATCCTGAAAATGACAATTTTACTTCCATTTCTGTAAGGGGCAAAGCTGTTGTTGATTACATAGTGACACCTCATGTTAATTTGAAAACATGTATTGGATTTAATGTTTATTCCCCTTCTGAGCTTTGTGACAGGGTTGGTCCAGGAAGTTTTAATTTGATTGGTGATCATAGCAGACTCCTGACCATTCAGTTCTTTGTTTACGTTTTCAAGCGGGGGAGGTGGTTAATATTCAGAATAATGTTGACTGTTTACAGCATGTAAAAAGACGAGACAAGAATTACCCTGTTGATTTCCTGTCTTCAAAGATGTGTTGCAGGGCCCTACTGGAGGTAATAGGCCAATTACAGATTGTACACAAAAATCAGGAAAAGATTGACCAGTGTTATACTAATTTCTGTAATCTTTTACATGCTGAGATGGAGAAATATTGTTCTGTAAAGAAAATGGGTTCTACAAAGAAATATTACAGAGCTAAACAACCTTATTGGAACAATGAATTAAATGAGTTATGGTTGAAGTTGCGATCTGCAGAGAGAATATTTCTTAAATGTGGTCCTGGGGAACCTTGCATAGTGAATTTGTGCAAGGCCAGACTAATTTTGATAGAAAGCTTAGGTTCTTCAAAAGAAGGTATAAAAGAGGCCAAGCCCTCAAATTAGAACAGTTACAATCTGGTAATCCTCAGCAATTCTGGAGGGAAATACATAAACTAGGCCCAAAAAAGAAAACATTAATACCGATGGAGGTTTTACTGGAAAGTGGTGGATCTTCTTTTGAATTCGGTCAAATATTAAAAAAGTGGGAAAAGGATTACAGTGCATTATATGCTTATAGTAGTTCCACTTTATTTGATGATTATTTCTTAGAAGAAACTTGTAAAGCAAGACTGGAGTTGGAAACTGGGGTGAATACTATATACTATCAAAATGATATACTGAACAGTAATATTACATTAGATGAGGTACTTAAAGTACTAGATAAAGCCAAGGAAAATAAAGCTGTGGGTATTGAAGATCTCCCTAACGAGGTACTTAGGAACCCTAGCTTGTGTAGTGTCCTAAATTGTTTGTGTCATATATGTTTTCAAAATGGTATTATCCCATCTGAGAGGAATAGATCAATTATCAAACCCATCCCCAAATCTATAAAAGATGACCCTAGAGTCCCGTTGAATTATAGAGGGATTAGTTTGATTAGCACAGTTTATAAAATTTACTCAGGAGTCCTTAACAATAGACTGAATGCTTTTTTGGAGGCTTATGGAGAATTGGTAGATGAACAGAATGGTTTCAGGAAAAACAGGGCCTGTATTGATCATATTTATGTGTTATCCTCTATGGTGAGAGCTCGTTTGGATAGGGGTAAAAGTACTTTTACCTGCTTTGTTGACTTCAAAAAGGCGTTTGATTGTGTTAACCGAGACCTTTTGCTGTTTAAATTACTTTCATCTGGTATTAATGGAAAATTCTATAATGCTATAAAACGCCTTTATAAAGAGCCCATTGCTTGTGTACAAATAAATAACTTGAGACCGGACTGGTTCCCAACGCCTTTTGGGGTGAAGCAGGGAGATTTACTCTCCCCTTCCTTGTTTGCTTTTTATATAAATGATTTAGCTCAAGAAATTAAACAGGTAAATTTGGGTGTGCCAATTGAGGACATGAATCTAAGTATTCTGCTTAATGCAGATGACATTGTTTTGATAGCTGAAAATGAAGTTAATTTACAAAATATGCTGAATATTATGAGTTCATGGTGTAGTAAATGGCGTCTTACTATTAATAGCGAAAAAACACAAGTTGTTCATTTTAGGGAAAAAATTGAATTACAGAGTTTTCATACATTTCAGTTTGGCCCTGTGCCCTTACAGTATACTCGCTATTATAAATGAGGTTTACTAACAAGGTTCGGGAGGAGGACTTCCAGCTAATTAATTACAGGTGGAAGCCCTCAGCAATTAACAGCTAGAGGGTACATATAGACTCAGCAGTCTTACCTCGCTCCGCTGACAGCTCGCAGCATCCCCCCACCACCCCTTCTCCGCTCAAATTCTAGTCCTAACCACTTACATGCGGGGGGGGTACTCTGGGTTCGGGCCAAATTCCGAGCCCGGAGCCCCGGGCCGGATTCCGAGCCCGGAACCCTCCCTCCGGACAGCACGCCAAATACGCATTAAACCTATATCCCTTAATTGGCATGTAAGTGCGAACTCGTGAAATATCTTGGTTTTGTTTTCGATGAAAATATGAAGTTTACAGAGGGAAGGAAAATACTAGCAGTCTGCCGGAAGAGCATTAGGTTTTGTGTTGAGCAAAATGAAACTATGTACAGATCTTGGTTTTTCTACATTTACACAACTGTATAAGTCTATGGTTGACCCCGTTTTGTTTTATGCTGCAGGAGTTTGGGGTTTTGAAGAGGTTTTTGACTGTAACTCTGTTCAAAACCGTGCTTTAAGGTGTTTTCTTGGTGTGCATAAATATGCAGCAAAGGTAGCTGTTAATGGGGATGCAGGATGGGATCCATGTATTGTGAAACAAAGGTGTGAAATGGTGCGATTGTGGAACCGTCTTGTTAGTCTGCCAGATGAAAGGCTAACTAGGAAAATGTTTAATTGGGACAGAGCAAAGCATCACCCCTGGTCGGGAGAAGTTTCAATAATATTGTCTGTGTCTGACTTGCATATAATGTACCACAATAATCTCCAATGTAATATAAAGGTTGTCAGACAAAGATTGTTAAGTCAATATGAAGATCAATGGAAACAGGATATATGGAAGAAGCCAAAACTTAGAAATTATGTTCAGTTTAAAAATGATTATGTTACAGAACCTTATATTTCTCTTAATCTAAAGAGAATGCAGAGGTCCCTCTGTGCTCAATTGAGAACTAGTACCTTACCTCTGGCAGTGGAAGTGGGTCGATTTAAAGGTACACCTGAACATTTACGTTTGTGTGAATTCTGTGATCTCCAGGTTGTGGAAGATTAATTTCATTTTGTTTTTTATTGTCCTTTATATAGTGATTTAAGGAACTCTCTTTTTGGATTAATTCAGTTAAAAAATCCTGATATATTTTGGAAATATGAAGGGGAGATTTTGTGCTGGATGTCTGAACATAATGTGTTTGCTTTGGCAAAATTTATAGAAAATGCCTAGTATCTGCGGCAAAGTATTTTGTATCCCATTTGAAAAGCTATCTCTATTTGTATGTGTACTTATTTTTAGTGGTTTAGTTATGCTATGTTGGGTTCTGTGTTATGTCACGTGGCTACTTGGAGATATTTGTGAAATGATGACTGTAGTGTCTAATAAGCCCATGAGGGCTGGGCACCATAAAAAAGGGTGTTTGACACTTAAATAAACAAAATCAATCAATCAATCAAAAATATTTAACTCTGAAACAATGGATCTCCATCGTAACAGCTCTCTGTAATTAGTGAATGGGTAACAGCTCTCTGTAATTAGTGAATGGGTAACAGCTCTCTGTAATCAGTGAATGGGTAACGGCTCTTTGTAATTAGTGAATGGGTAACAGCTCTCTGTAATTAGTGAATGGGTAACAGCTCTCTGTAATCAGTGAATGGGTAACGGCTCTTTGTAATTAGTGAATTGGTAACAGCTCTCTGTAAAATAGTGAATGGGTAACGGCTCTTTGTAATTAGTGAATTGGTAACAGCTCTCTGTAATTAGTGAATGGGTAACAGCTCTCTGTAATTAGTGAATGGGTAACGGCTCTTTGTAATTAGTGAATGGGTAACAGCTCTCTATAATTAGTGAATGGGTAACAGCTCTCTGTAATTAGTGAATGGGTAACGGCTCTTTGTAATTAGTGAATGGGTAACAGCTCTCTGTAATTAGTGAATGGGTAACAGCTCTCTGTAATTAGTGAATGGGTAACAGCTCTTTGCAATTAGTAAATGGGTAACAGCTCTTTGTAATTAGTGAATGGGTAACAGCTCTCTGTAATTAGTGAATGGGTAACAGCTCTCTGTAATTAGTGAATGGGTAACAGCTCTCTGTAATCAGTGAATGGGTAACAGCTCTTTGTAATTAGTGAATGGGTAACAGCTCTCTGTAATTAGTGAATGGGTAACAGCTCTCTGTAATTAGTGAATGGGTAACGGCTCTCTGTAATTAGTGAATGGGTAACAGCTCTCTGTAATTAGTGAATGGGTAACAGCTCTCTGTAATTAGTGAATGGGTAACGGCTCTCTGTAATTAGTGAATGGGTAATGGCTCTCTGTAATTAGTGAATGGGTAACAGCTCTCTGTAATTAGTAAATGGGTAACAGCTCTCTGTAATCAGTGAATGGGTAACAGCTCTCTGTAATCATGCATTTTCCCAATTTCCCTAAAACAGCTGCTATTATGCTTGTATTAAAAAAGAGACTCAATGAATGCAACTGTTATGCCGGCATCTCTAACGGGCTCAGCCAAACCCGGGTACTAATCGCCAATCTGACTTTTTTAAATGAAACCTGTTGGGCCTTGGTAGAAGAGTCTGCACAGTAAACCTTTTTGGGTAACTGTTATTAATCAAGGGTGAATAGAAAATGCATGCATTTTTAATATTTTATTTTTCTTTGCAAATCAAAATCAATAGCTTTGATGTATGAATTGTGCTACATAATTAAACTTGCATGCTAATCAAATTCCTATTCTGCAGTGACTGAATACTGACATAAATTTGCTATAGCAGCTATACATTACAGCAGAGTTCAGTGGCAGAACACAGAAGTGGTCAGAGGTCAGAGACCCATCAAAACACACAGAGGGTCAGAGTTCAGAGACCCATCAAAACACTCAGAGGGTCAGAGGTCAGAGGTCAGAGACCCATCAAAACACACAGAGGGTCAGAGGTCAGAGACCCATCAAAACACACAGAAGGTCAGAGGTCAGAGACCCCACAAAACACAGTGGGTCAGAGGTCAGAGACCCATCAAAACACTCAGAGGTCAGAGACCCATCAAAACACACGGAGGGTCAGAGGTCAGAGACCCCACAAAACATAGTGGGTCATAGGTCAGAGACCCAACAAAACACACAGTGGGTCAGAGGGCAGAGACCCAACAAGACTCACACAATGTCAGAGGTCAGAAATACACAGATGGTCATCCTTTGTGTGGTTTCATCCCAGTGGAATATATTCCTGTATTATGTATTGTATTATGTATTGTCTTATGTATTGTATTATGTATTGTAATATGTATTGTATAATGTATTGTAATATGTATTGTAATATGTATTGTAATATGTATTGTTATATGTATAGTTTTATGTATTGTATTATGTATTGTATTATGTATTGCCTTATGTATTGAATTATGTATTGTATTATGTATTGTAATATGTATTGTAATATGTATTGTATTATGTATTGTAATATGTATTGTAATATGTATTGTTTTATGTATTGTAATATGTATTGTATTATGTATTGTAATATGTATTGTATTATGTATTGTATTATTTATTGTAATATGTTTTGTATTATGTATTGTATTATGTATTGTCTTATGTATTGTATTATGTATTGTATTATGTATTGTAATATGTATTGTAATATGTATTGTCTTATGTATTGTATTATGTATTGTATTATGTATTGTAATACAGTATGTATTGTAATATGTATTGTATTATGTATTGTATTATGTATGGTAATATGTATTGTAATACAGTATGTATTGTAATATGTATTGTATCATGTATAGGATCATGTATTGTATCATGTATTGTATCATGTATTGTATTATGTATTGTATTATGTATTGTATTATGTATTGTCTTATAATACATAAGACAATACATAATACAATACATAATACAATACATAATACAGTATTTCGTATTGTAATACAGTATTTATTGTAATATGTATTGTATTATGTATTGTCTTGTGTATTGTATTTCATATTGTAATACAGTATGTATTGTAATATGTATTGTATTATGTATTGTATTATATTATGTATTGTAATACAGTATGTATTGTATCATGCATCATATCATGTATTGTATTATGTCTTGTATTATTTATTGTAATATGTATTGTAGTTTGTATTGTAGTTAGTATTGTATTATGTATTGTAATATGTATTGTATTATTTATTGTAATATATTTTGTATTATGTATTGTATTATGTATTGTCTTATGTATTGTAATACAGTATGTATTGTATTATGTATTCTATTATGTATTGTAATACAGTATGTATTGTATCATGCATCGTATCATGTATTGTATTATGTCTTGTATTATTTATTGTAATATGTATTGTAGTTTGTATTGTAGTTTGTATTGTATTATGTATTGTAATATGTATTGTATTATGTATTGTATTATTTATTGTAATATATTTTGTATTATGTATTGTATTATGTATTGTATTATGTATTGTATTATGTATTGTAATACAGTATGTATTGTATTATGTATTATATTATGTATTGTAATACAGTATGTATTATATTATGTATTGTAATACAGTATGTATTTTATCATGTAATGTATCATGTATTGTATCATGTATTGTATTATGTCTTGTATTATGTATTGTAATATGTGTTGTAGTTTGTATCGTATTATGTATTATATTATGTATTGTAATACAGTATGTATTGTATCATGCATTGTATCATGTATTGTCTTATGTATTGTATTATGTATTGTAATTAGTATTGTAATATGTATTGTAGTTTGTATTGTATTATGTATTGTAATATGTATTGTAGTTTTTTTTGTATCATGTATTGTGTCATGTATTGTAATATCTATTGTATTTTGTATTGTATTATGTATTGTATTATGTATTATATTATGTATTGTAATACAGTATGTATTGTATCATGTATTGTATCATGCATTGTCTTATGTATTGTATTATGTATTGTAATATGTATTGTATTATGTATTGTATCATGAATTGTATCATGTATTGTATTATGTATTGTATCATGTATTGTCTTATGTATTATCTTATGTATTGTATTATGTATAGTATCATGTATTGTATCATGTATTGTATTATGTAATGTATTATGTATTGTAATATGTATTGTATCATGTATTGTATTATGTATTGTCTTATGAATTGTATCATGTATTATCTTATGAATTGTATTATGTATTGTCTTATGTATTGTATTATGTATTGTATCATGTATTGTAATATGTATTGTATTATGTATTGTCTTATGAATTGTATCATGTATTATCTTATGTAGTGTATTATGTATTGTCTTATGTATTGTATTATGTGTTGTATTATGTATTGTATCATGTATTGTATCATATATTGTAATATGTATTGTATCACATATTGTATTATATATTGTATCATGTATTGTCAAATGTATTATAGTATGTATTGTATTATGTATTGTAATATGTATTGTATTATGTATTGTCTTATGAATTGTATCATGTATTATCTTAAGTAGTGTATTATGTATTGTCTTATGTATTGTATTATGTGTTGTATTATGTATTGTCTTATGTATTGTATTATGTGTTGTATTATGTATTGTATCATGTATTGTATCATATATTGTAATATGTATTGTATCACATATTGTATTATATATTGTATCATGTATTGTCAAATGTATTATAGTATGTAATGTTTTATGTATTGTATTATGTATTGTATCATGTATTGTCATATGTATTGTATTATGTACTTTATTATGTCTTGTCATATGTATTGTATCATGTATTGTATTATGTATTGTAATATGTTTTGTCTTATGTATTGTATTATGTATTGTAATATGTATTGTATCATGTAATGTATTATGTATTGTATCATGTAATGTATTATGTATTGTATCATGTATTGTCATATGTATTGTATTATGTATTTTATTACGTATTGTCATATGTATTGTATCATGTATTGTCTTATGTATTGTGTTATGTATTGTATCATGTATTGTATTATGTATTGTCATATGTATTGTATCATGTATTGTAATATGTATTGTCTTATGTATTGTATCATGTATTGTAATATGTATTGTCTTATGTATTGTATCATGTATTGTAATATGTATTGTCTTATGTATTGTATCATGTATTGTAATATGTATTGTATTATGTATTGTATCATGTATTGTTTTATGTATTGTATTATGTATTGTATTATGTGTTGTCATATGTATTGTATTATGTATTGTCATATGTATTGTATCATGTATTGTAATATGTATTGTATCATGTATTGTAATATGTATTGTATTATGTATTTTATTATGTATTGTCATATGTATTGTATCATGTATTGTAATATGTATTGTCATATGTATTGTATCATGTATTGTAATATGTATTGTCTTATGTATTGTATCATGTATTGTATTATGTATTGTAATATGTATTGTCTTATGTATTGTATAATGTATTGTATCATGTATTGCCATATGTATTGTATCATGTATTGTCTTATGTATTGTATCATGTATTGTATCATGTATTGTATTACGTATTGTCTTATGTATTGTATCATGTATTGTATCGTGTATTGTATTATGTATTGTCTTATGTATTGTATCATGTATTGTATTATGTATTGTAATATGTATTGTCTTATGTATTGTATTATGTATTGTATCATGTATTGCCATATGTATTGTATCATGTATTGTATTATGTATTGTATCATGTATTGTTTTATGTATTGTATCATGTATTGTATTATGTATTGTATTATGTATTGTCTTGTGTATTGTATCATGTATTGTAATATGTATTGTCTTATGTATTGTATCATGTATTGTATCATGTATTGTATTACGTATTGTCTTATGTATTGTATCATGTATTGTATCGTGTATTGTATTATGTATTGTCTTATGTATTGTATCATGTATTGTATTATGTATTGTATCATGTATTGTTTTATGTATTGTATCATGCATTGTATTATGTATTGTATTATGTATTTTCATATGTATTGTATCATGTATTGTAATATGTATTGTCTTATGTATTGTATCATGTATTGTATCATGTATTGTATTATGTATTGTCTTATGTATTGTATCATGTATTGTATTATGTATTGTATCATGTATTGTTTTATGTATTGTATCATGTATTGTTTTATGTATTGTCATATGTATTGTATCATGTATTGTAATATGTATTGTCATATGTATTGTATCATGTATTGTATCATGTATTGTATCATGTATTGTATTATGTATTGTATCATGTATTGTATTATGTATTGTATCATGTATTGTTTTATGTATTGTATCATGTATTGTTTTATGTATTGTATCATGTATTGTATTATGTATTGTATTATGTATTGTCATATGTATTGTATCATGTATTGTAATATGTATTGTCATATGTATTGTATCATGTATTGTATCATGTATTGTATTATGTATTGTATTATGTATTGTATCATGTATTGTATTATGTATTGTATCATGTATTGTATCATGTATTGTATCATGTATTGTATTATGTATTGTCATATGTATTGTATCATGTATTGTAATATGTATTGTATCATGTATTGTTTCATGTATTGTATTATGTAATGTAATATGTTTTATCTTATGTATTGTATCATGTATTGTATTATGTATTGTAGTATTGTATCATCTATTGTATCATGTATTGTTTTATGTATTGTATCATGTTTTGTTTTATGTATTGTATCATGCATTGTATCATGTGTTGTATTATGTATTGTATCATGTATTGTTTTATGTATTGTATCATGTATTGTTTTATGTATTGTATCATGTATTGTATTATGTATTGTATCATGTATTGTAATATGTATTGTCATATGTATTGTATCATGTATTGTATTATGTATTGTATTATGTATTGTATCATGTATTTTATTATGTATTGTATCATGTATTGTATCATGTATTGTATTATGTATTGTCATATGTATTGTATCTTGTATTGTAATATGTATTGTATCATGTATTGTATTATGTATTGTCTTATGTATTGTCATATGTATTGTATCATGTATTGTATCATGTATTGTATCATGTATTGTATCATGTATTGTATCATGTATTGTATAATGTATTGTATTATGTATTGTATCATGTATTGTATCATGTATTGTATTATGTTTAGGTGCCAGGAGAGTGAAGGATACATCAGGTCTGTCAATGAGGACCAGGTGGACACTATATTGTCATGGAAACCGGGTGGAGCAAATGATCTGGGCAGAATAAAGATTGATGAGGAGACATTGAGGAAGGAGGAATAGGAATAGTGACGGCAGGGTATTATTGTGTTCACAGGAATAGTGACGGCAGGGAATTATTGTGTTCACAGGAATAGTGACGGCAGGGAAGGGTATTATTGTGTTCTCAGCAGAGATGGGGACTCGAGTCTGAGACTCGGACTTGAGTGCGACTTAAGTCGCACACACAGTGACTTCAGACTCGACTTGAGACTCGTCCTCGAAAGACTTCAGACTTGACTCGGACTCGAGCTGTGGGACTCGTGAACAATGTTTATTTTTATGAATCATCTGATGAGCTCACTGTTATTCCCCTCCATTGACCGTAAAAAAAATAAAAATACGGTTCGCTGTTGTTCCCCTCCCTCCGTTACCTATAACCTTCCAACGACGTAACACGTGACGTACTACGTATCTGCTGCGTGCGCGGCCACACATTAGAAGACAGCAAACAAACATGTCGACTGCACCGGCCGCTGCGCTGGGTTTAAAAACTTTCAAAACGACGGCCCAAACAAAAGACTAACAGGCTACTGAAGGACACCTAGAAGCCAACAAATGTTTTGTGGCCAGTACCTGTTACATGCCATAAGTTGGTTGCTTCACTCACTCTAAACATGTTGAGAGTTTTAATGTGGTATCCAATATCCAGCCACTAAGTTAATCACAAATAATTGAGAATTTTCTATCATAAGGAAGTTTAGTGTGTTAATTTGGATAGTATATTTCACATCGTTTGGTTCAATGCAATAGTGTTTTGCATGAAGCTACAATGTGATGTTTTGCACTAAATTTGTTTTACAGCTTTAAACATTTCCTATGGCCCCATAGAACCAGCACAATAGGAGCCAAGGCCTTTCATTATAGTAAATACATTTTTGGTCTGTACTGTACTGTGTGTTCATGCTACAAGGCAAAATACAGATATTACCTTAAAAGTAAAGCATTCTTGTTGTTTTTTCATGTTGCAATAAACTGATTATATACCAAAATCAAAGCTGATACTGTATGTTAATAGATAAAGGAGTCATAATAACATTACATGCGATGCAGTGACAGTCTTCTAAGCAGCCTGGTTGCCGTACGGGATGCAACACTTATTGTAACCGGAGACTTATTATAATAAAGAGACTTGAGACTTGACTTGGGCTCTAGCCCAGAGACTTGACTTGGGCTCTAGCCCAGAGACTTGACTTGGGCTCTAGCCCAGAGACTTGACTTGGACTCAAGCTCAAAGACTTGAGACTTGACTTGGACTCGAGCTCAGTGACTTGTGAGCATCTCTGGTTCACAGGAATAGTGACGTCAGGGTATTATTGTTTTCACAGGAATAGTGTCGGCTGCCCCATACAACACCCACCACTGCCCCATACAACACCCACCACTGATACAACACCCACCACTGCCCCATACAACACCCACCACTGCCCCCACCACTACACAACACCCACCACTGCCCCCCATACAACACCCACCACTGATACAACACCCACCACTGCCCCATACAACACCCACCACTGATACAACACCCACCACTGCCCCATACAACACCCACCACTGATACCCCACCACAACACCCACCACTGCCCCATACAACACCCACCACTGCCCCATACAACACCCACCACTGCCCCATACAACACCCACCACTGATAAAACACCCACCACTGATAAACACCCACCACTGATACGACACCCACCAGTGCCCCATACAACACCCACCACTGCCCCATACAACACCCACCACTGCCCCATACAACACCCACCACTGATACAACACCCACCACTGCCCCATACGACACCCACCACTGCCCCATACAACACCCACCACTGCCCCATACAACACCCACCACTGATACAACACCCACCACTGCCCCATACAACACCCACCACTGATACAACACCCACCACTGCCCCATACAACACCCACCACTGCAACCTTTACACATTAGTCGGCTGGCCGTTGTTAAGTACCTGGCGTTTAACTCATTGGTAACAACTTATTCACAAGTCTCTGCTAGATAACGTCCCACTGTACCTAAGCTCTCTAGTCACCATTGCTCTACCCACCCACAGTCTACGCTCTAGTAGGTACATCGCCTTAGTCACACTGAAGTCAGCACAACATTCGGCCGCCAAACCTTCCAATTTGCAGCCACTAATGACTGGAACAATTTACAAAAATCCCTAAAACTTAAAAATCTCACCAGCTGCTACTCCTGTCTGAACACTGATCTCTGTACATGTTAACTGTCTTTAACCTCTTCTTACTTATGCCATGCTCTTTTTTCACAGTGGACCTCTCTCACCTGCAATAAATGATATACGGTGTAGATATACGGTGCATGCAATGTTTCATTGTAGATAATATGTTATGGCTTAGTGTTGTATATGTCAATACTAATATATTCACAGCTAGGCAATAGGCCTACTTGTACTGTTTTTACAGTCTACTTGTAATTATGATTGATTGGAGGTGTCTCAGAAGTTACGATGACTTCATTGGTTGAACAAAAATGCTGTCTGCTTTGAAATCTAATGTAATTATGTTTCGTATCGACCGTGACCCAGATTTATTATTCACTGGTATTGAAACATATACAGCTTCACGGGAGCCTTACTTCCTTGTCAAATTGTGTTTCTCATAGGTGGGCTTTTTGAAACGAGGGCAGAACTTGATTTACAGATTCATTAGAGCTTGATAGCCAACTAGTGTTTTTGAGATTGTGAAACAGACTGCTTCAGCTGAAATTCAAACCAACCTGAAGGAAAAGGTGAGAACACAAAAAAAGGAACGCGTAATTGGCTGATAAACGAGCTGTTGAAAACGTGTGCCTGATCAGCACAGTATCATGAGTTTTCGTGAAATAGACACGACTTTTGTATCCAAAATTTTTGACATCCACACGTAAAAGGTCGTTTTTTCGTGTCCTTGACACGATTTTCTTGAGCTGTTGAAAGAAAGTGTCGTGATTGGTTGACTCAACTTACATTTCAACCAGGAAGTGGGCGCAGCTTGAATTGTAAAAGTGACTTAACTTAACTTTCTGGAATATAACTCTTTTTATTACTATAAACATTAAACGAAAGCCTGACTCTTACTCTTGCCCTAACCTTAACATCAACCAATACCTAACATTTCGATTTACTTATTTGTTTAACATGTTGTTGACCAAAAACGTTTGCTGTGCTTTTTTGTGTGTGTGTGTCGATTTTCCGTGGAGTCCTAAATATTACGTGTCCAGGACACGAAAAAACAAACTTTTACGTGTGCATGTCACAAATTTTGGGTCAAAAATCGTTGTTTTTTTTTACGAAAACCTGTGATATCGTGTTGGCCTGATGATGTGCTCAGTGAATATATATTTTTTACCAGGTTATAGACTCATTCCTAATTGATTTAACATATAATTTACCAGGTATTAGACTCATTCCTAACTGATTTAACATATATTTTACCAGGTTATAGACTCATTCCTAATTGATTTAACATATAATTTACCAGGTATTAGACTCATTCCTAACTGATTTAACATATATTTTACCAGGTTATAGACTCATTCCTAATTTATTTAACATATATTTTACCAGGTTATAGACTCATTCCTAATTGATTTAACATATATTTTACCAGGTTATAGACTCATTCCTAATTGATTTAACATATATTTTACCAGGTTATAGACTCATTCCTAATTGATTTAACATATATTTTACCAGGTTATAGACTCATTCATAATTGATTTAACATATATTTTACCAGGTTATAGACTCATTCCTAATTGATTTAACATATATTTTACCAGGTTATAGACTCATTCCTAATTGATTTAACATATATTTTACCAGGTTATAGACTCATTCCTAATTGATTTAACATATATTTTACCAGGTTATAGACTCATTCCTAATTGATTTAACATATATTTTACCAGGTTATAGACTTCCTAATTGATTTAACCTAATTGATCATTCCTAATTGATTTAACATATATTTTACCAGGTTATAGACTCATTCCTAATTGATTTAACATATATTTTACCAGGTTATAGACTCATTCCTAATTGATTTAACATATATTTTACCAGGTTATAGACTCATTCATAATTGATTTAACATATATTTTACCAGGTATTAGACTCATTCCTAATTGATTTAACATATAATTTACCAGGTTATAGACTCATTCCTAATTGATTTAACATATATTTTACCAGGTTATAGACTCATTCCTAATTGATTTAACATATATTTTACCAGGTTATAGACTCATTCCTAATTGATTTAACATATATTTTACCAGGTTATTATAAGGAACCAGGGTTTGTCTGGGTCTAGTCAGAGTCTGACACTCCCCCGATCAACAGAGAGGGGGAGTCATCAGACTCGATCAACCTCACCTGAGTTCTGAGCACACCTGTCGGTAATTAGGTATGGGATATAGGTGTGCTCAGAGGCTCACTCATTGCGAGGTATTGTTCTAGTGACTTGCTGAGCGTTTGATAGAGAGAATATTTATTGAAGTCTTCCCGTGTACCAGTCCTTTGCTCCGTGTCCCGATTCCGTTTTGCTTAACCCTTCTGTTGTCTCCTAGTGATTCCCGAGTCCTAATCCTGTGCCCGTTTACCCGACTACGACTACGCCCGATCCCTTTGTACCTCTGACTGCCTCTGATCTCTCCGTGTTGACCACTGCCTGCCTGACAACGATTAAGCCTACTGTTTGTCTGTACTTTAATAAAGCTTCGCGACCCTACTCTGTCGTCTGAGTATTCGTTACAGTTATAGACTCATTCCTAATTGATTTAACATATATTTTACCAGGTTATAGACTCATTCCTAATTGATTTAACATATATTTTACCAGGTTATAGACTCATTCCTAAATGATTTAACATATAATTTACCAGGTTATAGACTCATTCCTAATTGATTTAACATATATTTTACCAGGTTATAGACTCATTCCTAATTGACTTTGACTCAAACACATTTCTCCATAACATCAAATTAAAACACATTTATAGAATGCTTTTGAAAAAAAGAAACTCTCCCAAATTCCCATTTTTGGGATGTTTTAGAACTCCATCCTAGAATTCCACCTATGGCAAATTCAATTGATTGGATATGATTTAGAAAAGGTCAGATGGCAATATGAAGGTTCACAGTGCAAGTCAGAGCAACATCCAAGCCATGAACTCCAAGGATTCTCATTAGACCTCAATAATTGTATCGAGACATACAGTTGATGGGGGAAATAAATGACAGAACAGTAAGCTCCGTTCCTCTATGATAGAGAACGTTTGGAAGCACAAACACTATTCCTATTGTTACCTATCCGGCTAAACAAAATAACTGGGCAAGAAGAGCCACGGTCAGGAAGATTAACACAATAGTCACTCCAATAAGGCTTTCTCTGAAGATACGGAGAAACCTGCAGGATGGACAACCATATTACAGCACTCCGTCATTCAGGCCTTTATGGTAGAGTGGCTAGACAGATGCCCTTACACAGTAAAAGGCGCATGGGGCGCGCTGCCTGAAAGAATAGTCTAAGACCAGTAGAAAATCTAATCAGACCAAAAATAGTAACTATTTTCACATTTTTTTTGAGTGAAACGAAGGTAAATATGGCGAGTCATGATAGTGGGAGCATCGTGACACGGGGTGTGTTATGGAAATGTCTATTCTCTGTGTAATACATGACACAGGGTGTGTTATGCAAATGTCTATTCTCTGTGTAATACATGACACAGGGTGTGTTATGGAAATGTCTATTCTCTGTGTAATACATGACACAGGGTGTGTTATGGAAATGTCTATTCTCTGTGTAATACATGACACAGGGTGTGTTATGGAAATGTCTATTCTCTGTGTAATACATGACACAGGGTGTGTTATGCAAATGTCTATTCTCTGTGTAATACATTTATTAGTTAAAGATGGTCATTAGGATATAAGCAGAACAAAGCTTTTGTGCTGACTTTAAGTATTCTTAGTAATCTTACCAAATGACAAGAGAAATATGGTGAATTTCCACCACAGGTCACTGCGAGACTGGTCAGGGTTGAGGAAAGGATAGATAGCAAAAATACAGATATTAAAAAATAAGAATTCTCTTCAAATTTGAACCAGTTTCCAGTTGTTGTCCAGATGTTCCACATTGACCCTTTTTAGAGAGATTGGGAGAGTCGATGGAAGAGATGCACTTTGTATAATATTTTAACAATTAATTCATACTTGTTTTTGTTTTTCCGTTTTTATATATGGCTGATAAACTCCTTCTCATCTATAGCTGAAATTCCCAGTGAGAACAGAAACCAAAACAGAATCATCTGTCACACCTTGATTTGTGTCCCTTTGTTCATCATTAGTCCTCTGTAGATTTTAACCATGTTCTCTGCTCAGGCAGCTGCCAGATCGTCTTTTCTTGTACAGTTTTTACCTGTGTTTACTTCCTTCACTGTATGTGATCTTGTATGATATTTCAATGTTTCTTCCAGCCGGCTATGATGACCTGTCTGTACATGGAAGGTAACAGAAACTGAATTTACCTGCATCTTCTGCGCCTTTCGTTTGTCTGCTCTTTGGTTCTGGTGATAGATGCGACTGAAGTTGGACACAATGACAGGGACCGGCAGCGCGATCACCAACACTCCACTCAGAGAACAAATTGAACCAAAGATTTTCCCAGCAATTGTTTTAGGAACCATGTCTCCGTATCTGTTGGGAAGACAGTAAAAGAATGAGAGAAGTTTAAAAATTAGAGAAACGAGTGAAGGAAGAGAGGGAGAAAACTATTAGTTCAGGAGGAGTACAAAGACAAGCACCTGTTAGAACCAAAATGGATAACAAAAATAATTGTATGCATTCCCACCACTCTCAATAACATCCAAACTATCTTCTGAGTTAAAGTAAATACAACATATTTCAGGTCATCTACACTCATCTCCACACACATCTTCACACACATCTCTACACACATCTCCACACAGATCTCTACACACATCTCTACACTCATCTCCACACACATCTTCACACACATCTCCACACACATCTCTACCCACATCTCCACACACATCTCTACACACATCTCCACACACATCTCTACCCACATCTCCACACACATCTCCACACACATCTCTACACACATCTCCACACACATCTCCACACACATCTCCACACACATCTCCACACATATCTCTACACACATCTCTACAATTATCTCTACACACATCTCTACACACATCTCCACACAGATCTCTACACACATCTCTACACACATCTCCACACAGATCTCTACACACATCTCTACACACATCTCCACACAGATCTCTACACACATCTCTACACACATCGCTACACACATCTCCACACACATCTCCACACACATCTCCACACACATCTCCACACACATCTCTACACACATCTCTACACACATCTCCACACAGATCTCTACACACATCTCTACACACATCTCTACACACATCTCCACACAGATCTCTACACACATCTCTACACACATCTCTACACACATCTCCACACACATCTCCACACACACACAAACATCTCCACAAACATCTCCACACACACACACATCTCCACACACATCTCCATCTCACACATCTCCACACACATCTCCACATCTCCACACACACACATCTCCACACACATCTCCACACACACACACATCTCCACACACATCTCCACACACATCTCCACACACATCTCCACACACATCTCCACACACATCTCCACACACATCTCCACACACATCTCCACACATCTCCACACATCATCTCTACACACATCTCTACACACATCTCTACACATCTCTCTCCACACACATCTCCACACACATCTCTACCCACATCTCCACACACATCTCTACACACATCTCTACACACATCTCTACACACATCTCTACACAGATCTCCACACACATCTCTACACACATCTCTACACACATCTCTACATACATCTCCACACACATCTCCACAGACACACATCTCCACAAACATCTCCACACATCTCCACTCTCACACACATCTCACACACACATCTCCACACACATCTCTCACACACACACATCTCCACACACACATCTCCACACACACACATCTCCACACACATCTCCACACACATCTCCACACACATCTCCACACACATCTCCACACACATCTCTACACACATCTCCACACACATCTCTATCTCACATCTCCACACATCTCCACACACATCTCTACACACATCTCTACAATTATCTCTACACACATCTCTACACACATCTCCACACAGATCTCCACACACATCTCTACACACATCTCTACACACATCTCCACACACATCTCCACACACACATCTCCACACACATCTCCACACACATCTCTACACACATCTCTACACACATCTCTACACACATCTCCACACAGATCTCTACACACATCTCTACACACATCTCTACACACATCTCCACACAGATCTCTACACACATCTCTACACACATCTCTACACACATCTCCACACACATCTCCACACACATCACATCTCCACACACATCTCCACAAACATCTCCACACACATCTCCACACACATCTCCACACATCTCCACACACACACATCTCCACACACATCTCCACACACATCTCCACACACACACATCTCCACACACATCTCCACACACATCTCCACACACATCTCCACACACATCTCTCCACACACATCTCCACACACATCTCCACATGGGAATTTGACTTCCTCAGTCAGTGTGCCTCCAGATGTTCCTCTTCTGAAACCCCAAGTGCTTTGATTAGGCGACAGTAGATAACATGAACCTTTTGGGGGGAATGAAAAGAAAAGGGGGAACGGAAGAAATGGCTTAGTGACTCAGAATAAAAACAAATGTAGCATTTCCCCAATCTGAAATATTCAGAAGTCAAAAAGAAATCTCAACCTTTCTCAACGTTTCAAAAGACATACTACACAAATATGCTGGAGTTATTAGACCAGGCTACATTCCAACAGGAAGCCACTGTGTCAGAAGAAAAAGACCAACAAATAAATTAAAGAAATTTGTAGAAAAATAAATAACAAAAACTGTGATTTCTATTGATGCTCATTTGGTATTCACTAGTAGAGTGCAGCTGAGGGTGTTGGTACAGAAAACAGGTCTCACTAAAATGTATTCACAGTCACAAAGTATAGCAGTGCCAGACTTGTTCACAGTACTTATTTATTGTCTCAGAGCAGCCGTACATCCGGAGAAATTATTATTTCATTGTTCTACACGATCGTGTTTTATTGGGCATAATGAAATGTATTAAATACAGAACAACACAAATGACTTATTATTTAACCCCTAACCCAACTTAATAACTGTGACACACTACCAGTAATACAGAGTAACACAAATGACTTATTCACTAACCCCTAACCCAACTTAATGAATGTGACACATTACCAGTAATACAGAGTAACACAAATGACTTATTCACTAACCCCTAACCCAACTAATGCAATGATCTGTGAGACACAGCAATGATGGGCATTTAACAGAATACAAACATTTTATCTGTGTAAAAATACAAAAAGTGTGTACAAAACATTTCCCCAGAGCAACTGAAGAATGTCTAAGGATATTTAGGAGCAAATGCTGGAACAGCACCATCATGCATATTGTGCACCTGAAGATGGGCGGCCCATGGTAAAGGGCCCCTCATTTCACAGTGGGTGTTTGTTGTTTAAGGAAAATGACAAATACATTTTGCCTGAATTTTGTGGAAATGTTTAATGAGCTAACTAGGTCCCCTAGGTCTCAGCATCAAGTCTCTAGCTCGGTTATTGACTGAGATACAGCCATTTTAGTGAGAGCTGATTGTTTTAAGAGCATACCCCTAGTTTTGAAGGCAACCCCTACCACCCGGTCAGATTACATTGCAGGCGAATGGGAGCAAAGCCAATTAACCATTCACCTTCGATTTTGACGTCAGTTCTTTCTGGAAAACTCCATTTTGAGCGAAACAATGCTTCTTGAATGTTGGAAACTTCTATTTTCGACCAAATATGGCTTATTATGGATTACTACAGGTCACACACGATGCTAATAATATCCCTGGGACTATAGGAAAAGAAAAACAATTGACTTTGGCTGATGTAAGTACAATATTATCATATTTTATCGCTTTGGTTAAACGATGTTTACAACAATGATGACGTCATTGTCGCCATTAGCAGTCCTTTCTATTGCAAATAAAACGGTCAGTGTTTGAGCTATTTTAAAACGGAAAAGGTTGTTAGAAAGGGGAGATTCTAACCTTTTTTGCACAATTTAAGCATATAGTATTTCATAAAATGTCCGTTTTTGAATTTGCGATCATTGTGTAGAGGTTGTAGTGGTCGTATGGGTACTGCAAGTATCCCTAGTTGTTGTATATGGTACTGCAATGATCCCGTCTGCGGGACAGCTGTGTTGAACCTCCTAACAACATATCCTGATGCAGCAATTTTGGTTCGCCTGTGTCCTGTTTAGTGTTCCTATACATGTCAGTTGAATTTGTTCACACGATCCGGGAGCATTGCCTTTCAATGTTTTAAGATGGATGTACGTTGGTCTGTCCCAGTGCCTCTATCGCTTCATTCCTGTTTAGTTATCATTCTCTGGGTTCCATTTTGTTTTGTATCCTGCTGCCACCCACCCTGTCTGCATGTTCATTCTTGTCCTGCCTGCCTATTTAGGGGTTCCTCGACAGAGGAACCCTATTGTTATTGTGAGTTTTATTATCATTCTTGGGACAAAAAATGGGACTAATCGGCCCATAACTCAAAAAGTACATGGTAACTTTTTCCATAAATTTAGCCCCTGACACACTACCCTACTGACCCCTAACCCAGTTCGACCACCAGGGGCGCTACAGTACACGCCCTAAAATTTGGGATTTCATAATGATGCCATTTCCACCCCGTTTGACTTAGAACGCTGCAAATTTTTGTACATGCCTCATGAGGAACAAAAAAGACTCAAGAACCCATAAAGTCCGCCATGATGGATTTTTCCCCAATATGCAAATTTCCCAAAACCTACAGAAATGATCTTCTATTCGCCCGTCACTCTGATTGACTAGCCACTTGACAATAATGTTTGGGATGACTGTCTGTCTATAGGGTCTTCTGGAAAAGACATTCGTTGCAAGATGGCAGAGAAAATGGCTAACAAGTGAAACACTTTGTGTAACTCACAATAACTGGGCGGCTCTCTATATGAAAACAAAGACTTACGGATATATCGTTTCAGTACAAATGAAGAGGACATCCCCATGAACTAAACTGTCAATGCCCGAGTCTGTCGGTCAAAACACAACCAGATGACAGGTTGCTGAAATTTGACAGTTTTTGCTACAAGCTAACCGCTAATGCAATCACACGCACAAATATTAACTATAAATCAGCTGTCACTCCAATTGACTAGCCACTTTACAATCATGTGTGGGATGACTGTCTGTCTATAGGGTCTTAAGGAATAAGACATTTGTTGCAAGATGCCGACAAAATGGCCAACAAGTGAAACAACGCACAAATATTAACTATAAATCAGCCGTCACTCCAATTGACTAGCCACTTTACAATCATGTGTGGGATGACTGTCTGTCTATATGGTCTTCAGGAATAAGACATTTGTTGCAAGAAAGGGGCGTGTCTATGTACATTTTCATATTGCCTAATTTCTGTGTGTTCGGGATCAGCCCCGCTGCTCCATGTTAAAAATGGATGCCCTTTGGCGAACATGCCTTACTTCCCATGATGAACAAAAAAGCCTCTAGGATGCATAAGATTTGCCATAATGGAATGTCTTGTACAGTCCAGATTTGGGAAAATGTACAGAACACAATTTCTCGCAAACTGCTGGTCCAAATCACTTGATTTTTGCCTTGACATTTTTAGAATGACTGTTTTTCAATTGTATATCTAGGAAAAATGAATATAAAACAAAATGGCTGAAGGGGGCGTCTAAGTAAATGTACATATTAACTTAATATATATTAGTCTATTAAATAATTGTAATTTTGACTGATGGTCTTTCAGACCTAACTAAATTCTAACTAAAAGATGGCATCACTCTGTATACTATAGTACCTTAAAAAGGTTTTACTTTGATTTGTGAAAATAAGTAAGGGCTTGATAAACTTGAGTCAATTGGACCCCAAATAAAAGTGTCTAATTCTAATGATGCTGTATCTTTTTCTCTTGAACTGTTGCTTTAATTGACTTGATTAACAGGTGTCAAATTATCGTCTTTCAACTTCAAATAAAGCAATATTAATACAAAAAAATCACTTGTAATCATGATTAGCATGCTAGCTGTTGTTCGTGAAGCGTTCCAGCCAACCATGCAGTCATTTTGACAAATAGAAAGGTTAGCATTATTGCTATAGTTCTTGAAGCGTTACAGTCATTTACATTTAAGTCACTTGTTGGCAAAGGTTATCTTCATTAGCATGATTGCTCTCGTGACCCAGAATGCATTGCGGCACACGAATATCTTAGCCTACTAGACATATTCACTTCATTGTCACACTTTTCCACAACCTTGACAGGTTTCCTTGCATTTTTTCTCTAATTGATGCCATTTCAACACGGATAGACCATGAAAGACCAATATTTTTTCACATGCTTCAATTCTCATCCCTTGCTTCCCAATAAGAGGACCCCGCCCCATTGTTGCTTGCAACTATATTTATCATTGCTTTATTAACTCCCTGTCTTCTGAGGCGATGAATAAAACCACCAATTAAAGAGCTCAGCGGTTGGGTTTTCTCATTGGCTGATCATTACAGAATGCCCCCACCTTGAGAGTTTTAAGCAGAGCCAATCATCCACCATGGCCTTCAACACCCTGCTCCACTTCCTGGAACGCCAACTTCCTGGATGCCCAACAGGTTTGATGGCACACCGGAGAAATACCACACCTTAGTGGAGCAGCTGGCAGAATATGTTATATGTTATTGTCCAACATACATCCCTCCACTACCACAACCCTAGAACCGGCAGGAGAACCATGGAGCACCAGAACACTTATTTGAACATTCTCACACACCCATTGCTGGCAGTATTTTAAAAAAAGTATCAGCAGCTTAAAAACAGAAAGGACAGGACACTCTACATAATATTTCCCTAATGATCCATATAGAGTTTTAGAAACAACAACAACAGATTTAGAAGCTATAATTTTGGAGGCCGAACCTGTGGAAGAAGGTCACTCAAGCAACAGTGGAAAAATCAAATGCTTGATGCTTTAGCAGCAAAACAGAATTTCTTTGTTATTGTGGGCGTCTTTGTGTGGGTAAAAGATCCCAAGATACAAGATAGGTGTTGGGACCAGGAAGTCAAATCAAAGAAGGATTACAGGTGAGTCCTGATGCATTATGGTGCATTTGGATGCAGTGAATGTAGTAACTATCGAGCCATCAGAGATAAGTAATGGGAACGATACTAATGACATTCCACTGTGAGAGAAAAACACAGGAAATACACACACACACACACACACACACACACAAAACAAAAGCAGGGTACTACTTCTGTGGGTACACCGCCTTTTTCTCCACAGTGAGGAAAGGAGCTTTAAAGAATTGCTTGGATTTCAAATGAGAAAAAAAGATTCCTAATTATTCCATTCATTTCCTTCACAGCTTTAAGGTACTGGTGCCCGTGTGCTTTTGATACTTCTCTAATGCTGGCACACTTCCAAGGACTGAATATGATTTCATAGTAGAGCTCAATCATCATATGTCAAATCTAAGCAAACCATTTTACATTTGGTTCTGCATTGTCCATTGTCAACATACCTCATATTCACCAAGGGCCTCTGACAGTGTCAACGTTGTCTAATGAATATTCTGATACGTTCCATGGGGTCGTGGACTAGGGATGGGAATCGAGACCCGGTTATATAAAGGAACTGGTTACTCATTTCTCAAAACCCAAAACATCTTGAATCCAATTGAATTGCAAGCTAACGACCTTAAGAATAAAGGAAAGGTATTGAATTGACTCACAGCCTCATGTGGACAGTGTTTTTGACTTTTTGCTGCTGATATATCATTTTACTGTTGTCATATTACAATGTTAAATGTCAGATATCAAACAGTTATAGAGTCTATGAAAGCAATAACGGTTTAGCTAAGAATTCATTGCCATCTCGTCTTTTCACAAAATGTTAGGAAAGTACAGATAGTGGTATAGATAAAGTCTCAGACCGTTAAGCAGTCTCGAAAATGGTACCAATATGAAAACTAATTAGGATCCCTATCCCTAGTGTGGACATCATAACGAAGTGTAATTATCATTAAAACTTAAACACAGAGCAGAGTTGTAGTCAGATCCAGAGTCTAACAGATGGATTATATTCTTATGACCTAATATTCCTAACTCACCCTAAACTGAACTGGTGGTAGAACATCCATGGATCCAATTGCTGACATAAATGTAATCACGTACTAAACCCCTCACAAGTTGGCATTGAAAACCTAACCTAATCCAGTAAAACAAATTGTAATTCAATTTTGGTTGCAGTTTCACACTTTCAGACAAAAATGTATGTATTTAAATTCTTCTAATTCTAACTTGTTGTGACATGACAACACACAATTTGTTCTAATTTGTCTCACATTTTTGGAATGTAACAAAAATGTGTATTTAAAAATAAAAATAAAATTAATCAATTGTCATGAGTGGGAACCTTTTGTTTCCACACCAGGCCTTAAGTAGGGTGCACACAGCTAGTTCCAGTTAGGTGGTTTTGTTTCCACACCAGGGGCCTCATATATAAAACTTTGCGTACGATTTGCGTCCGAAGTGGCGTATGGACGAATCGTAGGGTGTACGTACTGTAACGTGTGGTGTTTGTTGGGTACTGCACCGTCTGGTTTCGGGTGTTCCACTTCCTGGTTTCTAGTTCACAGCTGGGTGTAATGTTGTCATTAGTTCGGGCTATAAAGGTTTTCTAGGAAGTCACCTCGGTACTTATCATTGTTTGTTTCTACGTCACATTGGTTAGAGGTGAGTGTTATCTGGGGACAAACGTGTTGTATGAATGTTTTATTATAAGACGCTATACGCGCACTATCATTTGCAGTTTGCACCAGTTAGTCCTTTTTCCGCCGTACTCGGTTTGTTTTATGTTCTGTTGTTGTGAATAAAACATAATCGAAACGGATTTAAGACTCTGCACATGGCTTTCACCGCACTACGCCGCTCCATCCGTGACACGTACGGACAAAAATATTGGGATTTATCAAACCGTGCGCATGCACGTCCTACGACGTTTTCGCTTTATAAATCCCAATGAACTATAAATGTGGCGCAGCTTTTGCGGCTTCATGTGACGCCCATATTTGCCCATAAATAGTCAAACAAACTAATTTTACCCGTTTCCGTGCGTACGCATGGGTCCCAGCTTGCGTGGAGGACCGCACATTTTCACGTCAAGTTTGCTTTTTATAAATCTGAACTATTGCGTAGAGAGCGGCGTACGCCTTCTTTTGTGCGTACGAAGCGTTTATAAATGAGGCCCCTGGCCTTCAGTGGGGTGGATACATCTAGTTCCTGTTAGGGGATTGTGTTTCCACTCCAGGCCTTTAGTGGGGTGGACACATCTAGTTCCTGTTAGGTGGTTTTGTTTCCACTCCAGGCCTTTAGTGGGGTGCACACATCTAGTTCCTGTTAGGTGGTTTTGTTTCCACTCCAGACCTTTAGTGGGGTGGACACATCTAGTTCCTGTTAGGTGGTTTTGTTTCCACTCCAGGCCTTTAGTGGGGTGGACACATCTAGTTCCTGTTAGGTGGTTTTGTTTCCACTCCAGGCCTTTAGTGGGGTGGACACATCTAGTTCCTGTTAGGTGGTTTTGTTTCCACTCCAGGCCTTTAGTGGGGTGCACACATCTAGTTCCTGTTAGGTGGTTTTGTTTCCACTCCAGACCTTTAGTGGGGTGGACACATCTAGTTCCTGTTAGGTGGTTTTGTTTCCGTTCCAGGCCTTTAGTTTGAGCACAGCCAGTGTTAGTTAGCTATCATTTGGGCTATTTCGTTCCCTGTGTGTTCTGTCACTTTGCTTTAATTGATTGAATTTACATTGTCTACATTGGTGAGTGTGGTGATTCGAGAGATATCTACCACTGTTAGTTTTATGTTAAGTCGCTTTGTATGGGCAACTTTGTTTTCTAATCAGTGTTTCGTTGTTTGTGTTGTTTGTTATGTGTTTAATAAACACCCTGAACGTGTACCCAAGCTGGCACCTGGCTCAATCATGCACTACACCTCGCAGACCGTGACATCTTTTTAGGATTAAAATAATGCCCCGCTTTGCCTATAACAGAAGAACCTATTTAGGTTTTAATTAGAGGCAGCTGCCCCACGTTGCCCTTTAACAGAGGAACCTATTTCGGTTGCCATTTTGCCATTTACAGGTTCATTGTTGTGTTTGTGCAATTGGTTGCTGCCGCTTCTTTTGTAGTTTTTGATTAGTTTTTCACTAAAAACCCTTATTGTTCCTGCCAGCTCTGTGCCTGTGTTCCACCTCAACCCAACTTGTGAAAAAGTCAGGATTTCTTTCTGTTAAAAAAGGAGAGGAGATACGATTTTTTGCTAAATGGGAAAATTCTACTAAAATTCACATTTTGAAAATCATGTTCTTTCTTTGGATCTTATGCTTAGTACATGCTACCACTCAAATTATGTAATATATAGGCCTATCTGTTAATGGCTATTACCCTTAAAATATTCTTATCTCGTTTGAAATTCTACATTTATTTCAGAGAATGAACACATAGTCAGAGTCATCTGAAGGGCTTGTGTAATTGGATCATATCCAACCCAGATTCCAACCAAACACTACAGAGTAAAGACAAATCTTCCTCTTATATCCTCTGAATAGAGACCAAGCTGACCTGCCGTGTGTGTGTGTGTGTACACGTGTGTCTGTGTGTGTGTGTTCACATGTTTGTGTCTGTGTGTGTACACGTGTGTGTGTGTGTTCACGTGTGTGTGTGTGTGTACACGTGTCTGTGTGTGTGTGTTTACATGTGTGTGTACCTGTGTGTGTGTGTGTGTGTGTACACGTGTGTGTGTGTGTGTGTACGTGTGTGTGTGTGTGTTCACGTGTGTGTGTGTGTACGTGTGTGTGTGTGTTCACGTGTGTGTGTACACGTGTGAACGTATATCAAGTCCAGTGCCAAGGACCAAGTAAAGTGATGAGTGCTGATTATACAGAAAAAGTGTGTTAGTGTGCAGTAAGAGTATGCATGTGTGTGTAGTAAAAGTGTGCGTATGTGTGTAGTATAAGTGTATGTGTGTGTGTGTGCAGTAAAAATGTGTGTGTGGATGCTAATATTTTGGGCATAATTTTTCAACAACCCACTGTGATAACAGCTAACACTTGTCTATGGGAGTAGAGTGTGGAATAGAGATGGATAACTGTAGAAGTAGAAGGTAAATGTGAATTAAAGGAAGATATGGGGGAGAAAAGACAGGGAGACAGGAAGAGAGAGATGGAGAAA
Organism: Dallia pectoralis; assembly: GCA_029465975.1. Lineage (NCBI taxonomy): Eukaryota > Metazoa > Chordata > Actinopteri > Esociformes > Umbridae > Dallia > Dallia pectoralis. The sequence continues at coordinate 2,314,534 of CM055728.1, forward strand.
CAATAGAGGAGAGAGAGAGATGGAGAGAGTTGGATAAGGACTGAGAGAAAGAGAGAGAGAGTTGGATAAGGACTGAGAGAAACAATAGAGAGAGAGACAGTTGGATAAGGACTGAGAGAAACACTCTGCATGTCTCAGCGGACACTTCTGAGTTCCCACGAGGCTCCATCCATCTCCCTTTATCTCTCTCTCACACACACACACACACGCTCACACACACACACACACACACACACACACACACACACACACACACACACACACACACACACACACACACACACACACACACACACACACACACACACACACACACACACACACACACACACACACACACACACACGCTCACACACACACACACACACACACACACGCACACACACACGCACACAAGCACACACACACGCACACACATATGCTCACACACACAGCCCAGACTAGGTAATGCTTTAATCAGAGCTATCTCTCCTCTGCTTGGATGTATTTGTTCAACGACTCTACAGGACTCAAACCATCAGGGCTAATGGAGGACACGTAAACATATGCGTCATGGTATTCATCCCAACTCCATTAATAAGAGCTGCCACGGACTGGATGCAAATGTGATTGGATCTGAGTAATGTCTGTGCTGGCTGATGTAGAACCAATGAGTCTATACGGAATACTGTCAGAGATGTGGATGTCAGATGCCACCAAAGGTCAGATATGAAGATATTTTCTTTCCATTATTAGTCCAGAACAGAACAGAGCCTCTGTTCATAACACAATCAAACTGACAAACAATCACCTTCTTAGAGCAAAGAGTAAATTACTGCCACAGGGTTGGAAAGAAGACAGATGGCGTGAGAGAAAAGGGTGAGATGTAGTGTGGTGAGTGTGTTCTAATATCTGAGTGCCACTATAATGTAATGAGGTGAGTGTGTTATAATACCTGAGTGCCACTAGTGAGGGCGTCAAGGTGGCCTAGTGTGTTCTAATATCTGAGTGCCTCTATAATGCAGTGTGGTGAGTGTGTTATAATACCTGAGTGCCTCTATAATGTAGTGTGGTGAGTGTGTTATAATACCTGAGTGCCTCTATAATGTAATGTGGTGAGTGTGTTCTAATATCTGAGTGCCACTATAATGTAGTGTGGTGAGTGTGTTCTAATACCTGAGTGCCTCTATAATGCAGTGTGGTGAGTGTGTTCTGATATCTGAGTGCCACTATAATGTAGTGTGGTGAGTGTGTTCTGATATCTGAGTGCCTCTAGTGAGGGCGTCAAGGTGGCCTAGTGTGTTCTAATACCTGAGTGCCTCTATAATGCAGTGTGGTGAGTGCGTTCTAATATCTGAGTGCCACTATAATGTAGTGTGGTGAGTGTGTTCTGATATCTGAGTGCCACTATAATGTAGTGTGGTGAGTGTGTTCTAATATCTGAGTGCCACTATAATGTAGTGTGGTGAGTGTGTTCTAATATCTGAGTGCCACTATAATGTAATGAGGTGAGTGTGTTATAATATCTGAGTGCCTCTATAATGCAGTGTGGTGAGTGTGTTATAATACCTGAGTGCCTCTATAATGTAATGTGGTGAGTGTGTTCTAATACCTGAGTGCCTCTATAATGTAGTGTGGTGAGTGTGTTCTAATACCTGAGTGCCTCTATAATGCAGTGTGGTGAGTGTGTTCTAATATCTGAGTGCCACTATAATGTAATGTGGTGAGTGTGTTATAATACCTGAGTGCCTCTATAATGTAATGTGGTGAGTGTGTTCTAATACCTGAGTGCCTCTATAATGTAATGTGGTGAGTGTGTTCTAATACCTGAGTGCCACTATAATGTAGTGTGGTGAGTGTGTTCTAATACCTGAGTGCCTCTATAATGTAGTGTGGTGAGTGTGTTATAATACCTGAGTGCCTCTATATTGTAATGTGGTGAGTGTGTTCTAATACCTGAGTGCCACTATAATGTAGTGTGGTGAGTGTGTTCTAATACCTGAGTGCCTCTATAATGTAGTGTGGTGAGTGTGTTCTAATACCTGAGTGCCTCTATAATGTAGTGTGGTGAGTGTGTTCTAATACCTGAGTGCCACTATAATGTAGTGTGGTGAGTGTGTTCTAATATCTGAGTGCCACTATAATGTAATGTGGTGAGTGTGTTATAATACCTGAGTGCCACTATAATGTAGTGTGGTGAGTGTGTTCTAATACCCGAGTGCCTCTATAATGTAGTGTGGTGAGTGTGTTCTGATATCTGAGTGCCACTATAATGTAGTGTGGTGAGTGTGTTCTGATATCTGAGTGCCTCTAGTGAGGGCGTCAAGGTGGCCTAGTGTGTTCTAATATCTGAGTGCCTCTATAATGCAGTGTGGTGAGTGCGTTCTAATATCTGAGTGCCACTATAATGTAGTGTGGTGAGTGTGTTCTGATATCTGAGTGCCACTATAATGTAATGTGGTCCCGACGGGTCAGGTTCGGGCAAAGATCTTCAGCTCATACTACGGGAAAGAGAAAGCGCAAGCTTAGATTGAGGTCCATTTGAACACACAGGGAAACGCAGTATCTAATAAGACCTGCTTTTAAGAGGCGCATAATTTTACACTCAAAATACCACAGAATATATAATTAGGAGCAATTAACGCGTTTCCTCCCACCTCCTCCCACTTTCCCCATGACCCTCCCACGAACGCATATTGAAAGCGCAACTTGTCTCTTCACCCTAATGTGGCACGCAATCTGCGATTTTAGCCAATTGCGTCCTGTTGGTAAATAGCCCGCATCGGTTACGTCCGTCTTTGTGACCAATTACCGCCTAAGAACAGGCGCAAACGGCTTGATTAATCAGGACCAGTGTGTGAGGACACATAGATACAGTGTGTGAGGACACTAAGATACAGTGTGTGAGGACACAAAGACACAGTGTGTGAGGACACTAAGATACAGTGTGTGAGGACACTAAGATACAGTGTGTGAGGACACTAAGATACAGTGTGTGAGGACACATAGATACAGTGTGTGAGGACACTAAGATACAGTGTGTGAGGACACTAAGATACAGTGTGTGAGGACACTAAGATACAGTGTGTGAGGACACATAGATACAGTGTGTGAGGACACTAAGATACAGTGTGTGAGGACACATAGATACAGTGTGTGAGGACACTAAGATACAGTGTGTGAGGACACATAGATACAGTGTGTGAGGCCACTAAGATACAGTGTGTGAGGACACATAGATACAGTGTGTGAGGACACTAAGATACAGTGTGTGAGGACACTAAGATACAGTATGTGAGGACACTAAGATACAGTGTGTGAGGACACTAAGATACAGTGTGTGAGGACACTTAGATACAGTGTGTGAGGACACTAAGATACAGTATGTGAGGACACTAAGATACAGTGTGTGAGGACACTAAGATACAGTGTGTGAGGACACTTAGATACAGTGTGTGAGGACACTAAGATACAGTGTGTGAGGACACTAAGATACAGTGTGTGAGGACACTAAGATACAGTATGTGAGGACACTAAGATACAGTGTGTGAGGACACTTAGATACAGTGTGTGAGGACACTAAGATACAGTGTGTGAGGACACTTAGATACAGTGTGTGAGGACACTAAGACACAGTGTGTGAGGACACTAAGATACAGTGTGTGAGGACACTAAGATACAGTGTGTGAGGACACTAAGATACAGTGTGATATTTGACACTTGACAGTTCCCACGTGGTGTGCGTTCTTGTGATTGGCTAAAACAAGGAAGATATCTGATTGGTTGCAGATCATTCTCTGTTAAAAAAATGCATTTGTGTGTGGATCCACGTCGGGGGAGTCTCAAAAAGAATCCACACACAAATGCAGTCAAATTCACTGCACGCAAGCAGTTTGTAAATCAAGATATATTTCGCTATGTGCATTTAAACAATTTGTATGCATTTGCGAATCGTATGTTCTTTTTACATTTGGTGTGTGTATTTGTGAATTTTTTACGCATGTATGAATCCGGTGTGTGCATTTGTGAATGTAGTCTGTGCATTTATCTTTTTTGAGACTCTTCTAGCTCAATAGTTCCACAATATTAGGCCATTTCTCCTCAGGTTTATGAATTCTATAACTAATGGATAAGGATTCGAATCTGGGAAGCCCAACATATAATACAGCAATGTGAGAGCAAAGGTCAAACAGGCACAGGTCGGCAGAGTGATCGGGGACTGGGAGAAGGTACATGTACGATAAGGAAAGACAGAGTCCAAAGTACAGACAGGTAGTCAAAACGAGAGATCACTGTAGAAGTACAGACAAGTATCAGGCAGAGCAGAAACAGATGGTACGCGGTAGACAGGCTCAGAATAATCTCACAGTGAAACGTTCAGCAAGTCTTAAACGAACAATACCTGGCACTGAGGTAATGACAGGTGTGGCTAATTATACTAACAGATTTTAAGTAACAGGTGTTTCAAACCTCAGGTGATTTAGATCTGGAATAATTCCTCTTATCTGCCGGTAGAGGGTGTGCTGACCAATCAATGCAGAAGGCTGAAATGAGGACCTTACGTCAGGGAACAAAGAGTATGGGTTTAGATCTGTGAAGTACAATACTAATGTGATGTACAGTATAACAGCACAACCAATGACATCATAGTCCATAGAGTATGGGTTTAGATCTGTGAATTACAATACTAATGTGATGTACAGTATAACAGCACAACCAATGACATAAATAGTCTATAGAGTATAGGTTTAGATCTGTGAAGTACAATACTAATGTGATGTACAGTATAACAGCACAACCAATGACATCATAGTCTATAGAGTATGGGTTTAGATCTGTGAAGTACAATACTAATGTAATGTACAGTATAACAGCACAACCAATGACATCATAGTCCATAGAGTATGGGTTTAGATCTGTGAAGTACAATACTAATGTAATGTACAGTATAACAGCACAACCAATGACATCATAGTCTCTAGAGTATGGGTTTAGATCTGTGAAGTACAATACTAATGTAATGTACAGTATAACAGCACAACCAATGACATCATAGTCTATAGAGTATGGGTTTAGATCTGTGAAGTACAATACTAATGTGATGTACAGTATAACAGCACAACCAATGACATCATAGTCCATAGAGTATGGGTTTAGATCTGTGAAGTACAATACTAATGTGATGTACAGTATAACAGCACAACCAATGACATAAATAGTCTATAGAGTATAGGTTTAGATCTGTGAAGTACAATACTAATGTGATGTACAGTATAACAGCACAACCAATGACATCATAGTCTATAGAGTATGGGTTTAGATCTGTGAAGTACAATACTAATGTGATGTACAGTATAACAGCACAACCAATGACATCATAGTCCATAGAGTATGGGTTTAGATCTGTGAAGTACAATACTAATGTGATGTACAGTATAACAGCACAACCAATGACATAAATAGTCTATAGAGTATAGGTTTAGATCTGTGAAGTACAATACTAATGTGATGTACAGTATAACAGCACAACCAATGACATCATAGTCTATAGAGTATGGGTTTAGATCTGTGAAGTACAATACTAATGTAATGTACAGTATAACAGCACAACCAATGACATCATAGTCCATAGAGTATGGGTTTAGATCTGTGAAGTACAATACTAATGTAATGTACAGTATAACAGCACAACCAATGACATCATAGTCTATAGAGTATGGGTTTAGATCTGTGAAGTACAATACTAATGTAATGTACAGTATAACAGCACAACCAATGACATCATAGTCTATAGAGTATGGGTTTAGATCTGTGAAGTACAATACTAATGTGATGTACAGTATAACAGCACAACCAATGACATCATAGTCCATAGAGTATGGGTTTAGATCTGTGAAGTACAATACTAATGTGATGTACAGTATAACAGCACAACCAATGACATCATAGTCTATAGAGTATAGGTTTAGATCTGTGAAGTACAATACTAATGTAATGTACAGTATAACAGCACAACCAATGACATCATAGTCTATAGAGTATAGGTTTAGATCTGTGAAGTACAATACTAATGTGATGTACAGTATAACAGCACAACCAATGACATCATAGTCTATAGAGTATGGATTTAGATCTGTGAAGTACAATACTAACGTAATGTGCAGTATAACAGCACAACCAATGACATCATAGTCTATAGAGTATGGGTTTAGATCTGTGAAGTACAATACTAATGTGATGTACAGTATAACAGCACAACCAATGACATCATAGTCTATAGAGTATGGGTTTAGATCTGTGAAGTACAATACTAATGTAATGTACAGTATAACAGCACAACCAATGACATCATAGTCTATAGAGTATGGGTTTAGATCTGTGAAGTACAATACTAATGTGATGTACAGTATAACAGCAGAACCAATGACATCATAGTCTATAGAGTATGGGTTTAGATCTGTGAAGTACAATACTAATGTGATGTACAGTATAACAGCACAACCAATGACATCATAGTCTATAGAGTGGGTTTAGATCTGTGAAGTACAATACTAATGTGATGTACAGTATAACAGCACAACCAATGACATCATAGTCTATAGAGTATGTGTTTAGATCTGTGAAGTACAATACTAATGTGATGTACAGTATAACAGCACAACCAATGACATCATAGTCTATAGAGTATAGGTTTAGATCTGTGAAGTACAATACTAATGTGATGTACAGTATAACAGCACAACCAATGACATCATAGTCTATAGAGTATGTGTTTAGATCTGTGAAGTACAATACTAATGTGATGTACAGTATAACAGCACAACCAATGACATCATAGTCTATAGAGTATGTGTTTAGATCTGTGAAGTACAATACTAATGTAATGTACAGTATAACAGCACAACCAATGACATCATAGTCTATAGAGTATGGGTTTAGATCTGTGAAGTACAATACTAATGTGATGTACAGTATAACAGCACAACCAATGACATCATAGTCTATAGAGTATGGGTTTAGATCTGTGAAGTACAATACTAATGTAATGTACAGTATAACAGCACAACCAATGACATCATAGTCCATAGAGTATGTGTTTAGATCTGTGAAGTACAATACTAATGTGATGTACAGTATAACAGCACAACCAATGACATAAATAGTCTATAGAGTATAGGTTTAGATCTGTGAAGTACAATACTAATGTGATGTACAGTATAACAGCACAACCAATGACATCATAGTCTATAGAGTATGTGTTTAGATCTGTGAAGTACAATACTAACGTAATGTGCAGTATAACAGCACAACCAATGACATCATAGTCTATAGAGTATGGGTTTAGATCTGTGAAGTACAATACTAATGTGATGTACAGTATAACAGCACAACCAATGACATCATAGTCCATAGAGTATGTGTTTAGATCTGTGAAGTACAATACTAACGTAATGTGCAGTATAACAGCACAACCAATGACATCATAGTCTATAGAGTATGGGTTTAGATCTGTGAAGTACAATACTAATGTGATGTACAGTATAACAGCACAACCAATGACATCATAGTCCATAGAGTATGTGTTTAGATCTGTGAAGTACAATACTAATGTGATGTACAGTATAACAGCACAACCAATGACATCATAGTCTATAGAGTATGTGTTTAGATCTGTGAAGTACAATACTAACGTAATGTGCAGTATAACAGCACAACCAATGACATCATAGTCTATAGAGTATGGGTTTAGATCTGTGAAGTACAATACTAATGTGATGTACAGTATAACAGCACAACCAATGACATCATAGTCTATAGAGTATGGGTTTAGATCTGTGAAGTACAATACTAATGTGATGTACAGTATAACAGCACAACCAATGACATCATAGTCTTGCGTCTTCTACAGAGGTGATGTACTCTAGGTCATGGTTTTAATGGAAACGTGGCTTACCAACAACATACCGGATATAATTACCAGCCTTGAAAACCTCTGTGTTGGCACTGATATTAAGGCGATAAGAACAGGGTGGTGGACTGTGTATCTATATGATGGGTGGTGTACCAACAGTAACCTCATCAGGACTGTGTATCTATATGATGGGTGGTGTACCAACACTAACCTCATCAGGACTGTGTATCTATATGAATGATGGGTGGTGTACCAACACTAACCTCATCAGGACTGTGTATCTATATGAATGATGGGTGGTGTACCAACAGTAACCTCATCAGGACTGTGTGTCTATATGATGGGTGGTGTACCAACACTAACCTCATCAGGACTGTGTATCTATATGAATGATGGGTGGTGTACCAACACTAACCTCATCAGGACTGTGTATCTATATGATGGGTGGTGTACCAACACTAACCTCATCAGGACTGTGTATCTATATGAATGATGGGTGGTGTACCAACACTAACCTCATCAGGACTGTGTATCTATATGAATGATGGGTGGTGTACCAACACTAACCTCATCAGGACTGTGTATCTATATGATGGGTGGTGTACCAACACTAACCTCATCAGGACTGTGTATCTATATGAATGATGGGTGGTGTACCAACACTAACCTCATCAGGACTGTGTATCTATATGATGGGTGGTGTACCAACACTAACCTCATCAGGACTGTGTATCTATATGATGGGTGGTGTACCAACACTAACCTCATCAGGACTGTGTATCTATATGATGGGTGGTGTACCAACACTAACCTCATCAGGACTGTGTATCTATATGATGGGTGGTGTACCAACACTAACCTCATCAGGACTGTGTATCTATATGATGGGTGGTGTACCAACACTAACCTCATCAGGACTGTGTATCTATATGATGGGTGGTGTACCAACACTAACCTCATCAGGACTGTGTATCTATATGATGGGTGGTGTACCAACACTAACCTCATCAGGACTGTGTATCTATATGATGGGTGGTGTACCAACACTAACCTCATCAGGACTGTGTATCTATATGATGGGTGGTGTACCAACACTAACCTCACCAGGACTGTGTATCTATATGATGGGTGGTGTACCAACACTAACCTCATCAGGACTGTGTATCTCTATATGATGGGTGGTGTACCAACACTAACCTCATCAGGACTGTGTATCTATATGATGGGTGGTGCACCAACACTAACCTCATCAGGACTGTGTATCTATATGATGGGTGGTGTACCAACACTAACCTCATCAGGACTGTGTATCTATATGATGGGTGGTGTACCAACACTAACCTCATCAGGACTGTGTATCTATATGAATGATGGGTGGTGTACCAACACTAACCTCATCAGGACTGTGTATCTATATGATGGGTGGTGTACCAACACTAACCTCATCAGGACTGTGTATCTATATGATGGGTGGTGTACCAACACTAACCTCATCAGGACTGTGTATCTATATGATGGGTGGTGTACCAACACTAACCTCATCAGGACTGTGTATCTATATGATGGGTGGTGTACCAACACTAACCTCATCAGGACTGTGTATCTATATGATGGGTGGTGTACCAACACTAACCTCATCAGGACTGTGTATCTATATGATGGGTGGTGTACCAACACTAACCTCACCAGGACTGTGTATCTATATGAATGATGGGTGGTGTACCAACACTAACCTCATCAGGACTGTGTATCTATATGAATGATGGGTGGTGTACCAACACTAACCTCATCAGGACTGTGTATCTATATGAATGATGGGTGGTGTACCAACACTAACCTCATCAGGACTGTGTATCTATATGATGGGTGGTGTACCAACACTAACCTCATCAGGACTGTGTATCTATATGAATGATGGGTGGTGTACCAACACTAACCTCATCAGGACTGTGTATCTATATGAATGATGGGTGGTGTACCAACACTAACCTCATCAGGACTGTGTATCTATGATGATGGGTGGTGTACCAACACTAACCTCATCAGGACTGTGTATCTATATGAATGATGGGTGGTGTACCAACACTAACCTCATCAGGACTGTGTATCTATATGATGATGGTGGTGTACCAACACTAACCTCATCAGGACTGTGTATCTATATGAATGATGGGTGGTGTACCAACACTAACCTCATCAGGACTGTGTATCTATATGATGATGGTGGTGTACCAACACTAACCTCATCAGGACTGTGTATCTATATGAATGATGGGTGGTGTACCAACACTAACCTCATCAGGACTGTGTATCTATATGAATGATGGGTGGTGTACCAACACTAACCTCATCAGGACTGTGTATCTATATGATGGGTGGTGTACCAACACTAACCTCATCAGGACTGTGTATCTATATGAATGATGGGTGGTGTACCAACACTAACCTCATCAGGACTGTGTATCTATATGATGGGTGGTGTACCAACACTAACCTCATCAGGACTGTGTATCTATATGAATGATGGGTGGTGTACCAACACTAACCTCATCAGGACTGTGTATCTATATGATGGGTGGTGTACCAACACTAACCTCATCAGGACTGTGTATCTATATGATGGGTGGTGTACCAACACTAACCTCATCAGGACTGTGTATCTATATGATGATGGGTGGTGTACCAACACTAACCTCATCAGGACTGTGTATCTATATGAATGATGGGTGGTGTACCAACACTAACCTCATCAGGACTGTGTATCTATATGATGGGTGGTGTACCAACACTAACCTCATCAGGACTGTGTATCTATATGATGATGGGTGGTGTACCAACACTAACCTCATCAGGACTGTGTATCTATATGAATGATGGGTGGTGTACCAACACTAACCTCATCAGGACTGTGTATCTATATGATGGGTGGTGTACCAACACTAACCTCATCAGGACTGTGTATCTATATGAATGATGGGTGGTGTACCAACACTAACCTCATCAGGACTGTGTATCTATATGAATGATGGGTGGTGTACCAACACTAACCTCATCAGGACTGTGTATCTATATGATGGGTGGTGTACCAACACTAACCTCATCAGGACTGTGTATCTATATGAATGATGGGTGGTGTACCAACACTAACCTCATCAGGACTGTGTATCTATAATGATGGGTGGTGTACCAACACTAACCTCATCAGGACTGTGTATCTATATGATGGGTGGTGTACCAACACTAACCTCATCAGGACTGTGTATCTATATGAATGATGGGTGGTGTACCAACACTAACCTCATCAGGACTGTGTATCTATATGAATGATGGGTGGTGTACCAACACTAACCTCACCAGGACTATGTGTCTATAAGATGGGTGGTGTACCAACACTAACCTCATCAGGACTGTGTATCTATATGATGGGTGGTGTACCAACACTAACCTCATCAGGACTGTGTATCTATATGATGGGTGGTGTACCAACACTAACCTCATCAGGACTGTGTATCTATATGAATGATGGGTGGTGTACCAACACTAACCTCATCAGGACTGTGTATCTATATGAATGATGGGTGGTGTACCAACACTAACCTCATCAGGACTGTGTATCTATATGATGGGTGGTGTACCAACACTAACCTCATCAGGACTGTGTATCTATATGAATGATGGGTGGTGTACCAACACTAACCTCATCAGGACTGTGTATCTATATGATGGGTGGTGTACCAACACTAACCTCATCAGGACTGTGTATCTATATGATGGGTGGTGTACCAACACTAACCTCATCAGGACTGTGTATCTATATGATGGGTGGTGTACCAACACTAACCTCATCAGGACTGTGTATCTATATGATGGGTGGTGTACCAACACTAACCTCATCAGGACTGTGTATCTATATGATGGGTGGTGTACCAACACTAACCTCATCAGGACTGTGTATCTATATGATGGGTGGTGTACCAACACTAACCTCATCAGGACTGTGTATCTATATGATGATGGTGGTGTACCAACACTAACCTCATCAGGACTGTGTATCTATATGATGGGTGGTGTACCAACACTAACCTCATCAGGACTGTGTATCTATATGATGGGTGGTGTACCAACACTAACCTCATCAGGACTGTGTATCTATATGATGGGTGGTGTACCAACACTAACCTCATCAGGACTGTGTATCTATATGATGGGTGGTGTACCAACACTAACCTCACCAGGACTGTGTATCTATATGATGGGTGGTGTACCAACACTAACCTCATCAGGACTGTGTATCTATATGATGGGTGGTGTACCAACACTAACCTCATCAGGACTGTGTATCTATATGATGGGTGGTGTACCAACACTAACCTCATCAGGACTGTGTATCTATATGATGGGTGGTGTACCAACACTAACCTCATCAGGACTGTGTATCTATATGATGGGTGGTGTACCAACACTAACCTCATCAGGACTGTGTATCTATATGATGGGTGGTGTACCAACACTAACCTCATCAGGACTGTGTATCTATATGATGGGTGGTGTACCAACACTAACCTCATCAGGACTGTGTATCTATATGAATGATGGGTGGTGTACCAACACTAACCTCATCAGGACTGTGTATCTATATGAATGATGGGTGGTGTACCAACACTAACCTCATCAGGACTGTGTATCTATATGAATGATGGGTGGTGTACCAACACTAACCTCATCAGGACTGTGTATCTATATGATGGGTGGTGTACCAACACTAACCTCATCAGGACTGTGTGTCTATATGAATGATGGGTGGTGTACCAACACTAACCTCATCAGGACTGTGTATCTATATGAATGATGGGTGGTGTACCAACACTAACCTCATCAGGACTGTGTATCTATATGATGGGTTTTGTACCAACACTAACCTCATCAGGACTGTGTGTCTATATGAATGATGGGTGGTGTACAAACACCAACCTCATCAGGACTGTGTATCTATATGATGGGTGGTGTACCAACACTAACCTCATCAGGACTGTGTATCTATATGAATGATGGGTGGTGTACCAACACTAACCTCATCAGGACTGTGTATCTATATGATGGGTGGTGTACCAACACTAACCTCACCAGGACTGTGTGTCTATATGAATGATGGGTGGTGTACCAACACTAACCTCATCAGGACTGTGTATCTATATGAATGATGGGTGGTGTACCAACACTGACCTCATCAGGACTGTGTATCTATATGATGGGTGGTGTACCAACACTAACCTCATCAGGACTGTGTATCTATATGAATGATGGGTGGTGTACCAACACTAACCTCATCAGGACTGTGTATCTATATGATGGGTGGTGTACCAACACTAACCTCACCAGGACTGTGTATCTATATGAATGATGGGTGGTGTACCAACACTGACCTCATCAGGACTGTGTATCTATATGATGGGTGGTGTACCAACACTAACCTCATCAGGACTGTGTATCTATATGATGGGTGGTGTACCAACACTAACCTCATCAGGACTGTGTATCTATATGAATGATGGGTGGTGTACCAACACTAACCTCATCAGGACTGTGTATCTATATGAATGATGGGTGGTGTACCAACACTAACCTCATCAGGACTGTGTATCTATATGATGGGTGGTGTACCAACACTAACCTCATCAGGACTGTGTATCTATATGATGGGTGGTGTACCAACACTAACCTCACCAGGACTGTGTATCTACATGAATGATGGGTGGTGTACCAACACTAACCTCATCAGGACTGTGTATCTACATGAATGATGGGTGGTGTACCAACACTAACCTCATCAGGACTGTGTATCTATATGAATGATGGGTGGTGTACCAACACTAACCTCATCAGGACTGTGTATCTATATGAATGATGGGTGGTGTACCAACACTAACCTCATCAGGACTGTGTATCTATATGATGGGTGGTGTACCAACACTAACCTCATCAGGACTGTGTGTCTATATGAATGATGGGTGGTGTACCAACACTAACCTCATCAGGACTGTGTATCTATATGATGGGTGGTGTACCAACACTAACCTCATCAGGACTGTGTATCTATATGATGGGTGGTGTACCAACACTAACCTCATCAGGACTGTGTATCTATATGAATGATGGGTGGTGTACCAACACTAACCTCATCAGGACTGTGTATCTATATGAATGATGGGTGGTGTACCAACACTAACCTCACCAGGACTATGTGTCTATAAGATGGGTGGTGTACCAACACTAACCTCATCAGGACTGTGTATCTATATGATGGGTGGTGTACCAACACTAACCTCATCAGGACTGTGTATCTATATGATGGGTGGTGTACCAACACTAACCTCATCAGGACTGTGTATCTATATGAATGATGGGTGGTGTACCAACACTAACCTCATCAGGACTGTGTATCTATATGAATGATGGGTGGTGTACCAACACTAACCTCATCAGGACTGTGTATCTATATGATGGGTGGTGTACCAACACTAACCTCATCAGGACTGTGTATCTATATGAATGATGGGTGGTGTACCAACACTAACCTCATCAGGACTGTGTATCTATAATGATGGGTGGTGTACCAACACTAACCTCATCAGGACTGTGTATCTATATGATGGGTGGTGTACCAACACTAACCTCATCAGGACTGTGTATCTATATGATGGGTGGTGACCAACACTAACCTCATCAGGACTGTGTATCTATATGAATGATGGGTGGTGGTGGGTGGTACCAACACTAACCTCATCAGGACTGTGTATCTATATGATGGGTGGTGTACCAACACTAACCTCATCAGGACTGTGTATCTATATGATGGGTGGTGTACCAACACTAACCTCATCAGGACTGTGTATCTATATGATGGGTGGTGTACCAACACTAACCTCATCAGGACTGTGTATCTATATGATGGGTGGTGTACCAACACTAACCTCATCAGGACTGTGTATCTATATGATGGGTGGTGTACCAACACTAACCTCATCAGGACTGTGTGTCTATATGATGGGTGGTGTACCAACACTAACCTCATCAGGACTGTGTATCTATATGATGGGTGGTGTACCAACACTAACCTCATCAGGACTGTGTATCTATATGATGGGTGGTGTACCAACACTAACCTCACCAGGACTGTGTATCTATATGATGGGTGGTGTACCAACACTAACCTCACCAGGACTGTGTATCTATATGAATTATGGGTGGTGTACCAACACTAACCTCATCAGGACTGTGTATCTATATGATGGGTGGTGTACCAACACTAACCTCACCAGGACTGTGTGTCTATATGAATGATGGGTGGTGTACCAACACTAACCTCATCAGGACTGTGTATCTATATGAATGATGGGTGGTGTACCAACACTAACCTCATCAGGACTGTGTATCTATATGATGGGTGGTGTACCAACACTAACCTCATCAGGACTGTGTATCTATATGAATGATGGGTGGTGTACCAACACTAACCTCATCAGGACTGTGTATCTATATGATGGGTGGTGTACCAACACTAACCTCATCAGGACTGTGTATCTATATGATGGGTGGTGTACCAACACTAACCTCACCAGGACTGTGTGTCTATATGAATGATGGGTGGTGTACCAACACTAACCTCATCAGGACTGTGTATCTATATGAATGATGGGTGGTGTACCAACACTAACCTCACCAGGACTGTGTATCTATATGATGGGTGGTGTACCAACACTAACCTCATCAGGACTGTGTATCTATATGAATGATGGGTGGTGTACCAACACTAACCTCATCAGGACTGTGTATCTATATGATGGGTGGTGTACCAACACTAACCTCATCAGGACTGTGTATCTATATGATGGGTGGTGTACCAACACTAACCTCATCAGGACTGTGTATCTATATGATGGGTGGTGTACCAACACTAACCTCATCAGGACTGTGTATCTATATGATGGGTGGTGTACCAACACTAACCTCATCAGGACTGTGTATCTATATGATGGGTGGTGTACCAACACTAACCTCATCAGGACTGTGTATCTATATGAATGATGGGTGGTGTACCAACACTAACCTCATCAGGACTGTGTATCTATATGAATGATGGGTGGTGTACCAACACTAACCTCATCAGGACTGTGTATCTATATGATGGGTGGTGTACCAACACTAACCTCATCAGGACTGTGTATCTATATGATGGGTGGTGTACCAACACTAACCTCACCATGACTGTGTGTCTATATGAATGATGGGTGGTGTACCAACACTGACCTCATCAGGACTGTGTATCTATATGAATGATGGGTGGTGTACCAACACTGACCTCATCAGGACTGTGTATCTATATGATGGGTGGTGTACCAACACTAACCTCACCAGGACTGTGTATCTACATGAATGATGGGTGGTGTACCAACACTAACCTCATCAGGACTGTGTATCTACATGAATGATGGGTGGTGTACCAACACTAACCTCATCAGGACTGTGTATCTATATGAATGATGGGTGGTGTACCAACACTAACCTCATAAGGACTGTGTATCTATATGAATGATGGGTGGTGTACCAACACTAACCTCATCAGGACTGTGTATCTATATGATGGGTGGTGTACCAACACTAACCTCATCAGGACTGTGTGTCTATATGAATGATGGGTGGTGTACCAACACTAACCTCATCAGGACTGTGTATCTATATGATGGGTGGTGTACCAACACTAACCTCATCAGGACTGTGTATCTATATGATGGGTGGTGTACCAACACTAACCTCACCACTTGACCATGTGAACGCTAACATTCTGGAGTGTTATAAAGCTACGCCCTCCCCCATCAGGTTCAGGCAGACAACCGCTCTCGCTATTGCTACCAAGTTACCTACCCATCAGCAAGTCTGTGAAACCTACAGTGAAGACGTTACCATTCAGACTTCATATATTTCCTCCATACAGACTACCAATGACTCCCATATTAATATTGAATCATATACATCCTCCACTCAGACTACCACTGACTCCCATATTAATATTGAATCATATACATCCTCCACTCAGACTACCACTGACTCCCATATTAATATTGAATCATATACATCCTCCACACAGACTACCACTGACTCCCATATTAATATTGAATCATATACATCCTCCACACAGACTACCACTGACTCCCATATTAATATTGAATCATATACATCCTCCACTCAGACTACCACTGACTCCCATATTAATATTGAATCATATACATCCTCCACTCAGACTACCACTGACTCCCATATTGAATCATACACATCCTCCACTCAGACTACCACTGACTCCCATATTGAATCATATACATCCTCCACTCAGACTACCACTGACTCCCATATTAATATTGAATCATATACATCCTCCACTCAGACTACCACTGACTCCCATATTAATATTGAATCATATACATCCTCCACACAGACTACCACTGACTCCCATATTAATATTGAATCATATACATCCTCCACTCAGACTACCACTGACTCCCATATTGAATCATATACATCCTCCACTCAGACTACCACTGACTCCCATATTGAATAATATACATCCTCCACTCAGACTACCACTGACTCCCATATTAATATTGAATCATATACATCCTCCACTCAGACTACCACTGACTCCCATATTAATATTGAATCATATACATCCTCCACTCAGACTACCACTGACTCCCATATTAATATTGAATCATATACATCCTCCACACAGACTACCACTGACTCCCATATTAATATTGAATCATATACATCCTCCACTCAGACTACCACTGACTCCCATATTGAATCATATACATCCTCCACACAGACTACCACTGACTCCCATATTAATATTGAATCATATACATCCTCCACTCAGACTACCACTGACTCCCATATTAATATTGAATCATATACATCCTCCACTCAGACTACCACTGACTCCCATATTGAATCATATACATCCTCCACACAGACTACCACTGACTCCCATATTGAATCATACACATCCTCCACTCAGACTACCACTGACTCCCATATTGAATCATATACATCCTCCACTCAGACTACCACTAACTCCCATATTAATATTGAATCATATACATCCTCCACACAGACTACCACTGACTCCCATATTAATATTGAATCATATACATCCTCCACTCAGACTACCACTGACTCCCATATTGAATTATATACATCCTCCACTCAGACTACCACTGACTCCCATATTGAATAATATACATCCTCCACTCAGACTACCACTGACTCCCATATTAATATTGAATCATATACATCCTCCACTCAGACTACCACTGACTCCCATATTAATATTGAATCATATACATCCTCCACTCAGACTACCACTGACTCCCATATTAATATTGAATCATATACATCCTCCACACAGACTACCACTGACTCCCATATTAATATTGAATCATATACATCCTCCACTCAGACTACCACTGACTCCCATATTGAATCATATACATCCTCCACACAGACTACCACTGACTCCCATATTGAATCATATACATCCTCCACTCAGACTACCACTGACTCCCATATTAATATTGAATCATATACATCCTCCACTCAGACTACTACTGACTCCCATATTGAATCATATACATCCTCCACTCAGACTACCACTGACTCCCATATTGAATCATATACATCCTCCACTCAGACTACCACTGACTCCCATATTGAATCATACACATCCTCCACTCAGACTACCACTGACTCCCATATTAACATTGAATCATATACATCCTCCACTCAGACTACCACTGACTCCCATATTGAATCATATACATCCTCCACTCAGACTACCACTGACTCCCATATTAATATTGAATCATATACATCCTCCACTCAGACTACCACTGACTCCCATATTGAATCATATACATCCTCCACACAGACTACCACTGACTCCCATATTGAATCATATACATCCTCCACTCAGACTACCACATCCTCCGTTCTGGATTACATCACCACCTGCACCAACCACTAAAAAACAAATAAAGACCTTTCCCAACCAGAAGCCTTGGATGAATAGAAGGCTGAAGGCAGGTGATGCTGCTATCAGATGCTGTGATAGAGGCCTACAGCTCAGGGCCAACCTGAAAAGGGGCATCAAGATGGCCAAACACGCCCACAAGGATTCTACGCATGTGGCAGGGCATTCAAGCCATCACTGACTACCGACCCAAACACCCTACTGCCTCAGCCACTGATGTCTCCATTACCAACGAGCTGAACACCTTTTATTCCCGCTTCAACAGGGACAACAAAATCTCCTTCAGTTTGTCCAGCATGGAGGTATCTTCTGCACTCAGCAGGGTGAACACACGCAAGGCGGCTGGTCATGACAATGTCCCGGTGCGTGTGCTCAGAGCGTGTGCTGGGCAGCTGGCTGGGGTCTTCATGTACCGGGGCGTGTGCTCAGAGCGTGTGCTGGGCAGCTGGCTGGGGTCTTCATGTACAGGGCGTGTGCTCAGAGCGTGTGCTGGGCAGCTGGCTGGGGTCTTCATGTACCGGGCGTGTGCTCAGAGCGTGTGCTGGGCAGCTGGCTGGGGTCTTCATGTACAGGGCATGTGCTCAGAGCGTGTGCTGGGCAGCTGGCTGGGGTCTTCATGTACAGGGCGTGTGCTCAGAGCGTGTGCTGGGCAGCTGGCTGGGGTCTTCATGGTGTTCCTGGACGTGTGCTCAGAGCGTGTGCTGGGCAGCTGGCTGGGGTCTTCATGTACAGGGCGTGTGCTCAGAGCGTGTGCTGGGCAGCTGGCTGGGGTCTTCATGGTGTTCCTGGACGTGTGCTCAGATCGTGTGCTGGGCAGCTGGCTGGGGTCTTCATGTACAGGGCGTGTGCTCAGAGCATGTGCTGGGCAGCTGGTTGGGGTCTTCATGTACCGGGGCGTGTGGTCAGAGCTTGAGCTGGGCATCTGGCTGGCATCTTTACTGACATGTTCAACCTGTCTCTGGCCCAAGTGGTGGTCCCCACATGATCAGCCCATCTCTTTGTAACTGGACTCAAGACTTCCTAACCAACAGACCTCAGTCTGTCAGGTTGGACACCTCACCTCCTCCACCCTGACCCTGAACACCGGTGTCCCACAGGGCTGTGTGCTTATCCCACTCTTGTACTCCCTCTACACCCACCACTTCGTACTTCTACACACCAACAAGGCAAGGCAGCCTACAGAGAAGAGGTCAAGCATCTAGTGGCTTGGTGTGCAGAAAACAACCTTGCCAACAATGCAGAGAAAACCAAAAAACTGATTGTAGATTTCAGGAAGACAAATAGCTGTATACATGCCCCAGTTCTCATTAAACCTTTACCGCTGCACGGTCGACAGCATTCTAACCAACTGTGCCACAGTCTGGTACAACGGTTGCTCTGCGACCGAACGTAAGTCCCTGCAGTGGGTGGTGAAACCTGCATAGCGCATCATGGGTGCCCAGCTCTCTGCCATCGAAGACATTCAGCACAAGCCCGGTTTGCGGTGAACGTGTGACATTGTCAGGGACACTGACAGCAGGCAAGTGTTCCAGATCTCAACTTAACCGCACCAGCAGGCTCAGGAACAGTTTCTCCCCTACTGCTGTTAACATACTGAACTCTGAAACCCTTCGGTAACCTTACATTCACACTGCTACCTTATTTATTTGCACAATACGTCCTGTTGTACCCATCTTGCCCTACACACTGCTAGCCTATTTATTTATTCTCCTCTGGTGTTGCCCTCTGCATCTATCGAGTGACCAAAGAACTCCGCTACGGATCAGATTGTGTCACTTTTCTATCATTCCAGATGATTTTACCAGCGAAACTACAAAGGCTGGACCACATCAATGTCCCTGTCTCCGGTTCACTGACTTTCCTTCCTTGGACCACTTCTTGATAGATCCTGACCACCGCTGACCAGGAACACCCCACAAGAGCAGTAGCTTTGGAACTGTTCTAACCCTGTTGTCTAGCCATCATAATTTTGCCCATTTTCCCTGCTTCTAACACAGCAACTTTGAGGACCAAATGTTCACCTGCTGCCTAATATATCCCACCCACTGACAGGTGCCATGATAATGAGATTATTATAATTATTATTTACTTTACCTGTCAGTGGAAATAATGTTATGGTTGATCAGTGTATCAATTAACAATTGTTTGTTCAATACGCAGTTTTTCATAAATGTACTATCGACCATGATATCCACATTGGCAAGCAAACTAATGGATTAAAATAAAATGCATACATGAGCCAAATCACTGTTTAAATCCGGACTCATTTATTAATTCTCTTTCAAAGCATCCAAACCGGTCTGATACGCAAAATCCAAATGCACGATTTGTTTTTTCCTCCTTCCATCCAGCGGTTCTGCGAATTGACTAATGTGTGTGACTGTCTTGGCGAAGGGACCAGAAATGAACAGCATGATTTAGGAGACAGCGCCAAGACGATACTTGTCAAGCCGTGATCTGGCATCATACATCTCCTTTTCTACATAAATTGTTCTCAGCTCAATGGCTGGGTGAATGTAGATATAAATATTACACAACAAGACTTTGGCTGATATCTAATTAGTTATTTCTCCCATAAACAAATCCAACCCTACCTTCTGCTGTGGTAGCGGCCTACACCGTCCTTCAATCAACTAGCAGTTTAACTGGAGACAATATTAACACTAGAAGCACGAAGGCATTCACACCTCCCAGAAGCACCAGAATGGGTCACTTGACCCATGCATGTTTTGAGTTGGAGGGTGTTGCTGACACACAATGACCAGTAGATGGCGCATCTTGTTTTTCGTTGCGCATGAAAAAGTGAAAACAAATGAAAATGAATATAGATGGCACTATCACAGAATAAGTGCACATTCATATAGGCATTTTGGGTACCACGCACAAATCATTTTTAATTAAATCTTTTTAATAAAAGGTTAAAATAATTGTGACAAAAAACTGGAGTTTCGTTTGGCCACTGTCAACTCCAACTGTCTGAAACATTGTGCTCAATGCATACTGTTTTCTTTGCTGAAGTATTTTATTCATGTGCCGCACACATGATGAGAAATGTATGTATACTTACGCACAAGTTCATTAAAAATCATTTAAAATAATTAGTGTGATTTCGTCTGATTTTCACTGCCCACACACAATGCATATTAAAATCGCTGTTTGAGTTCATTTGACACAAAATGTTGCTTACATTCCTCTAATATACACAATTTATTTTAAAATAAACCAAACTTCCCTTTCCCTAGCAACATTAGCCAGCTCTGAATGGGGAATCCCGAGGCGTTCCCAGGCCAGTGTGGAGATATAATCTCTCCACCTAGTCCTGGGTCTTCCCCGAGGTCTCCTCCCAGCTGGACGTGCCTGGAACACCTCTCTAGGGAGGCGCCCAGGTGGCATTCTTACTAGATGCCCGAACCACCTCAACTGGCTCCTTTCTACGCAAAGGAGCAGCGGCTCTACTCCGAGTTCCTCACGGATGGCTGAGCATCTCACCCAATTCCTTAGGAAGAGGCCCGTCACCTTCCTGAGAAAACCCATTTTGGCCACTTGTACACACGATCTTGTTCTTTCGGTCATGACCCAGCTTTCATGCACATAGGTGAGAGTAGGAACAAAGATTGACCGGTAGATCGAGAGCTTTGCCTTCCGGCTCAGCTCTCTTTTCGTCACAACGGTGCGGTGAAGCGAATGCTGCATCTGGCTCCTTTCATTCCCTCAAGATATATTCAGGTAAGAGCTTTGTAACAGGAAAGAGAAGAGGAATTGAGAGAAAATACAAAATTAATTGTCAAAACGAAAATGAAGAGTTTTATAGACAATGGATCTGTTGCACCTCCCCTCTACCATGCAAATTTGAAAAATGTGGTATGAGACAAAAGATCTGCCAGGGTGGGGGTCGAGTGAGTCAGAAGAAGAGGAGAAGATGAAGAGTGAGAGAAAAATAAAGCACTCTGGGATGCTTTATCCAAATAACCAGATGAACAAACCAAGTTAATGAAACATTCACGAGTGGCTGGTTCAAAACATGGGGTCAATTGAAAAGGTACTGGAATCGTGTAACACAGGTTAACTAGCGGTCCACTGTCCTAAAAAGACCCAACCAACCCACAAACCATGCCCACAAACCATGCCATAGTGTTATACAATATGGCATGCCCACAAACCACGCCCACAAACCATGCCCACAAACCATGCCCACAAACCACGCCCACAAACCACGCCCAAAAACCATCCCACTAAAAGTTAAGCCTCTGTTAAAAAACCTAGATCTGGACATACTAAAGAATTACCGACCAATATCGTGCTGCCTGAACTACTGATCACTCCGTTCTCTTGGAAAAATTGGAGACACGTGTTAGCCTACGAGGACATGTTCTCGACTGGTTTAGATCTTATTTATCAGATAGACTTCAGTTCACTTGTGTGGACGGCTTATCCTTGGACAAATCAACGGTATGCTTTGGTGTTCCTCAAGGTTCGGTTTTAGGATCACTTTTGTTCTCCCTATGTATGCTGCCTCTTGGTGATGTCATCCGAAACCACTATGTCAAACAGGGAGAAGCTCCTTGATTAACTACTATGAAAGTATGTCTTAGACATACAAAAGGAGATGACAGAGAACTTTCTGCTCTTAGAATTCAGATGAAACTGAATTGCAATTTTTTGGACCTAAGAAACAAAGAGACTATCTGTCTATTGACAGATCTTACGTTAAACCTAAACGGATGTATGGTCGTATCACAAAAAACTGTGAGAAACCTTAGTGTGACCTTGACCTGGCTCTTTTGTTTGACGATCATATAAATATATTTCAAGGACAGCATATTGCAAAAATCTAAAACTATTTATCAAATAATGAGGCAGGAAAAATAATCCATGCTTTTGTTACCTCAATATTAGATTACTGCATTGTTCTATTATCTGGTTATCCTGATAAATCAATAAACAAACTTCAACTAGTACTTAATACGGCTGCTAGAATCTTAACTGGAATAAAGATATTTGACCACATTACCCCGGTTATTAGCCTCTTCACATTGGCTGCCTGTTAAGGCTAGGGCAGACTTTAAAGTACTACTGTTAACATATAAAGCTTTACATCAACTTGCTCCCACCTACCTCGCTGAATTAGTCCAGCCATACATACCCACGCGTAACCTAAGATAAAAGGATGCTGGTCTTCTAATTGTACCTAAAACATAAAAACAAACAGCCAGAAGTAGAGCTTTCTCCTATATAGCTCCTTTATTATGGAATGAGCTGCCAATCTGGGTTAGAAATGCAGACTCAGTGCAAACTTTTAATTCACTATTAAAAAAGTATCTCTTTAGCAAAGTCTATGGTTAAGTGTCTTATGGTCCAGGTTACGAAGGTGAACGGAAGGCTCAAAATTAATCTCTGCCCTGCTTTCGTTGCCGGGCGGGTTCTCATCTTTTCACAACTCCCTCCGAAGCTCTACCACATTTATGGGAAGACTTCTGTGTTTCTTTGTCATCAGCTTTCTAATGCCACCCCCCCCTCATCACTGCATTGTCTTGTACCGTCATTACACACACCTGGTGCCTATTCCCTCATTAATACTCGTTTATAGGTTCCCTGTGTTTGATCATGTCTTTGTCTGGTATTGTTGCATGTAAGGTCTGTGTTGTTCAGTGTTTCTTTACGAAACAAGTGTTCGATTTAGTTTTAGTCTTCTTTTGGGGCCTTTTTTGTCCCTCTGTGTGAGTGTGGCATTGTTCAGTGCTACATTTGTTTGTGGTATATGTCCTGTGCCACGGTTTGACATTATCTACTTGTTGTTTGCTGTGGACTCTTGTGAAAAGAGCAACTGAATTCATCTGTTTCTTTTATGAACTCTCCAGGGTTCACCCTGTTCAGGGCCGGAGTTTCACTGGGCCCCCCGTCTCTGTTACAAGATTTATGCACCATGCGCCTGGCTGATGTGAGTTATACATGGTAATGTCACTATTCTATACGGAAATAATACATAGACAAACAGACACAGACACAGACTCAGACACACAGACAGACACAGACACACAGACACAGAAGCACACAGACACACACAGACACACAGACATACACAGACACAGACTCAGATACACAGACACACACAGACACACACAGACACAGAAGCACACAGACACACACATACACAGAAGCACAAAGACACACACACAGACACAGAAGCACACAGACACACACATACACAGAAGCACAAAGACACACACACAGACACACACAGACACAGAAGCACACAGACACACACAGACACAGAAGCACACAGACACACACAGACACAGAAGCACACAGACACACACAGACACAGACACACACAAACACAGAAGCACACAGACACACACAGACACAGAAGCACACAGACACAGACAGACACAGACAGACACAGATGCACTTTTATCTGCCTTTCAGATCTTCCCAGTACTCCTTCCTCTCATCTCACTCTGGCACCCGGTCCTCTCACACAAACCCTGCACAGTTTGCCTTGGCTGTCTCAGCTGTCTCGGGAAACGTGCCAGTCTGTGCCGCCCAACACCAAGTTCCTCTGCCCTTACCAGACTACTGCTGCCATCCTGACACTTTCACTTCCAATGCTCCTGTCTTTCTCTTCTCGCCCTCAGGTTTTTAGTCTTCTAGGAAGTCACACAGCTGTGCTCCTGGAAATGTTTTTTGCTTTTGCAATAAAACACACAAAACCTCCTAAGAAATATGCCTTGAGACAATTTTATGTCTGAGACCCAGATAGACTGAAGTAGTCTTCGTGGTGTGATTTCTGCTCTGACATGAACAGTGTAGGGACAAATGAATATTGGTAAAGATTACAACATATGCACTGTATATCTTTCCATCTCTTCCATGGGAAACAATGAATTTGGATGTAAAGGAATTGTGTACTTTTGCATTCACCATTATGTGCTGTACAAATGACATTGTGCATTCCCTTTTGTATTTGAACCACACGTATGGGATATTAAAACCAGAACAATTGCTCTACAGCCCTGGTTGTATGGATAAATCCAACAATGTGACTATATTGTACTGCCTACAAAGAGCTTTAAGTGATTTGCAGGGAAACCCTATGATGCTCTGAAAAACAATGACCGCTGATTTCTCTTCACTTTGCTGATTTTGAATCCTGTTTCTTCCAAATTCTCTGATTGATGGATTGATGGATTGAGCTAAACGATATCTCATCAGTTACAATGATGTCACGCTTTGGAACGGCAGGATGGCTGTGCCCGTGAAATCCAACGCCCTCTCACCCTTGTTTAGCGCACGGACACTTGTTTAATTGTTTCATTGCCCTCACCTGTCTTCCTAATCACCATCCTGTTTAAGTTCCTCCTCTCCCAGTGTGTGTCGTCGGTCTTTACCAACGTCACGTTTGCTTGTCTTGTGTTTTTTCAATTATAGTTATATTTTTATTGAATAAATGTCATTCGTTCGCCCTGCACATGTGTCCGTCTATACCCATTCGTGACAAATGAGGACTGTAAAATAATGATGTTGTGGCTCTTTCAGTTTTTACATTGTGTTTAATCTTAAGCAAAACAGTGAGAAAGACACAAAAAAGTGATCTAAAACTTTAGGATCCAGAAACCACAAACTCGTATGGCAAAGGAATAGCCAGAATAAGTTATTTTAACCCAACCACTACACAGAGACATAACTTGTTTTTTCTCCCAGTCAGGAAGTTCAAACTTTCTCCCCCAAGTTCAAACTTACCAACAGACATTAAAGGTTTAAACTACTCCAACATCTATCTGATCGACCAGCCACCAACAAGACAATAATCCCATTTCCACGGACTCACGTCTAGAACATACTAGCACTGGAGCTCCTGACACAGCTGCCACATGTCAGGATACTCAGCGTTGAGTATTTTACAAATGTAAAATACTTTCATACGAGCTTGATAAAACAGTCTGGATTTTATTGAGGCAAGCCTAAGAATTTTAAACTATCGTAAACACTTTTGATTAATAGGAAAAAAATTATCTGTGACAACTTGTTTTGTTTTACAGCATGTAAGTATGTATTGCTTGCAACCTTAGTGTAAGTTGAGCGTTGTGAATGATGTAATTATGTGAATGATGTAATAATGTAATAATGTTATGATGTAATGATGTGAATGATGTAATTATGTGAATGATGTAATAATGTAATAATGTTATGATGTAATGATGTGAATGATGTAATGATATGAATGATGTAATAATGTAATAATGTTATGATGTAATGATGTGAATGATGTAATGATATGAATGATGTAATAATGTAATAATGTTATGATGCAATGATATGAATGATGTAATGATGTGAATGATGTAATGATGTAATGATGTAATGATATGAACGATGTAATGATGTGAATGATGTAATGATGTAATGATGTATTAATGTTATGATGTGAATGATGTAATGATGTGAATGATGTAAGGATTTAATGATGTAAGGATGTTAATGATGTAATTATATGAATGATGTAATGATTTAATGATGTAATGATGTGATTATGTAATGATATGAACGATGTAATGATGTGAATGATGTAATGATGTGAATGATGTAATGATGTGAATGATGTAATGATTTAATGATGTAATGATGTGAATGATGTAAGGATGTGAATGATGTAATGATGTGAATGATGTAATGATGTGATGATGTAATGATATGAACGATGTAATGATGTGAATGATGTAATGATGTGAATGATGTAATGATTTAATGATATAATGATGTGAATGATGTAATGATTTAATGATGTAAGGATGTGAATGATGTAATGATATGAATGATGTAATGATGTGAATGATGTAATGATGTAAATGATGTAATGATATGAACGATGTAATGATGTGAATGATGTAATGATGTATTAATGTTATGATGTGAATGATGTAATGATGTGAATGATGTAATGATTTAATGATGTAAGGATGTTAATGATGTAATTATATGAATGATGTAATGATTTAATGATGTAATGATGTGATTATGTAATGATATGATGTAATGATGTGATGATGTAATGATATGAACGATGTAATGATGTGAATGATGTAATGATGTGAATGATGTAATGATGTGAATGATGTAATGATTTAATGATGTAATGATGTGAATGATGTAAGGATGTGAATGATGTAATGATGTGAATGATGTAATGATGTGATGATGTAATGATATGAACGATGTAATGATGTGAATGATGTAATGATGTGAATGATGTAATGATTTAATGATATAATGATGTGAATGATGTAATGATTTAATGATGTAAGGATGTGAATGATGTAATGATATGAATGATGTAATGATGTGAATGATGTAATGATGTAAATGATGTAAGGATGTGAATGATGTAATTATATGAATGATGTAATGATGAAATGATGTAATAATATGAATGATGTAATGATGTAATAATGTAATGATTTAATGATGTGATGTTGTAATAATTTTATGATGTAATGATGTGAATGATGTGAATGATGTAATGATATAAATGATATAAATGATGTAATGATGTATTAATATGAATGACGTAATGATGTAATGATGTAATAATATGAATGATGAAATGATCTAATAATGTAATGATGTAATCTCAATGCAAAACTAACACATTGCTTCACATATTGTAGGTGTTTTCCCAAAGAGCGCTGAATCTGCCGGTCAGACTTTGACCTGAGTTAATAATATATTTTGTTCTTTTCTGGAACATTTCAAGGTAACGGTTTAATGGGAATCATAATGTTAGGGAACCAGGTGTATTATTGTGTGAATATGAGGCTTTTATACAGTTTGTATGAGGATAAGTTGGGTAATTACGTGTATGTGGAACCAAATGATGAACAAACAGCCAAACCTATCAATCATCATCGCTGTTAAGTGAGTTCGTGTGAATGTATTAGTATGTTACAGAATAGCAATGTTGATTTGCACACAGTTTACACGATTATCTCAGTTCCTCTGGGAGAATGAATGAAAGAATCATAAGATATTTCAGTTAATAGAGGAAGGTGGTGTGTGGGGCTTCCTGTATCTGTCTGACCCACAGCCCATAACCCCATAGACCAGTTCCCTCACCTGTTCAACTATGTTATTGTAAGTATTTGTGTCAGATTTAGATTAGACAGCCCAATATTCCACTGCAATCTCACGCTAATACAACCTACCAACTCAGCCTCTCCGCTCTCCTTCACCTCTACCGTCTGCTTTGGCCTGTCATCCTCTACAGATGGAGGTGGAGTCATCCTCTACACCTGGAGGTGGAGTCATCCTCTACACCTGGGGGTGGAGTCATCCTCTACACCTGGAGGCGGAGTCATCCTCTACACCTGGAGGCGGAGTCATCCTCTACACCTGGAGGTGGAGTCATCCTCTACACCTCGAGGTGAAGTCATACTCTACACCTGGAGGTGGAATCATCCTCTATACCTGGAGGTGGAGTCATCCTCTATACCTGGAGGTGGAGTCATCCTCTACACCTGGAGGTGAAGTCATCCTCTACACCTGGAGGTGGAGTCATCCTCTACACCTGGAGGTGAAGTCATCCTCTACACCTGGAGGTGGAGTCATCCTCTACACCTGGAGGTGAAGTCATCCTCTACACCTGGAGGTGGAGTCATCCTCTACACCTGGAGGTGAAGTCATCCTCTACACCTGGAGGTGGAGTCATCCTCTACACCTGGAGGTGAAGTCATCCTCTACACCTGGAGGCGGAGTCATCCTCTACAACTGGAGGTGGAATCATCCTCTACACCTGGAGGTGGAGTCATCCTCTACACCTGGAGGTGGAGTCATCCTCTACACCTGGAGGTGGAGTCATCCTCTACACCTGGAGGTGAAATCATCCTCTACACCTGGAGGCGGAGTCATCCTCTACAACTGGAGGTGGAATCATCCTCTACACCTGGAGGTGGAGTCATCCTCTACACCTGGAGGTGGAGTCATCCTCTACACCTGGAGGTGAAGTCATCCTCTACACCTGGAGGCGGAGTCATCCTCTACAACTGGAGGTGGAATCATCCTCTACACCTGGAGGTGGAGTCATCCTCTACACCTGGAGGTGGAGTCATCCTCTACACCTGGAGGTGAAGTCATCCTCTACACCTGGAGGCGGAGTCATCCTCTACACCTGGAGGTGGAGTCATCCTCTACACCTGGAGGTGGAGTCATCCTCTACACCTGGAGGTGGAGTCATCCTCTACACCTGGAGGTGGAGTCATCCTCTACACCTGGAGGCGGAGTCATCCTCTACACCAGCTCCTGGTTCTGCGTCAGGGGGCAGAACTCCGCTACAACATCACATGACACGGTCCCTGCGTCCTCCTGGCTGGCCAACTCCTTTACTTTGCTCTCCTCTATGCTTCGATAATTAATGTTTGACAGTACTTGACATGGCATAATGTGTGGTAAAATGAACTGCTTCTCGCACTAGGTCCTTATATTTGTTTATTTCAGTCATACTTATTACCGCAAGTGATTGTGATATTAAAGGTTACTTTTTTGTAACTGAGGTAATGTTCTGGCTAGCTAGCCCAACGTTACTTATGTCAATCATGTTGCCTGTTTGTTGTCAAAATAATAGTTTTTTTTTCAAAATATCAAAGTAAATACTCTTATTTCACTCAATGGTCTGTGTGTCTTTGCATGTGGCCTTTGTGTACTAAACATTTTTGTGACACTGAAGGCCAAATGGCCTTGCCCCTAAAATGATGAAATTCCAAGCCTGGAGTACGTCCCCAAAATCTCATCTCTCATCATCTCATCTTCAACCGCTTATCCGGGGTCGGGTCGCGGGGGTAGCAGCTCTAGCAGGGGACCCCAAACTTCCCTTTCCCGGGCAACATTAGCCTGCTCTGACTGGGGAATCCCGAGGCGTTCCCAGGCCAGTGTGGAGATATAATTTCTCCACCTAGTCCTGGGTCTTCCCCGAGGTCTCCTTCCAGCTGGACGTGCCTGGAACACCTCTCTAGGGAGGCGCCCAGGTGGCATTCGTACAAGATGCCCGAACCACCCTTAACTGGCTCCTTTCTATGCAAAGGAGCAGCGGCTCTACTCCGAGTTCCTCTCGGATGACTGAGCTTCTCACCCTATCCCTAAGGGAGAGGCCAGCCACCTTTCTGAGAAAACCCATTTCGGCCGCTTGTACCCGCGTCCCCAAAATACTAGCTTAAAAAATATTGTCAAACATAAACAACTATTGCTATTATAGAATGGTCTTTTTCAAAATGTATCACTCCATAAACTTTATCTCATTTAATGGTTGTGCTAAGCAAGCAAGTTTATATAACACAACTCATACTGCCTCAAGGCTGTGTCCTGTCTTCCTTCTATTCGCCCTGTACACCAACAGCTGCTCCTCCAGTCACCTCTCTGTGAAACTATTGAAGTTTGTGGATGACACCACCCTTATCTGACCTATTTCTGATGGAGACGAGTCTGGCTGCAAAGCGGATTGACCACCTGGAGTCCTGGTGAAGTCTAAACAACTTGGAACTCAACAGACAAACGACAGTGGAGATGAGAGTGGACTTTAGGAGAAGCCCAGCTGCTCTTTGTCCCATTGTTCTATGTGGCTTCCCATTCAACACCTCCAATCAAATTCTGGACAACACCATCAAGACTTCAAGTGGGAGTTAAACATCACCTCCCCCTCAAAGAAAGCATAATAGAGGACGTACTTCCTGTAGCAACTTAAAAAGTTCAACCTGCCAAAGACAATAATGGTGACTGCCATCACTGAATACATCCTGACTTCCTCTATCACCCTCTGGTCCGCTGCAGCCACAGTTAAGTACAAGGGCAAGTGTATAATAGGGGGTCATTGGCTGCACTCCGCTGTCTCTACGCAACCTACACACCTCCATAAAGCTGAGGCTGATCCTTCACCCTGGAAATGGTAAAAGGCTGAGGTCTATTATGGCCAACATCTCTTATCACAAGAACAGTTTCTATCCTGCAGCAGAACCCCAGTGCCCCTGGGAACAATCTGACTATAGCCTGCTCCACACATTCACCTATTCAATACAATCTGACTATAGCCTGCTCCACACATTCACCTATTCAATACAATCTGACTATAGCCTGCTCCACACATTCACTTATTCAATACAATCTGACTATAGCCTGCTCCACACATTCACCTATTCAATACAATCTGACTATAGCCTGCTCCACACATTCACCTATTCAATACAATCTGACTATAGCCTGCTCCACACATTCACCTATTCAATACAATCTGACTATAGCCTGCTCCACACATTCACCTATTCAATACAATCTGACTATAGCCTGCTCCACACATTCACCTATTCAATACAATCTGACTATAGCCTGCTCCACACATTCACTTATTCAATACAATCTGACTATAGCCTGCTCCACACATTCACCTATTCAATACAATCTGACTATAGCCTGCTCCACACATTCACCTATTCAATACAATCTGACTATAGCCTGCTCCACACATTCACCTATTCAATACAATCTGACTATAGCCTGCTCCACACATTCACCTATTCAATACAATCTGACTATAGCCTGCTCCACACATTCACCTATTCAATACAATCTGACTATAGCCTGCTCCACACATTCACCTATTCAATACAATCTGACTATAGCCTGCTCCACACATTCACCTATTCAATACAATCTGACTATAGCCTGCTCCACACATTCACTTATTCAATACAATCTGACTATAGCCTGCTCCACACATTCACCTATTCAATACAATCTGACTATAGCCTGCTCCACACATTCACCTATTCAATACAATCTGACTATAGCCTGCTCCACACATTCACTTATTCAATACAATCTGACTATAGCCTGCTCCACACATTCACCTATTCAATACAATCTGACTATAGCCTGCTCCACACATTCACTTATTCAATACAATCTGACTATAGCCTGCTCCACACATTCACCTATTCAATACAATCTGACTATAGCCTGCTCCACACATTCACTCATTCACACAGAATGACCACTGGACATTTGCACTTTATATATTTACATATAACACATTTTTTTCCACTACTTTTGGTATTCTGTTGTTTGTATTTGTTAATTACTTGTGAATGAATTATTGCACTGACAGACCTAACAAATTATAATTTGCTGTACTTCACAATTCTTTCTTATTCTGATTCTGATACATAGAAGCATTTCAATGCACAAATAATTAATACAATTTTCCCAAAACTCTGCAGCCTGTTCTACCAAGGTCCCCTTTAATCATTTACTAGTCTCTGCTCGTAAAAGTCCTGCTGTACTTAAGCTCTCTAGTTACCATAGATCTACCCACCTGCTGTACTTAAGCTCTCTAGTTACCATAGATCTACCCACCTGCTGTACTTAAGCTCTCTAGTTACCATAGATCTACCCACCTGCTGTACTTAAGCTCTCTAGTTACCATAGATCTACCCACCTGCTGTACTTAAGCTCTCTAGTTACCATAGATCTACCCACCTGCTGTACTTAAGCTCTCTAGTTACCATAGATCTACCCACCTGCTGTACTTAAGCTCTCTAGTTACCATAGATCTACCCACCTGCTGTACTTAAGCTCTCTAGTTACCATAGATCTACCCACCTGCTGTACTTAAGCTCTCTAGTTACCATAGATCTACCCACCTGCTGTACTTAAGCTCTCTAGTCACCATAGATCTACCCACCTGCTGTACTTAAGCTCTCTAGTCACCATAGATCTACCCACCTGCTGTACTTAAACTCTCTAGTTACCATAGATCTACCCACCTGCTGTACTTAAGCTCTCTAGTTACCATAGATCTACCCACCTGCTGTACTTAAACTCTCTAGTTACCATAGATCTACCCACCTGCTGTACTTAAGCTCTCTAGTCACCATAGATCTACCCACCTGCTGTACTTAAGCTCTCTAGTTACCATAGATCTACCCACCTGCTGTACTTAAGCTCTCTAGTCACCATAGATCTACCCACCTGCTGTACTTAAACTCTCTAGTTACCATAGATCTACCCACCTGCTGTACTTAAGCTCTCTAGTTACCATAGATCTACCCACCTGCTGTACTTAAACTCTCTAGTTACCATAGATCTACCCACCTGCTGTACTTAAGCTCTCTAGTTACCATAGATCTACCCACCTGCTGTACTTAAACTCTCTAGTTACCATAGATCTACCCACCTGCGGCTCTCCACTCTGTTCACTTAAGATCGGTGTCTTGTTTATTTTTGCCAGACACTTTCAAAATGCCAGTGTTTTCCTGCTCACAGGCAATGTTTGGGAAAATAGGTTCAATATGGAGGATAATTGTATTCATAATGACTAAAACACAGCTATAAATCTTTTATCCACATGTGTGTATTAACTTTGTCTGTGGGCTACAAGACTACAACACAAGAAAGTAGGACAACAATAAACACACATAAAGCATTTATATTTCATCCATAACCATTTGTTCATTTTGCCCATTTGTAGAACCCCAAAATCAAGGGGAAGAAATACAAATCAAAAGTAAGTCAACAGGCATCGATCTCGAGATCTCACAGTGCTCAGCTTTAAAAATGCTCCTGGTGTCTGTGTCAGGAATGGGTGAGCTTAGTTGTCAGAGGGTGTTTAGAGGTGTTTTTTTTTTAAAGTTTGTGCTATGTAGTTGTTTTAATATTAAACGCCAATCCGAAATTGACAAGTTGCTCGGCCTGGCTTTCTAAACTCCACTACAGACAGATACGTGACAGCCTGACACCTCCTGTAAGACAAAACAAAACCTGGTCGCATTCCAGAAGCGCCCAGCGTATTCCTGGTGTAAGCATGTCTAGATTTATCAGTTTAGCCTTAATTGTGTACCAACTCTAGATAACCCTTTTTGATGATTCTGCCTGCCTGCAAGTATTTTTGTCTGCCTTCTTGACAATAATAAAACAGTGCTTTTGATACCTTATTTTAATTTCTGCCTGTATCAAATTGCTGTGTTTCAACCATTTGATGACCTAAACACAATTCCTGCCTGAACCCTTTAATAAACCAGACTGTTGCTTTGCCTCTGGGACTTAACCACTACGGCCTGTGCTCAGTGATTAATGACAATACTGAGAACTTAAAGGTTTTTGCTATCACTTTCCCGGTAATGAAACTCATTGTAGTTTATATAGAACCCTTTTTGGTTCTATACAAAAACCTTCCCACTATAGTTTCTTGAAGATTCTGGTTTTACTGCAGGATACGCAGAAATAACAGATTAATTAACAACATTTAGTATGCAAATATTATGAGTGTAACCTACAGCAGTGGTTCCAAACCACGAGTACTGGGACCCCGGGGGTACTTCGCCTCTACGGGGGGTACTTAAAAACACTCACAAAAACCATATACTTATTAGCACAATTAAAAAGCAGGGGCAGAGCACTCACCATCAATGTACACACAGAGAGAGCACTCCCACTGCACTCACCATCAATGTACACACAGAGAGAGCACTCCCACTGCACTCACCATCAATGTACACACAGAGAGAGCACTCCCACTGCACTCACCATCAATGTACACACAGAGAGCACTCCCACTGCACTCACTATCAATGTACACACATAGAGAGCACTCCCACTGCACTCCCCATCAATGTACACACAGAGAGCACTCCCACTGCACTCACCATCAATGTACACACAGAGAGAGCACTCCACTGCACTCACCATCAATGTACACACAGAGAGAGCACTCCCACTGCACTCCCCATCAATGTACACACAGAGATCACTCCCACTGCACTCACCATCAATGTACACACAGAGAGAGCACTCCCACGGCACTCACCATCAATGTACACACAGAGAGAGCACTCCCACTGCACTCACCATCAATGTACAGACTGAGAGAGCACTCCTACTGCACTCACCATCAATGTACAGACAGAGAGCACTCCCACTGCACTCACCATCAATGTACAGAATGAGAGAGCACTCCCACTGCACTCACCATCAATGTACACACAGAGAGCACTCCCACTGCACTCCCCATCAATGTACACACAGAGAGCACTCCCACTGCACTCACCATCAATGTACAGACTGAGAGAGCACTCCCACTGCACTCACCATCAATGTACACACAGAGAGAGCACTCCCACTGCACTCACCATCAATGTACACACAGAGAGCACTCCCAATGCACTCACCATTAATGTACAGACTGAGAGAGCACTCCTACTGCACTCACCATCAATGAACATACTGAGAGAGCACTCCCACTGCACTCACCATCAATGTACACACAGAGAGAGCACTCCCGCTGCACTCACCATCAATGTACACACAGAGAGAGCACTCCCACTGCACTCACCATCAATGTACACACAGAGAGAGCACTCCCACTGCACTCACCATCAATGTACACACAGAGAGAGCACTCCCACTGCACTCACTATCAATGTACACACAGAGAGAGCACTCCCACTGCACTCCCAATCAATGTACACACAGAGAGCACTCCCACTGCACTCACCATCAATGTACACACAGAGAGCACTCCCACTGCACTCACCATCAATGTACACACAGAGCGCACTCCCACTGCACTCACCATCAATGTACACACAGAGAGAGCACTCCCACTGCACTCACCATCAATGTACACACAGAGAGAGCACTCCCACTGCACTCACTATCAATGTACACACAGAGAGAGCACTCCCACTGAACTCACCATCAATGTACACACAGAGAGAGCACTCCCTCTGCACTCCCAATCAATGTACACACAGAGAGCACTCCCACTGCACTCACCATCAATGTACACACAGAGAGAGCACTCCCACTGCACTCACCATCAATGTACACACAGAGAGCGCACTCCCTCTGCACTCACCATCAATGTACACACAGAGAGAGCACTCCCACTGCACTCACCATCAATGTACAGACTGAGAGAGCACTCCCACTGAACTCACCATCAATGTACACACAGAGAGCACTCCCACTGCACTCACCATCAATGTACAGGCTGAGAGAGCACTCCCACTGCACTCACCATCAATGTACAGACTGAGAGAGCACTCCCACTGCACTCACCATCAATGTACACACAGAGAGAGCACTCCCACTGCACTCACCATCAATGTACACACAGAGAGAGCACTCCCACTGCACTCACCATCAATGTACAGACTGAGAGAGCACTCCCACTGAACTCACCATCAATGTACACACAGAGAGAGCACTCCCACTGCACTCACCATCATTGTACACACAGAGAGCACTCCCACTGCACTCACCATCAATGTACAGACTGAGAGAGCACTCCCACTGCACTCACCATCAATGTACACACAGAGAGAGCACTCCCACTGCACTCACCATCAATGTACACACAGAGAGAGCACTCCCACTGCACTCACCATCAATGTACACACAGAGAGAGCACTCCCACTGCACTCACCATCAATGTACAGACTGAGAGAGCACTCCCACTGCACTCACCATCAATGTACACACTGAGAGAGCACTCCCACTGCACTCACCATCAATGTACAGACATAGAGAGCACTCCCACTGCACTCACCATCAATGTACACACAGAGAGAGCACTCCCACTGCACTCACCATCAATGTACACACAGAGAGCACTCCCACTGCACTCCCCATCAATGTACACAAAGAGAGCACTCCCACTGCACTCACCATCAATGTACAGACTGAGAGAGCACTCCCACTGCACTCACCATCAATGTACAGACTGAGAGAGCACTCCCACTGAACTCACCATCAATGTACACACATAGAGAGCACCCCCACTGCACTCACCATCAATGTACAGACAGAGAGAGCACTCCTACTGCACTCACCATCAATGTACAGACTGAGAGAGCACTCCCACTGCACTCACCATCAATGTACACACAGAGAGAGCACTCCCACTGCACTCACCATCAATGTACACACAGAGAGCACTCCCACTGCACTCACCATCAATGTACACACAGAGAGAGCACTCCCACTGCACTCACCATCAATGTACAGACTGAGAGAGCACTCCCACTGAACTCACCATCAATGTACACACAGAGAGCACTCCCACTGCACTCACCATCAATGTACAGACAGAGAGAGCACTCCCACTGCACTCACCATCAATGTACACACAGAGAGCACTCCCAATGCACTCACCATTAATGTACAGACATAGAGAGCACTCCTACTGCACTCACCATCAATGAACAGACTGAGAGAGCACTCCCACTGCACTCACCATCAATGTACACACAGAGAGAGCACTCCCACTGCACTCACCATCAATGTACACACAGAGAGAGCACTCCCACTGCACTCACCATCAATGTACACACAGAGAGAGCACTCCCACTGCACTCACCATCAATGTACACACAGAGAGCACTCCACTGCACTCACCATCAATGTCCACACAGAGAGAGCACTCCCACTGCACTCACCATCAATATACAGACTGAGAGAGCACTCCCACTGCACTCACCATCAATGTACACACAGAGAGAGCACTCCCACTGCACTCACCATCAATGTACAGACTGAGAGAGCACTCCCACTGAACTCACCATCAATGTACACTCATAGAGAGCACTCCCACTGCACTCACCATCAATGTACAGACAGAGAGAGCACTCCCACTGCACTCACCATCAATGTACAGACTGAGAGAGCACTCCCACTGCACTCACCATCAATGTACACACAGAGAGCACTCCCACTGCACTCCCCATCAATGTACACAAAGAGAGCACTCCCACTGCACTCACCATCAATGTACAGACTGAGAGAGCACTCCCACTGCACTCACCATCAATGTACAGACTGAGAGAGCACTCCCACTGAACTCACCATCAATGTACACACATAGAGAGCACCCCCACTGCACTCACCATCAATGTACAGACAGAGAGAGCACTCCTACTGCACTCACCATCAATGTACAGACTGAGAGAGCACTCCCACTGCACTCACCATCAATGTACACACAGAGAGAGCACTCCCACTGCACTCACCATCAATGTACACACAGAGAGCACTCCCACTGCACTCACCATCAATGTACACACAGAGAGAGCACTCCCACTGCACTCACCATCAATGTACAGACTGAGAGAGCACTCCCACTGAACTCACCATCAATGTACACACAGAGAGAGCACTCCCACTGCACTCACCATCAATGTACAGACTGAGAGAGCACTCCCACTGCACTCACCATCAATGTACACACAGAGAGCACTCCCAATGCACTCACCATTAATGTACAGACATAGAGAGCACTCCTACTGCACTCACCATCAATGAACAGACTGAGAGAGCACTCCCACTGCACTCACCATCAATGTACACACAGAGAGAGCACTCCCACTGCACTCACCATCAATGTACACACAGAGAGAGCACTCCCACTGCACTCACCATCAATGTACACACAGAGAGAGCACTCCCACTGCACTCACCATCAATGTACACACAGAGAGAGCACTCCCACTGCACTCACCATCAATGTCCACACAGAGAGAGCACTCCCACTGCACTCACCATCAATATACAGACTGAGAGAGCACTCCCACTGCACTCACCATCAATGTACACACAGAGAGAGCACTCCCACTGCACTCACCATCAATGTACAGACTGAGAGAGCACTCCCACTGAACTCACCATCAATGTACACTCATAGAGAGCACTCCCACTGCACTCACCATCAATGTACAGACAGAGAGAGCACTCCCACTGCACTCACCATCAATGTACAGACTGAGAGAGCACTCCCACTGCACTCACCATCAATGTACACACAGAGAGAGCACTCCCACTGCACTCACCATCAATGTACACACAGAGAGCACTCCCACTGCACTCACCATCAATGTACACACAGAGAGCACTCCCACTGCACTCACCATCAATGTACACACAGAGAGCACTCCCACTGCACTCACCATCAATGTACACACAGAGAGCACTCCACTGCACTCCCCATCAATGTACACACAGAGAGCACTCCCACTGCACTCACCATCAATGTACAGACTGAGAGAGCACTCCCACTGCACTCACCATCAATGTACAGACAGAGAGCACTCCCACTGTACTCACCATCAATGTACAGACAGAGAGAGCACTCCCACTGCACTCACCATCAATGTACAGACTGAAAGAGCACTCCCACTGCACTCACCATCAATGTACACACAGAGAGAGCACTCCCACTGCACTCACCATCAATGTACACACAGAGAGCACTCCCGCTGCACTCACCATCAATGTTCACACAGAGAGAGCACTCCCACTGCACTCACCATCAATGTACACACAGAGAGAGCACTCCCACTGCACTCACCATCAATGTACACACAGAGAGCACTCCCACTGCACTCACCATCAATGTCCACACAGAGAGAGCACTCCCACTGCACTCACCATCAATATACAGACTGAGAGAGCACTCCCACTGCACTCACCATCAATGTACACACAGAGAGAGCACTCCCACTGCACTCACCATCAATGTACAGACTGAGAGAGCACTCCCACTGAACTCACCATCAATGTACACACATAGAGAGCACTCCCACTGCACTCACCATCAATGTACAGACAGAGAGAGCACTCCCACTGCACTCACCATCAATGTACAGACTGAGAGAGCACTCCCACTGCACTCACCATCAATGTACACACAGAGAGAGCACTCCCACTGCACTCACCATCAATGTAC
The DNA here is from genome assembly GCA_029465975.1 of Dallia pectoralis. NCBI lineage: Eukaryota > Metazoa > Chordata > Actinopteri > Esociformes > Umbridae > Dallia > Dallia pectoralis. The sequence goes on from CM055728.1 coordinate 2,355,262, forward strand.
ACACAGAGAGAGCACTCCCACTGCACTCACCATCAATGTACACACAGAGAGCACTCCCACTGCACTCACCATCAATGTACACACAGAGAGAGCACTCCCACTGCACTCACCATCAATGTACACACAGAGAGCACTCCCACTGCACTCCCCATCAATGTACACACAGAGAGCACTCCCACTGCACTCACCATCAATGTACAGACTGAGAGAGCACTCCCACTGCACTCACCATCAATGTACACACAGAGAGAGCAATCCCACTGCACTCACCATCAATGTACACACAGAGAGCACTCCCACTGCACTCACCATCAATGTACAGACTGAGAGAGCACTCCTACTGCACTCACCATCAATGTACAGACAGAGAGCACTCCCACTGCACTCACCATCAATGTACAGACTGAGAGAGCACTCCCACTGCACTCACCATCAATGTACAGACTGAGAGAGCACTCCCACTGAACTCACCATCAATGTACACACATAGAGAGCACTCCCACTGCACTCACCATCAATGTACACACAGAGAGCACTCCCACTGCACTCACCATCAATGTACACACAGAGAGAGCACTCCCACTGCACTCACCATCAATGTACACACAGAGAGCCTTCCCGCTGCACTCACCATCAATGTACAGACTGAGAGAGCACTCCCACTGCACTCACCATCAATGTACAGACTGAAAGAGCACTCCCACTGAACTCACCATCAATGTACACACAGAGAGAGCACTCCCACTGCACTCACCATCAATGTACAGGCTGAGAGAGCACTCCCACTGCACTCACCATCAATGTACAGACTGAGATAGCACTCCCACTGAACTCACCATCAATGTACACACAGAGAGAGCACTCCCACTGCACTCACCATCAATGTACAGGCTGAGAGAGCACTCCCACTGCACTCACCATCAATGTACAGACTGAGAGCGCACTCCCACTGCACTCACCATCAATGTACACACAGAGAGAGCACTCCCACTGCACTCACCATCAATGTACACACAGAGAGAGCACTCCCACTGCACTCACCATCAATGTACACACAGAGAGAGCACTCCCACTGCACTCACCATCAATGTACAGACTGAGAGAGCACTCCCACTGCACTCACCATCAATGTACACACTGAGAGAGCACTCCCACTGCACTCACCATCAATGTACAGACATAGAGAGCACTCCCACTGCACTCACCATCAATGTACACACAGAGAGAGCACTCCCACTGCACTCACCATCAATGTACACACAGAGAGCACTCCCGCTGCACTCACCATCAATGTACACACAGAGAGAGCACTCCCACTGCACTCACCATCAATGTACACACAGAGAGCATTCCCGCTGCACTCACCATCAATGTACACACAGAGAGAGCACTCCCACTGCACTCACCATCAATGTACAGACTGAGAGAGCACTCCCACTGAACTCACCATCAATGTACACACAGAGAGAGCACTCCCACTGCACTCACCATCAATGTACAGACTGAGAGAGCACTCCCACTGCACTCACCATCAATGTACAGACTGAGAGAGCACTCCCACTGAACTCACCATCAATGTACACACATAGAGAGCACCCCACTGCACTCACCATCAATGTACAGACAGAGAGAGCACTCCTACTGCACTCACCATCAATGTACAGACTGAGAGAGCACTCCCACTGCACTCACCATCAATGTACACACAGAGAGAGCACTCCCACTGCACTCACCATCAATGTACACACAGAGAGAGCACTCCCACTGCACTCACCATCAATGTCCACACAGAGAGAGCACTCCCACTGCACTCACCATCAATAAACAGACTGAGAGAGCACTCCCACTGCACTCACCATCAATGTACACACAGAGAGAGCACTCCCACTGCACTCACCATCAATGTACAGACTGAGAGAGCACTCCCACTGAACTCACCATCAATGTACACACATAGAGAGCACTCCCACTGTACTCACCATCAATGTACAGACAGAGAGAGCACTCCCACTGCACTCACCATCAATGTACAGACTGAAAGAGCACTCCCACTGCACTCACCATCAATGTACACACAGAGAGAGCACTCCCACTGCACTCACCATCAATGTACACACAGAGCACTCCCACTGCACTCACCATCAATGTACACACAGAGAGAGCACTCCCACTGCACTCACCATCAATGTCCACACAGAGCGAGCACTCCCACTGCACTCACCATCAATCTACAGACAGAGAGCACTCCCACTGCACTCACCATCAATGTACAGACTGAGAGAGCACTCCCACTGCACTCACCATCAATGTACACACAGAGAGAGCACTCCCACTGCACTCACCATCAATGTACACACACAGAGAGCACTCCCACTGCACTCACCATCAATGTACAGACTGAGAGAGCACTCCCACTGCACTCACCATCAATGTACAGACTGAGAGAGCACTCCCACTGCACTCACCATCAATGTACACACAGAGAGAGCACTCCCACTGCACTCACCATCAATGTACACACAGAAAGAGCACTCCCACTGCACTCACCATCAATGTACAGACAGAGAGAGAGCACTCCCACTGCACTCACCATCAATGTACAGACTGAGAGAGCACTCCCACTGCACTCACCATCAATGTACAGACTGAGAGAGCACTCCCACTGCACTCACCATCAATGTACAGACTGAGAGAGCACTCCCACTGCACTCACCATCAATGTACACACAAAGAGAGCACTCCCACTGCACTCACCATCAATGTACACACAGAGAGCACTCCCACTGCACTCACCATCAATGTACACACAGAAAGAGCACTCCCACTGCACTCACCATCAATGTACAGACAGAGAGAGAGAGCACTCCCACTGCACTCACCATCAATGTACAGACTGAGAGAGCACTCCCACTGCACTCACCATCAATGTACACACAGAGAGCACTCCCACTGCACTCACCATCAATGTACAGACTGAGAGAGCACTCCCACTGCACTCACCATCAATGTCCACACAGAGAGAGCACTCCCACTGCACTCACCATCAATATACAGACTGAGAGAGCACTCCCACTGCACTCACCATCAATGTACACACAGAGAGAGCACTCCCACTGCACTCACCATCAATGTACACACCGAGAGAGCACTCCCACTGCACTCACCATCAATGTCCACACAGAGAGAGCACTCCCACTGCACTCACCATCAATATACAGACTGAGAGAGCACTCCCACTGCACTCACCATCAATGTACACACAGAGAGAGCACTCCCACTGCACTCACCATCAATGTACACACAGAAAGAGCACTCCCACTGCACTCACCATCAATGTACAGACAGAGAGAGAGAGCACTCCCACTGCACTCACCATCAATGTACAGACTGAGAGAGCACTCCCACTGCACTCACCATCAATGTACAGACTGAGAGAGCACTCCCACTGCACTCACCATCAATGTACACACAGAGAGCACTCCCACTGCACTCACCATCAATGTACAGACTGAGAGAGCACTCCCACTGCACTCACCATCAATGTACAGACTGAGAGAGCACTCCCACTGCACTCACCATCAATGTACACACAGAGAGAGCACTCCCACTGCACTCACCATCAATGTACAGACTGAGAGAGCACTCCCACTGCACTCACCATCAATGTACACACAGAGAGAGCACTCCCACTGCACTCACCATCAATGTACACACTGAGAGAGCACTCCCACTGCACTCACCATCAATGTACAGACGTAGAGAGCACTCCCACTGCACTCACCATCAATGTACACACAGAGAGCACTCCCACTGCACTCACCATCAATGTACACACAGAGAGCACTCCCGCTGCACTCACCATCAATGTACACACAGAGAGAGCACTCCCACTGCACTCACCATCAATGTACAGACTGAGAGAGCACTCCCACTGAACTCACCATCAATGTACACACAGAGAGAGCACTCCCACTGCACTCACCATCAATGTACAGGCTGAGAGAGCACTCCCACTGCACTCACCATCAATGTACAGACTGAGAGAGCACTCCCACTGCACTCACCATCAATGTACAGGCTGAGAGAGCACTCCCACTGCACTCACCATCAATGTACAGACTGAGAGAGCACTCCCACGGCACTCACCATCAATGTACACACAGAGAGCACTCCCACTGCACTCACCATCAATGTACAGATGAACTCAAAGTTTAGGGACAAAACTAGTTGCTAAAAACAGCTACCATAAAAAGAGAACACTGGCTGGAACTATTTTAAACAACTATAGACTTGTATCAAATCTACCGTTCACAGCCAACATTATTTAGAAGGTTGTTCTCAATCAACTTAGCAAATGTGTGAACTTAAGCGGTCTCTTAGTGAAATATCCATCAGGCTTCCGACCTCACCATAAAACCCAGGGATCAGTTCACGGACCACTTCTGTTCAATCTCTATATGCTACCTCTTGGCAAAATTTTACAGAACAACAACATTAACTACCATAGTTATGCAGGTGATACTCAAATATATATGGCTCTCGAACCATCTGACTGCAGCTCTATTGACTCACTGTATCAATGTATAGAGCAAATCAATGACTGGATGAACCAAAATTGTCTACAATTAAACCAAAAGAAAACAGAGATTATTGTGTTTGGCAACAAAAATAAAATAACTAATATAAGGAAAGAACTCGATTCTCGAGCCCTAAAAACCAGGGACCAAGTGTGTAATCTAGGTGTAATGATAGACTCAGATCTCACGTTCACCAGTCATATCAAAACGGTCACCAAAACAGCGTTCTATCATCTTAAAAATACAGCCAGAATCAAGGACCTGGTGTCGAAAAAAGACCAAGAGAGGCTTATCCATGCATTTATCTCCAGTAGGGTTGACTACTGTAATGGGCTCTTAACTGGACTTCCCAAAAAGACTGTAAAACAGCTGCAGCTCATTCAGAATGCTGCAGCTAGAATGTTAACAAAAACTAAGAGAACAGAACACATCACGCTGGTTCTTAAATCTTTGCACTGGCTTCCAGTTAGTTACAGAATAGATTTTAAAGTTTTGCTAGTAGTCTATACATCTCTGAACGGACTGGGCCCGTACATTTCTGATATGTTTGAGCATTATAAACCAAGCAGGGCACTCAGATCACTGAACTCAGGACAGCTAGTAGAGCCCAGAGTCAAAACTAAACATGGTGAAGCTGCATTCAGAAGTTAGGCTGCATGCAACTGGAATAAATTACCAGAAGATCTTAGACGTGCCCAAAATGTATCAATTTTTAAAGCCAGGCTAAAAACATTTCTCATTTCACAAGCATATGACTGAGCGCTTAACCTTTATCACACATTTTATTTTAATGTGTTCTTATTCTATTTTAATTTTTTATTCCTCATTGAATTGCCCATTTGATGTTTTTATTTGCTTTTATTCTAATACATGGCATAAACGAAAACTTGCAATGTATACATAAATGACCTGAAGACTTCTTGGCCAGGTTCTAGTGACCTCAAAAGGTTCGGAAGACCTTTCGAATAAAATGTAAACAGTAAATACTGAGATGTAATGTTTTAATTGAACATGATGCCAGTAAACAGGTTGCTATGGATATAAAATGCATGTATTTTATTATAATATTATTATTTTCTTTTGTAAAGCATATTGAATTGCTTCTATGTCTGATTTGTGCTATATAAATACACTTGCTTGTCCCCATTGGCAGAGTGATTTCCTGCTGTTTCTTCAGCTGTTTTGCTCATCCTCTAATGTCTGTTCACAGATGAGAGGAGATTTGTTGACATACAGTATTTGCCAAAGCAGACAGCCTGGATTAGTTATTATGGGTATTCAATTGGGTATATATAAACAGTATATGTTGTGTGTATATCAGAGAGTGTGTGTGTGTGTACATAAGTATGTAGTCATGTCTGTGTGTGAGACTTTCAGAGTATTCCAAGCCTACAGAAACAGGATATGTTGGTTGCCTTCCCTTTCTGCTGGTGAATTGTTTTGACAGAGTAATTTAGCGTGCACAACCCAGTGGAACGAATGCAGGGAGTTGACAGACAATCTTAATAACCGCCAGAAGTGTGTATGTGTGTGTGTGTGTGTCTCTGAACATGCGTGTGTCTTTTGGAGTGTTTAAGTCAGACATTTCAAAACAGTTGACTGCAAGCTAACAGTAAGCCATCAGTATTCATTTGGAAAAATAAATCTGTGGTTTCAATCGTATACTATGAAGTGCCGGAACCGATTGGGCACAAGAGACAAGACTGATCTGTGAGTGGGTTGTGGTTCAGTCTGTGTCCGGAACCACAAGAACAAGACTGATCTGTGAGTGGGTTGTGGTTCAGTCTGTGTCCGGAACCACAAGAGACAGACTGATCTGTGAGTGGGTAGTGGTTCAGTCTGTGTCTGGAACCACAAGAGACAGACTGATCTGTGAGTGGGTTGTGGTTCAGTCTGTGTCCGGAACCACAAGAACAAGACTGATCTGTGAGTGGGTTGTGGTTCAGTCTGTGTCCGGAACCACAAGAACAAGACTGATCTGTGAGTGGGTTGTGGTTCAGTCTGTGTCCGGAACCACAAGAGACAGACTGATCTGTGAGTGGGTTGTGGTTCAGTCTGTGTCCGGAACCACAAGAACAAGACTGATCTGTGAGGGGGTTGTGGTTCAGTCTGTGTCCGGAACCACAAGGACAAGACTGATCTGTGAGTGGGTTGTGGTTCAGTCTGTGTCCGGAACCACAAGAGACAGACTGATCTGTGAGTGGGTAGTGTTTCAGTCTGTGTCCGGAACCACAAGAGACAGACTGATCTGTGAGTGGGTTGTGGTTCAGTCTGTGTCCGGAACCACAAGAACAAGACTGATCTGTGAGTGGGTTGTGGTTCAGTCTGTGTCCGGAACCACAAGGACAAGACTGATCTGTGAGTGGGTAGTGGTTCAGTCTGTGTCCGGAACCACAAGAGACAGACTGATCTGTGAGTGGGTAGTGGTTCAGTCTGTGTCCGGAACCACAAGAACAAGACTGATCTGTGAGTGGGTAGTGGTTCAGTCTGTGTCCGGAACCACAAGAGACAGACTGATCTGTGAGTGGGTAGTGGTTCAGTCTGTGTCCGGAACCACAAGAGACAGACTGATCTGTGAGTGGGTAGTGTTTCAGTCTGTGTCTGGAACCACAAAAACAAGACTGATCTGTGAGTGGGTAGTGGTTCAGTCTGTGTCTGGAACCACAAGAGACAGACTGATCTGTGAGTGGGTAGTGGTTCAGTCTGTGTCTGGAACCACAAGAGACAGACTGATCTGTGAGTGGGTAGTGGTTCAGTCTGTGTCCGGAACCACAAGAACAAGACTGATCTGTGAGTGGGTAGTGTTTCAGTCTGTGTCCGGAACCACAAGAACAAGACTGATCTGTGAGTGGGTTGTGGTTCAGTCTGTGTCCGGAACCACAAGAACAAGACTGATCTGTGAGTGGGTTGTGGTTCAGTCTGTGTCCGGAACCACAAGAGACAGACTGATCTGTGAGTGGGTAGTTGTTCAGTCTGTGTCCGGAACCACAAGAGACAGACTGATCTGTGAGTGGGTAGTGTTTCAGTCTGTGTCTGGAACCACAAGAACAAGACTGATCTGTGAGTGGGTTGTGGTTCAGTCTGTGTCCGGAACCACAAGAACAAGACTGATCTGTGAGTGGGTAGTGGTTCAGTCTGTGTCCGGAACCATAAGAACAAGACTGATCTGTGAGTGGGTTGTGGTTCAGTCTGTGTCTGGAACCACAAGAGACAGACTGATCTGTGAGTGGGTAGTGGTTCAGTCTGTGTCTGGAACCACAAGAGACAGACTGATCTGTGAGTGGGTTGTGGTTCAGTCTGTGTCCGGAACCACAAGGACAAGACTGATCTGTGAGTGGGTTGTGGTTCAGTCTGTGTCCGGAACCACAAGAGACAGACTGATCTGTGAGTGGGTAGTTGTTCAGTCTGTGTCCGGAACCACAAGAGACAGACTGATCTGTGAGTGGGTAGTGTTTCAGTCTGTGTCTGGAACCACAAGAACAAGACTGATCTGTGAGTGGGTTGTGGTTCAGTCTGTGTCCGGAACCACAAGGACAAGACTGATCTGTGAGTGGGTTGTGGTTCAGTCTGTGTCCGGAACCACAAGAACAAGACTGATCTGTGAGTGGGTAGTGGTTCAGTCTGTGTCCGGAACCATAAGAACAAGACTGATCTGTGAGTGGGTTGTGGTTCAGTCTGTGTTAGATGGGTATCTTTATACATTGTTTGGTCCTTTTTATGTTAATGGTTTATCAGGCAAAATTTGTTTGGTTGGTGACTTGAACATTTTACTGACTGTCATTTGCATCGACTATTTAGGAAAATCTGTGTAAAATAATATGAAAAAACTCTAACGTCAAATCCAACGAAAATGCACTTGGACACAGTTGAATTTGCCCAATAGAAACACTTTTGCAACTAAAATGTTTTGTTTTCAATGAGCCAACAAGGGTTTCACTCACATAAATGATTTTGATTTATGTATTATTTATTTATTAAGTATGTCCATGGGTAACCCCTCATGGCTGAAAGACAGAAACAGCTTCTGTGCAACCACTTCGGAGGGGGACAAGTACTGGGTGGCAAAATGCAAAATACCCAAAATGCATTCATGGCCCCAGGCGATCTTAAGGAGTGGTCCCACAAGGTGCATGATGACCTTTTTCAAGGGCACCTCGAAGATGGGAATTTGTCAGGGAGCTGTTTTCCTACAACCTCCCACATCTTCTCCCCACATCTGTGCCCGGTAGTATATTAGGATATACGAGGAAGCAATAGGCTGGCAGCCTGTCCACTATTAGGTGTTGACCAGGAAGCAATAGGCTGGCAGCCTGTCCACTATTAGGTGTTGACCAGGAAGCAATAGGCTGGCAGCCTGTCCACTATTAGGTGTTGACCAGGAAGCAATAGGCTGGCAGGATGTCCACTATTAGGATATACCATGATGCAATAGGCTGGCAGCCTGTCCACTATTAGGATATACCATGAAGCAATAGGCTGGCAGCCTGTCCACTATAAGGTGTTGACCAGGAAGCAATAGGCTGGCAGCCTGTCCACTATTAGGATATACCAAGAAGAAATAGGCTGGCAGCCTGTCCACTATTAGGTGTTGACCAGGAAGCAATAGGCTGGCAGCCTGTCCACTATTAGGATATACCAGGAAGCAATAGGCTGGCAGCCTGTCCACTATTAGGTGTTGACCAGGAAGCAATAGGCTGGCAGCCTGTCCACTATTAGGTGTTGACCAGGAAGCAATAGGCTGGCAGCCTGTCCACTATTAGGTGTTGACCAGGAAGCAATAGGCTGGCAGCCTGTCCACTATTAGGTGTTGACCAGGAAGCAATAGGCTGGCAGCCTGTCCACTATTAGAATATACCAGGAAGCAATAGGCTGGCAGCCTGTCCACTATTAGGATATACCATGAAGCAATAGGCTGGCAGCCTGTCCACTATTAGGTGTTGACCAGGAAGCAATAGGCTGGCAGCCTGTCCACTATTAGAATATACCAGGAAGCAATAGGCTGGCAGCCTGTCCACTATTAGGATATACCATGAAGCAATAGGCTGGCAGCCTGTCCACTATTAGGATATACCATGAAGAAATAGGCTGGCAGCCTGTCCACTATTAGGTGTTGACCAGGAAGCAATAGGCTGGCATCATGTCCACTATTAGGATATACCATGAAGCAATAGGCTGGCAGCCTGTCCACTATTAGGTGTTGACCATGAAGCAATAGGCTGGCAGCCTGTCCACTATAAGGTGTTGACCAGGAAGCAATAGGCTGGCAGCCTGTCCACTATTAGAATATACCATGAAGAAATAGGCTGGCAGCCTGTCCACTATTAGGTGTTGACCAGGAAGCAATAGGCTGGCAGCCTGTCCACTATTAGGATATACCAGGAAGCAATAGGCTGGCAGCCTGTCCACTATTAGGTGTTGACCAGGAAGCAATAGGCTGGCAGCCTGTCCACTATTAGGATATACCATGAAGCAATAGGCTGGCAGCTGGTCCACTATAAGGTGTTGACCAGGAAGCAATAGGCTGGCAGCCTGTCCACTATTAGGATTTACCAGGAAGCAATAGGCTGGCAGCCTGTCCACTATTAGGATATACCATGGAGCAATAGGCTGGCAGCCTGTCCACTATTAGGTGTTGACCAGGAAGCAATAGGCTGGCAGCCTGTCCACTATTAGGTGTTGACCAGGAAGCAATAGGCTGGCAGCATGTCCACTATTAGGATATACCATGATGCAATAGGCTGGCAGCCTGTCCACTATTAGGATATACCATGAAGAAATAGGCTGGCAGCCTGTCCACTATTAGGTGTTGACCATGAAGCAACAGGCTGGCAGCCTGTCCACTATTAGGATATACCATGAAGAAATAGGCTGGCAGCCTGTCCACTATTAGGTGTTGACCAGGAAGCAATAGGCTGGCAGCCTGTCCACTATTAGGATATACCAGGAAGCAATAGGCTGGCAGCCTGTCCACTATTAGGTGTTGACCACTATTGACCACTAAGATCTAGCTCACACTACGTCCACTGGATGGGCAATCTTGACCCATTATACCAGCTCAAACATTTCACAAGGGCTTCCTGGGGCCAGCTTCCCCACTGCCTTCCTCTCCTCCACTGGGAGGCTCCAGAACTGGCAGACAATTTTTTGGCAGACCGAAGTGTTAAAAGCATTATAGGTCTGCTGGTTCTCCCAGGTCAGAAATGGACCCAAGATCCCAGAATCACTTCTAGTACCCCCCCCACCCACTCTCTCCATCACCAGCGGGGTGGATGTGTGCCCCCACATCATAATGTAGTGTGAGCTTGGAGAGAATAAAGGTGCTGCTATGTAATTGATTTCTAGGGTTGGTTAGCAGGCTGTCATGTTTTGTCCTGCTGGGTATCCAGGTTCCAGTAAACCTTAGAAGGTGACACATTTACCTGAACTGCCACATGTGTCAACTGGAGAAAAGCTAACTCCCAGATGAGACACAAACACATTCACTAGATGCCAACTGATGTCACACATGAAAAGGGAAAAGAATGAGTGTGACAAGCAAACAGCGCACACAGTTTCACACACACAGCAAAAGGTACAGAAAGGAAAGAAGCTTCTACAGTCTGAGCGTGTGGTTATCTCTACTGGGGAGGAAAAGTATTGAGACAAAAACAATGTCTGGCACATCACGCTGAGTGAATAAAATTCAAGATTCGTTGAATGTTTTGAAGAAAAAGTAAAAAAAAAATGGATGGAGGTTACAGACAAAGAGGTGGGTGTTCCTTTAATCTATTCGTTACCATTGTGGGGGATGGGTGAGCTGTTAAGTGACTCAGAGGAGGAGGAGGAGAGCATTCTTAACTAGAGATCAAATCAGGATTCCCCTGGGACTGGGTCTGGGGACTAGGACTAGGAATGGGTCTGGGACTGGGTCAGGGACTGGGTCTGGGACTAGGACTAGGAATGGGTCTGGGACTGGGTCAGGGACTAGGATTAGGAATGGGTCTGGGACTGGGTCAGGGGACTAGGATTAGGAATGGGTCTGGGACTGGGTCAGGGACTGGGTCTGGGACTAGGACTAGGAATGGTTCTGGGACTGGGTCTGGGGACTAGGATTAGGAATGGGTCTGGGACTGGGTCAGGGACTGGGTCTGGGACTAGGACTAGGAATGGGTCTGGGACTGGGTCTGGGGACTAGGATTAGGAATGGGTCTGGGACTGGGTCAGGGACTGGGTCTGGGACTAGGACTAGGAATGGGTCAGGGACTGGGTCTGGGACTAGGACTAGGAATGGGTCAGGGACTGGGTCTGGGGACTAGGACTAGGAATGGGTCTGGGTCAGGGGACTAGGACTAGGAATGGGTCAGGGACTGGGTCTGGGGACTAGGACTAGGAATGGGTCTGGGACTGGGTCAGGGACTGGGTCTGGGGACTAGGACTAGGACTAGGAATGGGTCAGGGACTGGGTCTGGGGACTAGGACTAGGAATGGGTCTGGGTCAGGGGACTAGGACTAGGACTAGGAATGGGTCTGGGTCAGGGACTGGGTCTGGGGACTAGGACTAGGACTAGGAATGGGTCTGGGTCAGGGTCTGGGGACTAGGAATGGGACTGGGTCAGGGACTGGGTCTGGGGACTAGGACTAGGAATGGGTCTGGGTCAGGGACTGGGGTCTGGGGACTAGGACTAGGACCGGGGTCTGGGTCTGGGGACTAGGACTAGGAATGGGACTGGGTCAGGGACTGGGTCTGGGGACTAGGACTAGGAATGGGTCTGGGTCAGGGACTGGGTCTGGGGACTAGGACTAGGAATGGGTCTGGGTCAGGGACTGGGTCTGGGGACTAGGACTAGGAATGGGTCTGGGTCAGGAACTGGGTCTGGGGACTAGGACTAGGAATGGGTCTGGGTCTGGGTACTCTCACAAAAAAGTTTTAGCTAAACAGATTGACGAATGGTCAAAAAACCTGAAACATCCTTGACGACATGGGATCAACTGAAAAGATAGTGGACACTGTATAATGTATAGGGTTGGTATAATGTATAATGTATAGGGTTGGTATAATGTATAATGTATAGGGTTGGTATAATGTATAATGTATAGGGTTGGTATAATGTATAATGTATAGGGTTGGTATAATGTATAATGTATAGGGTTGGTATAATGTATAATGTATAGGGTTGGTATAATGTATAATAATGTATAATGTATAGGGTTGGTATAATGTATAATGTATAGGGTTGGTATAATGTATAATGTATAGGGTTGGTATAATGTATAATGTATAGGGTTGGTATAATAATGTATAGGGTTGGTATAATGTATAATGTATAGGGTTGGTATAATGTATAATGTATAGGGTTGGTATAATGTATAATGTATAGGGTTGGTATAATGTATAATGTATAATAATGTATAATGTATAGGTTGGTATAATGTATAATGTATAGGGTTGGTATAATGTATAATGTATAGGGTTGGTATAATGTATAATGTATGGTATAATGTATAATGTATAGGGTTGGTATAATGTATAATGTATAATGTATAATGTATAGGGTTGGTATAATGTATAATGTATAGGGTTGGTATAATGTATAATGTATAGGTTGGTATAATGTATAATGTATAGGGTTGGTATAATGTATAATGTATAGGGTTGGTATAATGGTATAGTTGGTATAATGTATAATGTATAGGGTTGGTATAATGTATAATGTATAGGGTTGGTATAATGTATAATGTATAGGGTTGGTATAATGTATAATGTATAGGGTTGGTATAATGTATAATGTATAGGGTTGGTATAATGTATAATATAGGGTTGGTATAATGTATAATGTATAGGGTTGGTATAATGTATAATGTATAGGGTTGGTATAATGTATAATGTATAGGGTTGGTATAATGTATAATGTATAGGGTTGGTATAATGTATAATAATGTATAGTATAGGTTGGTATAATGTATAATGTATAGGGTTGGTATAATGTATAATGTATAGGGTTGGTATAATGTATAATGTATGTATAGTATAATGTATAGGTTGGTATAATGTATAATGTATAGGGTTGGTATAATGTATAATGTATAGGGTTGGTATAATGTATAATGTATAGGGTTGGTATAATGTATAATGTATAGGGTTGGTATAATGTATAATGTATAGGGTTGGTATAATGTATAATGTATAGGGTTGGTATAATGTATAATAATGTATAATGTATAGGTTGGTATAATGTATAATGTATAGGGTTGGTATAATGTATAATGTATAGGGTTGGTATAATGTATAATGTATAGGGTTGGTATAATGTATAATGTATAGGGTTGGTATAATGTATAATGTATAGGGTTGGTATAATGTATAATGTATAGGGTTGGTATAATGTATAATGTATAGGGTTGGTATAATGTATAATGTATAGGGTTGGTATAATGTATAATGTATAGGGTTGGTATAATGTATAATGTATAGGGTTGGTATAATGTATAATGTATAGGGTTGGTATAATGTATAATGTATAGGGTTGGTATAATGTATAATGTATAGGGTTGGTATAATGTATAATGTATAGGGTTGGTATAATGTATAATGTATAAATGTATAATGTATAGGGTTGGTATAATGTATAATGTATAGGGTTGGTATAATGTATAATGTATAGGGTTGGTATAATGTATAATGTATAGGGTTGGTATAATGTATAATGTATAGGGTTGGTATAATGTATAATGTATAATGGTATAGTTGGTATAATGTATAATGTATAGGGTTGGTATAATGTATAATGTATAGGGTTGGTATAATGGGTTGGTATAATGTATAATGTATAGGGTTGGTATAATGTATAATGTATAGGGTTGGTATAATGTATAATGTATAGGGTTGGTATAATGTATAATGTATAGGGTTGGTATAATGTATAATGTATAGGTTGGTATAATGTATAATGTATAGGGTTGGTATAATGTATAATGTATAGGGTTGGTATAATGTATAATGTATAGGGTTGGTATAATGTATAATGTATAATAATGTATAATGTATAGGGTTGGTATAATGTATAAGGGTTGGTATAATGTATAATGTATAGGGTTGGTATAATGTATAATGTATAGGGTTGGTATAATGTATAATGTATAGGGTTGGTATAATGTATAATGTATAGGGTTGGTATAATGTATAATGTATAGGGTTGGTATAATGTATAATGTATAGGGTTGGTATAATGTATAATGTATAGGGTTGGTATAATGTATAATGTATAGGGTTGGTATAATGTATAATGTATAGGGTTGGTATAATGTATAATGTATAGGGTTGGTATAATGTATAATGTATAGGGTTGGTATAATGTATAATGTATAGGGTTGGTATAATGTATAATGTATAGGGTTGGTATAATGTATAATGTATAGGGTTGGTATAATGTATAATGTATAGGGTTGGTATAATGTATAATGTATAGGGTTGGTATAATGTATAATGTATAGGGTTGGTATAATGTATAATGTATAGGGTTGGTATAATGTATAATGTATAGGGTTGGTATAATGTATAATAATTGTATAATGTATAATGGTTGGTATAATGTATAATAATGTATAATGTATAGGTTGGTATAATGTATAATGTATAGGGTTGGTATAATGTATAATGTATAGGGTTGGTATAATGTATAATGTATAGGGTTGGTATAATGTATAATGTATAGGGTTGGTATAATGTATAATGTATAGGGTTGGTATAATGTATAATGTATAGGGTTGGTATAATGTATAATGTATAGGGTTGGTATAATGTATAATGTATAGGGTTGGTATAATGTATAATGTATAGGGTTGGTATAATGTATAATGTATAGGGTTGGTATAATGTATAATGTATAGGGTTGGTATAATGTATAATGTATATTGGTATAATGTATAATGTATAGGGTTGGTATAATGTATAATGTATAGGGTTGGTATAATGTATAATGTATAGGGTATAATGTATAATGTATAATAATGTATAATGTATAGGGTTGGTATAATGTATAATGTATAGGGTTGGTATAATGTATAATGTATAGGGTTGGTATAATGTATAATGTATAGGGTTGGTATAATGTATAATGTATAGGGTTGGTATAATGTATAATGTATAGGGTTGGTATAATGTATAATGTATAATGGGTTGGTATAATGTATAATGTATAGGGTTGGTATAATGTATAATGTATAGGGTTGGTATAATGTATAATGTAGGGTTGGTATAATGTATAATGTATTTGGTATAATGTATAATGTATAGGGTTGGTATAATGTATAATGTATAGGGTTGGTATAATGTATAATGTATAGGGTTGGTATAATGTATAATGTATAGGGTTGGTATAATGTATAATGTATAGGGTTGGTATAATGTATAATGTATAGGGTTGGTATAATGTATAATGTATAGGGTTGGTATAATGTATAATGTATAGGGTTGGTATAATGTATAATGTATAGGGTTGGTATAATGTATAATGTATAGGGTTGGTATAATGTATAATGTATAGGGTTGGTATAATGTATAATGTATAGGGTTGGTATAATGTATAATGTATAGGGTTGGTATAATGTATAATGTATAGGGTTGGTATAATGTATAATGTATAGGGTTGGTAATAATGTATAATGTATAGGGTTGGTATAATGTATAATGTATAGGGTTGGTATAATGTATAATGTATAGGGTTGGTATAATGTATAATGTATGGTTGGTATAATGTATAATGTATAGGGTTGGTATAATGTATAATGTATAATGTATAATGTAGTATAATGTATAGGGTTGGTATAATGTATAATGTATATAATGTATAATGTAATGTATAATGGGTTGGTATAATGTATAATGTATAGGGTTGGTATAATGTATAATGTATAGGGTTGGTATAATGTATAATGTATAGGGTTGGTATAATGTATAATGTATAGGGTTGTATAATGGTATAATGGTATAATGTATAGTATAGGTTGGTATAATGTATAATGTATAGGGTTGGTATAATGTATAATGTATAGGGTTGGTATAATGTATAATGTATAGGGTTGGTATAATGTATAATGTATAGGGTTGGTATAATGTATAATGTATAGGGTTAATGGTATAATGTATAATGTATAGGGTTGGTATAATGTATAATGTATAGGGTTGGTATAATGTATAATGTATAGGGTTGGTATAATGTATAATGTATAGGGTTGGTATAATGTATAATGTATAGGGTTGGTATAATGTATAATGTATAGGGTTGGTATAATGTATAATGTATAGGGTTGGTATAATGTATAATGTATAGGGTTGGTATAATGTATAATTGGTATAGGGTTGGTATAATGTATAATGTATAGGGTTGGTATAATGTATAATGTATAGGGTTGGTATAATGTATAATGTATAGGGTTGGTATAATGTATAATGTATAGGGTTGGTATAATGTATAATGTATAGGGTTGGTATAATGTATAATGTATAGGGTTGGTATAATGTATAATGTATAGGGGTTGGTATAATGTATAATGTATAGGGTTGGTATAATGGGTTGGTATAATGTATAATGTATAGGGTGGTATAATGTATAATGTATAGGGTTGGTATAATGTATAATGTATAGGGTTGGTATAATGTATAATGTATAGGGTTGGTATAATGTATAATGTATAGGGTTGGTATAATGTATAATGTATAGGGTTGGTATAATGTATAATGTATAGGGTTGGTATAATGTATAATGTATAGGGTTGGTATAATGTATAATGTATAGGGTTGGTATAATGTATAATGTATAGGGTTGGTATAATGTATAATGTATAGGGTTGGTATAATGTATAATGTATAGGGTTGGTATAATGTATAATGTATAGGGTTGGTATAATGTATAATGTATAGGGTTGGTATAATGTATAATGTATAGGGTTGGTATAATGTATAATGTATAGGGTTGGTATAATGTATAATGTATAGGGTTGGTATAATGTATAATGTATAGGGTTGGTATAATGTATAATGTATAGGGTTGGTATAATGTATAATGTATAGGGTTGGTATAATGTATAATGTATAGGGTTGGTATAATGTATAATGTATAGGGTTGGTATAATGTATAATGTATAGGGTTGGTATAATGTATAATGTATAGGGTTGGTATAATGTATAATGTATAGGGTTGGTATAATGTATAATGTATAGGGTTGGTATAATGTATAATGTATAGGGTTGGTATAATGTATAATGTATAGGGTTGGTATAATGTATAATGTATAGGGTTGGTATAATGTATAATGTATAGGGTTGGTATAATGTATAATGTATAGGGTTGGTATAATGTATAATGTATAGGGTTGGTATAATGTATAATGTATAGGGTTGGTATAATGTATAATGTATAGGGTTGGTATAATGTATAATGTATAGGGTTGGTATAATGTATAATGTATAGGGTTGGTATAATGTATAATGTATAGGGTTGGTATAATGTATAATGTATAGGGTTGGTATAATGTATAATGTATAGGGTTGGTATAATGTATAATGTATAGGGTTGGTATAATGTATAATGTATAGGGTTGGTATAATGTATAATGTATAGGGTTGGTATAATGTATAATGTATAGGGTTGGTATAATGTATAATGTATAGGGTTGGTATAATGTATAATGTATAGGGTTGGTATAATGTATAATGTATAGGGTTGGTATAATGTATAATGTATAGGTTGGTATAATGTATAATGTATAGGGTTGGTATAATGTATAATGTATAGGGTTGGTATAATGTATAATGTATAATGTATAGGTTGGTATAATGTATAATGTATAGGGTTGGTATAATGTATAATGTATTGGTAGGGTTGGTATAATGTATAATGTATAGGGTTGGTATAATGTATAATGTATAGGGTTGGTATAATGTATAATGTATAGGGTTGGTATAATGTATAATGTATAGGGTTGGTATAATGTATAATGTATAGGGTTGGTATAATGTATAATGTATAGGGTTGGTATAATGTATAATGTATAGGGTTGGTATAATGTATAATGTATAGGGTTGGTATAATGTATAATGTATAGGGTTGGTATAATGTATAATGTATAGGGTTGGTATAATGTATAATGTATAGGGTTGGTATAATGTATAATGTATAGGGTTGGTATAATGTATAATGTATAGGGTTGGTATAATGTATAATGTATAGGGTTGGTATAATGTATAATGTATAGGGTTGGTATAATGTATAATGTATAGGGTTGGTATAATGTATAATGTATAGGGTTGGTATAATGTATAATGTATAGGGTTGGTATAATGTATAATGTATAGGGTTGGTATAATGTATAATGTATAGGGTTGGTATAATGTATAATGTATAGGGTTGGTATAATGTATAATGTATAGGGTTGGTATAATGTATAATGTATAGGGTTGGTATAATGTATAATGTATAGGGTTGGTATAATGTATAATGTATAGGGTTGGTATAATGTATAATGTATAGGGTTGGTATAATGTATAATGTATAGGGTTGGTATAATGTATAATGTATAGGGTTGGTATAATGTATAATGTATAGGGTTGGTATAATGTATAATGTATAGGGTTGGTATAATGTATAATGTATAGGGTTGGTATAATGTATAATGTATAGGGTTGGTATAATGTATAATGTATAGGGTTGGTATAATGTATAATGTATAGGGTTGGTATAATGTATAATGTATAGGGTTGGTATAATGTATAATGTATAGGGTTGGTATAATGTATAATGTATAGGGTTGGTATAATGTATAATGTATAGGGTTGGTATAATGTATAATGTATAGGGTTGGTATAATGTATAATGTATAGGGTTGGTATAATGTATAATGTATAGGGTTGGTATAATGTATAATGTATAGGGTTGGTATAATGTATAATGTATAGGGTTGGTATAATGTATAATGTATAGGGTTGGTATAATGTATAATGTATAGGGTTGGTATAATGTATAATGTATAGGGTTGGTATAATGTATAATGTATAGGGTTGGTATAATGTATAATGTATAGGGTTGGTATAATGTATAATGTATAGGGTTGGTATAATGTATAATGTATAGGGTTGGTATAATGTATAATGTATAGGGTTGGTATAATGTATAATGTATAGGGTTGGTATAATGTATAATGTATAAGGTTGGTATAATGTATAATCTATAGGGTTGGTATAATGTATAATGTATAGGGTTGGTATAATGTATAATGTATAGGGTTGGTATAATGTATAATGTATAGGGTTGGTATAATGTATAATGTACACCCATGTGATGACATTCAATTGTTAGAGGTTTTGTCCTTAACACCAGGGAACATGCTGACTTGACACACAGAGTAATTATTGCCTCAGGGGAGGACAACCAAAACCTTAAACAGGGTTGGCGAGCTGTTCAACTCTATTTGAAGCGTTTGACCCTTGGACCACTAATTGGGGTGAAATTACCAAATGTGGGCAAAAGCCAAAATAATCCTTTATTTTTAAAACAAGTTTCATGCCATTGTAATCAGACAGACTAGCATGTGTGATGATGATAGGATTTAATTATAGGAAGAAGGGGGCTATCACACATCCTTTAATCCAGTCCACACACATCTATGATATGAATCAGCACACTGCTACATCTATAATATGAATCAGCACACTGCTACATCTATGATATGAATCAGCACACTGCTACATCTATGATATGAATCATCACACTGCTACATCTATGATATGAATCAGCACACTGCTACATCTATGATATGAATCAGCACACTGCTACATCTATGATATGAATCTGCACACTGTTGCATCTATGATATGAATCAGCACACTGCTAAATCTATGATATGAATCAGCACACTGCTACATCTATGATATGAATCATCACACTGTTACATCTATGATATGAATCAGCACACTGCTAAATCTATGATATGAATCAGCACACTGCTACATCTATAATATGAATCAGCACACTGCTACATCTATAATATGAATCATCACACTGCTACATCTATGATATGAATCAGCACACTGCTACAACTACGATATGAATCAGCACACTGCTACATCTATGAATCAGCACACTGCTACATCTATGATATGAATCATCACACTGCTACATCTATGATATGAATCATCACACTGCTACATCTATAATATGAATCATCACACTGCTACATCTATGATATGAATCATCACACTGCTACATCTATGATATGAATCAGCACATTGCTACATCTATGCTATGAATCAGCACACTGCCACATCTATGATATGAATCAGAACACTGCTACAACTATAATATGAATCATCACACTGCTACATCTATGATATGAATCAGGACACTGTTACATCTGTGATTCGAATCAGCAAACTGTTGCATCTATGATATGAATCAGCACACTGCTACATCTATGATATGAATCTGCACACTGTTGCATCTATGATATGAATCAGCACACTGCTACATCTATGATATGAATCAGCACACTGCTACATCTATGATATGAATCAGCACACTGCTACAACTATAATATGAATCATCACACTGCTACATCTATGATATGAATCAGGACACTGTTACATCTATGATATGAATCAGCACACTGCTACATCTATAATATAAATCAGCACACTACTACATCTATAATATGAATCAGCACACTGTTACATCTGTGATTCGAATCAGCACACTGCTACATCTATAATATGAATCAGCACACTGCTACATCTGTAATATGAATCATCACACCGCTACATCTATAATATGAATCAGGACACTGCTACATCTGTAATATGAATCATCACACCGCTACATCTATAATATGAATCAGCACACTGCTACATCTAGGTTATGAATCAGCACACTGCTACATCTATGATATGAATCAGCACACTGCTACATCTATGATATGAATCATCACACTGCTACATCTATGATATGAATCAGGACACTGTTACATCTATGATATGAATCAGCACACTGCTACATCTATAATATAAATCAGCACACTACTACATCTATAATATGAATCAGCACACTGTTGCATCTATGATATGAATCAGCACACTGCTACATCTATGATATGAATCTACACACTGTTGCATCTATGATATGAATCAGCACACTGCTAAATCTATGATATGAATCAGCACACTGCTACATCTATAATATGAATCAGCACACTGCTACATCTATAATATGAATCATCACACTGCTACATCTATGATATGAATCAGCACACTGCTACAACTACGATATGAATCAGCACACTGCTACATCTATGAATCAGCACACTGCTACATCTATGATATGAATCATCACACTGCTACATCTATGATATGAATCAGCTGCTACATCTATAATATGAATCATCACACTGCTACATCTATGATATGAATCATCACACTGCTACATCTATGATATGAATCAGCACATTGCTACATCTATGCTATGAATCAGCACACTGCCACATCTATGATATGAATCAGAACACTGCTACAACTATAATATGAATCATCACACTGCTACATCTATGATATGAATCAGGACACTGTTACATCTGTGATTCGAATCAGCAAACTGTTGCATCTATGATATGAATCAGCACACTGCTACATCTATGATATGAATCTGCACACTGTTGCATCTATGATATGAATCAGGACACTGTTACATCTATGATATGAATCAGCACACTGCTACATCTATAAAATGAATCAGCACACTGCTACATCTATAATATGAATCAGCACACTGCTACATCTAGGTTATGAATCAGCACACTGCTACATCTATGATATGAATCAGCACACTGCTACATCTATGATATGAATCATCACACTGCTACATCTATGATATGAATCAGGACACTGTTACATCTATGATATGAATCAGCACACTGCTACATCTATAATATGAATCAGCACACTGCTACCTCTATAATATGAATCAGCACACTGCTACATCTAGGTTATGAATCAGCACGCTGCTACATCTATAATATGAATCAGCACACTGCTACATCTATGATATGAATCAGCACACTGCTACATCTATGATATGAAGCAGCACACTGCTACATCTATAATATGAATCAGCACGCTGCTACATCTATAATATGAATCAGCACGCTGCTACATCTATAATATGAATCATCACACTGCTACATCTATAATATGAATCAGCACACTGCTACATCTATAATATGAATCAGCACACTGCTACATCTATAATATGAATCAGCACACTGCTACATCTTTAATATGAATCAGCACACTGCTACATCTAAAATATGAATCAGCACACTGCTACATCTATGATATGAATCAGCACCTTGCTACATTTTTTATATGAATCAGCACACTGCTACATCTATAATATGAATCAGCACACTGCTACATCTATAATATGAATCAGCACACTGCTACATCTATGATATGAATCAGCACACTGCTACATCTGTAATATGCACACTGCTACATCTGTAATATGAATCATCACACTGCTACATCTATAATATGAATCAGCACACTGCTACATCTATAATATGAATCAGCACACTGCTACATCTAAAATATGAATCATCACACTGCTACATCTATAATATGAATCATCACACTGCTACATCTATAATATGAATCAGCACACTGCTACATCTATGATATGAATCAGCACACTGCTACATCTATAATATGAATCAGCACACTGCTACATCTATAATATGAATCAGCACACTGCTACATCTATAATATGAATCAGCACACTGCTACATCTATAATATGAATCATCACACTGCTACATCTATAATATGAATCAGCACACTGCTACATCTATGATATGAATCAGCACACTGCTACATCTATGATATGAAGCAGCACACTGCTACATCTATAATATGAATCAGCACGCTGCTACATCTATGATATGAATCAGCACACTGCTACATCTATGATATGAAGCAGCACACTGCTACATCTATAATATGAATCAGCACGCTGCTACATCTATAATATGAATCAGCACGCTGCTACATCTATAATATGAATCATCACACTGCTACATCTATAATATGAATCAGCACGCTGCTACATCTATAATATGAATCAGCACACTGCTACATCTATAATATGAATCAGCACACTGCTACATCTTTAATATGAATCAGCACACTGCTACATCTAAAATATGAATCAGCACACTGCTACATCTATGATATGAATCAGCACCTTGCTACATTTTTGGTATGAATCAGCACACTGCTACATCTATAATATGAATCAGCACACTGCTACATCTATGATATGAATCAGCACACTGCTACATCTATAATATGAATCAGCACACTGCTACATCTATAATATGAATCAGCACACTGCTACATCTATGATATGAATCAGCACACTGCTACATCTATAATATGAATCAGCACACTGCTACATCTATAATATGAATCAGCACACTGCTACATCTATGATATGAATCAGCACACTGCTACATCTATGATATGAATCAGCACACTGCTACATCTATAATATGAATCAGCACACTGCTACATCTTTAATATGAATCAGCACACTGCTACATCTAAAATATGAATCAGCACACTGCTACATCTATGATATGAATCAGCACCTTGCTACATTTTTGATATGAATCAGCACACTGCTACATCTATAATATGAATCAGCACACTGCTACATCTATAATATGAATCAGCACACTGCTACATCTATGATATGAATCAGCACACTGCTACATCTGTAATATGAATCATCACACTGCTACATCTATAATATGAATCAGCACACTGCTACATCTATAATATGAATCAGCACACTGCTACATCTAAAATATGAATCATCACACTGCTACATCTATAATATGAATCATCACACTGCTACATCTATAATATGAATCAGCACACTGCTACATCTATGATATGAATCAGCACACTGCTACATCTATAATATGAACATCTATGATATGAATCAGCACACTGCTATCTTTAATATGAATCAGCACACTGCTACATCTATAATATGAATCAGCACACTGCTACATCAGCACACTGCTACATCTATGATATGAATCAGCACACTGCACTACATCTTTAATCAGCACACTGCTATATGAATCAGCACACTGCTACATCTATAATATGAATCATCACACTGCTACATCTATAATATGAATCATCACACTGCTACATCTATAATATGAATCAGCACACTGCTACATCTATAATATGAATCATCACACTGCTACATCTATAATATGAATCAGCACACTGCTACATCTATAATATGAATCAGCACACTGCTACATCTGTAATATGAATCAGCACCTTGCTACATTTTTGATATGAATCAGCACACTGCTACATCTATAATATGAATCAGCACACTGCTACATCTATAATATGAATCAGCACACTGCTACATCTATAATATGAATCAGCACGCTGCTACATCTATAATATGAATCAGCACGCTGCTACATCTATAATATGAATCATCACACTGCTACATCTATAATATGAATCATCACACTGTTACATCTATGATATCCTCAACCCCCTAGTAATAACCATTAATTCCCTTCATGTCTACTTTTAGTTCGCTGACAAAAGAGAGCTAATGGATGTTTCTGTTTCCCACGGGGGTGGTGGAGCTGGTGGTGGTTTGGGGTGCTTCCCTTGAGTAGATAAAAGCAAGCTGCATACCAGTAAAGACCACAGAGAAAAACGGTGAAGGGAGGAAACAAGTTCAAAAGAGACTCAAAAAGACAGAAGAAAACATATAGTATCCACAGAAGGATGTAGATATCACGCAGCGCAAATAACAGAAATACACATTAAAGTGGAGTCTAAGCTGTTGCTTTGCCACCCACCCTACTTACACAGTGGATCAATCCACACAGCAAACATACAGCAAAGGCCCACTGGGTCGACAACAACAGTTACAAATAGCACTGTGTGACTGTGTGTGACTCCATACTGTTGCTTAAATACAGAGTATACAGTATGTATAAATTCGGGGTGTAGAAGGAATGGTGATATCGGAGTGTGATTTTCCAGAGATGGAACAAGAAAATAGCTTTATAGAATCTTACTGTACGCTCTTGAAGAGACCCTCTGAGTTTACTCGGTCGAGTAACAAAAACTAAATAGCACACAATCTACAATATTGCTATTATCTTTACAACAATTATTGGTGTTTTTCTGGTCCTCTGAAAGGATGGTTAGAGCAGGAATAATCTACATGAAGCTTGCTAGATAGAATCTAACAGATATTAAGGGAAGACATTACAGTAAACATTAACTTTTTGATCTAAAGTGGAGGTTGCTTATAACGGTTACCAGGGTTTTGGCGATCAACCACCTGTATTTTAAAATCGCTTGGTTAGGAATCGTTCCTATACAAATGCTAAATAATTTGCTTTGAGTGATCCAGTGGTCAGCTCATAGTCTTTTCATACATTTCAACACTTTTTATCCCTTTATAAAGTGCATACGAAAAGTCTTCACACCCCTGTTAAAATCCCAGGTTTTTGTGATGGGAAAAAATAGACAGAAGATAAATCATGAAGAACTTTTTTCACCTTTAATGTCACCTACAACGTGAACAATTCAATTGGAAAACAAACTGAAATCTTTGGAGGGAAAAAATAAAAAACATAGAATTACCTGGTTGCATAAAACTAATACTTGAAGCTGTGGGGATCTGAGGTCTCTCCCTCCCTCTGTCCCTCTCTATGCCAGTGTTGGCACTCCCTCCCTCTGTCCCGCTCTATGCCAGTGTTGGCACCCCCCCTGTCAGCAGAGAGAGGGAGGAGATCAAGGACATTGATCACACCTGTGCTCTGTTGACAATTAGCCCTGTATATAGTTTGGCTCTTTTCTGTTTGTCAGTGTTGGGATATTGTGTTTGCACGTGGGAATGTATGGAGGTATGTTATTGTGGTTTAGACACTTCAGTATTTCCTGTTTAAGGTCTGTGATCAGAGTGATCTTCCGTTTTGTTATTTTTGCCTTCAAAGTGTTTCGGTTCACGTTTTGGGTCTGCCTGTCATTAAATACAGACACGGTTGAATTTAAATCTCTGTGCTGTGTCCATCACCTGTTACCCACCTGGGCCTCAAGCGTGACAGAAGCACCTTTTGATTTTATTACTGTACTCAGTCTTTTTGGGTAGGAGTCTATTAGCATGGCACATCTGGAAGTGGCAGTTTTTGCCCACTCTTCTTTACAAAAGCGCTCCAAATCTGTCAGATTGAGAGGACATCTCCTGTGCACAGCCCTTTTCAGATCACCCCACAAATGTTCAATTGGATTCAGTCTGGCCTCTGGCTGGGCCATTCCAAAAAGTTAATCTTCTTCTGGTGAAGCCATGCTTTTGTGGATTTGGATTTGTGCTTTGGGTCAATGTCATGCTGAAAGGTGTACTACCTCTTCAGCTTTTTAAATGAAATCTGAAGGTTTTGTGTCAAAATTGCCTGGTATTTGTAACTACTCATAATTCCCTCCACCCTGACTAAGGCACTGGTTCCAGCTGAAGAAAAACAGCCCCAAAGCATGATGCTGCTACCACCATGCTTCACTGTGGGAATGGTGTTATTTTGGTGAAGTGCAGTGTTTTTTCTCCAAACATATATTTTGGAGTTATGACCAAAAAGTTCACCTTTGGTTTCATCAGACCTTAACACATATTCCCACATGCTTTTGGATAAAAGGAGAACATAAGAACATCCTATTTTGCAAGCTTACTTTTGCAAATTAATGTGGTGAGCAGAGCTACTGCTGCAAGCATTGCCAAATAATCTGCCTCCTGATTTCTATTATGTTACAAGAGACCTGGGCTGATGTGGGTGTCATCACAAGAAGACATGTATAGAGGAAAAGAGGTTGGGTCATCAGAATCAAAAGGAGTTTCATTGACAGGTAAGGGGCCCTGGGTGAAGGTGGTGTCCAGAATGCAATAGGACTCCTGGGAGTTAACTGGGGAGCCACCCAGGACAAAAGCACTTCATATCCACAGATGTCAGGGCAACTGGTCTGTAGTCATTTAACCCTGGGATCCTTGGTTTCACGGGAACTGGGATGATGGTGGAGGATTTGAAGCAGACTGGGACGCTGCATGACTCCAATGATTTATTGAAAATGTCTGTGAACACAGCAGATAGCTGATCAGCACACTGCTTGAGGGTTGAGGAACACAGCAGATAGCTGATCAGCACAGTGCTTGAGGGTTGAGGAACACAGCAGATAGCTGATCAGCACACTGCTTGAGGGTCGAGGAACACAGCAGATAGCTGATCAGCACACTGCTTGAGGGTCGAGGAACACAGCAGATAGCTGATCAGCACACTGCTTGAGGGTTGAGGAACACAGCAGATAGCTGATCAGCACACTGCTTGAGGGTTGAGGAACACAGCAGATAGCTGATCAGCACACTGCTTGAGGGTTGAGGAACACAGCAGATAGCTGATCAGCACACTGCTTGAGGGTTGAGGAACACAGCAGATAGCTGATCAGCACACTGCTTGAGGGTTGAGGAACACAGCAGATAGCTGATCAGCACACTGCTTGAGGGTTGAGGAACACAGCAGATAGCTGATCATCACAGTGCTTGAGGGTTGAGGAACACAGCAGATAGCTGATCATCACAGTGCTTGAGGGTCGTGGAACACAGCAGATAGCTGATCAGCACACTGCTTGAGGGTTGAGGAACACAGCAGATAGCTGATCAGCACACTGCTTGAGGGTTGAGGAACACAGCAGATAGCTGATCAGCACACTGCTTGAGGGTTGAGGAACACAGCAGATAGCTGATCAGCACACTGCTTGAGGGTTGAGGAACACAGCAGATAGCTGATCAGCACACTGCTTGATATCGTGAGATCATGTGGCACGAGATACCTTAACCCTGACCATGAACGCAAAACCATCAGAGCACTATTTACTTTCAATGATGGGTAATGAAGTGGGCATGAGAGACTGTTTGGCAATGGGAACACGGAGGAAAGCAAAATTGGTTAGATTATTTTGGAAAGATTGACAACCACTGTCTTTAATTGTGTTTATTAAGCACTGTTGTGACACTATGATGACCTGAACTATGTTGGTGAACATATACAAATCAATAAATGCAAGCTCTTGTTTTGTTTACTAAATTATTAGCCTAGAACATGGAGCTAGAAGAAATTATAGGTTTCCCCAAGCCCTTTGACGTGACACGATGGCTGAAATAGTTGCAGTTCGTAAGAATACAACTCCAGGCAGGAGTTGTCGAGCGTGCATGGGTACATATAATGGAGCAAACCGGAAATTCAATTCCAATCCAGATTACAATTCAATTCCAATACAGATTCCAATTCAATTCAAATACAGATTCCAATTCAATTCAAATCCAGATTCCAATTAAATTCAAATCCAGATTCCAATTAAATTCCAATCCAGATTCTAATTGAATTCAAATCCAGATTCCAATTAAATTCCAATACAGATTCCAATTAAATTCCAATACAGATTCTAATTGAATTCAAATCCAGGTTCCAATTAAATTCCAATACAGATTCCAATTAAATTCCAATCCAGGTTCCAATTAAATTCCAGCTGTGAGCTGTGGTGCGTTCATGTGAGTTGGGGTCTGGGTTTTAGGAGGCTGTGTAGTCTTGTTTAGGATTTGTAGAGTGTGAGCTGTGGTGCGTTCATGTGAGTTGGGATCTGGGTTTTCTGAGTAGTATTGTTCAGGATTTGTATGATCTGAGCTGCCGGCAGGCCTTACACAGTTTCTCCATTTAATTAATCATAATTGTGATTAATAGATTATGACTTAACTCACTATCTACCTCCAAAAACAATGTATTAGTACAAAGACAATTTGTTCCATATAATGGGCATCAATTGGGTTGTTTTCACACTTCCAGGCATTGCTCAATAGAAGAAAGAATGCAGGAAGGTGGTGGTGAGTTGTCTTGGACGCATGATGTATGGACACATTTGTGTTTGGCAGTCGAACATGCTGTGCTCGCAATCTTTGGCTTCAAATAAAAATGTGGGGAAAATGGGCCGGCAAAATTGCCTCCATGACAAAGGAAAGTGCAAAAATCTTCTGACTGTAAGGGACAGAGTCCTGTCTCCCCACGTTGTGGTGGTGCTCACACCTCCCCCGCATTCGGAGAGAGGGAAAATTATGGACTTGTTCGTTCACCTGTGTTTTTGTCCGCACCTGTGTTGTGTTTGCTCGTTAGTCCCTGTATTTAGTTGTGTCGTTTCCTGTCTTTCAGTGTCGGTCATTATTAAGTGTGAGGATTGTCTGTGTTAAGCTACCCGTTCCCGTTCCCGTTCCCGTTCCCGTTCCCGTGCCTGTCTTGGGAGAAAATAAACCCTTGCCTTGCAAAGCACTCTGCATTTGTGTCCTCAACCTTCTTGAAAGCCCGAACCCTGACACTGACCAAACCAAACTTAAGAGAAACTTAACTTAAAAGAAAGTTTGATAATAGATTATCCCCACAGCTGCCCACAGTTGTGCCTGATTACCCGGTTCTCCCTGGTTCTCCCCTGGTGGGATGGATTCTGTATATTTACTCCAAGTGACACGCTTAACTGTCACAGTTGTAATTGTAGGAATATTTGTGCTGTAAATAACAGCGCCTCAATTAATTTAGTGGCTTTTTATTTTTAATGTTTAGCCTTTTATTGCATGATAACCAACTTCACAAGGCCTGGAGTGGACAGAGCGTGTGAGCCCCATGTAAATTTAAGCTAAAGAGAATGAGACCAAGAAAGTACAGGCTGTTTTTAGCCCAATTAGGCAGTATGTGTCTGTTTGATCCGTGGAACTGCATAAAGCACACAAACAAACAACTGAGATTATGTAACCCAGAATAATGTAAATCTTTCCTCAATGCATTCTCTCACAAGTGCGCATAGAGCATGATTCTGTGTCTCATGACAGAACACCTTCTCACAGAGGTAATGATCAAACATCACAGACAACAGGCACATGCTCTGTATGTCAATACAAATACATTACACGGACAAAGCAGAATAACAAAAGGCCAGTAAACTGTTGAGATATGACCACAAAGCTGCCTACAGCCTCTAATCTCTAAACTACTCCCAGTTTACCATCTGATTACTGTAAACTAAGGCACACCTGAAAACACTGGCACAGAAAACAGAACACCAATCGTTCTGAGCCTTAGCTCTACAAATAGGCCTCAGGTAAGCCATTTTGAGCTTTGCAAGCATGGAGGCAAAGAGATCAGAGTAAGAGAAGGACAAAGAGAGAGAGGGGTCGGACGTGGAAGAGAATGAAGACGAGGATAAAGACGAAGACCAGTGCGGAGACGTGTATCTGATGACATCAGGGCTACTCTGGTGGATTCATGTGATAAATCATGGCCTGTCCATGAGGGAGGCAAAGAGTCCACCCTAACCTCAGTCGCTGCACAGTAACATCGATAAAAAGGACATTCCGACTGGAGAACAGGTTTCTTCTGGCATTTTCTACAGATCGGTTGGATGACTCCTTCAAGGTGGCAAAGAACGTCCCTTCATTCAACAACAAGAGCTTGCCTTCATTGAAATGGTGGGGGTAATATCACCTTGTGTACTGCCCAAGGACTCCTGCATCACCATGCCACTATAGGTCCCTACACAACAGGACAGATCATTGCACTTCTAGATGCACTACATGCAGTTGTCCAGGAAAAACCAGAGCAGCCCAGGTTTCAGTCCGAGAGTGATTCAACAACCATAACCATTTCACACTTCTATACCTGCCCCCCTTACAGCCCCTTTATATATGCAATGGAGAAATTATTTTCAGCCCGGTGGAAAGTATTTGATCTGCAAACACACACACATGCCTCTTCTGCAAGCAATGGAAGACATGCGGAGACAATGTGGTGGGATCAATCCATGGGCGGATACAGCATAAAGGCGATATATTCCCAGAGGACATCGCCTGTGATGTTGATGCAGTCCTGTGGCCAGATCCGAAACAGAAGCCGGGATCCAAGTCCAGTAATTTTTTTAAAACTTTTGTTTTGTTACTAAATTTGATGATTTGTGATTCTATTTATCTTTATTTCTGTGAGAATGTTTGTTTTTTGTAAAAGCTCTTCTTTGATTACTGCATAGATTCGACTTTTGAGTTTTACAGAAGATTGAGTCTGACAAAAATGACAATAAAATAGAAGCACAAAGACTTCAGTGTTTTCTATAAATCCCATTAGTGTGTTGCTGGTGATATAAAAGTGTAATTCAATTGGTGCTTGTGTGTATGGTTTTATTGCAAGAACTTCATTAGAAGTTCATTCATCAGAAAGTAGCGTTAAGTTTTGATTGCAGTGTTTCATTTTGTCTTATATGTGAGTTGTTAATCTCTAAGGCTAAGCGATATGTCTGATTGGCTTGTGTGTAGAGTTTTGACATAATGAGACGAATTCTGCAAAAAGTGTGTAAGCAATTGGAAAAAACTGTAAGAATTGTACTTCCTGTGTGAAGTTAGCTAAGAGTTTTACTTCCTGTGTGAGGTATGCTAAGGGCTGTACTTCCTTTGTGAGGTATGAGACGGGTTGGACTTCCTGTGTGAGTTATGCTAAGGGTTGTACTTCCTGTGTGAGGAATGCTATGGGTTGTACTTCCTGTGTTAGGTATCCTGTGGGATGGGTTTCCTGTGTAACGTGTGCTAAGGTTTTTACTTCCTGTGTGACATATGCTAAATGTTGTACTTTCTGAGTGTCACATGCTAAAGGTTGTACTTATTTGTTGTGTATGACATTGTTATTTTACAACTGACCAGGTAGCGTAAAGCCAGAGCCTGTGCAGATGACAATGTGTGAAACAGATCAGACACAGAACCACTGTTGACATCTACACATATTCAACAGGCTCACAATACATCCAAACAGACTGATACAGAGGTGTCCAACAATTAGAGAGCAATCAACCAATGCTAGGTTTGTTGACAAAGGTTAGCAGACCCAATTGTTAGGAAGATCTAACTGTCTGAAATGCAAAAGCTCTGACGCAATCAAATTACCTCCACCCTGGTGATTTAGAAAAGTTCAGACGTTTAACACAATGCAGTGCTGGTCATGTATGACCAATGTAAGAGTAAAAGCGTAGCGTAGTGAATTTGGCATTATTGAATTAAAGCAGTTGTGGATTTTTCAAAGTAATGACTTTGCTACATTTAAGGATTTTGCCACATTCTATGGACTCTATGGAAGGTTTGGACACTTTGATAGGTCGAGCTTTTAAGTGAGCGTCCTATACATGCGTCCTAAATGTAGATCTGACTGTTGATACTAATCTTAAGTGATTTATAAATCCGGGCAAATCAGAGGACACCAGAAAGTGCTCCATATTCACAGATTTTGAGACAGAGGCCGGACTTGGTAATGGTTCACAGACAGTACATTGTGTGTGCGCTCACTATATGCGTTGATAACGCAATGTGGTGTTCAGCCAATGATGGACGCGTCGCAGCTTTTTTTTAAACATTTCGGCAACCAATATATACTGACTACACATTTACTACACATTTACTACACATTGGCTTCACATTTAATACACATTTACTACACATTGGCTTCACATTTAATACACATTTACTACACATTGACTACTACACATTTACTACACATTTATAACTCAAAAGATTTTGACCGGTTCTATCTAGATGCAGTACCTCGTTAGCAATGTTATGGGCACAACTGTTTTTGCAAATAGGATGATTTTACAGACAGCACATTAAATCACAGATACATTGATAGTCATTGCTTCCTACTGATGAGGCTGGCCGGCCCTGCCAGCTGACATGGGGTTTAAAACTAGAAGCACAGAGGCATTTCCACAAACTAGAAGCGTCGGGAGAGGTCAACTTTGACCCATGCATGTTTTGAATGCGAGGGTGTGCTGACACACAATGAGAGATAGATGGAGCTTCTTGTTTGTCTTCATTAGCTAAAAGTTAAACAAAGAAGTTAGAGATTCACGAACAACCATGTAATGTGCACTGTGTTTACAACTAATGACAGTTTATAAGCACATCCACCAGACTCACTAACAACCATGTAATGTGCACTGTGTTTACAACTAATGACAGTTTATAAGCACATCCACTAGACCTCACTAACAACCATGTAATGTGCACTGTGTTTACAACTAATGACAGTTTATAAGCACATCCACTAGACCTCACAAACAACCATGTAATGTGCACTGTGTTTACAACTAATGACAGTTTATAAGCACATCCACCAGATTCACTAACAACCATGTAATGTGCACTGTGGTTACAACTAATGACAGCTTATAAGCACATCCACCAGACTCACTAACAACCATGTAATGTGCACTGTGTTTACAACTAATGACAGTTTATAAGCACATCCACTAGACCTCACAAACAACCATGTAATGTGGACTGTGTTTACAACTAATGACAGCTTATAAGCACATCCACCAGACTCACTAACAACCATGTAATGTGCACTGTGTTTACAACTAATGACAGTTTATAAGCACATCCACCAGACTCACTAACAACCATGTAATGTGCACTGTGTTTACAACTAATGACAGTTTATAAGCACATCCACTAGACCTCACAAACAACCATGTAATGTGCACTGTGTTTACAACTAATGACAGCTTATAAGCACATCCACCAGACTCACTAACAACCATGTAATGTGCACTGTGTTTACAACTAATGACAGTTTATAAGCACATCCACTAGACCTCACAAACAACCATGTAATGTGCACTGTGTTTACAACTAATGACAGTTTATAAGCACATCCACCAGACTCACGAACAACCATGTAATGTGCACTGTGTTTACAACTAATGACAGTTTATAAGCACATCCACTAGACCTCACTAACAACCATGTAATGTGCACTGTGTTTACAACTAATGACAGTTTATAAGCACATCCACTAGACCTCACAAACAACCATGTAATGTGCACTGTGTTTACAACTAATGACAGTTTATAAGCACATCCACCAGACTCACGAACAACCATGTAATGTGCACTGTGTTTACAACTAATGACAGTTTATAAGCACATCCACTAGACCTCACTAACAACCATGTAATGTGGACTGTGTTTACAACTAATGACAGCTTATAAGCACATCCACTAGACCTCACAAACAACCATGTAATGTGCACTGTGTTTACAACTAATGACAGTTTATAAGCACATCCACCAGACTCATGAACAACCATGTAATGTGCACTGTGTTTACAACTAATGACAGCTTATAAGCACATCCACCAGACTCACTAACAACCATGTAATGTGGACTGTGTTTACAACTAATGACAGTTTATAAGCAAATCCACTAGACCTCACAAACAACCATGTAATGTGCACTGTGTTTACAACTAATGACAGTTTATAAGCACATCCACCAGACCTCACAAACAACCATGTAATGTGCACTGTGTTTACAACTAATGACAGCTTATAAGCACATCCACTAGACCTCACAAACAACCATGTAATGTGCACTGTGTTTACAACTAATGACAGTTTATAAGCACATCCACTAGACCTCACAAACAACCATGTAATGTGCACTGTGTTTACAACTAATGACAGTTTATAAGCACATCCACTAGACCTCACAAACAACCATGTAATGTGCACTGTGTTTACAACTAATGACAGTTTATAAGCACATCCACCAGACTCACTAACAACCATGTAATGTGGACTGTGTTTACAACTAATGACAGTTTATAAGCACATCCACTAGACCTCACAAACAACCATGTAATGTGCACTGTGTTTACAACTAATGACAGCTTATAAGCACATCCACCAGACTCACTAACAACCATGTAATGTGCACTGTGTTTACAACTAATGACAGTTTATAAGCACATCCACTAGACCTCACAAACAACCATGTAATGTGCACTGTGTTTACAACTAATGACAGCTTATAAGCACATCCACTAGACCTCACAAACAACCATGTAATGTGCACTGTGTTTACAACTAATGACAGCTTATAAGCACATCCACCAGACTCACTAACAACCATGTAATGTGCACTGTGTTTACAACTAATGACAGTTTATAAGCACATCCACTAGACCTCACAAACAACCATGGGTATTGTATACCCCTCTTTTCTGTATCACCTCTTTTTTCCCACTCGTCTTCCATCCATCACTTTCTACTGAAGACCTTGAGCTTAGGGCCTTTGAGGATAGACATATGTTCATAGCCTCATCTCTTTAATCCGTGTTTGGATGCTTTGTTAATTATGTATTATCTTTTAATAACACATGTTGCCTTATTTAATGTTTAATTGTCCTTATTGCCTAAACTGATGTTGTTGGCTTGCTGTTCTCTGTAGTCCTACACAAAGCATTTAAATTATAATAATTATTGGAAGAATTTCAAGGCTGATGCTGAATGTGTTGCTTAAATGATAAAATGCAATCAAGGTACTAGGTAGAACCATAATAAACGGTTCCTATACGGGGGAAATAATACAAATAAACATACAGGGCTGTATTTTTTACGAGAGCGTATGAGTCTTAGGTATTGTATTGGTATGAGTCTCAAGTAATGTATGAGTATGAGTCTCAGGTATTATATGAGTCTCAGGTATTGTATGAGTATGAGTCTCAGGTATTGTATGAGTCTCAGGTATTGTATGAGTCTTAGGTATTGTATGAGTCTCAGGTATTGTATGAGTCTCAAGTAAGGTATGAGTCTCAGGTATTGTATGAGTCTCAAGTAATGTATGAGTCTCAGGTATTGTATGAGTCTCAAGTAATGTATGAGTCTCAGGTATTGTATTGGTATGAGTCTCAGGTATTGTATGAGTCTCAGGTATTGTATGAGTATGATGCTCAGGTATTGTATGAATCTCAGGTATTGTATGAGTATGAGTCTCAGGTATTATATGAGTCTCAGGTATTGTATGAGTCTCAGGTATTGTATGAGTCTCAGGTATTTTATGAGTAGGAGTCTCAGGTATTGTATGAGTCTCAGATATTTTATGAGTATGAGTCTCAGGTATTGTATGAGTATAAGTCTCAGGTATTGTATGAGTCTCAGGTGTTGTACGAGTATGAGTCTCAGGTATTGTATGAGTCTCAGGTATTGTGTGAGTATGAGTCTCAGGTATTGTATGAGTATAAGTCTCAGGTATTGTATGAGTCTCTGGTATTGGTATGAGTCTCAGGTATTGTGTGAGTCTCAGGTATTGTATGAGTCTCAGGTATTGTATGAGTCTCAGGTATTGTATGAGTCTCAGGTATTGGTATGAGTCTCAGGTATTGTATGAGTATGAGTCTCAGGTATTGTATGAGTCTTAGGTATTGTATGAGTATGAGTCTCAGGTATTGTGTGAGTCTCAGGTATTGTATGAGTCTCAGGTATTGTATGAGTATGAGTCTCAGGTATTGTATGAGTATGAGTCTCAGGTATTGTATGAGTCTCAGGTATTGTATGAGTATGAGTCTCAGGTATTGTATGAGTATGAGTCTCAGGTATTGTATGAGTATGAGTCTCAGGTATTGGTATGAGTCTCAGGTATTGTATGAGTATGAGTCTCAGGTATTGTGTGAGTCTCAGGTATTGTATGAGTATGAGTCTCAGGTATTGTATGAGTATGAGTCTCAGGTATTGTATAAGTCTCAGGTATTGTATGAGTATGAGTCTCAGGTATTGTGTGAGTCTCAGGTATTGTATGAGTCTCAGGTATTGTATGAGTATGAGTCTCAGGTATTGTATGAGTATGAGTCTCAGGTATTGTATAAGTCTCAGGTATTGTATGAGTATGAGTCTCAGGTATTGTGTGAGTCTCAGGTATTGTATGAGTCTCAGGTATTGTATGAGTATGAGTCTCAGGTATTGTATGAGTATGAGTCTCAGGTATTGTATAAGTCTCAGGTATTGTATGAGTATGAGTCTCAGGTATTGTGTGAGTCTCAGGTATTGTATGAGTCTCAGGTATTGTATGAGTATGAGTCTCAGGTATTGTATGAGTCTCAGGTATTGTATAAGTCTCAGGTATTGTATGTATGAGTCTCAGGTATTGTATAAGTCTCAGGTATTGTATGAGTCTCAGGTATTGTATGAGTCTCAGTTATGAGTCTCAGGTATTGTGTGAGTCTCAGGTATTGTATGAGTCTCAGGTATTGTATGAGTATGAGTCTCAGGTATTGTATGAGTCTCAGGTATTGTATGAGTATGAGTCTCAAGGTATACTGTATGGTATTTACCAGTGTTTGTCTTTCAACTAATGCATATGAATGGACTATGTGCCTTATTATGAAATGTTCATGGTACACCAAAGATAAATGCTGTTCTTATGCACAATGCAAATGTAAAGTTATTATGAAATGTTCATGGTACACCAAAGATAAATGCTGTTCTTATGCACAATGCAAATGTAAAGTTATTATGAAATGTTCATGGTATACCAAAGATAAATGCTGTTCTTATGCACAATGCAGGTACACAAGGTGAATTTTTCCCTGAATCTACATTTTCGGAGCACAGCAAATAGGTACTCCCCCTCAATTCTATAGAAGGCCTTTACTGCATTCAAGGAGACCACACACTTAGGGGATTGTGAGAACTGTTTGGAATAGATTATGTTGAATAAGGTCCTAATATGGAAAATTAATATCTGTCTTCAATGAAGCCGGTCTGTTTCCGAAATGACTCAAGATGCCTGGCTATTAGTTGCGCAAGCACCTCACATCCACATTGAAGAAGCTTTGAACAAGCACCTTCACATCCACATTGAAGAAGCTTTGAACAAGCACCTTCACATCCACATTGAAGAAGCTTTGAACAAGCACCTCACATCCACATTGAAGAAGCTTTGAACAAGCACCTTCACATCCACATTGAAGAAGCTTTGAACAAGCACCTCACATCCACATTGAAGAAGCTTTGAACAAGCACCTCACATCCACATTGAAGACGCTTTGAACAAGCACCTTCACATCCACATTGAAGAAGCTTTGAACAAGCACCTTCACATCCACATTGAAGAAGCTTTGAACAAGCACCTTCACATCCACATTGAAGAAGCTTTGAACAAGCACCTCACATCCATATTGAAGAAGCTTTGAACAAGCACCTTCACATCCACCTTGAAGAAGCTTTGAACAAGCACCTTCACATCCACATTGAAGAAGCTTTGAACAAGCACCTCACATCCATATTGAAGAAGCTTTGAACAAGCACCTTCACATCCACATTGAAGAAACTTTGAACAAGCACTTTCACATCCACATTGAAGAAGCTTTGAACAAGCACCTTCACATCCACATTGAAGAAGCTTTGAACAAGCACCTTCACATCCACATTGAAGAAGCTTTGAACAAGCACCTCACATCCACATTGAAAAAGCTTTGAACAAGCGCCTTCACATCCACATTGAGGAGGCAGAGGGGCCTGAATGAGGAGCAAGAGCTGGGGTCCTTTACCTTCTTAAGAAGAAGTGCTATTAAAGCTTGTGTTGATATCAGTGGCAAATCACCTAGTTCCAGTGACCCAGTGACCCATTGAACATTGATAATATTATAGGGGCCAGCAGGGTGTGGATTTTATTAAAAAACTCTATCAGAGCCTGGAGCATTACTGCTTGGAAAACTTAACCTGTTCTGGGTCGTTGCTGCCTCTAGCATCATAATGGTTGCAGACGACCCTGTAGTGATCGTCTCATTTGAGTGCCAGTTTCGTCGTCAAATCCCAACCGATTTCTATCAAACAAGCTATGATTGATAAAGCGTTTGGCCTTTATTTTGAAGGTTGAAGGGCATGTCTCTGCCATGGGAGTTTGCCTCTGAGGGAATGCGTATTGGGGTAGCATAGTGTGCCATGTGCCTGGCTACCCCAATACATGTCTCGAAAGGCGGTGTCACTATTTTATACAAAAATAATAGAAAAACTTACTACTAGAAGTCAAAAATCAACTTCGGACATCAAGTACAAACATTTTGAATATATTTTTCGAAGATATCCATGACTTGTCGGTCCAAGTGGCGTTAAGTTATTGTGGCTAGCATTCCAGCAGAAAATAGCATTGAGTAACAGCTATCTATGGGAAATGTCGCTAGCTTTGCTAAGACAATGGCATTGGTTGATAACAGCATTGCAAATGCAGCTGTTCACCCCAGATGGCAGCCACTCCCCAAGATTGCTGCCGATCCGCCGCCCAAGATGGCTGTCGCCCTGCAGCCCATATGGCCGCCGCCTCGCCCCCGCAATCCTCCCGCAGCCTTTCTGGCCTTTGGGAATGCTCTTCGGGAGGACTGGGAGATGTTCATTGACTATCTGGCCTGGGTAAGTGAGATGGTGGTGGACCCGGAGGAGCCTGTCCTCGTCTCTGAGCCTGTCCCCTTTTTCATGTTCGTCCCCTTATCTAAGTCCGTCCCCTTTTCCGAGTCCGTCCCTGTCCCTGAGTTCGCCCTTGCCACAGAGCCCGTCCCTGTCTCAGGCCTCTTCAAGGTCGCTGACCATGTCCCTGCTCCACCACAGCCAGGTCTGAGAGGTACGCCCTCCTGACCCATCGCCACTACTACGCCCTCCTGACCCATCGCCACTACTACGCCCTCCTGACCCATCGCCACTACTACGCCCTCCTGACCCATCGCCACTACTACGCCCTCCTGACCCATCGCCACTACTACGCCCTCCTGACCCATCGCCACTACTACCCTCCTGACCCATGACCACTACTACGCCCTCCTGACCCATCGCCACTACTACGCCCATCCTGACCCATCGCCACTACTACGCCCTCCTGACCCATCGCCACTACTACGCCCTCCTGACCCATCGCCACCACTACGCCCTCCTGACCCATCGCCACCACTACGCCCTCCTGACCCATCGCCACTACTACGCCCTCCTGACCCATCGCCACTACTACGCCCTCCTGACCCATCGCCACTACTACGCCCTCCTGACCCATCGCCACTACTACGCCCTCCTGACCCATCGCCACTACTACGCCCTCCTGACCCATCGCCACTACTACGCCCTCCTGACCCATCGCCACCACTACGCCCTCCTGACCCATCGCCACCACTACGCCCTCCTGACCCATCGCCACTACTACGCCTCCTGACCCATCGCCACTACTCCCCTGACCCATCGCCACTACTACGCCCTCCTGACCCATCGCCACTACTACGCCCTCCTGACCCATCGCCACTACTACGCCCTCCTGACCCATCGCCACCACTACGCCCTCCTGACCCATCGCCACCACTACGCCCTCCTGACCCATCGCCACTACTACGCCCTCCTGACCCATCGCCACTACTACGCCCTCCTGACCCATCGCCACCACTACGCCCTCCTGACCCATCGCCACCACTACGCCCTCCTGACCCATCGCCACCACTACGCCCTCCTGACCCATCGCCACTACTACGCCCTCCTGACCCATCGCCACTACCCATCGCCACCACTACGCCCTCCTGACCCATCGCCACTACTACGCCCTCCTGACCCATCGCCACCACTACGCCCTCCTGACCCATCGCCACTCCTGCCCTCCTGACCCATCGCCACTACTACGCCCTCCTGACCCATCGCCACTACTACGCCCTCCTGACCCATCGCCACTACTACGCCCTCCTGACCCATCGCCACTACTACGCCCTCCTGACCCATCGCCACTACTACGCCCTCCTGACCCATCGCCACTACTACGCCCTCCTGACCCATCGCCACTACTACGCCCTCCTGACCCATCGCCACTACTACGCCCTCCTGACCCATCGCCACTACTACGCCCTCCTGACCCATCGCCACTACTACGCCCTCCTGACCCATCGCCACTACTACGCCCTCCTGACCCATCGCCACCAGTACAGCCTCAAGACCCGTCGCCACCAGTACAGCCTCAAGACCCGTAGCCACAAGTACAGCCTCCTGACCCATCGCCATCAGTACAGCCTCCTGACCCATCGCCACCACTATGCCCTCCTGACCCGTCACCGCCGGTACGCCTTCCTGACCCATCACTACCGGAACGGCTCTCTGACCCTGTCACAACCGGTACGGCCCCATGACCTGTCTCCTCCTTTGCGGTCTCCTGGTCCGTCTACACCTGTCCATCCCGAGACCAGCACCTACTCCACCTCTGGTAGTACGACCAACTTGTACAGCCCCTACTCCACCTCTGGTAGTACCACCAACTTGTACAGCCCCTACTCCACCTCCGTTAGTACCACCAACCTGTACAGCCCCTACTCCACCTCCGGTAAGGCGACCAATTGCACTTTATTAGCTATTCATCTCCATCCATCTTAAATTTGTATATTATGATGTTATAAACACTTGACATTTGAAATGTGCCTTAGGTGGGACACGAACCACAGACCTTTGGTTCTACTCTACCTCCAAACGCAGTAAAACTCGACATTTGATAGAATTTTGTATTAATTTAATATATAACAGATTGTAAAGGTTAAATTATCAAAGGGACTCTCAAGTTTTCTCTTTTCTCTCTAACCCCGCTTTTCTCCCTTTTTCCTCTCCCCCTTCTTCCCCCCTCTACTACCTAAGTATTCCCCAGCTTCTATTGCCTACAAATAGCTATTACACGGCACTGCCTTCAAGATTTTATGGAATTCATCATGATACTTGAGATGCAAATATATGTGGACAAGCATTCGTTTTGTTCTGGACCTCACAAAAATTAGATCATTGGTTTACATTGGCTGCTGTGACATCGACCAGTTTATTTATGAATATTGCATTTAGAAGAAAAAATATCTCTGTTTGACCTAATAATTCTGTGCTGGTCAATGAACAAAAATGCAGTGCCTATATTCACGTTTTTGCAGGTTGCACATATTGATGTACAATTGATTGAATTTGTCCCAGTTCTAGAGAAATCCCAAGGACAATAAAAGGACACATGATTCATCTGAGCTCAATTTGGAATGTCACGGCAAAGGGTCAGAACACGCAGCTGTATATTGCTATGAAACATGGAGAAGCCCCTAAATTAGCCACTATGGAAGCTTGTGTTTCAGATATACAAAAGTGGATGACAGAGAATTTTCTGCTCCTAAATTCAGATAAAACTGAAATGCTAGTTTTAGGACCTAAGAAA
The DNA here is from genome assembly GCA_029465975.1 of Dallia pectoralis. Classification (NCBI taxonomy): domain Eukaryota; kingdom Metazoa; phylum Chordata; class Actinopteri; order Esociformes; family Umbridae; genus Dallia; species Dallia pectoralis. Next base: position 2,398,013 of record CM055728.1, read on the forward strand.
CAGAGAGATTTATTGACAGACCTTACGCTGAACCTAAACGGATGTATAGTCATTTCACAAAAACTGTCAAAAACCTTGGAGTGACCCTTGACCCAGATCTCTCATTTGACGATCACATAAGATATATTTCAAGGACAGCATTTTTCCATCTTCGGAATATTGCTAAAATCAGAAATTATTTATAAAAAATTGATGCAGAAAAACTAATCCATGCTTTTGTTACCTCAAGATTAGATTATTGCAATGTTCTATTCTCTGGTTCCCTGATAAATCAGTAAACAAACTTCAATTAGTACTTAATACGGCTGCTAGAATCTTAACTAGAACTAAGAAGTTTGACCACATTAACCCAGTATTAGCCACTTTACATTGGCTGCCTGTTAAGGCGAGGGCAGACTTTAAAGTACTACTGTTAACATACAAAGCTTTACATCAACTTGCTCCCACCTACCTCGCTGAATTAGTCCAGCCATACATACCCACGCGTAACCTTAGATCAAAGGATGCTGGTCTCCTAATTGTACCTAAAATTTCTAAACAAACAGCTGGAGGTAGAGCCTTCTCCTATAGAGCTCCTCTATTATGGAATGAGTTGCCAATCTGGGTTAGAAATGTAGATTCTGTTCAAACCTTTAAATCACAATTAAAAACATATCTTTTCAGTAAGGTCTATGGTTGAGTGTAATATGGCCCAGGGTACGAAGGTTGAACGGAAGGCTCGGATCTCATTCTGCCCTGCTGTCTTTGCCTTGCGGGTTCACATCTCCCCTGGGGTGTCCTCTCGATTGCTGCCTGGGGGTGGAGTCACTGGCTCGCTATGGTTCCCTGTTGTTGCCTGCCTGGGGGTGGAGTCAGGCTAGCTTTTTGAGCAAAAAACGATTACCCAGTCCAGGCTGCTGCCTGGGGGTGGAGTCACTGGCTCGCTATAGCTCTCCTTTGTTCGCTCAATCCGAGTAGCTGGTGAACAAACTCTGATTATCCCAGTTAACTGTGTGGAGGAGTCACTGGTTCGCTATAGCTCTCCTTTGTTCGCTCAATCCGAGTAGCTGGTGAATTAAACTCTGATTATCCCAGTTAACTGTGGGGAGGAGTCACTGGGTCGCTATAGTGCTCTGTTGCAGCCTCAATTCGAGTAGCTTTGTGAGCAAAAACTAAACCTCCCATATGCTCCTCGGAGTGTGGATATCACTGGCTCGCTATAGCTCTTGTTTGTTCCACCAGCTCGAGTAACTTTGTGAGCAAAAACTATACCTGCCCGAGTGGTCATGGTCGATTGGCGTCCCTGGGTTGATGCTCGGCATAGTGGGTGGGTGTTTTCCGGCCTATTGGGCCCAGTTTCCTCCAAGCCTATCAAACCCATCATCCCTCCCGGTCATCCCAGACTATTTTGTTTCTCAGATTTTCACACCTCGCTTGTTGTATTGTCATAAACTGACCCAGCCCAGCCAGAAGAGGACTGGTGATCCCTCAGAGCCTGGTTCCTCTCTAGGTTTCTTCCTAAATCTGACTTTCAGGGAGTTTTTCCTAGCCGCCGTGTATCAATTTGTTGAACTTGTTTTTTTTGTTCAACTTGTTGATGTTTGCTCTGTCGGATTCAGGCTGGTGATTGTAAAGCACTTTGTGACAACTTTTGTTGTAAAAAGGGCTTTATAAATAAATTTGATTGAAAGGGTCAGAAACATATTTACAATTTTTCATTTTCATATTAAATGGGCCAATGTTTTTGTTGTTGCTCAATTCCTTTGGAGTATTGCGTATAAAATAGTGACTTTTTAATGATTCAGTGTTAACATCTAATTACACTACTGTGTACAACAAAAGACATCGCCAGGCTAAATATAACAGAGACAATTATTTGTGTCCTGGTGATTGTATTCCCCTGATCGTGACATTCTAATCTAATTGTCCTTGTGTTCCTTTTATGGTTACCATTCACCTAAACCCAAGTTGCTATGGAAACGCCTGTTGCTAAGACATGAGCAATGAGTGAGCAGTCACATTTAGATGGCTATATAATAACAGAATAGAGTGAGGCAGGGAGGGAGATTTCTAAAGGACACTCTCCAATTTGTACGTTGTTAAGTAATGCTAATAAAGCAATCTGAATTTAATTGAAATTAAGAAAAAATTAGAAGAGAGAAGCCACTCTTTCGCCCCTCACGTTTTCCTTTCCTCCCTTCCTTCCAATCTCCCTTCATTTATCCCAGACATGAGGAAAGCAGAGATAAGGACACAGAACAGTGACTGACAAGGTACAGACTATAACATAATAAAAAGAAAAAATCAGGACAGGAGAGGTAAGAAAAGGAGAGTGGGAGAGTTGAATAATGAAGGAATTGATGTAAAAAGTACATTATGCAATGTTTCTCACTTTATCAGATTAGAGAAGCATAAATTATATGTCATACCCGGTATGATTTAGAAGTACCAAATAACAATAGTTAGAATAATAAAACATATTGTACCCTTTAGTTGTTAAATATTATCATGAGTTGTGGCTGGAGGAATCGCACACAGGCATAATAACGTTTGTGTGGAAAGAAATGAAACGACAACGAACGTAAAAACTATACACTAAAATAAAACAAACTTGCGCTTAACTAGCAACTTGACTAAATATTTCAATAGAGGTCTAACAACAAGCACCACAGTAAAGACACAACATGTAACAATGATCCAAATGACAGGGGACAGAGGAACAAACATTTATACTGATTGAGACCTGGTGTGAATGGTTAGGACACGAAAGTCTGGGGTGTGTTCAAAATGAGATGGAAACCTGTGTTAAACGGAAAGAAACTGGCGCCTTTGCCTGCTATGGCTGTTACTAGCCAGCAGAGTGTGCCGCTGTCACGGAAACCATGACAACTATGTTAAAACATTTATTATTACTGACTGCTATGCACCACCACTTTTTCTGTTTTTATGTGCATATTTAGGAAACCTAGCTGAATGTCGTGACAAAGACGTGCATATTTAGTAAACCTAGCTGAATGTCTTGACATAGACGTGTATATTTAGTAAACCTAGCTGAATGTCGTGAGATAGACATGCATATTTAGTAAACCTAGCTGAATGGCGTGACATAGATGTGCATATTTAGTAAACCTAACTGAATGGCGCATATTTAGTAAACCTAGCTGAATGACGTGACAAAGACGTGCATATTTAGTAAACCTAGCTGAATGTCGTGACATAGACATGCATATTAAGTAAACCTTGCAGAATGACGTCACATAGACGTGCATATTTAGTAAACCTAGCTGAATGGCGTGACATAGATGTGAATTTTTAGTAGAACCAGATCTGAAGTGGAGGGAGAGTTGAAGTGTGAGTCAATCCAATTCAGCAACATATCAGATTAGAACCAGATCTGAAGTGGAGGAAGAGTTGAAGTGTGAGTTGATTCAATTCAGCAACATATCAGATTAGAACCAGTACAGAAGGGGAGGAAGAGTTGAAGTGTGACTTGATCCAATTCTGCAACATACCTCTTCAGATAACTTGCAACAATAAGAGGAGGTGTCATTGAGTCTGGAAAATGAAGTCTTCTTGGACCTTGTAATTGATTAACTATGAAATGAATCACATTTTACGTATTGGGGTATCCATGGCAGAAAAGTCCTTGTGTCTTAATTTTTGCTGCCTCTTCTGATAATGAAGCTACACTAAGCTAGGATAATTTGAACTTTTTTATAACTCATCGCTCACTTAAATTAAAAGCAAATCAGTGAGCATCTATCCATTCTAGTCTATTTAATGTCAACTCTTAAGATATAATTGTGCAAACAAAGCTGAATGATTTTCAACAGTATGAACGTTTTTTTTTCGTCTTCATGTCACCTCTGGTGGCCCGTACTGCCAAGCTTGTCGCATCTAAAAAATAATTGAAGCTGTAATTGCTGCCAAAGGTGCTTCAACAAAGTATTGAGAAAAGGTTCTGAATAAGTACATGTTATATTTAGAGTGAAAAAATAAAAATTCACTGTCATTATAGGGAATTGTATGTTACATTTTGAGGAGAAAAATGAATTTAATCTGTTTTGGAATAAAACTGTAACATAACTAAATGTAGAAAAAGTGAAGCGATGTGAATACTTTTAGGATGGACTGAAAATAGCATCACTGCATCCCATATGCCTGTCTGTTCGGAATACAACATAGCCATGAATGCTAATATCTTCATCGGAAACTGATTTATTAAACCAAGATTATGTTATATCTACAGTATAATACCTGTGTCAAATCCATTTTTGTAACCATGCTTTGAACTCTCCAAAGAACTATACCAATAACAGACACACACTATATGGACACATTTATTATGACATCTGGTGTTTGATAGGGTTGAGGTCAGGGCTCTGGTGTTTGATAGGGTTGAGGTCAGGACTCTGGTGTTTGATAGGGTTGAGGTCAGGACTCTGGTGTTAAATAGGGTTGAGGTCAGGACTCTGGTGTTTGATAGGGTTGAGGTCAGGGCTCTAGTGTTTGATAGGGTTGAGGTCAGGGCTCTGGTGTTTGATAGGGTTGAGGTCAGGACTCTGGTGTTTGGTAGGGTTGAGGTCAGGACTCTGGTTTTCGATAGGTTGAGGTCAGGGCTCTGGTGTTTGAAAGGGTTGAGGTCAGGACTCTGGTGTTTGATAGGGTTGAGGTCAGGACTCTGGTGTTTGATAGGGTTGAGGTCAGGGCTCTGGTGTTTGATAGGGTTGAGGTCAGGACTCTGGTGTTTGATAGGGTTGAGGTCAGGACTCTGGTGTCTGATAGGTTGAGGTCAGGGCTCTGGTGTTCGATAGGTTGAGGTCAGGGCTCTGGTGTTCAATAGGGTTGAGGTCAGGACTCTGGTGTTTGATAGGGTTGAGGTCAGGACTCTGGTGTTTGATAGGTTTGAGGTCAGGACTCCAACCAAATAATAAATAATCCAACCATGTCTTAACGGATCTTGCTTTGTTAACTGGGGCACAGTCATGCCTTGCCTTGGGCTACACCAAACTGTTCCCAAATATTTGGAAGCATAGCATTCTCTAGAATGTTTTGGTAAGCTGAGGCATTCCCATTTGTCTTCAGTAATACTAAGGAGCCAAGGTCAATTCCAGAAAAGTAACCCCATAGCATTATCCCTCCTCCCTCAAGCATCACAGTTGGCACAGTGCAGTCCGGCAGTATACGTTGTCCTGGCATTCACCAACCCCAGACTCGTCCATCAGACAACCAGATAGAGATAGAGTACTTGTAAGTACATAAAGTTAATAGATGTTGCTCAACAAGCTGTTGCACTCTGCAACCATATAGTGGTAAGAGGCAATACACCCCATCCTATTATCTCAAAAAACACTAAAAACCACTATAGGATAAGCGCATAATATTATCCCAAACAAGACGCTTCTAGGGTGTAAATTATCATCGAAGCCTCCTTGTAGATAGCGAGAGCATAGCTTCATGGCACCTGCCCTGTAGACATGTTCTTATATATTGTTACTTGTTATAAAGTAGCACCAGTGCAACATGCCCTGTTTTGTAGACATGCTCTAATATATTGTTATGTGTTATAAAGTAGCACCAGTACAACATGCCCTGTTTTGTAGACATGCTCTAATATATTGTTATGTGTTATAAAGTAGCACCAGTACAACATGCCCTGTTTTGTAGACATGCTCTAATATATTGTTATGTGTTATAAAGTAGCACCAGTACAACATGCCCTGTTTTGTAGCATGCTCTAATATATTGTTATGTGTTATAAAGCGTTTCTGTTGCGTCTCAGAAGCGTGGCTGCTGCGTGTATTTTTCTGTGTCCTACACACCAGAAGCGTGTCTGACGCGGCGCTTCTCCTGGGCATAGCGCCGACAGATTCAAACTCTGAAAAGTGTTTACGTTGTTTTTGGAGCCTATCCTACCCTTTATAGGCTACATGTATACATATTGTAGTGACCCGGGGTCTGTTTATGTGTTTACGTCTACGTTCACGTTACGTTTCCAAATGTTCAAGTGCTGTTGATTAGTTCTTTGTATGTAATCTCGCGGGGTTTGGGGGGGTATAAGTGAAGGTGATAGGAGTCGTTCGCCCCTTTTGCCTGTGTGACATGTCGCTTGTCTTACTGCCATGTATCGTTGCTCTGTTTGATGAAAGTATAGGATTGGTGGCGTAGGCTGGGGCCAGAACAACAGCCTAGTAAGTTAATAAATTGTGGTTGCGCACATTGTGTCGGAGTGCACTCATTTGTTCCGGTCGGAACATTACAATATGTTACTATGGAAAATTAAAACATAAATTTATAGCCTACTGATTTGATTAAAGCAAAACAACGTCGCCAGTATTGACTGCAAAATATGTTACAGAATATTTTGTTCTGTATGACAGAATTTATTACTTTTCTACACTGATGTCAAAACCTAGAGACTTTCAAACATCAATATGTCATTTATTAATATGCATTCGTGTCTACATGACAAATAAACATATTTTCCTATTCTATTTTGCCTGGAAACGCTTCCAACACGCTCGCATCTCGCGTGAAAAATAGGCGCCTGTTCTATTTCTAGGAGGCACCCGTCTCCCGCGAGTCTCACGCAGGCAGTGTGTGACCTCTAACCTGATAACATGGGAGCCGAAATCAAAACGGACACGCCACGCGCCTGACACGCTCGCGAGACGCTTCCAGTGTGTAACCGGCCTAATATATTGTTGCGTGTTATAAAGTAGCACCAGTGCAACATGCCCTGTTTTGTAGACATGCTCTAATATATTGTTATGTGTTATAAAGTAGCACCAGTGCAACATGCGCTGTTTTGTAGACATTGTCTTTATTTAATTATTCATGTTGTCATGTGTCTCAGCACTCGACAGCCCAGCTCTGTAACTTTACGTGGTCTGTCACTTTGTGCTGAGTTGCTGTGGTTTATAAATGATTCCACTTTGCAATAACGCCACTTAGAGTGGATTGTGGAATATCTAGGACGGAAGACATTTCCTGAACTGACTTGTTGCCACGGAGGCGTTGTCATGAACGATGGGTTTGGAGTGCTGGATTGATCCAGAGCATTGTCATAAACGATGGGTTTGGAGTGCTGGATTGATCCAGAGCGTTGTCATAAACGATGGGTTTGGAGTGATGGATTGATCCAGACGCAAAGCGTTGTCATGAACGATGGGTTTGGAGTGATGGATTGATCCAGACGCAGAGCGTTGTCATGAACGATGGGTTTGGAGTGATGGATTGATCCAGACGCAGAGCAGGTAATTCACATTCGTAGTGTTTGTTAAAAACCATCAAACAAACACAAAACAACCGAAATGGACAAAACTACACACAAATTAAAATAACTTACGCATATTAGCGACTTATAATAAACATTAAAACACCGGTAGAAGTACTTCTAACAATCACTAAGCAATTCCCACAGAACATTGAAACAAACAATGCAAAGTGCCACCTCACCCAGTGACTTACATACACCTGTATGTTAATTATTAAACTCTAACCAGATGTGCATAATCTACTCAACCAACCTGAAGGAAAAGGTGTGAAACACAAAAACAACGAAAAGAGGACGACTAGTCAATCCAGTCGTCACAGGCTTCCCATTACAGTACCATGCATGAATGCAGTTGACTCTTTAGAACTACATATTCTTTCACAAGTTATTTTAATGGCTTATATTCACCTGAGGCCAGGGAATGGAATGAAACACCTGAATTCAAGAGGAGTGGCAAAATACTTCTTTCCATAAAATTAAATATTATTATTTATTTTTTATTTATAGGTTTTGGTGTTGGCAAACATGACCAACTGACATCAGGATCGAACATTCCCGGTGATCAACAGCTAAAAGACTTCTCAGGGTTAGGCTCCCATGAAATTGATTAGTAGTGGGCTTGTACAAAATAAAGAAACTAAACATTACATTTATTTTTTTTATCTTTGCTCGTCCTCCAATTAACACAGTGACGTAGTTCTTAGGTTTTTAGTGTGCAGCAAACACTACTCTCCTGTGTGAAACAACTCTCACTGCCCTATATTTCTTTAACTCACTGCTATTTCAATCATAACCACCTACAATGGTCCTCCCAGATAAAAGTGCATCTTAAAGCAAATTGTTTATTTCAGAAGATGTAAAGACAAGTTAGTCTCACTTAGTAATGACTAGATTAACCAACTTCTGTGAGAGGGATTGCCTGCTTATCAATGGTGCATGTAAAGCTTGCTGATATATACAGGGGCTGGTCATATAATTAGAATATCATCAAAAAGTTGAGTTATTTCAGTAATTCCATTCAAAAAGTGAAACTTGGATGTTATATTAATTCATTACACACAGACTGATATATTTCAAATGTTTATTTCATTTTTTGTGATGATTAAAACTGACAACTAATGAAAAACCCAAATTCAGTATCTACGAAAATTAGTTTTCGAAATGTTAGCCAACTGAAAAGTATGAGCATGTACAGCACTCAATACTTAGTTGGGGCTCCTTTTGCCTGAACTACTGCAGCAATGCGGCGTGGCATGGAGTCGATCAGTCTGTGGCACTGCTCAGGTGTTATGAGAGACCAGGTTGCTCTGATAGTGGCCTTCAGCTCTTCTGCATTGTTGAGTCTGGCGTATCGCATCTTCCTCTTCACAATACCCCATAGATTTTCTATAGGGTTAAAGGGCAACTTCACCGAAAAAACAAATTTTTTCTCACTTATCGTGGTCACTTATGTGGTAGAAATGTAAAAGCATTTTTGAAATTGGTGCCTTCTAGGCAGAGAAAAAGATTAAAATGTGTTTTTGGCTCATGTGGATGAAATACACCAAAACCCAGAATGTCCATGTTTCGCTGCTCTACGAGTCCACTCCCAAGCCACGCCTACCGGCTCGAGAGGGCAGGCAGGAGGGAAGGCTAGCTACTAGCTTATTGACTGGAAAACAGAAGACACCGGTTAACATGAGTCTCCGTGACGAGTTTCTTGATAAAGTAATTTAAATACTAGCCTTGAGTTGTACCGGGATGTACATCCAACACAAGGAAAGGACATGTAGTTAGTTTCCATCGTTTTCCCGTTGAACATTTAGAGCGGTGCAAACAGTGGCTGCGGGCTATCAACCACCCCAAGTTCCGAGAATATTTGTAATTAATAAAAGTATATACATTTCTTCATATTTCCCTGTACTCTTTTGTAAATCAAAGTAATACAATATATATTGTTTTTTAACATAATATAAACAATTGCACACTCATAGCTCTTCCAGAGCTTCAGCAGTTTCTTGATAGCCACAGTATTGTCCGTCACTAGCTGGAAATCTCTGTCTGATGTCCTGAACAACACAGGAAGGCAAAACAAGACGATATAGCCTTTCCCCAGTCTCTCTCCTTGCCTTGTAAGGGCTCTGTCCCTTACAGTTAGGCGATATTGTCTGAAAACAATAAGCACAACGTTAGCAACGCAAGCTATTTGCACCTACAATAGGCTAGCTAGCATATATGAAAATATAACCGATAGCTCAGCTAACTGACGTGAACAACAAATAAATACTCACTTATACTGAAGCGTCCGTTTGTCCCTGCGGGCTTTAGCTGGCGTTTCCAATTGATCCTGAAATAAGTTTAAAAAACTCGTGTGGATCAAAGCTGGGGTGCTCTATTACGCATGCTGGCGGTCCCGTTTCTAATGCAGATTCAGTTATTTCTTCAAGAAGAAAATGGCATCGCTGAAATTCGCAACAGCAGCGGGACTCGACTCTGTACGGGCTCTTCCTCATGACCGCCAGGCAAGCTTCACTCCTCTGCAGCAGCAGCCTCTTGTTCCTCCGTCAACCGCAACTGTGTTTCGCTGTATTGCGGCTCGTACAGGCAGCCACGAACATCGGATTCGCGCAACAGATCTTCAAAATCCCTTTCTTCCATTTCGTCTTCACAATTACATTCTGCCATTGTGTTTAGTCTAAAACTCGCATTTCTCCACAACAAGCGATATCGGGTTCGCTTAGCTACAAGATGGCTGACACTGTTTTGAGAATCTGTGACGAGGCCCCACCCCATATGGGCGGGTTGATAAAAATGCGGAAGTAGCATCTACTTCTGTCTGTAGTTTACAGCCTCTTTTAATAAATCCTCCAATGACGTAAAAATCGTCATTTTACGTCATTGGAGGATTTTTTTCCTGACCTAAAATCAAGATATCACTCTTATCAGATGGAGTTGATGGGTGGTAGTAAGGTCATTGGAAAATACTACCATTTGTCTACTGATACAAAGCTAAATGCAAAATCGGTGAAGTGGCTCTTTAAGGTCAGACGAGTTTGCTTGCCAATTAAGAACAAGGCTACCATGGTCCTTAAACCAGGTACTGGTAGCTTTGGCACTGTGTGCAGGTGCCAAGTCCTATTAGAAAATGAAATCTCCATCTGCATAAAGATGGTCAGCAGCAGGAAGCACTAAGTGCTCTAAAACTTCCTGGTAGACGGCTGCGTTGACCTTGGACCTCAGAAAACACAGTGGACCAACATCAGTTCGATCCCCGGTTCCTCCTGGGAAATTGTCGAGGTGTCCATGAGCAAGACACCTAACCCCAGCTGCTCCTGGCGAGCCTGCAGTTGCCTTGCATGGTAGACGCGGTCGTCAGTGTATGAGTGAATGAATGGGTGAATGAGACGCAGGATCTGTAAAGGGCTTTGGATAAAAGCGCTATATAAAAGCGCAGCATTTACCATTTACCATTTATCAGCAGATGACATGGCACCCCAAACCATCCCTGACTGTGGAAACTTTACACTGGACTTCAAGCAACGTGTATTCTGTGCCTCTCCTCTCTTCCTCCAGACTCTGGGACCTTGATTTCCAAAGGAAATGCAAAATGTACTTTCATCAGAATGTACTTTGGACCACTCAGCAGCAGTCCAGTCCTTTTTGTCTTTAGCCCAGCCGAGACACTTCTGACGCTGTGTCTTGTTCAAGAGTGGCTTGACACAAGGAATTCGACAGCTGAAATCCATGTCTTGCATACGTCTGTGTGTGGTGGTTCTTGAAGCACTGACTCCAGCTGCAGTCCAGTCTTTGTGAATCTCCCCCACATTTTTGAATGGGTTTTGTTTCACAATCCTCTCCAGGGTGCGGTTATCCCTATTGCTTGGACACTTTATTCTACCACATATTTTCCTTCCCTTCGCCTCTCTATTAATGTGCTTGGACACAGAGCTCTGTGAACAGCCAGCCTCTTTAACAATGTGTCAATGGTTGCAAGGTGTCAATGGTTGTCTTTTGGCCAGCTGACAAGTCAGCAGTCTTCCCCATGATTGTGTAGCCTACAGAACTAGACTGAGTGATCATGTAAAGGCATTTGCAGGTGTTTTGAGTTAATTAGCCGATTAGAGTGTGGCACCAGGTGAACCTTTTCACAATATTCGAATTTTCTGAGATTCAGATTTTGGGTTTTTTAAAAGGAATGAACACTTGAAATATATCAGTTTGTGTGGAATGAATGTTTACATTATACAAGTTTCACTTTTTGAATGGAATTACTGAAATAAATCAACTTTTTGATGATAATCTAATGATCTAACCAGGTACCACAGGTAGCTGTCTAAAATGTATTGCTGTTTATGTCTGGTTTTGGTCAACACAATTTCAAAATATTATGATTTTCTCTAACTCGTTGTACACATTCCTTTGCAAGTCAGCAAAGTGTAACTTTCAGGGCAAATTTATCCTAGAATCTGTGGGTTTTAGGTCACTATGCATTCATGTGAAATAGTTCAAACCATTGAATGTTTTGTTTATTTTTTGGGGGGAAATGGATAAGTAATTGTCACTCTAGCACTAATGATAAAGGTCGCCAAATTTCTTTTGAGTTATTTTTAATCATTATTTAACATATGACATTGAAAGACTATATTTTGCAATGATTTATTAATGAAAAATAAATAAAAACAGAAATGCAATTTCATAGTACACTTCTCATTTCAATAGCTGGTTCAATGATTTTTGATTGAAATAACTTAAGGTAGCCATTTCTTGTATCTGTCAATTAGTCTCTTACATCGACTGGGAATATATTTTGTGCCTAACATTTCTCTAGTAGAATATGGAAGATGACCTTAGCACCGGATCTGGTGGAGGCTATGCCTGAAATGCCAAAAGATACTGGGTTTATAATTTTGTCTGATTCGTCTAACGAAACAAAACGAAACATTCTGATTCTTGAGAGTCGGTAAATGGTTCTCTTTTATCGTGTATTATTATATGTTTTTGGTTTAAAACATTTTTCACTACAATAATACCACATTTAGATATGATGAATCTCTATTTCTGTCAAGAAGAGCAATGCTTCCTATATTACACCAAACGTGGATGCAGCTTTTGGTTACGTAAAGTATATTATATTTTTCTCTGGTGTTGTGCTGTTTTGGGTCTCCCGTTGGCACCCAGTGCTGGGTGGCATGTTTGTCACTGTCAGTCCACAGGATATTGAGGTTGAATTGTTCATTGTTAAGTTTAGCATACTGCGACAGACGGGGCATGGCTGTGTTCAGAACTCAGAGCATATGCTTTAGAGATTAACTGTGCAGAAATATTTAACACAGTCAGTTAAAAGAGGTCATTAAACCTGCACAGCCTGGAACGAAGTTTAATTGATTAATCACTCCTGAGATTTAAGAGTGCACACACACACACACACACGCACACACACAGGTTCTGGGTTATGATTGGAAGGGCTTCATTAATTTGACGGACTAATATTTATTTTGCTACAATAAGAGAGAACAGGATTTAATAAAATCGTAATACATTCTCATGCTACAGTTAATCTCCCACCAAAATGTATAACATGAGTGTGCACACAAAGAGCAGGGCCATACAGATTTACTGACAAATACAACAGTACATTGGAAGATTACACAACCCACATTAACAGACACATTAAAAACAGTTTGCAGTAAATATGTTACTAAGTTACTGAGAGCAAGTCCATCATGCATTGCTGTTTCTCGTTCTCCTTTCTCCACACTCTTTTCTCTCTCTACTTCACATTTCTCCACCTACTATAGTGTATAGACGGGGAGTCATCCAACATCTCTCCTTTCTCCACACTCTTTTCTCTCTCTACTTCACATTTCTCCACCTACTATAATCTATAGACAAGGAGTCGTCCAACATCATTAGGCCTTTTTTGAGTTTGAGGCTGCTTAATGTCGATGCCTGAAAACAGGCTTTCAAGTGCCATGCTGCTAATGTGGTATTAATAGAAGCATCTCGGTCACGTCGCTCGTTAAAAATGTATGGAGACAAGCTCTAGGAACTGGTGATTACACACAAAGACAGATACCTCAGTACAGCCCCTGTGAGCCCCAGAGGACAGAGGAAAGGAGACAGGTGTATTCTGAGGTTTTGATGGAAATAAGAGACGAGAAAAGGGAAACAATCCAAGAGATAGAGAGACTACACGAGTGAGAGTCATTTTCCAGCTGGATATAGCATCCCGTCTCGGTTATCCAGACTAAAGAGGGTTGACAGAACCATTTTATAAGGTTGAGCTCATGACATTTTCATCAACGCTTAGCGTTAAGGCAGGGAGAACAGCAGGATGAGGTTTTCAGAGTGCCAATGTAGCATGAACTACCTCTGCCAGTTTAATAGCACCTTGCTTCCACCAGCCCCCTGGTGCAGAGAGTCACCTGTTAGTAGCGCTAACCCAGGGTGCTCAGCCTCAAGAGACCAAGGTTAGCAGACACTAGTGGAAGAGGAAAGATGTCACTGTATGTCACTACCCACCAAAGATCACATTGTGGACAGGAACATGAAGGTAGTAAGTATACAGCACTCTCAAACGGGGAAGTTACTGAGAAGGTTAATGAGCACTATTGCTGCTTTTATTCAACTTTGAAGCTGTGGTACATTTTAAAATGATGGTAATTAAAGTCAAACATATAGTTCATTTTAACTGGAGAAGTAGGTGAGGGAGCCAGACAAGATAAAAGTAGGTGAGGGAGCCAGACAAGATAAAAGTAGGTGAGGGAGTCAGACAAGATAAAAGTAGGTGAGGGAGTCAGACAAGATAAAAGTAGGTGAGGGAGTCAGACAAGATAAAAGTAGGTGAGGGAGTCAGACAAGATAAAAGTAGGTGAGGGAGTCAGACAAGATAAAAGTAGGTGAGGGAGTCAGACAAGATAAAAGTAGGTGAGGGAGTCAGACAAGATAAAAGTAGGTGAGGGAGTCAGACAAGATAAAAGTAGGTGAGGGAGTCAGACAAGATAAAAGTAGGTGAGGGAGTCAGACAAGATAAAAGTAGGTGAGGGAGTCAGACAAGATAAAAGTAGGTGAGGGAGCCAGACAAGATAAAAGTAGGTGAGGGAGCCAGACAAGATAAAAGTAGGTGAGGGAGTCAGACAAGATAAAAGTAGGTGAGGGAGTCAGACAAGATAAAAGTAGGTGAGGGAGTCAGACAAGATAAAAGTAGGTGAGGGAGTCAGACAAGATAAAAGTAGGTGAGGGAGTCAGACAAGATAAAAGTAGGTGAGGGAGCCAGACAAGATAAAAGTAGGTGAGGGAGTCAGACAAGATAAAAGTAGGTGAGGAGGACAAGATAAAAGTAGGTGACAAGATAAAAGGGTGAGTCAGACAAGATAAAAGTAGGTGAGGGAGTCAGACAAGATAAAAGTAGGTAAAAGTAGGGAGTCAGACAAGATAAAAGACAAGATAAAAGTAGGTGAGGGAGTCAGACAAGATAAAAGTAGGTGAGGGAGTCAGACAAGATAAAAGTAGGTGAGGGAGTAAAAGTAGGTGAGGGAGTCAGACAAGATAAAAGAATGAGCCGAAGGTTTGTGATTGTTAAATTACAGCAGACAAGATGCATGAAGCACAATGGCAGCCTGTTTACCTTGGGGTTACTCTATTTCTGAGTGTTTCTCATTAGTTTACCCCGACTACAAAATATGAACATAACTGGAACAGATTCTCCAGTGTTGTGTCTGCTTATCCAATAATGTTCCAGTGTTGTGTCTGCTTATCCAATAATGTTCCAGTGTTGTGTCTGCTTATCCAATAATGTTCCAGTGTTGTGTCTGCTTATCCAATAATGTTCCAGTGTTGTGTCTGCTTATCCAATAATGTTCCAGTGTCGTGTCATGCTCATCATTTTAAGATGCTGAACCCTTTTGTGATTATGTCAGAACAGGTATATACTGTTGTGGTGATCGAAGAAGCAATAACACTGGCCTTTAGACTATTTCAGTATTTGGAGCATCAGCGTTTGTGGATTCGAGAATCGTGGCTGTGTGGATCCAAACTGGACATGGTTTCTTAAACTTTCAATTATTATGTCCTTGAAACTCTAAACCACTGTTACACTACAATTAACAATGCATACCACGCTATGCCCTGTGCTGCCCTGGGACTCTCTGATCATGCAATGGACGACTACACTGCGACTGTGACTTCATACGAGTACACTGTGACTTCATACATCACGCCATGGACGAGTACACTGTGACTGTGACTTCATACGAGTACACAGTGACTGTGACTTCATACGAGTTCACTGTGTCTGTGACTTCATTCGAGTACACTGTGACTTCATACGAGTACACTGAGACTGTGACTTCAAACGAGTACACTGTGACTGTGACTTTATACGAGTACACTGTGACTTCATACGAGTACACTGTGACTATGACTTCATACGAGTACACTGTGACTTCATATATCACGCCATGGACGAGTACACTGTGACTTTGACTTCATACAAGTACACTGTGACTGTGACTTCATACAAGTACACTGTGACGGTGACTTCATACGAGTACACTGTGACTTCATACGAGTACACTTTGACTGAGACTTCATACGAGTACACTGTGACTTCATACAAGGTGACTGTGACTTCATATGAGTACATTGTGACGGTGACTTCATACGAGTACACTGTGACTTTATATAAGTACACTTGTGACTTCATACGAGTACACTGTGACTGTGACTTCATACAAGTACGCTGTGACTTCATACGAGTACAATGTGACTTCATACGAGTACACTGTGACTTCATATGAGTACACTGTGACTTCATACGAGTACACTGTGACTGAGACTTCATACAAGTACACTGTGACTTCATACGAGTACACTGTGACTGAGACTTCATACGAGTACACTGTGACTGAGACTTCATACGAGTACACTGTGACTGAGACTTCATACGAGTACACTGTGACTGTGACTTCATACAAGTACACTGTGACTGAGACTTTATAAATCAGCTTTGACAAACCTGAGTTCATAGCTAGACTCAGATGGCTGCTGGTACAAGGAGGAGCTGTTCAAGAGCAGAAACAGGGACAGATTCAGAGAGGCAAGTATAGCTTTAGAAAGGCAGTGTAAGAGGCAGAGGAAAGGTAGGATAATAACAACAAAAAATGACTGTCGGCGAACGCTTGGGTTTAGAAAGGCCCCAGGACCTGACAGTGTCTCCCATCCACTCTTAAGAACTATGCAGATCATATTTCTCCTGTGTTTACGGGCATTTTTAACACCTTATTGGAGTCATGCTGCATCCCAGCCAGCTTCAAATCCTCCACCATAATCCTAGTCCTAAATAAGTCAAGGATCACCGGACGTAATGACTAAAGACCCATCGCCCTGACCTCTGTGAATATTGTGCTGGCTCACCTCAAGTCCATCACTGACCTAGACAAACTTCATTTGTGCCTACAGAGCCCGCAGGTAGGTGGATGATTAAAATAATTGTATTTTAAAAAGCCTGAGACCCGACAGAGCATGTATATACACGTTCATACACTGCGGCTAGGAAAAACTCCCTGATGGGTCAACATTGGAGAAAAAAACGAGTGAGGAACCAGGCTCTGAGGGCTATCATAAGTTCACCCAGCACAGCTGGAAGATGACTGGCCACCCCTCAGAGCCTGGTTCCTCTCTAGGTTTTCATCAGACAATAACACATTTGCCCACATGCTTTGGGAGACTGGTTTGTTTTTGCAAACTACAGCCGGGCTTGGATGTCCCCCCCCGTCCCCATAACCCATACACATAAAGAATACAGGAGATCTGTTTGATCTTTTATAAATACAGCGCTCTCTGCTTGAATCCACTCCCTTCTCCCGGAGGTTCGTGACAGTAGCACAGTACTTGCCAGCTTGTTATATGTTGCTGTAGGCCTCTTGGAAGAGTACCTGGCCAGTTTTCTTCTAATCTTTTTAACAATTTTGGAAGGACATAAAGTTATTGGTAATGTCTCTGTTCTGCCATATTTTCTCCACTTGACGATGACTGTATTCACAGTGCTCCATGGTATATCTAATACTTTTGTACCCTTCTCCTGACTGACATCTTTCAACAATGAGATCCCACTGCTGCTTTGGAAGCTCTCTGTGGACCGTGACTTTAGCTGTCAGATGCAACTGAGAAAATGTCAGGAAAATCCTACTGGAACAGCTGACGTGTTATAAGAGGGGGTGCACACTTATGCAACCAGGTCATAGTCAGGTTATTGTTTTCATTTGAGTTTGAATGTGATTGGTTAATTCTGAACACAGCCACACCCCCAGTTATAAGAGGGGGTGCACACTTATGCAACCAGGTCATAGTCAGGTTATTATAGGACACATAAAGGTGGAAAAAGCTCTGACATGATTAATCTCAGTCTCATTTGTTCACATCATAAAAACCTGGCATTCATAGGGTTGTGTCTATAAGTTGTGACAACTCCTCTATGAATCACTCAATGGCACATGGCCAAGTTACAGCTCAGACCAACACTCCCAGTGTGAAGTCTCTGTACCCCTCAGATCATTGGTCTCTAGAGGCAGGCAAGGCTTTTCATTGACCACTCCCTTCTTCTTTCTGACATCAATCTCTGAGCGGTGATTCATACATTAGCTGTAGGGAACAATATGCCACAACACTAGGCCCTCAAACAGTATGGCCGCTATAAGCCAATGACCCGTTCCAGTAGCGCCACCAATAGGCCAATGTGAAACATACTTAATTGCGTACCATGTTTCATGTAGTCAAATGGAGCAAGAGAAAGAGACCGTTTAAAACGTTTTATATTTTAAAAACATTGTATATTAATGGAGGAACTGATGCATTATTCCATATTTTGGAATAACATTGACTACATAAACTTTATGTCACGCTACTTTGTCGAACATTATGAGTGTTGGAATACAATTGTGTCCGTTTTTGAAGTCGCTGTGTAGCTAATTTAAATTTAAACTCGGGGGCTGTGGGCGCCGGGTAAAGCCACACGTGGGTTCAGCGTCACCCACGGCCCTGGAGCCGCATCTACGGCCACCCACTGGACCGGGGCTGGAGCCAGGGCCATCAGGAGCCTCTAACATAGCTCCAGCTGTGCCACAATCCCTTCCAGCTACCAACCTTGACGACCAGCGGTCCCCAGTGGGAATATACGACCAACCCCTGAAGGTGGCTGGGAGGGCATGGCTTGAGCAGCCATAGCTGGGCCCTATCGACGGTGTCACAGTGTTTTCATTTAAAATGTACCCTTTTTAAACAAAATATCACGCTTTGCACCTGGCTTCCTCAGCACTACACCTGGTTCGTGACAGTTCTGGTCCATCAGCGCCACCATCTGGCCAATATGAACCATACTTTACTGCTTAGATTGTGTCATGCCCCTTACCATGTGTGCACTATATCATCACCCTGACTCAAACGGATCAACAGATATCCACCAATATACACATTTTCATTTTATAGCGCCTCCCTCTGGTTGTGGTGAAAGTGCATATTTTGAATCTGACTTCCCAGATGCAGCGTTATTGGACAGAAAGGGAGACCCATAGTTTGGAAGACCTGGACAATGATTCATATTACAATAAGGCTGCATCTTAAGGCTCCATCTTAAGGCTCCATCTTAAGGCTCCATCTTAAGGCTCCATCCTAAGGCTCCATCTTTAAGCTCCATCTTAAGGCTCCATCTTAAGGCTCCATCTTAAGGCTCCATCTTAAGGCTCCATCTTTAAGCTCCATCTTAAGGCTCCATCTTAAGGCTGCATTTTAAGGCTCTATCTTAAGGCTCCATCTTAAGGCTCCATCTTAAGGATTAAGGCTCCATCTTAAGGCTCCATTTTTAAGCTCCATCTTAAGGCTCCATCTCAAGGCTCCATCTTAGGGCCCCATCTTAAGGCTCCATCTTTAAGCTCCATCTTAAGGCTCCATCTTTAAGCTCCATCTTAAGGCTCCATCTTAAGGCTCCATCTTAAGGCTCCATCTTAAGGCTCCATCTTAAGGCTCCATCTTAAGGCTCCATCTTAAGGCTCCATCTTTAAGCTCCATCTTAAGGCTCCATCTTAAGGCTGCATTTTAAGGCTCTATCTTAAGGCTCCATCTTAAGGCTCCATCTTAAGGCTCCATCTTTAAGCTCCATCTTAAGGCTCCATCTTAAGGCTCCATCTTAAGGCTCCATCTTAAGGCTCCATCTTTAAGCTCCATCTTAAGGCTCCATCTTAAGGCTGCATTTTAAGGCTCTATCTTAAGGCTCCATCTTAAGGCTCCATCTTAAGGATTAAGGCTCCATCTTAAGGCTCCATTTTTAAGCTCCATCTTAAGGCTCCATCTCAAGGCTCCATCTTAGGGCCCCATCTTAAGGCTCCATCTTTAAGCTCCATCTTAAAGCTCCATCTTAAGGCTCCATCTTAAGGCTCCATCTTAAGGCTCCATCTTAGGGCTCCATCTTAGGGCTCCATCTTAAGGCTCCATCTTAAGGCTCCATCTTTAAGCTCCATCTTAAGGCTCCATCTTAAGGCTCCATCTTAAGGCTCCATCTTAAGGCTCCATCTTTAAGCTCCATCTTAAGGCTCCATCTTAAAGCTCCATCTAAAGGCTCCATATTAAGGCTCCATCTTAAGGCTCCATCTAAAGGCTCCATCTTAGGGCCCCATCTTAAGGCTCCATCTTTAAGCTCCATCTTAAGGCTCCATCTTAAGGCCCCATCTTAATGCCCCATCTTAAGGCTCCATCTTAAGGCTCCATCTTAAGGCTCCATCTTAAGGATTAAGGCTCCATCCTAAGGCTCCATCTTTAAGCTCCATCCTAAGGCTCCATCTTAAGGCTCCATCTTAAGGCTCCATCTTAAGGCTCCATCTTAAGGCTCCATCTTAAGGCTCCATCTTTAAGCTCCATCTTAAGGCTCCATCTTAAGGCTGCATTTTAAGGCTCTATCTTAAGGCTCCATCTTAAGGCTCCATCTTAAGGATTAAGGCTCCATCTTAAGGCTCCATTTTTAAGCTCCATCTTAAGGCTCCATCTCAAGGCTCCATCTTAGGGCCCCATCTTAAGGCTCCATCTTTAAGCTCCATCTTAAGGCTCCATCTTTAAGCTCCATCTTAAGGCTCCATCTTAAGGCTCCATCTTAAGGCTCCATCTTAAGGCTCCATCTTTAAGCTCCATCCTAAGGCTCCATCTTAAGGCTCCATCTCAAGGCTCCATCTTAGGGCCCCATCTTAAGGCTCCATCTTTAAGCTCCATCTTAAGGCTCCATCTTTAAGCTCCATCTTAAGGCTCCATCTTAAGGCTCCATCTTAAGGCTCCATCTTAAGGCTCCATCTTAAGGCTCCATCTTAAGGCTCCATCTTAAGGCTCCATCTTTAAGCTCCATCTTAAGGCTCCATCTTAAGGCTGCATTTTAAGGCTCTATCTTAAGGCTCCATCTTAAGGCTCCATCTTAAGGCTCCATCTTTAAGCTCCATCTTAAGGCTCCATCTTAAGGCTCCATCTTAAGGCTCCATCTTAAGGCTCCATCTTTAAGCTCCATCTTAAGGCTCCATCTTAAGGCTGCATTTTAAGGCTCTATCTTAAGGCTCCATCTTAAGGCTCCATCATAAGGATTAAGGCTCCATCTTAAGGCTCCATTTTTAAGCTCCATCTTAAGGCTCCATCTCAAGGCTCCATCTTAGGGCCCCATCTTAAGGCTCCATCTTTAAGCTCCATCTTAAAGCTCCATCTTAAGGCTCCATCTTAAGGCTCCATCTTAAGGCTCCATCTTAGGGCTCCATCTTAGGGCTCCATCTTAAGGCTCCATCTTAAGGCTCCATCTTTAAGCTCCATCTTAAGGCTCCATCTTAAGGCTCCATCTTAAGGCTCCATCTTAAGGCTCCATCTTTAAGCTCCATCTTAAGGCTCCATCTTAAAGCTCCATCTAAAGGCTCCATATTAAGGCTCCATCTTAAGGCTCCATCTAAAGGCTCCATCTTAGGGCCCCATCTTAAGGCTCCATCTTTAAGCTCCATCTTAAGGCTCCATCTTAAGGCCCCATCTTAATGCCCCATCTTAAGGCTCCATCTTAAGGCTCCATCTTAAGGCTCCATCTTAAGGATTAAGGCTCCATCCTAAGGCTCCATCTTTAAGCTCCATCCTAAGGCTCCATCTTAAGGCTCCATCTTAAGGCTCCATCTTAAGGCTCCATCTTAAGGCTCCATCTTTAAGCTCCATCTTTAAGGCTCCATCTTAAGGCTGCATTTTAAGGCTCTATCTTAAGGCTCCATCTTAAGGCTCCATCTTAAGGATTAAGGCTCCATCTTAAGGCTCCATTTTTAAGCTCCATCTTAAGGCTCCATCTCAAGGCTCCATCTTAGGGCCCCATCTTAAGGCTCCATCTTTAAGCTCCATCTTAAGGCTCCATCTTTAAGCTCCATCTTAAGGCTCCATCTTAAGGCTCCATCTTAAGGCTCCATCTTAAGGCTCCATCTTTAAGCTCCATCTTAAGGCTCCATCTTAAGGCTCCATCTTAAGGCTCCATCTTTAAGCTCCATCTTAAGGCTCCATCTTAAGGCTGCATTTTAAGGCTCTATCTTAAGGCTCCATCTTAAGGCTCCATCTTAAGGCTCCATCTTAAGGCTCCATCTAAAGGCTCCCATCTTAGGGCCCCATCCATCTTAAGGCTCCATCTTCCATCTTTAAGCCCCATCTTAATGCTCCAAGGCTGCATTTTAAGGCTCCATCTCAAGGCTCCATCTTAGGGCCCCATCTTAAGGCTCCATCTTTAAGCTCCATCTTAAGGCTCCATCTTTAAGCTCCATCTTAAGGCTCCATCTTAAGGCTCCATCTTAAGGCTCCATCTTAAGGCTCCATCTTAAGGCTCCATCTTAAGGCTCCATCTTAAGGCTCCATCTTAAGGCTCCATCTTAAGGCTCCATCTTAAGGCTCCATCTTTAAGCTCCATCTTAAGGCTCCATCTTAAGGCTGCATTTTAAGGCTCTATCTTAAGGCTCTCTTAAGGCTCCATCTTAAGGCTCCATCTTTTTAAGCTCCATCTTAAGGCTCCATCTTAAGGCTCCATCTTAAGGCTCCATCTTAAGGCTCCATCTTTAAGCTCCATCTTAAGGCTCCATCTTAAGGCTCCATCTTAAGGCTCCATCTTTAAGCTCCATCTTAAGGCTCCATCTTAAGCATTTTAAGGCTCTATCTTAAGGCTCCATCTTAAGGCTCCATCTTAAGGATTAAGGCTCCATCTTAAGGCTCCATTTTTAAGCTCCATCTTAAGGCTCCATCTCAAGGCTCCATCTTAAGGCCCCATCTTAAGGCTCCATCTTTAAGCTCCATCTTAAAGCTCCATCTTAAGGCTCCATCTTAAGGCTCCATCTTAAGGCTCCATCTTAGGGCTCCATCTTAAGGCTCCATCTTAAGGCTCCATCTTTAAGCTCCATCTTAAGGCTCCATCTTAAGGCTCCATCTTAAGGCTCCATCTTAAGGCTCCATCTTTAAGCTCCATCTTAAGGCTCCATCTAAAGGCTCCATCTAAAGGCTCCATATTAAGGCTCCATCTTAAGGCTCCATCTAAAGGCTCCATCTTAGGGCCCCATCTTAAGGCTCCATCTTTAAGCTCCATCTTAAGGCTCCATCTTTAAGCTCCATCTTAAGGCTCCATCTTAAGGCCCCATCTTAATGCCCCATCTTAAGGCTCCATCTTAAGGCTCCATCTTAAGGCTCCATCTTAAGGCTCCATCTTAAGGATTAAGGCTCCATCCTAAGGCTCCATCTTTAAGCTCCATCTTAAGGCTCCATCTTAAGGCTCCATCTTAAGGCTCCAT
The DNA here is from genome assembly GCA_029465975.1 of Dallia pectoralis. NCBI lineage: Eukaryota > Metazoa > Chordata > Actinopteri > Esociformes > Umbridae > Dallia > Dallia pectoralis. Next base: position 2,421,062 of record CM055728.1, read on the forward strand.
CTTAAGGCTCCATCTTAAGGCTCCATCTTTAAGCTCCATCTTAAGGCTCCATCTAAAGGCTCCATATTAAGGCTCCATCTTAAGGCTCCATCTAAAGGCTCCATCTTAGGGCCCCATCTTAAGGCTTCATCTTTAAGCTCCATCTTAAGGCTCCATCTTTAAGCTCCATCTTAAGGCTCCATCTTAAGGCTCTATCTTTAGGCTCCATCTTTAAGCTCCATCTTAAGGCTCCATCTTTAAGCTCTATCTTAAGGCTCCATCTTAAGGCTCCATCTTTAAGCTCCATCTTAAGGCTCCATCTTAAGGCTCCATCTAAAGGCTCCATCTTAGGTCCCCATCTTAAGGCTCCATCTTTAAGCTCCATCTTAAGGCTCCAATGACATTGCCTCGAGGCAGTACAGACACATTATCCAGGACCATAACCTGCACCATATTCCTCTACTTACATTTGAATGTACAGACACTATTGGATCTGGAACTAACATTCCAACTGGCTCAAAGACAATTATCTGAATGCTATTAGACTGGTCACACCTCATTCACATACAACAGCATTACTAATTGCTGCTACCAGTCTATCCACTTTACAATATTTGCACATGTATTACAATAAAAAAAAATCTTTAATTTGTAGTTCAGGTAGGTAACATGTTTTCTTTCTTCCTATAAATTGTTTGATTGACTTATTTAGTAGTTATTTTCTATGGTAGCATTGCTGTGAATTAACCTGCTTGTTAGCATTTTCTCTTTGAATATGAGTGTTCTAATTGTTGTTGCATTGCTGTGAGGGAACATACACGCATTTTCAGATTTGTGTACACCTTACCTGAACCATTTTACATATTTTCTGTATAAATATTATTATAAATAAATATATAATTTTTTTTGAAGGAATAACATATTTTTCTCAAGGGAAACTGGTCCAAGAATCAGACAATCATTTGAAAGAAACATTGCCGCACATCACAGTACATACATTAAAACATATAAATACATTAGAAAATCCAGCCTACGTGAAACGTCTACATTCCTTTTTGGAAACATCTGCAACCAGGTTCTTGAACTTCTAAAGTCGTACCAGCACTTCTAACTGGAGAGTATTTTGAAAATGATTCCTTGTTGTTCTTTCACAATACAATTTTACCTAGTCTGAAAGCAACCTCGGGAGATTATAAATGCTGCAGCCTCCTAGACCGTGTTTGGCAAGTACTTACGGAAGGGAGGAAGATAACTAGGCAATTTGAACAAGATTGCCTTGTAAATAAAAACTCACCAATGTAACTGTCTAGAGAAGCTAGAGAAGTTCGTTCCACCATTTTAGACAAACGACCATGATAAGTCGGGGATCTATAATGTGTGATAAAGGACAGAGCTGCATGGTAGACAGAGTCGTATGTTCTAAGCAGGGACAATAGTCATTCACAAGTAAGAAGTTAGCCTGAACATATTTCTTTCTAGCTACAGAAGGAAAACAGGACTTGCTACAAAAACAATGTTGGCCTAAGTTAGTTTTAAAGCTTATGTATTTGTACATTAAAAGCCAATTAACCATCCATCTATATACCAAAGTACTCAGAAAAAAATTGCTAAGATTGAGCCCTGAGGTACACCTCTAGTAATGTCAAGAAAGTTAGACTTGTGGTTATGTGCATATATACAATGGGATTTATCAATAAGATGGCCTCGTCACTAAGACCAAATGTAATTAGACTGTTCCAGCCACAAAAGCAGACTGAGTATTGAATAAGTAGCTCTGAAATGGGGCAGTGATTATCTACATTCACAGGGTCCCAACCTATCATTAATACTAGAAGCGCTGGAAGGGGACAATTTGACCCAGAGGTACTTAAAACAAATGTTTTTGCGGCCCTTGATAAACTTACAGGAAGTTCCTTTTAAGAATGCGCCTAGAATGCATGCTTTACCCCCCCTCCCCCACTATTTATTTCTGTTAAAATGAACACTGGAAAATAAATTCGAAAACTATTTGGCCCAAATTTCGGCCAGACGTGCTATCCGCCATTTTGATTAGATTTTTTTCATCGATAATGCTTCTTGTCTGTCAACAGGTGGCGCAAAGAGGCACTAAAAAAGTTAGAGGGGCATTAGGACCAAAACCTCAAGCCATAAGAATAGTTTCTTCCCCTGTGCTACTGGCCTCCTTAACAAAGCCAGGGGTGCACACAAGCCTTAAAATCTGACCCATTCCATTTGCACATTGCCTGATTCTGCACTACAATATAATATTTTCAATATTGCACCACAATACTTTATTCTGTATAGTTCATGGCGAATAAACACTTTTCTGATCTCGTTTTGTTTTGGCCTGGTAGTCAAACCAGTTAAATATTTTTATTAGACAGAGATGTGGAAAGGTTAACATCATGTTTGCCATATACAGTACATAAATTGTTATTATAGGCAATGGGCGCTGTACTGAGCTGTGTCAGGCCATAAGAGATGTGTATGAATTATAACTTATATCTTATTGCTCTGTATGATGTGGTAAACAGTGGTTAAAGTGGGATTTGGCAGGTAGGGGAACCCTCAAATGTTGTGTAGATGCAAGAGGGAAAAATGACTCACTGTGGGACAACATAACGAGTATTGTGGTATTGAAATACTTTTTGGGACAAGTGTGTGACAGTGGCACCAAGTATCACAATACTTATTGATTAGACATTTTAATGGTTTTAGTTTTGTCTATGCACATCTACACTGATATGATGATGATACTACAGTAAAATTGCTGAACTCCGCAATATGGAAAACAACCTTGTCCAAAACTGACTCAAATATAACACACCAAAATGGCTGAAGGCAACTATAACAGAAATAAATCACAACCTAGATCAGGGGTGGCCAACCAGTCAGAGAGACTAAGAGACACATTTTTTACTGTGTTACTGCAAAGAAACACATCTTGCACATGGACAAAAATATTATTCAGAAAATAAAAGCTTAAAAACTATTTCAAAAGACATATTGTAGCAGCTGGTGGGGGGAGGGTAAGCGTGTTAGTGAAGGCGGGGCCACGGGGTGATATTACGTTTTGATTGGTCGTTAAGAGTGTTTGTGAAGGCGGGGCCACGGTGTGATATTACGTTTTGATTGGTCATTAAGTGTGTTTGTGAAGGCGGGGCCACGGGGTGATATTACGTTTTGATTTGCGGAAAAACTCATTCAAAAGGAACACCAGGCTAGCTGCATTTTGACAGTGAACGCGATTTTTTTAACAATTGCCTTTCATCACCATATCATTGATATTAATGAATCTATTTATTTAATAATTTATCTGAGGTGCCAGAACGCACCTTGTGGTAAACAAACACAGGCCCCTGTCTGTAATGATTTCACATTGACATATGCACTGAATCTGTAATAACAAGGTGAAAGAGAGAGAGAGATAAATCACCTAGCTATTGCCATCACACACTGACTCAATATGATTTATCTCAGCTCAGCTGCTGGGCACTGACATACATACTGAATCATTATAAACAAACAGTAGAAGAAGATGAGATCAGGTGTACACATAAAATGTCATAACTAAGGTGATTGTGCCATTTAGCAGACCCTTTAATCCAGGGCGAGTTATAACGTAAATACATTTTATGTTACAGTTTTATATTGACATTTGTGCGTATGGACTTGAAACTCTAGCAGCAGCAGTTTCTAAATGTTATCATAATTTTCAGAGCGAGGTGCTCTCACTCTATTCCTGAACTTTCCGTCAATGTATTTCAATGAGAATGAATTTGCGACAAGTCGTTAATCGTTAATATTTCAAAAACTAACCGGAACCGTCTACAAAACAATAGCAACAAAATAGGGTTCAGGACGCACGTGTAAGAATCGGCAATCTAGCCCTCTGTCACGCCTCGTCGGGTGTAGTGTGGATGAAGCCATGTGCAGAGTCGTATATCCGTTTGGGTCAGGTTTATTTAAAGGACAGCAAACTCAAAACAAACCGTAAACGGCGACAAAAACACGTACTGGTCGAATGAAAGGAAAATGCGCATATAGCGACTTAAAACAAGCACCTTCAAACAACAATTCTAACGTGTTACAAAAACACTCACCTCTACAAACAATGTGACATAGAACAATGCGAAGCAATGAGTGCACTGCTCGCGACCCTCTTATATCCCATTGATTATAAGTGCAAACAGCCGTGAGACAAACGTAAACACGGAAGTGAAACAAGGAAGTGCATCACCGAAATATGTCCGTGTAGCAACGCCACCACACCAATCGTGACAGTATCCCCCACTAAAAGGCTAGCTCCCCAGATAGCCGAACGGAAACACAAAACCAAGACAAGGGAGCAACAGGGAGAGAACCCGCAGTCAAACCCAAAAGGGTCAGTCCAGGACCGCAGGTCCAGCCCTGAAAAGGCCTCAGTGGCTGAGAGGCCGCCATCTAGTGCGGCAGAGAGACCGCCATCTAGTGCGGCAGAGAGTCCGCCATCTTGTGCGGCTCAGAGTCTGCCGTCGTGGGCGACGTCGTGGCGGAGGCCATCGTGGGCGCCGTCGTGGCGGCGGCCATCGTGGGCGGTGTCGTGGCGGAGGCCATCGTGAGCGTAGTCGTGGCGGCGGCCATCGTGAGCGTAGTCGTGGCGGCGGCCATCGTGAGCGTAGTCGTGGCGGCGGCCATCGTGAGCGTAGTCGTGGCGGCGGCCATCGTGAGCGTAGTCGTGGCGGCGGCCATCGTGGCGTAGTCGTGGCGGCGGCCATCGTGGCGTAGTCGTGGCGGCGGCCATCGTGAGCGTAGTCGTGGCGGCGGCCATCGTGAGCGTAGTCGTGGCGGCGGCCATCGTGAGTGTAGTCGTGGCGGCGGCCATCGTGAGCGTAGTCGTGGCGGCGGCCATCGTGAGTCGTGGCGGCGGCCATCGTGAGCGTAGTCGTGGCGGCGGCCATCGTGAGCGTAGTCGTGGCGGCGACCATCGTGAGCGTAGCCGTGGCGGCGGCCATCGTGAGCGCAGTCGTGGCGGCGGCCATCGTGAGCGCAGTCGTGGCGGCGGCCATCGTGGCGCAGTCGTGGCGGCGGCCATCGTGAGCGCAGTCGTGGCGGCGGCCATCGTGAGCGCAGTCGTGGCGGCCCATCGTGAGCGTAGTCGTGGCGGCGGCCATCGTGAGCGTAGTCGTGGCGGAGCGGCGGCCATCGTGAGCGTAGTCGTGGCGGCGGCGGCATCGTGAGCGTAGTCGTGGCGGCGGCCATCGTGAGCGTAGTCGTGGCGGCGGCCATCGTGAGCGTAGTCGTGGCGGCGGCCATCGTGAGCGTAGCCGTGGCGGCGGCCATCGTGAGCGCGGGCGGCGGCCAGTCGTGGCGGCGGCCATCGTGAGCGCAGTGGCGTCGGCGGCGGCGGCCATCGTGAGCGAGTCGTGGCGGCGGCCATCGTGAGCGTAGTCGTGGCGGCGTCCATCGTGGCGTAGTCGTGGCGGCGGCCATCTTGAGCGTAGTCGTGGCGGCGGCCATCGTGAGCGTAGTCGTGGCGCGGCCTTCGTGGTCGGCGATGCGGCAGCCATTGTGGGCGGCGATGCGGCAGCCATTGTGGGCGGCGATGCGGCAGCCATTGTGGGCGGCGATGCGGCAGCCATTGTGGGCGGCGATGCGGCAGCCATTGTGGGCGGCGATGCGGCAGCCAGTGTGGGCGGCGATGCGGCAGCCATTGTGGGCGGCGATGCGGCAGCCATTGTGGGCGGCGATGCGGCAGCCATTGTGGGCGGCGATGCGGCAGCCATTGTGGGCGGCGATGCAACAGCCATCTTGAGCGCTGGCGGCACGGCAGGAGCCATCGTGGACGCTGGCGTGACGGCGGCAGCCATCTTGGGCGCTGGCGGGACGACGGTAGCCATCTTGGACGCTGGCGTGACGGCGGGAGCCATCGTGGGCGCTGGCGTGACGGCAACAGCCATCTTGAGCGCCGGCGGGACGACGGCAGCCATCTTGAGCGCTGGCGTGGCGGCAACAGCCATCTTGAGCGCTGGCGGCACGGCGGGAGCCATCGTGGACGCTGGCGTGACGGCGGCAGCCATCTTGGGCGCTGGCGGGACGACGGTAGCCATCTTGGACGCTGGCGTGACGGCGGGAGCCATCGTGGGCGCTGGCGTGACGGCAACAGCCATCTTGAGCGCCGGCGGGACGACGGCAGCCATCTTGAGCGCCGGCGTGCCGGCAACAGCCATCTTGAGCGCTGGCGGGACGGCGGGAGCCATCGTGGACGCTGGCGTGACGGCGGCAGCCATCTTGGGCGCTGGCGGGACGACGGTAGCCATCTTGGGCGCTGGCGGGACGGCGGGAGCCATCGTGGACGCTGGCGTGACGGCGGGAGCCATCGTGGGCGCTGGCGTGACGGCGGGAGCCATCGTGGGCGCTGGCGTGACGGCAACAGCCATCTTGAGCGCCGGCGGGACGACGGCAGCCATCTTGAGCGCTGGCGTGACGGCAGCAGCCATCTTGGGCGCTGGCGGGGCGGCAACAGCCATCTTGAGCGCTGGCGGGACGACGGTAGCCATCTTGGGCGCTGGCGGGACGGCAGGAACCATCGTGAACGCTGGCGTGACGGCGACCATCTCAGGCGCAAGCGTGGTGGCGACCATCTCAGGCGCTGGCTCCTGTAAATCCAGCCATGTCCTCCACCACGTCCTAATAACAGCCGAGGGCTGATCATCCAACCCCTCCGGGGGTTTTTCTGTCCCTGACGTCGGTGGCCGAAAAGGGTCTTCCCACTGCGGGGTTTGTGGCTGTAGCTCCAGCCATGTCCTCCACCACGTCCTAATAACAGCTGAGGGCTGTTCATCCAACCCCTCCGGGGTTTTCTGTCCCTGTCGTCGGCGGCAGAAAAGGGTCTTCCCACGGCGGGGGTAGTGGCTGTAGCTCCAGGGGTTTCCCTCCCCCTGTCTGCAGCCCCGGAGCAGTGGGGGGCCGTTCCTGCAGCACCAGGACCGTGGGTGCTCTCTCCGCGGTCCTCCCGGAACACCTCCTTAGCTCCCCCCCAAAAACCTTCTTGGGACGCCTTCGGGGTGCCCTCTTGCCTTCCTCCGGGAGGGACCGCGGACCCGATGTAATCGGCCCTGATAGCTGCATCGGTGGCTCATACCCGAAGTAAGCACGGAGGCGCCTATACTCCTCTTCGGGCGTCTCCGGCTTACCCCAGTCCCACTGCTCCGTGGTGCGACGGTGAGTTTCATCCTTCGGGGCGCTATAGCTTGCCCCCCCGAGGAATCCACTCACCGTCTGCTGGCTCCGCTGGCTTCTTTGTGGGCTTCGCATTCTGTCACGCCTCGTCGGGTGTAGTGTGGATGAAGCCATGTGCAGAGTCGTATATCCGTTTGGGTCAGGTTTATTTAAAGGACAGCAAACTCAAAACAAACTGTAAACGGCGACAAAAACACGTACTGGTCGAATGAAAGGAAAATGCGCATATAGCGACTTAAAACAAGCACCTTCAAACAACAATTCTAACGTGTTACAAAAACACTCACCTCTACAAACAATGTGACATAGAACAATGCGAAGCAATGAGTGCACTGCTCGCGACCCTCTTATATCCCATTGATTATAAGTGCAAACAGCCGTGAGACAAACGTAAACACGGAAGTGAAACAAGGAAGTGCATCACCGAAATATGTCCGTGTAGCAACGCCACCACACCAATCGTGACACCCTCTCTTTGCCAGAGTTGGCACTCCCCCGACCAGCAGAGAGGGAGAAATCAAGGACATTCTCTTCACCTGAGTTTCTTACGCACCTCTTTCCTGTGTAGTCAATTAGTCCTGTATATAGTTTGGTAGTTGTCAGTCTGTTAGTGTCGGGTCATTGTTTAAAGTTATGTGGTTGTTGTTTCTACACAGGTTGGTTATTTGTCTCCAAATCTGTATGTTTCGGATGTATCATGTGTTTTCAAATGCAAGGATGACTCTGTTAATGGTACGGTACGGTGATACCAGTTTGATATCATGGTTTATTTTTTCTTTGTGTAAAGTTTCTGTTATAGTTCCTGTTCTGCCTGTAAAGAAAATAAAGACCTTTGCGTTCAGCGAACCTCTGAGTCTGTGTCCGATCTCTGTTACCAGTGAAAGCCCAGTTGTTACAGCACATTTTTTTGTCCATGTAATGCAAAAACTGTAGGAGGAAATAGGGTTCTTGACCAGTGTCAATCACACGTAATAAAGAAATACCCATGAATGAGTAGGTGTGTCCAAACTTTGGCTGGTATATCTAATGTAACACTGTGCCTACAGGCTTGAGTTAACATGGACTATTCCTAAAGCGTACAATCCCAAGGATTGTCCCAGGATTTTGATATCATAATAATAAATACAAACGCTATTTCTCAATTCTATATATCCTAACCCGTTAGCAATATTTATTCGTTTTCACATAAATCGCTTCGCAGTTCTTTGTAAAGCTCAATTATCAACATGTTCTCTTGTAGAAAACACTGGCATTCAGTTACTCATATAATCACCATTCCAACACACTCAGCAAATGGTAAACACTAACCATAATTAATCAAAATGCAATCAGGATGCTGCCATGGCTGAAATGGGCTACAGGCTACAGAAGAACAGTTATCTCAAATGACATTTATGACACTGTATTTGTCCATGCTATTGCAAATGGTTTGACAATGAGTGAAACCAGCGCCAAACCTGAGCCATTAACTAGCCCTAGAGTAAAGCCAAACCTGAGCCATTAACTAGCATTAGAGTAAAGCCAAACCTGAGCCATTAACTAGCCCTAACTAGCCCTAGAGTAAACTTGGAGCTCAATGCTCTAAAGACAGTGGAGATGAGAGTAGACTTTAGGAGAAGCCCAGCTGACCTTCGTCCCATTGCCCTGAAGGGCTTCCCTGTCATCACAGTGGAGTCATTTCACTTCCTGGGCAACACCATCATCAGATGGGAGCTGAACATGACCTCTCTCACTAAGAAAGCACAACAAAGTCTATACTGAAAGTTCAATCTGCCATTGTCTATGATGATTAATGCCTACACAGCCAACATTGAGTCCATCCTGACCTCCATCACGTCTGTTACGCTGTAGCCACTGTCAAGGACAATCCGTTCAGCAGATCGGACCATTGGATGTAAGCTGCCGACCCTCAATGATCTGTTCAAAGCCAGGTCACTGAGGCGAGCAGCAAAGATCGAGGCAGACCCCTCCCATCCGGGTAACGGACTAATCAGAACTCACCGCTCTAACAGACGACTATGGTCTATCAAGACCCAAACATCTCAGCACAAGAACAGCTTTTCCCCACCGCGTTGAGTCTAAGTAACAACAGTTTGTTTCTCTAGCTTCTTTGCACAATTCAGATACATATTACACATTCTATATTTACCCGGTACATATGCTAACTGGACAGGGTCTCTTGACTCTTCGTGTTCTGTGTTTTTGCTCTTTTTGCACTGTGTTGTGTACGTCTTTTAATTTTTAATTATTTGAATGAGAAAGGGAATGGCAAGGCGTAGAGTTTCGATGTCCTCAGTCTTCATTGGACATTCCATTTCTGGCAGTACTGTGCTCCGAAACGTATGTGCTAATTGTCCGGAAGAGGAGTCCTGTGTCTCTGTGCTCGACTGCTCTTCCTTCATCCTTAAACTACCCGGATGTCGGTCACAGTATTTTGAATCTGAATTTGGAGATCTGAATTTGAATTGTGAGAACTGAATGTGAAGATATATAACAGTGGAATGTTCAGTGACGTTTAAATTTGATTGCATTTCAGTTTCAAACTAATAAATTCAAATATAAATGATTCAAATTCAGTTTCTGGTGGCACATATTTCCGCCCATAGTTGTGTTCCGTTGTTGGAGAGGATTTTGTGTTGTGCTGTTAAATTGTGTGTTTCTTGTGATCTTTTTTGTGATCTTTTTTTTCACACTTTTTTACTCTGTAATTTCCACTTCCACTTCACATTTTTGGTTCTCTCATCTGTCTCTCTCTGTCTGTCTCTCTCTGACTCTCTGTGTCTCTTTCTCTCTCTCTGTCTCTCTTTGTCTCTCTCTCTCTCTCTCCGGATGACTGGTTTTGGTGATATTTAAATAGCATACCGTTGTGTCTGTGCCAGCAGGCTTTCAGCCAGATGTGTTCATCTGAAGGTTAGTTCAAGGTCACAAGCTAACTTTTACTGATCCTTCTGTTCTCCCCCCTCTGTAAGGGGTTCAGATGATTCACCTGTGTGTATGGGGTTCAGATGATTCACCTGTCTGTAAGGGGTTCAGATGATTCACCTGTGTGTATGGGGTTCAGATGATTCACCTGTGTGTAAGAGGTTCAGATGATTCACCTGTGTGTAGGGGTTCAGATGATTCACCTGTGTGTATGGGTTCTGATGATTCACCTGTCTGTAAGGGGTTCAGATGATTCACCTGTGTGTATGGGGTTCAGATGATTCACCTGTCTGTAAGGGGTTCAGATGATTCACCTGTGTGTATGGGGTTCAGATGATTCACCTGTGTGTAAGAGATTCAGATGATTCACCTGTGTGTAGGGGTTCAGATGATTCACCTGTGTGTATGGGTTCAGATGATTCACCTGTGTGTATAGGGGTTCAGATGATTCACCTGTGTGTAAGAGGTTCAGATGATTCACCTGTGTGTAGGGGTTCAGATGATTCACCTGTGTGTATGGGTTCTGATGATTCACCTGTCTTTAGGGGTTCTGATGATTCACCTGTCTGTATGGGGTTCTTATGATTCACCTGTCTGTAAGGGGTTCAGATGATTCACCTGTGTGTATGGGGTTCAGATGATTCACCTGTGTGTAAGAGGTTCAGATGATTCACCTGTGTGTAGGGGTTCAGATGATTCACCTGTGTGTATGGGTTCTGATGATTCACCTGTCTGTAAGGGGTTCAGATGATTCACCTGTGTGTATAGGGGTTCAGATGATTCACCTGTGTGTAAGAGGTTCAGATGATTCACCTGTGTGTATGGGTTCAGATGATTCACCTGTGTGTATGGGTTCTGATGATTCACCTGTGTGTAGGGGTTCTGATGATTCACCTGTCTGTAGGGGTTCTGATGATTCACCTGTCTGTAGGGGTTCTGATGATTCACCTGTCTGTATGGGGTTCTTATGATTCACCTGTGTGTATGGGTTCTGATGATTCACCTGTGTGTAAGGGGTTCAGATGATTCACCTGTGTGTATGGGGTTCTGATGATTCACCTGTCTGTAGGGGTTCTGATGATTCACCTGTCTGTAGGGGTTCTGATGATTCACCTGTGTGTATGGGTTCTGATGATTCACCTGTGTGTATGGGTTCTGATGATTCACCTGTGTGTAGGGGTTCTGATGATTCACCTGTGTGTATGGGTTCTGATGATTCACCTGTGTGTATGGGTTCTGATGATTCACCTGTGTGTAGGGGTTCTGATGATTCACCTGTGTGTAGGGGTTCTGATGATTCACCTGTGTGTATGGGTTCTGATGATTCACCTGTGTGTATGGGTTCTGATGATTCACCTGTGTGTATGGGTTCTGATCTGATGATTCACCTGTGTGTATGGGTTCAGATGATTCACCTGTGTGTAGGGGTTCTGATGATTCACCTGTCTGTAGGGGTTCTGATGATTCACCTGTGTGTAGGGGTTCTGATGATTCACCTGTGTGTAGGGGTTCTGATGATTCACGTGTGTGTAGGGGTTCTGATGATTCACCTGTGTGTATGGGTTCTGATGATTCACGTGTGTGTAGGGGTTCTGATGATTCACGTGTGTGTAGGGGTTCAGATGATTCACGTGTGTGTAGGGGTTCAGATGATTCACGTGTGTATTCACCTGTTAAGTCATTCATGACTTAACATTGCATAGGATGTAAGTGTCCTTTACTGGAATTGCATTATGTGTTCTTATCATTTCCAATACAGAGTTGAATCAGATGAGTTTCCATTACTTCTACCACAGGGGGGTGTTGAGGGCAGGCAGGCAGATAGATGAGCCTATCTCCTTTGGCTCCAGGGTTGGTGAGATCGTCTGGGGCTAGCAGACACATCACACGACCTGCCACTATCCCATCCAGCTGGTCGCTAGGCTAATGCTGCAACCAGATCCCCAGGCTTTATTCTACACTACAATCAGAGAGATGGAGTGTTTCAAAAAACACCAACGCAGTAGAATGAAGAAGAAATGGAAAAGGGAAAAGATGGGAATGGATGGACAAATGTCAAGAATTTGATTAAATTAATTAGACAAATGAAGGCTGTCTCCTCCCATCTTCCACTTTCTCTGTGTAAATCTCAGTTCAATCTTTTCTACCAACAAATGGCCTTCCTCTCTCCTTCCTCCCTCCTTCCTCCCTACCTCTTTCCTCCCTCCTTTACCCCGCCACTATCCTCAGATCGTTCTGAACCTCCCCTCTTCTATAAATCATCTCTCTAACCTTTCCTCTCCTCCTACTTGCTCAACCTGATAGATTATCGCCAGGTTTATCTGATGAAGATGTTTCTCCTTCCTTCTCTTTCTTGTACTCTGGATCAATCTCATGAATAGCAAGACATTTCTTCAGTAAAGCTTCATGCTTCTCTTCTATGAAATATTTAAGCTGTCAAATGTCTGTCCACATGTGTCGAACATTCTGTAGTCGTGAATTTGGAGCTGTGCTTGCAAGCTAATATTCACAAAGTCGTACATTCAGTTCAGTTCACAAGCAATGATGTTTAAATATATTATTCCAGGTCATAAGCACGTTCATTTAAGTACATATTTGCAAATGTATCTTCGCAAAATTGTCAATTCAGTTTCTGTCCGCGAGCAGTATTTCACAAGGTTCATTGTCCAAACAAGTCCAACTACCCCCAATAAACACAGTAGAAAACGAGGGACTGAATTCAATCATTCAAATTTCATCAGGATACCCATCATACAATCTACCCTCTAGAAAAATTATTGTTTTGAAAAAACACAAGAGGAGGATGGACCTGCTGGAGAAAGAAGAGGATGTCACTCTCACTGGAGACCCTAACCTGACATCTGTGAGCAATGACAACTATTCACCCGACATCTGTGAGCAATGACAACTATTCACCTGACATCTGTAAGCAATGACAACTATTCACCCGACATCTGTGAGCAATGACAACTATTCACCTAAAATCTGTGAGCAATGACAACTATTCACCCGACATCTGTGAGCAATGACAACTATTCACCCGACATCTGTGAGCAATGACAACTATTCACCCGACATCTGTGAGCAATGACAACTATTCACCCGACATCTGTGAGCAATGACAACTATTCACCCGACATCTGTGAGCAATGACAACTATTCACCCGACATCTGTGAGCAATGACAACTATTCACCCGACATCTGTGAGCAATGACAACTATTCACCCGACATCTGTGAGCAATGAACACTATTCACCCGACATCTGTGAGCAATGACAACTATTCACCCGACATCTGTGAGCAATGACAACTATTCACCCGACATCTGTGAGCAATGACAACTATTCACCCGACATCTGTGAGCAATGACAACTATTCACCCGACATCTGTGAGCAATGACAACTATTCACCCGACATCTGTGAGCAATGACAACTATTCACCCGACATCTGTGAGCAATGACAACTATTCACCCGACATCTGTGAGCAATGACAACTATTCACCCGACATTTGTGAGCAATGACAACTATTCACCCGACATCTGTGAGCAATGACAACTATTTACCCGACATCTGTGAGCAATGACAACTATTCACCCGACATCTGTGAGCAATGACAACTATTCACCCGACATCTGTGAGCAATGACAACTATTCAACCGACATCTGTGAGCAATGACAACTATTCACCCGACATCTGTGAGCAATGACAACTATTCACCCGACATCTGTGAGCAATGACAACTATTCACCTGACATCTGTGAGCAATGACAACTATTCACCCGACATCTGTGAGCAATGACAACTATTCACCTGACATCTGTGAGCAATGACAACTATTCACCCGACATCTGTAAGCAATGACAACTATTCACCCGACATCTGTGAGCAATGACAACTATTCACCCGACATCTGTGAGCAATGACAACTATTCACCCGACATCTGTGAGCAATGACAACTATTCACCCGACATCTGTGAGCAATGACAACTATTCACCCGACATCTGTGAGCAATGACAACTATTCACCCGACATCTGTGAGCAATGACAACTATTCACCTGACATCTGTGAGCAATGACAACTATTCACCCGACATCTGTGAGCACTGACAACTATTCACCCGACATCTGTGAGCAATGACAACTATTCACCTGACATCTGTAAGCAATGACAACTATTCACCCGACATCTGAGAGCAATGACAACTATTCACCCGACATCTGTGAGCAATGACAACTATTCACTCGACATCTGTAAACAATGACAACTATTCACCTGACATCTGTGATAAATGACAACTATTTACATGACATTTGTGAGCAATGACAACTATTCACCTGACATCTGTAAGCAATGACAACTATTCACCCGACATCTGAGAGCAATGACAACTATTCACCCGACATCTGTGAGCAATGACAACTATTCACTCGACATCTGTAAACAATGACAACTATTCACCTGACATCTGTGATAAATGACAACTATTTACATGACATCTGTGAGCAATGACAACTATTCACCCGACATCTGACATCTATTCACCCGACATCTGCAATGACAACTATTCACCCGACATCTGTGAGCAATGACAACTATTCACCCGACATCTGTGAGCACTGACAACTATTCACCCGACATCTGTAAACAATGACAACTATTCACTCGACATCTGTAAACAATGACAACTATTCACTCGACATCAGTAAACAATGACAACTATTCACCTGACATCTGTAAACAATGACAACTATTCACTCGACATCTGTAAACAATGACAACTATTCACCTGTCATTTTGTGAGCAATGACAACTATTCACCTGACATCTGTGAGCAATGACAACTATTCATCTGACATATTCACCCGACATCTGTGAGCAAATGACAACTATTCACCTGACATCTGAGCAATGACAACTATTCACCTGACATCTGTGAGCAATGACAACTATTCACCTGACATGACAACTATTCACCTGACATCTGGACATCTGTGAGCAATGACAACTATTCACCTGACATCTGTGAGCAATGACAACTATTCACCTGACATCTGTGAGCAATGACAACTATTCGCCTGACATCTGTGAGCAATGACAACTAATCACCCGACATCTGTGAGCAATGACAACTATTCACCCGACATCTGTGAGCAATGACAACTATTCACCTGACATCTGTAAGCAATGACAACTATTCACCCGACATCTGAGAGCAATGACAACTATTCACCCGACATCTGTGAGCAATGACAGCTATTCACCCGACATCTGTGAGCAATGACAACTATTCACCTGACATCTGTGAGCAATGACAACTATTCACCCGACATCTGTGAGCAATGACAACTATTCACCCGACATCTGTGAGCACTGACAACTATTCACCCGACATCTGTGAGCAATGACAACTATTCACCTGACATCTGTAAGCAATGACAACTATTCACCCGACATCTGAGAGCAATGACAACTATTCACCCGACATCTGTGAGCAATGACAACTATTCACTCGACATCTGTAAACAATGACAACTATTCACCTGACATCTGTGATAAATGACAACTATTTACATGACATTTGTGAGCAATGACAACTATTCACCTGACATCTGTGAGCAATGACAACTATTCACCTGACATCTGTGAGCAATGACAACTATTCACCTGACATCTGTAAGCAATGACAACTATTCACCCGACATCTGAGAGCAATGACATCTATTCACCCGACATCTGTGAGCAATGACAACTATTCACTCGACATCTGTAAACAATGACAACTATTCACCTGACATCTGTGATAAATGACAACTATTTATTTACATGACATCTGTGAGCAATGACAACTATTCACCCGACATCTGTGAGCAATGACAACTATTCACCCGACATCTGTGAGCAATGACAACTATTCACCCGACATCTGTGAGCACTGACAACTATTCACCCGACATCTGTAAACAATGACAACTATTCACTCGACATCAGTAAACAATGACAACTATTCACCTGACATCTGTGAGCAATGACAACTATTCACTCGACATCTGTGAGCAATGACAACTATTCACCCGACATCTGTGAGCACTGACAACTATTCACCCGACATCTGTGAGCAATGACAACTATTCACTCGACATCTGTAAACAATGACAACTATTCACTCGACATCTGTAAACAATGACAACTATTCACCTGACATTTGTGAGCAATGACAACTATTCACCTGACATCTGTGAGCAATGACAACTATTCACCTGACATCTGTGAGCAATGACAACTATTCACCCGACATCTGTGAGCAATGACAACTATTCACCTGACATCTGTAAGCAATGACAACTATTCACCCGACATCTGTGAGCAATGACAACTATTCATCTGACATCTGTGATCAATGACAACTATTCACCTGACATCTGTGAGCAATGACAACTATTCACCTGACATCTGTGAGCAATGACAACTATTCACCCGACATCTGTGAGCAATGACAACTATTCACCTGACATCTGTGAGCAATGACAACTATTCATCTGACATCTGTGAGCAATGACAACTATTCACCTGACATCTGTGAGCAATGACAACTATTCACCTGACATTTGGGAGCAATGACAACAATTCACCTGACATCTGTGAGCAATGACAACTATTCACCTGACATCTGTGAGCAATGACAACTATTCGCCTGACATCTGTGAGCAATGACAACTAATCACCCGACATCTGTGAGCAATGACAACTATTCACCCGACATCTGTGAGCAATGACAACTATTCACCTGACATCTGTAAGCAATGACAACTATTCACCCGACATCTGAGAGCAATGACAACTATTCACCCGACATCTGTGAGCAATGACAACTATTCACCCGACATCTGTGAGCAATGACAACTATTCACCCGACATCTGTGAGCAATGACAACTATTCACCCGACATCTGTGAGCAATGACAACTATTCACCCGACATCTGTGAGCAATGACAACTATTCACCCGACATCTGTGAGCAATGACACTATTCACCTGACATCTGTGAGCAATGACAACTATTCACCCGACATCTGTGAGCAATGACAACTATTCACCCGACATCTGTGAGCAATGACAACTATTCACCCGACATCTGTGAGCAATGACAACTATTCACCCGACATCTGTGAGCAATGACAACTATTCACCCGACATCTGTGAGCAATGACAACTATTCACCCGACATCTGTGAGCAATGACAACTATTCACCCGACATCTGTGAGCAATGACACTATTCACCCGACATCTGTGAGCAATGACAACTATTCACCCGACATCTGTGAGCAATGACAACTATTCACCTGACATCTGTGAGCAATGACAACTATTCACCCGACATCTGTGAGCAATGACAACTATTCACCCGACATCTGTGAGCAATGACAACTATTCACCTGACATCTGTGAGCAATGACAACTATTCACCTGACATTTGGGAGCAATGACAACTATTCACCTGACATCTGTGAGCAATGACAACTATTCACCTGACATCTGTGAGCAATGACAACTATTCGCCTGACATCTGTGAGCAATGACAACTAATCACCCGACATCTGTGAGCAATGACAACTATTCACCCGACATCTGTGAGCAATGACAACTATTCACCTGACATCTGTAAGCAATGACAACTATTCACTCGACATCTGAGAGCAATGACAACTATTCACCCGACATCTGTGATAAATGACAACTATTTACATGACATCTGTGATAAATGACAACTATTCACATGACATCTGTGAGCAATGACAACTATTCACCTGACATCTGTGAGCAATGACAACTATTCACCTGACATCTGTGAGCAATGACAACTATTCACTCGACATCTGTAAACAATGACAACTATTCACTCGACATCTGTAAACAATGACAACTATATGGGCGTCACACCGAACTTCATTTCACTTCATTCTTTTTGTCATTCATATTACAAAGGCTGTTATAGACTTCTTTAAAATTAATCTGGCAACTTTACATATAAAGCAATTATTTTGGCCTATAGGCTTAACTTCTAAGATAATCTAGCTTTGACATTGATGGTTTCCAGAGGTGTGGACTCGAGTCATGTGACTTGGACTCGAGTCAGACTCGAGTCATGAATTTGATGACTTCAGACTCGACTCGACAAAATGTACAAAGACTTGCAACTCGACTTGGACTTGAACATCAATGACTCGTGACTTCACTTGGACTTGCGCCTTTTGACTCGAGAAGACTTGCTACTTCCCATGAAAACTGGGGAAGAAAATGTTCACACGGCCGCGCCGCTCTCAGTTTATCTGCATCTGTGAAAAGAAATGCATGCAGAGACCACGCGCGCTGCCTGCACGACATCCAATCACTGTAGTCCCACGTTGTTTTGATTGGACATCCAATCACTGTAGTCCCACGTTGTTTTGATTCGACATCCAATCACTGTAGTCCCACGTTGTTTTGATTGGACAGCATCCAAGCAGGCACATTGCAAGACAACCAATGAAGCACAAGCAACAACGCGCCAGTTGGCAAAATGATACCGAATATAGTTTCGTTTGGCTATAAAAATTACGAGGTAGTCGACAAAAAAAGAGTTGCAATTTGCAAAACATGCGGGTCGAAGATTACAGACAGAGCTGCGCACGCGCACACGTCTCTATGGAGTCATTCCAATTATATTATCAGGTTGGTCCATTTTTTCAGAAGTGATCATTTTGAGGAGTGAGGATTTTATTAATGACATGTTTAAAAAAGTTCAGGCTAAAAGGACCCATGTCTATTTGAAAGTTAAGCTGTTTTGCAATATGAGGTTAGGGCTGGACAATAATTCAATATCAATATATATCGCGGTAAAAAAAATCTATAACGGTGATATGATTTCTAAACACATTTTCGATATTTCAATATTTTTTGCTGATCTCCAACACGGCAAGTTTAAGCTACAAAATGAGAGCCCATGACTGCAATTCAAACGTGACTGAACGAGCTTCCATAAGTGAGGAGAAAGCAGACAGTTGATATGAGAGGAAAGATTAATTCAGTGGTAGGGAAGTGGTTCAGCTTTCTGAGATCTGATAAACTTCAGGTTTCAGCGTGATGCTAAATGTGCCGGAGAATGAGAGGCTCAAAAGCGCATAAAGCCAACATAGGAGCTTGGATCTTCCGCGTTGACTGGCCCATGACGTCATGATGGACATGCGCTTTTGAGCACTCTCATTCTCCGAGCATGTTGCGACATGCGCTTTTGAGCTTCTCTGTCGTGTCTCTTAAATCCACGGTCACGTAGCGAACTCATGAACTCACCTCTTCATTGTCTAACATGTTCACTAACTTTAAACGATATGTTTATAAGAACAAGTTTTGTTGCAGGAAGTTTTGTGTAAAGAATAATATAATCAGCCTATGTTATTGTTTAAAGTTAAATATATTAATAAGGTCAGTCTCAGAGTCAAATTGCTTATTTGACTTTTCTTGTTTGTATAAAGGTTAAAATCAAATAAAAGGTGAACTTTAATTTATTTGTACCGTTTTATTTCTAAAAATATTATTTAGTTTTATAGGAGGATGCTCAAAAGACTTGGCTAATGTATTTTTCAGAAGATTTTATACAGACATCCGTTGTGGGTGTTCATGGCATTTTTTCTGAGGCTTTTATATTGTTCATATCGATATCGGAATTATGTCGTATCGACCGAAATTAAGAAATATATCGTGATATAAAATGTTTCCATATCTTCCAGCCCTAAGGTCAATACAATACAGGACTGAAGTTGCTGTGCATTGTTCTAGTGCAATATGCTGTTGAAATACAAGCATTTTTTGTGAAATTACATTTTCTGTTTTTTACTGTATTAATGTCATTGTATAAAAAGAGGTTGAAATAAATACAAATCTTACAGACACATGATTTGTATAAATTCTGTGGTAAGATGACTTGAAATGACTCGAAACTAAAATGGTAGGACTTTGGACTCGACTTGAGACTTGTTGGCTTTGACTTGTGAATCGACTCGGGACTTGCCTCATCTTTGACTCGACTTGACTCGGGACTCGAGGGCAAAGACTTGAGACTTACTTGTGACTTGCATAACAATGACTTTGTCCCACCTCTGATGGTTTCACCTCGCACTTTGTCATTTGGTTTTTGAAAAAAATTAACTTTCATTTGGACTATTGCCTGCAGTTCTAAGCTGACCCAGTATTTTTGCAGGGTTTAAATATATAACTTGCACTTTAACACTTTGTTGTTTATAAAGTTGATGCATATATTTGATAATAATTACTATTCTGTAGTTCTCAGGAAAGACTATGATAAAATATTTTATTTAAAGTATACTTCATTGTGTTAATTGATTTACATGATGATAACAAGCTTGGGAAAAACACGATTAATCACAGCATATTGTGCGATTAATTAGTTAAGTCAATTCTTTTTAATCGATTCCCGGCCCTAGCATTTATACATCTTTTGCAAGACATAAACAATCTCTGTTAAGATACTTTGGCAGATAAGTAAATTATAATAACAAAATGTAAATCATATGAGGTGGATGAGGTGATTGTGGATGTGCTAAAGATTTTCTTTTTTAGATAAGCAACTTGGCGTAGTCATGGGGGGGAGGGGTTTCCGTTCGGTGGGCTGATGGTCACATCACTGCTTTTTGCGGATGATGTGGTCCTGATGGCCTCATCGGTCGGTGACCTTCAGCACTCACTGGATCGGTTCGCATCCGAGTGTGAAGCGGCTGGGATGAGGGTTAGCACCTCTAAATCTGAGGCCATGACTCTCAGCAGGAAACCGGTGGAGTGCCTACTCCGGGTAGGGAACGAGTCCTTACTCCAAGTGAAGGAGTTCAAGTACCTCAGGGTCTTGTTCGCGAGTGAGGGAACAATGGAGCGTGAGATTGGCCGGAGGATCGGAGCACCGGGGGCGGAGTTGCATTCGCTTCACCGCACCATTGTGACTAAAAGAGAGCTGAGCCGGAAGGCATGGCTCTCGATCTACCGGTCAATCTTTGTTCCTACTCTCACCTATGGGCATGAAAGCTGGGTCATGACCGAAAGAACGAGATCGCGGGTACAAGCGGCCGAAATGGGTTTTCTCAGAAAGGTGGCTGGCCTCTCCCTTAGGGATAGGGTGAGAAGCTCAGTCATCCGAGAGGAACTCGGAGTAGAGCCGCTGCTCCTTTGCGTAGAAAGGAGCCAGTAGAGGTGGTTCGGGCATCTTGTACGAATGCCACCTGGGCGCCTCCCTAGAGAGGTGTTCCAGGCACGTCCAGCTGGGAGGAGACCTCGGGGAAGACCCAGGACTAGGTGGAGAGATTATATCTCCACACTGGCCTGGGAACACCTCGGGATTCCCCAGTTAGAGCTGGCTAATGTTGCCCGGGAAAGGGAAGTTTGGGGTCCCCTGCTAGAGCTGCTACCCCCGCGACCCGACCCCGGATAAGCGGTTGAAGATGAGATATATATATATATATATATAAACTGCATCAGCTGTAGCCTGTAACATCAACCAGGGGGTCCTTATACTATATATATATATATATATATATAAACTGCTCAGCCTGTAACACAACCAGGGGGTCCTTATACTTCATATATGGTTGTGTTACAGGCTGAGCAGCTGATGCTACCTGACAGTTTATATATATAGATATAGTATAAGGACCCCCTGGTTGTGTTACAGGATGAGCAGCTGATGCCTACCTGACAGTTTATATATATATATAGTATAAGGACCCCCTGGTTGTGTTACAGACTGAGCAGCTGATGCTACCCTGACAGTTTATATATATATATATATAGTATAAGGACCCCCTGGTTGTGTTACAGACTGAGCAGCTGATGCTACCCTGACAGTTTATATATATATATATATATATAGTATAAGGACCCCCTGGTTGTGTTACAGGATGAGCAGCTGATGCTACCTGACAGTTTCGACAATATGCCAAACCCTCAACCATCCCGGCTGTTCCTTTCTTCATGTTTTTCGCATTTGACCATCAGAATACAAATATATAACGTAGAACAGGGAAAACATGTTCTGTTTTTGCTAGATTTCTACATTGTATGTTGACAAATTGCACAAGTCAATATCTCTGAAAAAAGTCCTTTTAGTAGTTTCTTGTGTTTGATCAACACAGACATGTTGGGAAAAATTCTAACCCATACCTGCTGAATCAGAGCGGAATGGTGCGGAAATGTTTGAACTGACAAATGAGGAATTCAAAGCGTTCATTGGCTAGCTTTATTTTAGAGGAATTACTGGTGGCAAAAGCATGCATCTGAATATTGGTCTGCTGATTTGGGAAATTCAATTTTCCAAGAAACAATCTAGACCAGTGGAGAAACCACCGGGGTGGCAATGTGTGGCAGCTGCCATCCTAAAATAATGTCTTGCCACCTCAGTCATCAAAACTGTCTTATATAATATATTCATATTTAATTGTTTAGAATGGTAATATATTTTTTCTAATTAAGTTGGTAATCTCTATGATAACAAGTACCAATATCTTTGAGTTCCCCTACTCAAAAATGGTTGAATCCCAGAGGGTAGGACTGGTCCAGTCAGCATGCTGCTCCGTCTCCCAGGAAAAACACCCGGCATCGTCCACGTTCATGAATAGCAACAGATCGGCCACGGACAGGATCATATAGACATTTAAGACAAATATATACTGGAAAAAACTGAAAACCCACACAGCCACTATATACTGTGTAACCTAAACGTTGGTGATAAGAATGCAATGCCCGTTCAAATCAATGATGAGCAAAACGCGTACATCTCACATGCAATATCAAATCCGATATAATTTTTGTTTGGTAACTTTGACAATGTGGTGGGGGTGGAGCTGATTTTTTTATTTTTTTTTTGAAAAGTTACGTTTTTGAAAATAAGTTTCCCTTCACAGAGACAATATAAAATATAGTAAGGAACCCTAACACTCAAAGATGTTGCACCCTGTAAAGACTACTAAACTAAAAAAATACAATAAAGATTATTAGCAAGACATTACACCGTCCGTAGCCGGATTTGTAAGTGGACATAATCCAGCTTTGTTGTCACAGTTGTGGAGAGTTTTGTTGCACACAGGAGTTTAGTTGGGTCAACTTCCTGTGTTTGGTGATTGTTTTCTTTTTAGCATAGTTGTTTCTGTTTAGCTTATCACCGGGGCACATAGTTGGCAATTCGTAGCTGTATTTAAGTCAGAGGCATTGCTTGGTATTGTTTGAATAAAGTCATCTCTGCTGTTGTGAGGTTGAGTTTAGTAGAGTTGTTTGTTTTATGTAGAAGTCGCTGTTTAAGGGCATTTGCTTTTCAAATAAAGTTAAGTTTTCGGCGTTCGTTGTTTAAGTGTTTGTATCCATGTGTATTCGAATTAAATACCACAAACGATAACTATGCTCTGCAGTTGGCTTTCTCATACACTGTTGGAGATCGTGACGCTTGTGTGGACAGCTTTTTGGTCTTGGCCATGGTGGAGAGGTTGGAATCTGACTTTTATACTGGTAACAAACTGAGATTAGGAGAACTCTCTTTAAGATACCTGTATAAAAGACACCTGGGAGACAGAAATATTGCTGGTTGACTAGTGATCAAATACTTATTTCACTGCGTAAAATGATAATCAATTAATCACTTATTTAGATGCCTTATTCTGGATTATTTTGTTGTTATTCTGTCTCTCACTAATCATATAAACCGTTCCTGCTATCTCTCTAATGGATTTTCTTTGCCGCCTAAGGATGGCCGGTTTCACATTGAGTCGTATTTGGTCTTCTGTTAGTGGGTTCACAACAACAGCTTACATATGTGAATCCCACACCTGGAATCAACCTTAGACCTTTGACCTGCTTAACTGATAATAACATAATTCAATCTGAGAGACTGCACTTTAAGCACATGTTCATTATTTAACTGTAACTTCAACTTATTTTGGTAGACAGCAGAAATAACAGAACTTGTTTCAGTGTCCAATATGTCCAATGATGCAGCCACAGCAGAAACTCACTGTGCAGATATGGTGTCAAAAAGCTCATTTAATTGATCCATAGGTACCAGACAGGGCTTGTATGTGCCAACTAAAATCAAATATACTAATTGTCCATGTTGCTTCACTGAGCTCATCCCTTCATCTTTCTCTCCATTATCTTTTCATTCTCAGTCAAACCCATCAGTTATTTCTCACCTATCATGTCCATCTAGTCTGTCTCTGTCATATAACTTAGCATCCTGTCAGTGTCATGCTGTACTCTACACCTCCTCATGCAGGGCACATACACACCACATCCCCACCTCCTCCTGTGTTTGAACTATATTCTACACCTCCTCATGCAGGGCACATACACACCACATCCCCACCTCCTCCTGTGTTTGAACTATATTCTACACCTCCTCATGCAGGGCACATACACACCACATCCCCACCTCCTCCTGTGTTTGAACTATATTCTACACCTCCTCATGCAGGGCACATACACACCACATCCCCACCTCCTCCTGTGTTTGAACTATACACCTCCTCATGCAGGGCACATACACACCACATCCCCACCTCCTCTTATGTTTGAACTATACTCTACACCTCCTCATGCAGGGCACATACACACCACATCCCCACCTCCTCTTATGTTTGAACTATACTCTACACCTCCTCATGCAGGGCACATACACACCACATCCCCACCTCCTCCTGTGTTTGAACTATATTCTACACCTCCTCATGCAGGGCACATACACACCACATCCCCACCTCCTCCTGTGTTTGAACTATATTCTACACCTCCTCATGCAGGGCACATACACACCACATCCCCACCTCCTCCTGTGTTTGAACTATATTCTACACCTCCTCATGCAGGGCACATACACACCACATCCCCACCTCCTCCTGTGTTTGAACTATATTCTACACCTCCTCATGCAGGGCACATACACACCACATCCCCACCTCCTCCTGTGTTTGAACTATATTCTACACCTCCTCATGCAGGGCACATACACACCACATCCCCACCTCCTCCTGTGTTTGAACTATATTCTACACCTCCTCATGCAGGGCACATACACACCACATCCCCACCTCCTCCTGTGTTTGAACTATATTCTACACCTCCTCATGCAGGGCACATGTTTGAACTATATTCTACACCTCCTCATGCAGGGCACATACACACCACATCCCCACCTCCTCCTGTGTTTGAACTATATTCTACACCTCCTCATGCAGGGCACATACACACCACATCCCCACCTCCTCCTGTGTTTGAACTATATTCTACACCTCCTCATGCAGGGCACATACACACCACATCCCCACCTCCTCCTGTGTTTGAACTATCACCTCCTCATGCAGGGCACCACCCACATCCCCACCTCCTCCTCTGTTTGAACTATATTCTACACCTCCTCATGCAGGGCACATACACACCACATCCCCACCTCCTCCTGTGTTTGAACTATATTCTACACCTCCTCATGCAGGGCACATACACACCACATCCCCACCTCCTCCTATGTTTGAACTACACTCTACACCTCCTCATGCAGGGCACATACACACCACATCCCCACCTCCTCCTATGTTTGAACTATACTCTACACCTCCTCATGCAGGGCACATACACACCACATCCCCACCTCCTCCTGTGTTTGAACTATATTCTACACCTCCTCATGCAGGGCACATACACACCACATCCCCACCTCCTCCTGTGTTTGAACTATATTCTACACCTCCTCATGCAGGGCACATACACACCACATCCCCACCTCCTCCTGTGTTTGAACTATATTCTACACCTCCTCATGCAGGGCACATACACACCACATCCCCACCTCCTCCTGTGTTTGAACTACACTCTACACCTCCTCATGCAGGGCAATACACACCCCATCCCCACCTCCTCCTATGTTTGAACTATACTCTACACCTCCTCATGCAGGGCACATACACACCACATCCCCACCTCCTCCTATGTTTGAACTACACTCTACACCTCCTCATGCAGGGCACATACACACCACATCCCCACCTCCTCCTGTGTTTGAACTATATTCTACACCTCCTCATGCAGGGCACATACACACCACATCCCCACCTCCTCCTATGTTTGAACTACACTCTACACCTCCTCATGCAGGGCACATACACACCACATCCCCACCTCCTCCTATGTTTGAACTATATTCTACACCTACCTCATGCAGGGCACATACACACCACATCCCCACCTCCTCCTGTGTTTGAACTATATTCTACACCTCCTCATGCAGGGCACCCACCTCCTCCTGTGTTTGAACTATATTCTACACCTCCTCATGCAGGGCACATACACACCACATCCCCACCTCCTCCTGTGTTTGAACTATACTCTACACCTCCTCATGCAGGGCAATACACACCATCCCCACCTCCTCCTATGTTTGAACTATACACCTCCTCATGCAGGGCACATACACACCACATCCCCACCTCCTCCTATGTTTGAACTACACTCTACACCTCCTCATGCAGGGCACATACACACCACATCCCCACCTCCTCCTGTGTTTGAACTATATTCTACACCTCCTCATGCAGGGCACATACACACCACATCCCCACCTCCTCCTATGTTTGAACTACACTCTACACCTCCTCATGCAGGGCAATACACACCACATCCCCACCTCCTCCTATGTTTGAACTATACTCTACACCTCCTCATGCAGGGCACATACACACCACATCCCCACCTCCTCCTGTGTTTGAACTATATTCTACACCTCCTCATGCAGGGCACATACACACCACATCCCCACCTCCTCCTGTGTTTGAACTATACTCTACACCTCCTCATGCAGGGCACATACACACCATATCCCCACCTCCTCTTATGTTTGAACTATACTCTACACCTCCTCATGCAGGGCACAAACACACCACATCCCCACCTCCTCTTATGTTTGAACTACACTCTACACCTCCTCATGCAGGGCACATTCATACCATGGGTATCTAGGAGCATTCAACTCAACTAAGAATGATTCTCTACTATACAGAATCACCTTCAATCCCTATATAATATCTCTATATATATATAATATATATAATATCCCTAAGTAAATGTCCACTTAATGATAATGTTATAAGACATAATGGAACTGCAAATGGTAGATCAAATAAACAAGCTGTACAATAATAAGTGTCATGATCTGTGTAATGTGCCAAATTCAACCACCTGCTTCACCAACATGTTTCTCTGTTAGATTCTCACACATTCCCTGTAAAGATATGCTGTGTTTTTAAGTGGAGTCATGCAGAGAAGCCATACTTCAGAACAGCATCGGAATCAGGTTAATTCGCCAAGTTTGTTTACACATTCTGACCCATAGCTGCAGCATTTAGGACACACATTTATTAAACGTGTCCTAAACGGAGTGCAAACAAAGCAATAACACAGACAACATGAACAGTTCAACGGGAGACCATGCCTAGCTTAAGTAATGGATACATATAGTGTGTGTCATATATTTATCCAAGTAGTGCAAAGGAGCAATGTGTAGATGTGAGAGCAGATTTCAGTATGTAGAGCAATAAGTGTATATACAGTTGTGTAAATAAGAGCCATGTCCAGTTATAGTACAGGAGAACCACTAATGTCTATGGTATCAGAGCTGATAGGGTCCAGTGTGGGTAATAATGGGGGGGATCGGGGTTAGATGCAGACTAGGGGCAGGAGGCATGTTCCTTAGACTCACCGCCGCGGGGAAGAAGCTGTTCTTCTGACGAGATGTTTTGGTCCTCAGCAGTCTGCCAGAGGGGAGAGTTCTGGATATTCTATTAAACGTCTAAAAAAATTCCTCTTCAAACTGTACCTCCAGTAGCTCCATGAATGGAGCTCCACAACTCTCGACTGTTTGAAACTTCACTACCGAATCATTCTGCTATCTCTAGCACTTCCCCCTGCACCCACCCAGGAACAATGTACTTATTGCCTTTTTGATGTGTGTTTTAGTTATATGTGAAATGCCTGCACTTATTGTAAGTCGCTCTGGATAAGAGCGTCTGCTAAAATGTAAATGTAAATGTAATGTAAATGTAAATGTCTATTACCCAGGTGGGAGGGGTCTGCCTCAATCTTTGTTTCCCGCATCAGTGACCTGACTTTGAACAGATCCTTAAGAGATGGCAGCTTACAACCAATGGTCTGTTCTGCAGAGTGGATGATGCGTTGCAGTCTGTCTTTATCCTTGACAGTTGCTGCAGCGTACCAGGCGGTGATGGAGGAGGTCAGGATGGGCTTAATGATGGCTGTGTAGGCGTTAATTATCATGGACGCTGTAAGTTTTTTCCGCTGCCGCAAGCAGTACAGTCTTTGTTGTGCTTTCTTCATGAGAGAGGTGATGTTCATCTCTCACTTGAGGTCCTGGGCGATGGTGTTGCCCAGGACTAAGGGACGAAGGTCAGCTGGGCTTCTCTTAAAGTCTACTCTCATCTCCACTGGCTTTAGAGTATTGAGCTTCCAAATGATTGAGACTGTACCAGGACACCAGCCAGTCAATTTCCCCCCTGTAGGCAGTCTCGTCCCCATCAGAGATTAGACCGATGAGGGTGGTGTCATCTACAAACTTTAGGAGTTTGACAGAGTGGTGACTGGAGGTGCAGTTGTTTGTGTACAGATAGAAGAGGGGACAGGACGCAACCTTGAGGGGTGCCAGTGATGTTGGTCAGATGGTCTGCCAGGTGTTTCCCCAACCTCACCTGCTGCCTCCTGTTGGATAAAAAGTCTAAGATCCATTTACAAGTGGACACGGGCACTCCCATGGTGGAGAGCTTATGTTGGAGGAGGGCAGAACCATGAAAGATCACCTTCTATGAGAAGAGAATATAGGTAATAAAGATTCTCAACATGGTGCTGCTCTGAGTTAACACAGTAAGGTAGTGCAGGTTCTTCTCAAGGGGGTAATTGCTGTAAAATGAATTACTGTAGCGCAGTGGGGCGCTTTAAAGAAATGATAGAAGGGAAATATCTAATGGGCAGTAGATACAGATATAGTATAATATGTGCGTGTGTATCAAAAAATTGTGTGAACTGCACTCCACAGCTTTAACTATACGGCGTTTCAATGGTTATAGAAAAATAAATATATATATATATATATATAATGGTTATGGAAGGAGAATATTTATATATATATATATATATATATATATATATAATGGTTATGGAGGGATATGATATATATATATATATATATAATGATTATGGAAGGAGAAGATATATATAATGCGTAATGTATTTGCTGTGTGCGGCTACACGTGAGAGAGGACAATAAACACCATACTGGCAGCTGCTGTATGACTTCTAAAATACATCAGACAACAGCAATCTTAGTCAAATACACGCACTCACCTCTAACTAAACTTCGTGAACTTAGAAACAATCATCAAAAAATGTGAATCACCAAATACAGTGACTTTTAAAAACACACAATCACCAAATCCCCAACAGCCGTGACACTTTAATTAAACCCCAAAGTAAACCAGCTGTGACTAAAACTACTCTCTATCATAAGGCGGTGGACTGTGGTGTAATGACAATTTGGTTGAATTACAGTATACTTCACATTGCGTGGGAGCCGTAGTGTTTTGCATTTATCTACAATGTGATGTTTTGCATTTTGCACTAGTTGGGAGGATGTTAATTATGGAGCCGCGCAGTATTACCAGGGGTGAGAAGTATCACGTTTCAATAACGTGCCATGAGATCTCATCCCACTCCTACTACTGTTCTGTTCAGCCTGGATGGGACGCGGCAGGTGATACAACACTCATTATAACCACGAGACTCAGAGACTTGTGAGCACCTCTGGTGTAATGGCTGGATAAGGGGAAGAGAAGAGCCAGGCGCCAGAATGATGCTGAACAGACATTTCATAACGGAGAAATCAAACTAACAAAGGCTGGGAGCAAAATAAGGCGACCCAGATTAAAATGTAGCAAACAGAACAGACACGCAGTGGTGCACTAAATGGGAATAACAAAATGTAGCAAACAGAACAGACACTCAGTGGTGCACTAAACGGGAATAACAAAAGGTAGCAAACAGAACAGGCACTCAGTGGTGCACTAAACGGGAATAACAAAATGTAGCTAACAGAACAGTGTAACAAAACCACACAAAGACACTGTACACACAGGGAGCAAATATAACTTGTCCAAATGAGGGGATGGACACCAGGTGTGTACAATGTCATGACAGGAAGTGATTAACAGAGGAACGAGGATGGCTAGAAGAAGCGCCAAAGTTCCCTCGTCTATGATCGCAGAGCTTCAGGGTGAGTCGTGACATTTGCTAGAAATAGTGAAATAATATGAATATGCGCCGTAACATGAATGTTGACCATCTGTAGCCGTTATATTGATTTTTAAAGTTAAATTACTTTAGGAATACATGAAAAACCCTTAAAAATATGTGTTCTTTGTTCTCTATGGTTAATATTGGTGTTGTTTGAGGATCTGGTAACATTCAGTGCAACAAATATGCAAAACATTAATACAATCTGAAAAGGGGCAAATGATTAGTCATGGTGGTGTACATTAATACAAAATGAAAGCACATACCACAAACAATCAGATTCTCACAACTAAATGATTATATTCACACAACTAAATGATCACATCAACACAACTAAATAATCATATACACACAACTAAATGATCATATCAACACAACTAAATGATCATATAAACACAACTAAATGATCATATAAACACAACTAAATGATCATATCAACACAACTAAATGATCATATAAACACAACTAAATGATCATATCAGCACAACTTAATGATCATATAAACACAACTAAATGATCATATAAACACAACTAAATGATCATATAAACACAACTAAATGATCATCTAAACACAACTAAATGATCATATCAACACAACTAAATGATCATATAAACACAACTAAATTATCATATAAACACAACTAAATGATCATATAAAGACAACTAAATGATCATATCAACACAACTAAATGATCATATCAACACATTCTCATTTTCCTCATCTCCAAACACCTTAACAGCAATATGCACACCTTTTGCCAGAACTGAGGAAGAACTAAAAACAGAGTATTGATTTTGTGGAGGAGGCTGAAAACTGCTGTGTAAATTCATCATCCTCAAAATAGCTCAGAGGGAAAAGGTTTGTGCATTTAGAACAAAAACACAGCCTGCTGAGGTAAAAAAGAGGCAAAATGCATCTCTATAAGGACAGAGAAAGAAAGATGTATTGCAACTTGCCAGAGATATTCAATCAGAAGTATTGTATGAATGGGATGATAAACCCACAGTTAATAGTGAGGGAACATAAACCCAAACCCCATTAAACACATGGGTTAACTGTATGACATCAGTGTATATGACACATGGGTGAACTGTATGACATCAGTGTATATGACACATGGGTGAACTGTATGACATCAGTGTATATGACACATGGGTGAACTGTATGACATCAGTGTATATGACACATGGGTGAACTGTATGACATCAGTGTATATGACACATGGGTGAACTGTATGACATCAGTGTATATGACACATGGGTTAACTGTATGACATCAGTGTATATGACACGTGGGTGAACTGTATGATATCAGTGTATATGACACATGGGTGAACTGTATGACATCAGTGTATATGACACACGGGTGAACTGTATGACATCAGTGTATATGACACGTGGGTGAACTGTATGACATCAGTGTATATGACACATGGGTGAACTGTATGACATCAGTGTATATGACACATGGGTGAAATGTATGACATCAGTGTATATGACACATGGGTTAACTGTATGACATCAGTGTATATGACACATCAGTGGGACACATGAACTGTATGACATCAGTGTATATGACACATGGGTGAACTGTATGACATCAGTGTATATGACAACATGGGTGAACTGTTAACTGACATCAGTGTATATGACACATGGGTGAACTGTATGACATCAGTGTATATGACACATGGGTGAACTGTATGACATCAGTGTATATGACACATGGGTGAACTGTATGACATCAGTGTATATGACACGTGGGTGAACTGTATGACATCAGTGTATATGACACGTGGGTGAACTGTATGACATCAGTGTATTTTACACGTGGGTGAACTGTATGACATCAGTGTATTTGACACATAGGTGAACTGTATGACATCAGTGTATTTGACACATGGGTAAACTGTATGACATCAGTGTATGGGGGGTGAACTAGGACAAAATTAAAGCTCCTGTTGTCTGTTATGTAGTGATACACGCTTCCAT
This sequence comes from Dallia pectoralis, assembly GCA_029465975.1. NCBI lineage: Eukaryota > Metazoa > Chordata > Actinopteri > Esociformes > Umbridae > Dallia > Dallia pectoralis. The sequence goes on from CM055728.1 coordinate 2,453,557, forward strand.
TGGGAGGTGACCACCCTCAGTGTGTGATACACACAACACAGTTACTTACGCGTCATGTGTGTATCACGACCAGTAGGTCGCCACCACCTACCTAGTCGTCCCATCGGTCGTGTATACGCTACGGCATTGTAAACGCCTAACAGATATTTATCCAGCAGAGGGCGCATTTTTTCCACCGGAATTAACAGGAAATTGATCAACAAACGAAGAAGAATTTTACTGCTTCGGTTTGAATATTGTGTTTTTACTATGGAATCGTACAGGTCGACCCGCTGGCTCCCTTTAATGTCTGTGTTCTCTTTGCTTGAATTCAATAAAGGAATTTTCGTCAAACATGCGTGTGTCACAAACTAGGGGTGTAGTGCAGTCAAAAGCCATTTGCAGAGCCAGTCTGTACGTTTGTGGTGTTTATTTTAAATACCATTTAAAACAACGCGTAACAACGACCGGAAATAAAACGACAGCACTATAATTAACTCAGTAATGACACATATCCCTGTTTGGGGGAGTGGTTAGGGCACTCGCCTGTGGAGCCCAAGTTTCCCTGTTCGGTTCTCCTCATCAGATGAACTTTATTTTAAGCTTTTGTTTTCTGAATTTTTTCCCATGTGTATGATGTGGCTCTTTGCGGTAACACAGTAAACAATGTTTCTCTTTTAGTCTCTAACTGGTTGGCCTTCCCTGGAATAGTACGTGGTAGAAAGTGGTAGTACAGTAAAGCGAATGGTTTCTGTTTAACTAGTAGTTTTCCCATATATAGTTAGCTAGTGTTTTGGAATGTAGATAACTTTGCTATTTGCCTCATTATAGTTAATGTCTGCTAGTCAGTTTAGCAACGTTGACGCTTGCTAGAAATTGTAAAATAAGCCCGACATTCCTAGCAAGCTGCGGCGATTGGAGTTTTTGTTGCTTAGCAACCAACTTTGTTTGGTTTAGCTGGATGGAATTCAACGGTTTAGGAGTTCAGTGGCCAAATACAAAAGTTGTCTCCTTTGCCTAATATTCCCACCTCCTCTACAATATTTTAATAATGTCTAATTTAGCAATATCAATTCATTTGTAATTATATAAAGCCTAAGGATCCATACTGCGCAAGATTTATGTTATATGTGATTCACATTGTTAATTTACAGAATGACTAATATTTAAATTGCTACGGCATACGTTCAATAGGACTATGTCGGGACGGCAACTTTCCCAAGATTCGTTTAGTGAAAAAAGGTCTAAGGTCCAACATTTTTATTATGAACTGAAATCATTTTTGACCCCATTAGAATTCCCAAATGATAGATGTGAGATAGATTCACCAATCTTAAATATTGAAAAGAATAAATGAATCTTATTCAGACACTTCCTGTTTATATCTTTTCGTTCATACTAAAAGAGGTGCCGCCAACTAGTGGATGACTAAAGTACTTTCCGCAGTGTTACACGCTCGTATAGAGGGAAGTCAGTCAGTTTTTGCAACCTACGTGTTGCCTGCATTGTGAAGTTGAAAATCGTAACCGTGTTACAGGGTGCACTCACTGCGGATACCACTGTGCGAACTGTCTTCTGACACGGTTAATGCTGCTCGATGTCTACACTTTTTACACAGATACAGACATCCAGCGAGTCGCATGGCCTTAACCGTGTCAGAAGACAGTTGGTATGTGAGTGCACCCTTTTTACGATTTTCAACTTCACAGAGGTCGCAAAACTGAGACATACCGTGTAACACTGCGGAAAGTACTTTAGTCATCCACTAGTTGGCGGCACCTCTTTTAGTAAGAACGAAAAGATATAAAAAGGAAGTGTCTGATTCTTTTCATTCTTTTAAATATTTAAGATCGGTGTATCTATCTGGCCACGACATTTTGGCATAATTGTAATGGCGTTAGAATTGATTTCAGTTTTTAAATACATTTTTGCACCACTAAATATTTAGTTTGTTTCACTAAATGAAAATATCATGTGTTTCAGCTGCTTACACAACCGTACTTTTAGCTATACTCCTATCGCCTGCAAATAGGGTAGAAGTCTCTATTCAAATATTATCTTCGAATAGACATTTAGGTGCTGTTCATGCTAACCATAGACCTACTCTTATCTCCAACATGTTGAGCAAAAGTGAATTGAAAAATGTAAGAAGCTGTTCTTTTGGTGAACAGATTGAAAGTCTTGTCTTGGGAGTTGGCAGACATAGTTGGTTCTATTGAACGTTTGTTTGCCTGTAGCACCAACCAAAGGAGGATGATTACAGTATAATATGGAGATATTTCATAAATTTGTTTCTCTGAAAGGCAGCGTAATGAAAATGTACATATCAATAGTCATTTTCTATAGTATCTGTAATTATCTAAACAATTTTAATCAAATACAACCTCACAAATTACTGGCTTGGGCAATTTGAATCCTATATATCTGCGCACCTATTTATAATGATAAGTGATTTGATGTTGTTAAATTAATTTTACCAATAACTTCAACAATAGAGACAATACATTACAACAAAAGTTTTTATTTTGCAGAATTTAAGTTGCAACAGTATCTTAGTCGTAAACCCTCATATACAGAAGATATTCAGAACATTAAATTATTTAGCATTTGTGCATTTTTCAACATTGGTTTATTTTCTCTGTTTATGCTACAATATATCCTAAAATGATACAAATTTGACAAACATATTGAAATATATGAATATAGATTATTTGTATTCCACACAGAACTTTAAGCAAAATGTAATGAATTATCAATCAAGGTTTTCCAAAAAAGATCAAACAGAATTACAAAACTGTGCCTGTCTCAAGGCCTCAATGTAAAGGTCCATCCCAAAGCTGTTGCTCTGCTTTAATGGGTCGATGGTCTCCCTTAGCTTGGCTTCGATTACATCCTTCAATGCAGGTGGAGCTTCAGGTACAGTAACTCCAGGTTCTGGATCTGCTGCGCCAACAGGTCCCTCCCAGTCAATACCGAAATTGTCATTTTTAATCTAGAAACAAGTGATTTACAAATGTTTAGTACATTTCTATATAGTGTGTAAAATCATATATACATACAAACATATGGGAAAAATAATTCAGATAATAAAGTAGGGGAGAACCATAACAGATAGATGTACACTTCCATTGAGGTGTACTGTGTGATAGAGCCAACATTCTATTAGCCCTGGTGTTGTCCTGGGGTCATTCTGACCCCAAATTAAAACTTTTGCCGAAAAATGATTTTTATTCATCAATTGCTCTGAAAATAAAGGCAGTTATTTAATACTATGTAATTTATGATTCAAACACATTTGTAGTAATTTGATTGAATTCTGGGTGTTTTATTAAATGTAATAACCTCTGTTGTCCTCTGGGGTCAAAAAGACCCTGCAGCACAAAGTAGTCCAATGGAGCAAATTGTCACACCATACTGCTTGGCAAAACAACTTTGATCATGTATGTTTGATGTGTGGGGTCAAGCAATGGTTATGACAACACAAAAACAAAACAGGTATTTTCTCACAGGTGTTTGGGGCATTTCACATGTTAGTCTGAAAGCGACAGGCAGCACAATGAGGAGACAGAAGTTTTATAATGCACAAGAGGCTTGCAAGATAATTTTTGATTCAAAAGAAAATAATGACCACGAGGACAATGCTGCATATAATGAGGATGAATCAACTGATGAAGAGGGTTCAGGGTCAGAAGTGGAGGAACATAATGATGAGGTGATAGATCCAACATACAGACAGCATGCTACTTCTTCCTCTGAAGAAGCCCCACATCTCCTTGCTGCAGAAATGGAAGATGATTATGAATTTCAAGGAATGGATGAACGTGATGATGACGTCAAATCTGAAGCTGGTATGGAAGAAGTGTCAGAAGTGGAGCACTGCACCTATTATGATGAAGAATCAACAAATGAGGTAGAATCTGAAGTTGAAATACAAGAAGTGTCAGAAGTGGAGGACCGCATCTATTATGATGAAGAATCAACAAATGAGGTAGAATCTGAGGAAGAGGAACAAACTGAGAGAAGAATATTTCCAGTCACAGGATGAAACATTGATCTGGTCTTCCATCCCTCCTAGTGACCGACGACGCATTTTGACTGCAGAGAGAGAGACAAGCCACCATGGTCCAACTGCATATGCAAGGTCTCAGATTGATGACATAAAGTCCAGTTTTGATCTGTTTCTGTCAAAGCCTATTGAAGACACAGTGCTGAATATGACAAACAAGGAGGGGCAAATGCATTTATGGCAACAAGTGGAGAAAGATGAATCAAATGGATTTGCAGGCATATGTGGGTATGTTTTATGTAAACAAGGTCTATTGGCTCTAAATTCCCAAATAAAGCAAAACTTTTGTAGTAATGGGTTGAACTGAAGTAAGACTAAAGATGTAACACAAAATCTATTGTACATTTATACTGTATGCTTTATAAAGAGTCAAACCAGGTGGGGTCATTTTTGACCCCAGAGGACAAAAGGTGAAAGGCATTTGGGAGGACAACACGAGGGTTAGGTATAAACATCTGGAGCAGGCACAGCAGAACAAGTTTCGATTACATTGACAAATCGTTTACCTGTACGTCATCTGGGGTTTGATTCAAGAGTTGCCCTGCAATCCATAACTGCTCTGGTGAACGGTTGCCCTCAGAAGACAATGGATGCCTTTCCCATGAATGCATAAACATGTCCAGGTGCATGTTTATCCTGGGAATCATCACGTAGTGCAGGCAAATGAGGTGAGCCTCCTGAAGGGAATCCAAATCTCCCATCTCCTCAAGGTGTTGGAATCATCACGTAGTGCAGGCAAATGAGGTGAGCCTCCTGAAGGGAATCCAAATCTCCCATCTCCTCAAGGTGTTGGAATCATCACGTAGTGCAGGCAAATGAGGTGAGCCTCCTGAAGGGAATCCAAATCTCCCATCTCCTCAAGGTGTTGGAATCATCACATAGTGCAGGCAAATGAGGTGAGCCTCCTGAAGGGAATCCAAATCTCCCATCTCCTCAAGGTGTCGGAACACTGTGTAATAGTTGCCCACAACCGAGCACCACACATCACGCCAGAGTCGCTCAATTCTCTGGTTGTGAACACTTCTACCAGTGATAAAGCACCTTTTCTCTATAAGCACAAAAAAGAAAGATGCGTAATACTTTTTAATAAACAGTGTATGACAGAGAGGTATTTTGAAGTCTTGCTTTTTGTTCCTTATTAGACAATAGGTAATCCAGTAAAGTTCTCGCTCAGCATCTCTCTTATATTGGTCTGTCATTAACATTATGGCTCTACTACAACCATTTGCATTGAATGGAGTGTGGAGAACTGTCATCACCTCTCTGTTTGCAATGTCCTTATGCCAATTTAACCTCCATAAGTATATTGACAACCATATACAGTTGAGGATTTTACAGTGAACCACAAGAAAATTAAAACCTATTTTCACCATGTTCCAATGTCATTCAAAACTTCCCACTATGACCATTCCCTTATATGTTACCTCAGATGTTGATATTTTAGAATATACGTTTTAATTAGTTTGCCTAGTAAATAAAAAGCTCAGAAATGAAAAAAGATAATGACATTTACCTGGTCCTCTGTCTGGATGTTCAAGCATGAACCTTGCAACATCAACGTTTTCCATTCCTTGGTCACTCCGTACTCGTTGCGGCAAACCAAAACATTGTACAGCTTGCATAAAGCATGTGAGCACTGTAGAGGCCCTATGCAAACATAAATACAATAAGTATATGTATTAATGGAAAGAGATAAAGATATACAGTGCCTTTTATAGGTATTAGGACATTCAGGTCAAACAGTTATTTCTTATGTACACACAAGTCGTATACAATAAAACACCAAGCGCTGATATTCCTAATTTTAAGTCACCAAATACTTATAATTTAAACAAATATTCTAGTTGATAACTATCTAGACAAATCACCTGTTGTTATCCGTGGCTGCAAGATACATTATCTTCCTGCTGAATCCATCAGTCCCTCCGTGAATTACAATCCGCCACCTATGAGAAATAAGAAAACACACATTTGTATTACTAATTGATAGCAGATAAATCTAGAGATGTTTTTGTTCTTACATCCAACACGCATTATTACTTACCTTGTAAGTTTATGGTTGCCATCTATGTGCCACAAGGATAGAGGAGCAGGAACTGAATATGGCCGCCTGGGAATTGTGTTAACCTCCAGACCACGCAGCACTGTACCAGTTGGATCCACAGCTCTCAATGCTCCTCGGATCCTGTTTTGTTGTAGCCTTTGAAAAATAATACATTTTTCAATTACTTAATTACATCAATAAAACGTAGCGACATATGCTGCAAATCGTTCAAAAACAAACTGGCGTATAATTTTTTTAACTGACACTTGTGATACCGAGTCGATCTTCAATTTACCTGCTACAGTGTATAGTACAAAACATCACATTTCTTACCGTAACCCTTGGGATCGTAGAAATCCACTGGTGATTCTGTAGCCCGTGTTAGGGCTGTTCACCAAAAAGTCTGAAACCAATCTTCTTAAATCTTCGTCGGTTATATCACTGTATGTTTGGCGAACAGATAACCCATGGACTTTCATTCTTCTTCGGATAGTTCGCACATTCACTGAAAGTAGTCTTGAAATTTCGGGAATGGTGAAGTTGAATTCCAACAAATATTCTAGCTGTTCTTTAGGAATTACGAAAGAGGGACGCCCTCGCCTTCCTGTCTGAATAGAAACACATCTAAACCCGTTCAATGCAACAGGATTGTTCTCGAGCAACTGAAGTGCTTTTTCTAATTTTTCAAAAATCTCTGTACCATTTCGCAGGTTCGCATGCTCGCAGAACCTAGACAACACCTGTAGAATGTTTTCGATTTTGTGGTATATGTGATCCGAATCTACTGCAGGATTATTTTGACGAAGCTCTTCGCTTATTGGTACCAGTATATCAGCAATATGGTCCAACACTTCTTGAGGTATTTCCACATCAACTTGTGCCATGACCAGGCCGCTTCGCTAGCAGCAAAATATGCATCAAGCCCCCAGGAAGGACGCCATCTTTAAAAGCCACTTTGGGCTTAGCGGATACTAGTGGTACTGCACCCCATGGCCCAGAAATACTTTTTCCTGGCGAAAGAAACTTCTATATTTCAGCGGATATTTTTGTTGGGGGTACATCAACTTACCAGCCTGAACACTGAAAGGGTCCTTGTTTAAAACGATATGTTTTTAACATTTTTAATATTTACTAGTAGCCGAATCAAGAGTTTTTTTTTAATCTTTAATAAATCTTTACGATACAATCAGCAAAACAAGCAAACAGAAAATACAGAATACAGAAAAAAACATAAGTCAAGAACAGAGCCAAGGGGGGTTTCAAATGTATACATTAAAAATAGAGCATAACTGAATGGTTTTAGCAGCTTTCTTATTTTTTTAATAGATGGTTCTGATGTCCTGTTCCGTCTCCCTACCAAAAGCAATAAAACAAGGTTTAGAGTTATTAAATTTGGCTTTGTGAATATGATATTTCCCTAAAATGATAAAAAAATTAACTAGGTATATTTCTTTCTGTTTCTTACTTTTGTTGTCATGGAAACGAATCAAGAGTTTTTTTTAAGAGTTATTAAACTAGGCATGACGATCGCGCATGTTTCTATCGGTTGCTACAACAACACAAACAAATTATTGCTAGTGCGCATGTCCATCATGACGTCATGGGCCAGTCAACGGGAAGATCCAACCTCCATGTTGGCTTTATGCGCTTTTGAGCCTCTCACTGGAATGTACGGGGCTTCCCGCCAAACACTGTAGCCAGTTCTCTTAATAGATCCAAGATCCTCACCTATTGATTACTGATGTGCAGTTCGCGAACGATTCGTTTATTTTGAACAAGTCTTTTCAGTGAAATGACTCTTGAAACACTTCTCTCAAAGATTTGTTTAACTATTAAATAACTTTTGTAGGAGAGAAAATAATGCAGATTTAGTTTAAGAGTGAATTCGTAATAAAAAAACTTCGATAACCTAGCAGATGTCACGATGAATACATTCAGCAGAAATGGAATTCGTTTTCATAATCTTTATTGTAACGTATCTATTGTTGCTGGCTTTGAATGGGTTTAGAACTAAGTCTTGGGGGCGGGAGATTCATAGTGACGATATTGTTCTTCATACCCTTTATTACAAAATATTTAACCAGAATAAAATGTTTAATTTTTTCTTGTATAAGTATGTATAAAGAAAATTGTTAAAGACAATGTCAACAGATCCCTGGATTGAAATGCATATTACAGAGTAATAGTATACATTTTCTTACTGTGAAAGCTTTGGGGCCTCCATTCCTAAGCAAGAGAGTCAACACAAGTCCATAAAACCTTTTCTGCTATTACAGACAGACACCGTAAGTGAATTAAAGACTTGCATCTGTTCTCCCATGCACATGTCTGACACAGATATTTCCAAAACATCACCAAAAAAGCCTAGCTGGTCTGTCCCTCCCAAGGTGCTGTTGATTAAGGCCGGCCCCTACACATTAGTGTTGGGTAAAATACAGCGAAAGACAATCATACATATACGATACGAATAAAGAGTAATCTATGATGTCAAAGGCAACACTATAAGGTCAAGGATCACACAAACAGATGCAGAGCCTTTCCATGAGCACTAAGAACAGAGTCAAAGGTTGGTCTGATGCCATTTTAAGATAATTTGCCACCTTCTCGATCGCAGTCTCAGTAGTAATTAAAAATGTGAATGTAATATTGCTCAGAACGCAGATAGATAGCAATACATTGCAAACAAACAGCGTGACTGAACTCAAATAAAGAGTATGTAATTGCATACACAGGTGTTTAGAATGTGATGGCCAGACAATTTCATAGACCTTTCAATTATGTATTTTCTGAAACCAGTTGAATCAGAATTATACCAAGGTATTTTAGTAAAACGCTTGCAGGAAGAGAGTTTCACACACTCAAAGACAGTGCAGGAAAGGATCTTCAAGTCAAAGATAGTGTCAAGACATTATTATACATTTCAACGTTTCAACCACGCCCGCATCAGGAAAGGTGGCTCATCGTCTTTCCAGTAGGGCCTAGATGTAGCTGTGGAAGTTGAATCAATGTTATCTACAAACATTTCTGACTGGACCTGTTGCGCTCAGAAAAGTAGGAGCAAGATCTTCAAAGTCCAGATGGTACGAAGACTTCATAAACATTATCTCCACCCCGCCCGCATAGAAAAAACAACCTTGTGGTTATCCACCAGGCATTTTTTTAGGCCATTTTTGATATCTCCACTTGGCTCTCTTTGTTTTTAACCACAAGTTTCTACACGGCCCTGTAATTTAAAGGGCTTTTATGGAGATTGCTGGGGCATTTACCTATTAAGAAAAACTGACATGCACTTTCAATTTTCGAAGACATATTCATCAATATAGCAACGTATGCGAACAATGCAATTAAGAACACGTTCGTGAATTTGAGTAAGACATTTCTTAGAGCCTTTCTTAAGAACAAATTTATGAAAAAACGTATTAAAACATTGAAGAATATATAGGCCAATGGCCCATTGACTCACTGGTCAAAATAGGCGGTGTAGAATAGCAGACTGACTCTTTATAAGTTCTGAATGGTAGCCTAGTGCTTAGTGACTATGACTTGGGTCTGGGTCCCAGGTTTGAATCCTCCCCACCGCCAAGGTGGAAACCTAATTAGCTGTTCTGTCCCTAAGTAAGACCATTAACCCTTATTGCTTCCCGGGCACTGTTGATTAAGGCTGCCCACTGCACCTCAGGTTGATAGAATGCAGAGAAAGTTTTTTAGTAAAGCCATGTGGTTTAATCACAACTTTCACGACATCTCACTATTATACATAAAGTACAGCTGGTGGTTTGAAATGTTTGTCAATCTATGCTACCATAATCCAGTGCAATATTCCATGTCATTCAAACTACTACTTTTATGTGCTCAAAGGTACAAACCAGGTAATGTAATATGTAGGCTGAAGCTTACATCTGTGTTTATTTACAACTTTCTGTCAAATATTAATAGTAATTTTTCCCAATGAATTATATTTGGGTAAATTATGAACAAAAGTGAGTGTAATGACATGACACTGGTTTTCTCGTAGCTGGCAACCACACCACAACGTGAACAGCATGCTTGAAGGCTCCACAATTACCGTAATTTCCGGACTATAAATCACTCTGGAATATGTTATGGAATTTTATGATCATTCAAGAAGTTTAGTTACATGTAAGTCTCATAGATGTTGTTTAGGCCAAAAGGCACAGAGAAAGGTTAAGAACGGAAAGCACGAGACTCTGAAAAACGGAATCTGGTTCCCCGTCGGAGGACAAGCCGGAATGTGTCTTTACATTGTTAGAGGGGCCCAATGCTAGAAATAGATGTCTTGATTACTTTACTTGTGATGGACTGTCAAAGCAACTGTATGGGTTTTACGTTCACCTTCATATGTGCCTCACCATAAAAGGATATGTACCAGGCCTCCCCTTTACTTGACTGGGGAGTGAACCTCGGGTTTTATGACAGCTCCATACATCACCCATATTATACTGTATAGTTTGTTGAGATTATCTGACGGCCTGATCTGTTCTCCATTGAGTATTGTTTAGGTTGGTGTGTCAATGAGTGTGCGTAACTTCATTCCTTTAAATACCCCTGCAGAAATTCTTTTATTAGGTCAGTCTGATCCAGCACAGGTTATTGTCCTGTTGTCTGATGAAGACTTTCCTCAAACCTATTCTTTAAGCTTGCTATAGGGATTGATCTGATCAATGCAAAAGCTCAAACCTGTATTTGAGAAATGGTTTCTTACTTGCAATTAAACCTGTTAAAAGTGTCAAACTGTAACATACTCTCGTGCGTCTTACTTTAAGTTCGAATTCAGCGATTAAAGTCTAAAATTTCCACGACACTTGGGGGCATCGTCCGAGATTCTTAACAAAGTAATCCGTATTTTTCCAAAACAGGCTACATATCCTAAAGAGCGATATAATTTTTAAAAAAATTTGAAAAATAACAGGCCAGGACTGTCTTTGGAGATAAGTGATACTATACAGAATTTTGAAACTCAAGGACCTAAAAATGCTGAATTGGGACAATGTTGGACGACAGTTTGACAACGGTTTTGATAAATTAACAAAATAGGCTCGTTAATTTTGACTTAATTCGTAAGGTTATTGTAATATTTTAAAGTTCTCTTAGAAATGGAAAACAGTACTTCTAATCGGGTATCTGTTGATTTTGGTCTGGTAAAACGTGCACGTCAGGAATTATTAATTTCTGCAGCTCCAATCCTCCTCAACAAATGGGTGAGTGGAGAGCGCCAGACTGGAGCAATATTTACCTGTATGAAGTGTTAATACCTGTATACAGTAGGAATAAAATGCTGTTCAATATAGGTTATCTGGGTGCGGTGAGACAGATCGGTTATTCAGGATATCTCACTTAAAAGAACTGACGAGTTCATTAACACATATAGGACACTTCATTATATGCTAAAATTAGATTTTGCGTCTTAAATATCGATAACAACATGGGTAATTACATGTGTATTGGTAAACCTTCGGTGGATACTGAACGTTACGTTGTTGGACCGGCTAAAATAATGACAGACAAATACGGAGACTGGACATGCGAACAATTAGACCTGTGGGAGTTATTGGGATTTCCTGCGGATGGCAGTTTTAGTCAGAGACAGATACTGCTGTTGAAAGACAAGTTGGAGGATTTTGAACAGGGTAAAATTAAGGTTTCACGGGGTAATCGGCAGAAAGTTGATTGGAAGGCATATAATAAGTGGAGAGAGCAGACTGATATACGGGCTAAGCGGTGTAGCACGGGGCTTGTTAATCGGTGTGTTCTAGCTTGTCCCGACCAGGTTGATGCTGCCTGTCCTCCTGCTGACCGACCCCCACCCTATCGCGGCGTTACCACAACAGCCCCAGCGGTACCAACTATGCCAACAGCATCGGACCTGATGGAAAACATTCGCGGAGGAGGACTCTACCCATCCGTATTCGGCCTCGACAGAGTTTCACCCGCCGCTGAGAGGACCCAGAGTACCACTGCGGCCTGTCCCAGAGAACAACACAGCTTTGATGCCGGGCAATTCCCTATGGTGGAGGTAGCCAACCCAGCTGGTGGAGGAGACACGGATAACCCAGCGACTATACTAGTCTACAGACCCTGGTCACCCGCCGACCTGAGAGACGTGGCTTCTACACTACCTGACCCAGAAACAGAAGGTGGAGAGGAATTTGTCCGTGTGTTTCTACAGATCGTGAATCAATATAGACCGACCTCTGTGGAGATTGAAACAATTTTGATGAAGGCCTTGCAACTAAAATGGGGGAGAGTGAAAAGAAACTGGCCTAGCGAGAGAAACATTATGTTCAATTGGGATGCGCACTCTAACTACCGGAGTGCGGTGGAACAGCTGAGCACTGGACTTATCGCTGCTTTTCCTAAGCGAATGAACTGGGAAAAGATCTCTGATTGTAAACAGACACTGGGCGAGAAAGTTTCAGACTACAGGAATAGACTCGAAAAAGCTTTTGAATTACACAGCGGAATGGGAAAGGGACCGGACGGTGATGAAGAGTCGGCCTGGGAGCAACAGTGTAAAATGAGGTTAGTTGCAGGCCTTCTACCAGACATTAGGAAGCACATTCAAAATCACTGTGTAGACCTGGATGAGGGTCGCATGGAAACCGTCTGGCCGTATTTTAAGCACGCTGAAAGAGTCTACGAGGACCAGCTGTACAAACAGACCGAAGAAAGACGGGAGCGTGAAACGCAAATTCAGATGGCCCAACTGGACTTCTACAGCAGAGGCTACTCAGGAGGGAGACGGAGACGGAGAGCAAGCAGGAGAGGACAATACAGACACCAGGGTGATGATAACTCCAGCCAAAGTCCCAACTCTGATAGCTGTTTCAACTGTGGTGCATTTGGACACTGGGGGAACAGAGACAGTATGGGAGATGGTGATGGCACAACAACAGACGACCAAATGGAGCGTCACAGGACCCATGGCTGCCACGGACGGGGGTACTGACGGTCAGAGGGGACGGGCAGGAAAACATCAACCCGGTGAGATCAAACCATTATGTGATTCCTGTAATTAATCAATTATGATAGTATTTACAGTTAAAGTAATTTTGTTCGGATGTTTAGTGAAGACTTGCTTATTCTGTGTTTTGAGTTGATATGCAGACGTATGGTTGTGTGAGATTTTCGTTCCACTGGGGAGGAGTACCGGTGTCTTGGCACTATGCTTACGCTTAAAGTTAAGTGTTTAGCGTAGTGTAGCGTACATTGCGTATCGCCTGATAAACGGGGTTTGTCAGGTCCGTGCAGCTCGGGGAGCGTGACTGGACCCATGATGGTTGATATCTCATTGTCCCTAGTTTACCGGTTACAACTAGGGGACTGCATATATAGCTACTGTCAGGGTAAATTCTCAGTAGAAATCAGCTCATTGTTAGTGAGAGGTCTTATTTTTCGCTGTCCAGGGTTCGTACGTACGCGTACGCAGATATCATATTAAAATACCCTAGGTGTGATTCATGCATGATCTGTGGTAAAGCTTCATGAAGTTGGGACAGGGGTCCCAGGCCAAAGTTTTGTCGACACATTTATTTTCAGGTTTTCCTGTGCACGAGGAATTCCTATTTTATTGTATTATTTGTCTTAGGCATTATGTAACATCTGCGCTAATGACATAATTAAGAGTATTTCCGATTATAACTCTGCATGTTTTTACCTGGAATACTATATGTTCCATTTTGTTTGTTTTGTAGGAGGACTACATTCTAGGTTATAGGGAGATTATATTCTAGTTATATGCTATGGTTATTCGTTTTGTGAGTGTATTTCTGATACACCCTTTTATTTTTATTATTGGCTTTTGGCTATTTTGAGTAACATGTTTAAGACATTCTGAGTTCTTGATTGTTAAAAGGGCAGAAAGTTAATTGTAACTCTTTATCTCCCTGTCTAGAGATGGTTTCTGTTAATTTAGGGGTGTTTATGAACTTTTCTTTGACCCTCCCTGGGTTGCTTCTCTGGCTCAAAAGAGGGGGCACACCCAACTTGTTTATTTAGAAGGGGGCTGGTTTACTGTGTGATTGTGAGGTGGCTCAGCCCAGAGCTAACAGATGGCTGGTCATAAACCATATTTTAGTCATGTGTTTTATCTTAGATAAATTTAACAAGTTTGTCTATGACAGTAGTTTGTTTTCTCCATTGTTGATGAACTTAAGGAGAAACCAAGAGGGGATGTGACGTAATAAATATATTCAAGAATATAGCATTTGTTAAATTTGGATTTCAGGCAATTGAAGTGTATAGTTGGATAACATGTCTAAACATTTGAATGGTTGAGGAGAATAGCTATTACAAATGTATTTGGCTTAGCAAAATTAAATCTGAGCAGTAAACACAATGTCATTCTATTGTTAAAGATGTTAACTGACACATGGAATGCAATAACTGTTTGCAGGTTGTGTCGCATTAAAAATCAACAGGTTGGACCATGAACAACTGGAGCAGAGCATCTGAGCCCTACCCCCCCCACGCACACACACACACACATATCAGAAGCTAACTGAATGACTTTAGGTACAGACCACAGAAAAGGTCAAACCAGAACCAAGGAAAAACGTGTCATCCAGACCACAAAGGAGGCAATTACAAATTGTGTGAATGTTATTGTACACTTTCCAAGGAAGTTATGGACTGTAAAGAGAAAAAGGCTCCACCTCTGGAGAATACAGGCAAGGAATAAGTATCCTAATTTCTGTTTGAACGGGTCACGTGCTAGAAACCTCTGACCCCCAACACAGTCAGCAGTAATCAGAGAAACCAACACAGCCTGCACACCATGGAACCAGCGAGACGACCATGGAACCCCTACAGGAGGATTGGGGGAATGAGATGCAACATCGCATTACATCTTGCTTTTAATCTCATTGTTGTAATTGTACTGTGGTTCTCTGACCTACAACATTACAAACCAAATGTAAATTTGAATAAGACAGGTATTGAGAAAGGCGTTAAAGCCCGATCTCAGGGACTGTTACGAAAACAGATATCATGTAATGTAAACAACTGCCAACCCAATGATGAATGGTTCATTATGACTGACCCTAAAATTACAGTGTATGTGGATGTTTCTTCACTTATAAACAGTACTGAATGTGTTTGCAATAATGACTCAATGATCTGTCATGTGAATGTTTCTGATGATCAAAGAGTGCCAACATATTTACTGATGTTTTTTTCTAATATGTTTAATGATTAGTTCCTCACACACTAGATGGAGGAATAGAAATCCAGAATATGAAAATGACGGTGTTGAATATTGCTAATTACTGTACTGACATTGGATTATTTCAATTGATTGTGTATTATGTTTGGTAAAAGTATTTTTCTTAACAGGTTACAGTTCCAGACATATGACAGTGGTGGATCCATATATTCCTGATTGGTTATGAGTAATTATTGAGCTTGAGTGAACTAAAATTTAGAGTTGACACTCTAAAAACATTGTTTAAATTGTTTAACATGATTAAGGGTTTATAATGTTAAAAAGGGCAGATTGTTATGGAATTTTATGATCATTCAAGAAGTTTAGTTACATGTAAGTCTCATAGATGTTGTTTAGGCCAAAAGGCACAGAGAAAGGTTAAGAACGGAAAGCACGAGACTCTGAAAAACGGAATCTGGTTCCCCGTCGGAGGACAAGCCGGAATGTGTCTTTACATTGTTAGAGGGGCCCAATGCTAGAAATAGATGTCTTGATTACTTTACTTGTGATGGACTGTCAAAGCAACTGTATGGGTTTTACGTTCACCTTCATATGTGCCTCACCATAAAAGGATATGTACCAGGCCTCCCCTTTACTTGACTGGGGAGTGAACCTCGGGTTTTATGACAGCTCCATACATCACCCATATTATACTGTATAGTTTGTTGAGATTATCTGACGGCCTGATCTGTTCTCCATTGAGTATTGTTTAGGTTGGTGTGTCAATGAGTGTGCGTAACTTCATTCCTTTAAATACCCCTGCAGAAATTCTTTTATTAGGTCAGTCTGATCCAGCACAGGTTATTGTCCTGTTGTCTGATGAAGACTTTCCTCAAACCTATTCTTTAAGCTTGCTATAGGGATTGATCTGATCAATGCAAAAGCTTAAACCTGTATTTGAGAAATGGTTTCTTACTTGCAATTAAACCTGTTAAAAGTGTCAAACTGTAACATACTCTCGTGCGTCTTACTTTAAGTTCGAATTCAGCGATTAAAGTCTAAAATTTCCACGACAAATATCTGTCGCATCAGTCAAAATATGCGTCATGAAGAGGGAAAAACATATATACCGGTAACTCGCACCAGACCATAAATCGCATTTATTTAGAAATTTATTTTACAAACTTCAACACCAAAAAGACATATATAGACTTAGATTTATTCTAGAACATTTAAACACAGAACATCAGGCTGAATGGTTGTCCGGTATGTTAACGTAACATATAAAAAAGTTATTCAACTAGCATAAAGAACATAATGCTGAATAGGCTAAATTAACACGTTTCTCACTCACTCCAAACTTTCTTTCTGCTGCTCGACTACCGTTTTCGGCTGCATACTTTACTACCTGCAGTTTGTAATCTGCAGAATAGGATTTTCTATTTGGGGGCATTATCAGTTGTCTTTAAGTTAATGTTAATAACTTAATATATAAGTCGCACCTGACTATATGTCGCAGGACCAGCCAAACTATAAAAAAGTGCGACTTATAGTCCGGAAAATACGGTAATTGGTTCTCCATCGTATCACTTTAATATTGTAAAACCTTCCTCGCGCCGACTGGAAGAAAATGTAACTCTCTCGAGGTCAGATATTCTAAATTAGGAACATTGAGTGAACCGTATTTACTTCAATCTAGTAGCATTTGAATCGCATTTGCTTTTAGTTAATGTACAATATTACAAGTTCTGTAATATTCTTTACTACAATACTAGTACAATATTCTTCCGTAGCTGGCAAAAATCATCAGATTTTTGTCGCACGTGCAAACCTAAAACCACCTGTTGAATGAAGCGGTTAACGCCAAGGTAACTAGCAAGCACATTATTACAACTACCTTCCTAGCTTTAACAAATGATTGTTATTATATCTAAATGTATACATTTGCACAATTAGAAATGTGTTTTTAATGAATATTGTGTATTTTGCATTTTCTGCCTTTAACATCTTGCTAGCTATGTAAAGCTAATACTAGCATGATAGCTATGTAGCAAAGTTTAACTATTTTATAGATTTCACGATATAGATTTCGCTATATGTCTTCAGTTTACGACTTTGATATTACATGTTTATGGCGAAATAGTTATCATTTGAGAAAGAAGAGCATTACTGTTGGTTACCAACATAACGTTGTGAAAACTCTCAGACTGTTTTTAATCTGACGACGTGCCTCTAATTTTAAACACTATATCCAGTTTAATTACTTGAAATGAATAAGTACACTAGAATGCTGACGTTAGCTATCAAAACGGTGTAAATGTAATACTAACTCCACTGTAACTATAAAGATTTAATTGTAACTCTTCATGTTAAAGTTGCCAGCTGCACTTTATTGGCCATATTAAATTGGTAAAATGGCGCCTGAAACTAATGTCGTGCTAACTAATGTAGCTGGGCAGAAAATGATATACGTATGGCATTGTATATAGCAGGTTTAATTTATTTACCTAGCTATAAATAAAATACAGATGTTGTTCACTAACTTTAAATGCTTATGCCAATTCACAGATTACGGTTTGAAAATGGACGCAGCTGCAGTAATCCAAGAGGTTATAGATATACTACGCCAGCGACAATCAACGGATGCTGGTGCTTCAATCTCAAATGCAACCAACACAACAAGCACGGCTCTACACACCTCCAATAATAATACTAGAAATCCCACACATACTGCAACATCTAATACCTCACAAATGCCCTCACTCAACCACACACAAACTCCCATAGAATTGCCCACACAGAACCTACTTTTCACACCTAATGCGAATATTTCCAACACAATACCCATTAGCACAGGCAATAACAACATATTGGCACAAGACTTTTTACTCCCTACAGGAGAGTGACAGGTCCTGCGACCAGACAAAGTCAAACTACCACAGTTGAATGGGAGCATGACTTTTTTTGTTTGGCAAACAAAGATGCCAATGCTGTTCCTACAGTTATTGAGAAGTTTGCCCTGGAATGCTGTGGGCTTGGCAAGAAGAGGGTGAAGCAGAGCTGTAGTACTCGAGACCGGTCTCGGTCTCGAGACCGGTCTCGAGACCACTTTTTTAAGGTCTCGGTCTCGTCTCGGTCTCGGTTACATTTGGACTCGGTCTCGACTCGGTCTCGGACAGTAAGGACTCGTAAATTCTTCCGAGACCAGCCGAGACCAGCGTAGAAATTATCGCCCACAATTTTTCTAGAAAAATATTTAAGTATGACATGTAGAGGCTGTATTTCCATTGGCTGTATTTCGTCCAGTCAGACTGTTTTTTCTGATGTGGCTTATCCCGCCAATGGCTATCTACTTTTGAAGAAAAGCCCACCCCCAGCGTCGCTAGAGGGTGCACCCATTCACGTAAATACTTCAATCTTAAACATATGCTCGATCATGTCTGCACAATCAGCCAATATATTCGTTTTGCCTATATTCAGTACATTGAGCACAAATAAATAATTTGTCCGAAAACACACAGCGGTTAGTAATTAAAATACATACATAATGTTGAAAAGCTACAGCCGACGTCCTTCCATGACTTTTCCTAAATACGTGCATTTTACCTTGTCCCGTTTTCAGAATTGCAAAATCACAAACCGAACAATATATAAAACTACCATTTACATGTTTTTTGATACCTAAACTGCCTTCCTGTCCCCAAAATCCCACGCCGCTGGGCGTTGGTACCCTAATTGCGGTACCCAGACACCGATCACACTTCACTGAGCCTATATGGCAATGGTTGAATGGGCGATACACAGACAAATACTACGAGAACACATATAGACAATAGTCTGATTGGCTTGGTTGAACTACAAAAAAAGAGGTACGTTTATAAAGAAATATGTTTCACTAAATAAACAGAACGAATTCCGCCAAATACATACAGCCCCATTCATGTGTCATGCGCCCATTGCACTCAATAATTAATAACGAATGAACCACAGTGTATTCATATAGCCTACAAGAGACTTCAACAAAATATTGTTTTGTATCGAAATTAAACGAATATAAACAATAATTATTAATAGGCTAACTACAAATGGGTGATAAATGAAATTACTCATGCACACAGAAGGACGTGGGACATACATAAGTCCGGGGGGCATACGGCAGAAAGAGCATAAAACTGGAACGGTTATGGTCCGATCTATATGAAATTGAACCCGTTTTGGTCCGATCTTTATTAAACTGGAAGGGTTTTGGTCTGATCTATATGAACACTGTGCGCAGTTCAACCGGGTTAGTTTGCTGCTGTCTCATGTGCACTGATAACAATAATGAACACTGTGCGCAGTGCAACCGGTTCGTTTGCGTGTCCTGCTCAAGCAGACAAACAACTGAAGCTGCTTGCCTGTGGACGGATAAATAATTATAAATAGATTTGTTTATCGGCCAATCATGCGCAAATCATTTGATTGCAAGTCGCTTGTGATCTAAAATGTGTTAGCATTTACTACATCAACATAGGACATACAGTTTGATGGATTTTCATTTATTCGATTTTTGGAAATTTTAATATCATAGCCTGTGCATTTTAAAATCATGGTTTTATTTTCGTATTTTATGTTTACATAAGACAATAAATAGGCCTACATACTCTTTTAATAAAATTCATTTAATTCAGGATGACAACACAGTAGATGATCTGATGCTGTTGGTCAAGTGTTTTTTTACATTGGTCATTGGACCAAAAACATGTCATATTATTTAGTGTTGATATGACTGGTCTCGGTCTCGGCCCCCTTTGGTATCGGTCTCGTCTCGGTCTCGGCCACCTTCGGTCTCGGTCTCGTCTCGGTCTCGGCCCCCTTCGGTCTTGGTCTCGTCTCGGTCTCGGCCCCCTTCGGTCTCGGTCTCGTCTCGGTCTCGCTTTAGGTGGTCTCGAGCACAGCTCTGGGGTGAAGTTCATCAGCAGAGATGGCACCCACAAAGATTTTGTAGAGATAATTATACGGGCCTTCCCTCAATTATCAGAAGCAGGTGGTTTTAGAGTCTTTCGTTGTAGCCGTGATTCTAAATTTATTGAAATACCAATTCCTTCGGAAGGGTATACGATACGATACCTAAGAGAGGAAAGTGGCCTCAAGAAATGTGTTGCTTACCTTGTGCCAATTCAAAAATCACTGAACACTGATGTGGGAAACTGCCCTGTGCTTCAAAACGAAGTGGTAAGACAATATTGACCCTATTCTATTTATATTTTTTTAATGTAACATTACAAATTACGGATGAAACGATTAATTGGCCAACAATTGAAACCGGAATGTAATGGGAGAAAATGTAAAAATTGGTATAGTCGACTACTTAAAAGATGGCTAAAAACTGGGAACCGATTGTGTTGTCTGAAAAGGCATCAAGCTTACCAAACTGATGATAAATGGGGTAACTATTTTGTCTAATTCTTAAACAGACAAATAACTAATATTACAAGCGTAATCACAAGCACAATCGGTATTGTTCAATTTTTTACTAATTGGTCTATCCCTATTACAAATGCTTGTATGTATTTAATGTACATATTCGGCCAACCTTAAAGTCTTGAGTAAATCCTAAATATTTGTTGCATTACAGTACAGAACGGAATTTAAATATTTAATGAGTGGTATCTTAAGAATACTTAAGCTTCTTAATGTCTGGTTTTGTGTTAAGGTGGTGAAAGAGAAGTGCCTTCAGTGTGGTGAAGAGGTACCACTTTATGCTCTTGGAGACCACTTAACAACATGTGTTGGAAGGTATGTACTACATGTGACAAAGCACTTTGTTTGGGTATAGTTCAGCACGTAGACCAGTGGCCCGTTTCAGAAAAGAGGTATAGTGAAAACTCAGTTTCCACTATACCTCAGGGTCAGATTTAGAGTTTGTTAAACCTCCTTCCTGAAACAGACCCCAGGGCACTCTGTAAACCCTAATTTAGCCTACTTTAAGCCATGTGGATGTAGGCTGTCCACCCTTGAGAAGATTCAACACTTAAACATTTAATCAATTTGGAGACAATTGCTCTTATTGTGATTTGTGGACTGGAATCAATTGCATTTGATTATTGAACGTATTTGGTATATAACTCATTCTACATTTTTTATTATATCTTATTTATTGCTCATTTGAAAAAAAAAGAAATTAAACTCAAACTCATACCTTACACATACAGTAACTATCATACATGCTAAATACTCATCAATGTACAGACATGGGTATTTCAAAGTGTTTTTAAATATTTTGTTGTATTCTGTCCACCAGTATAATGCAAAGACTTTTTTGTGACATCAACTCTGACAGCAGTAACAGTTTACTTCAATATAACAAGCTTGTTCATTCAGTTTAAAACAAAATTTGTTTTGCATTTCATAGTTTGCCAGAGGGAAACTGCACAACTGTTCCCGATGAGGTTTCGATGCCCTCCACTTCATCTTCTTTTACCAATAGGTAAGTGAGCAAAAACTTTACTTGGTTGCAAAACTACAAATCTTGAACTGTTTTGGTTGGAAATGTTTTAAACTAACCCTAAATATTTTATTATTAACAAATGGTTTATCAAAAATTTGATGGTTAAAATTATTTGGAATTATAACAGGATTCCACTGTCGGGGACGAGAACAGTAAGCTTCCCAGTGTCCCTATTGCTCGACTCCAACATGACCACATACAATCGTTGTCGTGGTAAGTTCCATCAAAGTTACTAAACACCTCATTTGAAAGTGTCCTCGTAACACATGTAAATATACTGAAACATGTATAGCAATTACCTGCCATGCTTGCCAGTGGGATTTAGTATGTGTTCGGCAATGACCACTGCACCCCACATTTGAGTTCATTATTATTACATATAATTACATAATGCACATTTTAACACTTTCATCCTTAAAAACTTTAACTGGTTTACATGTATTTTACATGAATATGATGTTAATAGCTTTTTTTTAAATAATGTCAATGCAGCTCTTAAGCGGAGGAGATTAGAAGTTCCTCTAAGCAACTCTCCGGATGACCTCAGGAGTCATATTAAAGATGCATTCCCTCAGTTGGGAAATACCCCCTTTGAACTGTGCAGGGTGAACAGCAGTCGAAAAATAATTCAATTGGACCTCCCAGTGCCAAGTTCAATTGCTGTGAAGACGAACGGATTGCTGGGACGGTCTTCACTTTACATTAGGCCAAAGGTATATTTGTAAACTACATTTTATAGTTAGTTTAATTCTGTTGTAGCGAATCAATTATTAAATGTCCACACTTTCCACAGGAGGACTTAGAAACCGACATGGAGAACACGGTAAGCTAACAATTTCGTTTTTGAATTCAAAACCAATATTAACGCTTCAGGCATATTTGTTTTTTTGCATTTGTTAAGTTTGATGTATACATTTCTTTTCAGGAAAGCAGGACATTTTGTTTGGAACGCTGTGACAGGAGCCACAGTCAATCCACTTTGCTTCACAGGACAACTTCGCTTGTGCAGAGGCGCAGTTCCTCCCCTGCCAGAAGCTCCTCAACACAGATCCTGAGCAGCAGTCTCTCTCCTGCCAGGAGTTCCTCTAGGTTTGCCCCAAGCCGGAGTCCTTCCACTGCCAGGAGTTCCTCTAGGTTTGCCCCAAGCCGGAGTCCTTCCACTGCCAGGAGTTCCTCTAGGTTTGCCCCAAGCCGGAGTCCTTCCACTGCCAGGAGTTCCTCTAGGTTTGCCTTAAGCCGCAGTCTCTCCCCTGCCAGGAGTTCCTCTAGGTTTGCCCCAAGCCGGAGTCCCTCCCCTGCCAGGAGTTCAAACAGGTTTGCCCCAAGCCGGAGTCCCTCCCCTGCCAGGAGTTCTACTTTGATTGCCCCAAGCCGGAGTCCCTCCACTGCCAGGAGTTCCTCTAGGTTTGCCCCAAGCCGGAGTCCCTCCCCTGCCAGGAGTTCCAACAGGTTTGCCCCAAGCCGGAGTCCCTCCCCTGCCAGGAGTTCCAACAGGTTTGCCCCAAGCCGGAGTCCCTCCCCTGCCAGGAGTTCCAACAGGTTTGCCCCAAGCCGGAGTCCCTCCCCTGCCAGGAGTTCCAACAGGTTTGCCCCAAGCCGGAGTCCCTCCCCTGCCAGGAGTTCTCCTTTGATTGTCCCAAGCCGGAGTCCCTCCCCTGCCAGGAGTTCTCCTTTGATTGTCCCAAGCCGGAGTCCCTCCCCTGCCAGGAGTTCTACTTTGATTGTCCCAAGCCGGAGTCCCTCCCCTGCCAGGAGTTCTACTTTGATTGTCCCAAGCCGGAGTCCCTCCACTGCCAGCGGATCCACCAATCAAGACCACGGTGAACAGTATGTATTTTGAATAGGTGACTAATATACTTTGTTAGTTAGTGATGATTAAAATAATAACATATTGTTTATGGAAATGTACTTTTTGTTTTTCAGAAAAGACTTAAAATCATTGTTGGAAGCCCTAAGGAGCCACGTTAATTTTGTTGACTGTGCCCCAACTGGCAACCAGGTTAATGTGCTCCGTTCAACTGTCTTGGAATGCGCCAAACGGGCTTTTAACAGACGGACTTTTAACCCAAAGCAAAGGCTAAGTGTTGTTTTTGTGGACAAACTGGGCAAGGGTGAGGGTTCTGTAGACGCTGGTGGGCCAACCCGGGAGTTTTTCCGCCTGCTTTTGAAGGAGATAATGAACTCAAAGTTCTTTGTCGGGCCTGTCAACCACCGAAGCTTGGCACTGGACTCTATTGGTATGTTCCAGAGTTTATATAATTTGGTAAAGAAGTGTATATCTGTCATGAGAATGATTAGATTCATGCCCAAAGACATCGTATCATATCTTTAACACGGTCCTGTTGCGCTTTCAGGTTTTAATTTTAAGTAATAATCTAAACGTTGAGTGCTGTGTTTGCAGAGGCAGCCTCTTTAGATAATTCAGCAGAACGGAGTCTGTAAACAAATTACTTTGCCTCGTTCGACATCCACGCCGGTTACTATTTCATGGCAGTGTAAGGATTTGAGGTTCAGTCCTCTCTCTTCCTCTCTCCCTCTCAAAAACAGTGCTGGCACTCCCCCTGCCTGGCAGGAGGAACTATTGCATGGACAATGGCAATAATTGTATCACCTGTGTTTCTCCTGAGTCTCGTCACACCTGTTCTTTGTTAGTAATTAGTTCCTTGTATTTAAGTTGGGGGTTGTCTGTTTGTCAGTGTCGGGACATTGCTTTCAGGTATGTTGGTGTTTGTTTGGGGTTGTGTTCCTTGTCTGTTTACATGGTCTGTTCTTGTTGTTTGTAGTCGGTCTCTGTATCCTGTTTATTTAGTCCTTGTCTGTATCTGTTACTGAAGTTCTGTTTGAGTCCTTGTGTTAGTTTCCTGGTATTAGGCTGTGTTTCTCTTTATTAGATTCCCATGTTTGACTTTCTGTTTTGTGTCATTGCTTTCAGTGGCTGTTCACTATTGTGCCTGTCAGGGCAAGAGTCCCTGTTCCCTGTCCGTTCGGTTATACGGCAATAAAGAGCACTAAAATGGTCTCTCTGCGCATGTGTCCATTTCCTGGTTGCCTGTGACAGGCGAATCGTTACAGAATGTCCCGACCCTTAAGTACGACGCAGCAGAGAGAAGGATCACCTCATCCTGAAATATCATCCGCTCCCCTGTCCTATTGGCTGCCAGCAGACTTCAAGGCAGTACATGAGTGGAGAGAGTCTCTCCCCCTGGGGTCAGAAGAAGAGCCTGAGAATGAGCCAGAGGAGGATTACCTGGAGGGATGGTTTAGCTGGGACCCTTACACCCTACAGCTAATGCCCTCGTTAACCCCTTCCACGCGGTCCTCGAACCCACAGCCCAAGATGGCTGCCGCCTCGCAGCCCAAGATGGCTGCCGCCTCGCAGCACAAGATGGCTGCCGCCCCGCAGCACAAGATGGCTGCCGCCCCGCAGCACAAGATGGCTGCCGCCCCGCAGCACAAGATGGCTGCCGCCCCGCAGCACAAGATGGCTGCCGCCCCGCAGCACAAGATGGCTGCCGCCCCGCAGCACAAGATGGCTGCCGCCCCGCAGCACAAGATGGCTGCCGCCCCGCAGCACAAGATGGCTGCCGCCCCGTCGACCACGATGGCTGCCGCCCCGCAGCAAAAGATGGCTGCCGCCCCGTCGACCACGATGGCTGCCGCCCCGTCGACCACGATGGCTGCCGCCCCGTCGACCAAGATGGCTGCCGCCCCGTCGACCAAGATGGCTGCCGCCCCGTCGACCAAGATGGCTGCCGCCCCGTCGACCAAGATGGCTGCCGCCCCGTCGACCAAGATGGCCGCCGCTCAGGGTATAGAGGAGGCTTTGCGGGAGGATCGGGAGGTCTTCAGGGACTATATGGCCTGGATAGACGAGACAGGGTGTGGCCCGGAGGAGGAGAGCGGGCTGTTCAGCAGGTTCTTCTCGTGGCGAGCTCACCAAGGAGTGCTTCCACATCCAGCGCTGAGGTACCTAATGCCACGGTTGTTCTGCCGTGCGCCTCACCTTCTCTCGCTCCTGGAGACTGCCACTGACTCTGCTCCTGCGACCGTCCCTGTTCCCGTCTCAAGGGTAGCCCAAGTTTCCGTCCCTGAGTGCACGTCTGTCCCTGAGTGCACGTCTGTCCCTGAGTGCACGTCTGTCCCTGAGTGCACGTCTGTCCCTGAGTGCACGTCTGTCCCTGAGTGCACGTCTGTCCCTGAGTGCACGTCTGTCCCTGAGTGCACGTCTGTCCCTGAGTGCACGTCTGTCCCTGAGTGCACGTCTGTCCCTGAGTGCACGTCTGTCCCTGAGTGCACGTCTGTCCCTGAGTGCACGTCTGTCCCTGAGTGCACGTCTGTCCCTGAGTGCACGTCTGTCCCTGAGTGCACGTCTGTCCCTGAGTGCACGTCTGTCCCTGAGTGCACGTCTGTCCCTGAGTGCACGTGTCCCTGAGTGCACGTCTGTCCCTGAGTGCACGTCTGTCCCTGAGTGCACGTCTGTCCCTGAGTGCACGTCTGTCCCTGAGTGCACGTCTGTCCCGGAGTGCACGTCTGTCCCCGTCTCTGACCCTGTCCCCGTCTCTGACCCTGTCCCCGTCTCTGACCCTGTCCCCGTCTCTGACCCTGTCCCCGTCTCTGTCCCAGTCCCCGTGTCTGTCCTGTCCCCGTGTCTGTCCCAGTCCCCGTGTCTGTCCCAGTCCCCGTGTCTGTCCCAGTCCCCGTGTCTGTCCCAGTCCCCGTGTCTGTCCCAGTTTCCCCCTGTCCCAGTCCCATTTTCCCTGCCTGTCCCAGTCCCAGTTTCCCTGCCTGTCCCAGTCCCAGTTTCCCTGCCTGTCCCAGTCCCAGTTTCCCTGCCTGTCCCAGTCCCCGTTTCCCTGCCTGTCCCAGTCCCCGTCTCCCTGCCTGGGCCAGTCCCCGTCTCCTTGCCTGGGCCAGCCCCCGTGTCCGTCCCAGAGTCTGTCCCCGTGGCTGTCCCGGCTCCAGAGCTCACTCCAGCTCCAGAGCTCACGCCAGCCCCAGAGCTCACGCCAGCCCCAGAGCTCACGCCAGCCCCAGAGCTCACGCCAGCCCCAGAGCTCACTCCAGCCCCAGAGCTCACTCCAGACCCAGAGCTCACTCCAGACCCAGAGTTCACTCCTGTCCCCCTGCCTGACTCCAGTCCTGTCCCCCTGCCTGACTCCAGTCCTGTCCCCCTGCCTGACTCCAGTCCTGTCCCCTTGCCTGACTCCAGTCCTGTCCCCTTGCCTGACTCCAGTCCT
This sequence comes from Dallia pectoralis, assembly GCA_029465975.1. Classification (NCBI taxonomy): domain Eukaryota; kingdom Metazoa; phylum Chordata; class Actinopteri; order Esociformes; family Umbridae; genus Dallia; species Dallia pectoralis. Next base: position 2,480,533 of record CM055728.1, read on the forward strand.
GTCCCCTGCCTGACTCCAGTCCAGTCCCCGTCCTGTCCTCGAGCCCCGTCCTGTTTTCGAGCCCCGTCCAATGCCCGAGGCCGTCATCCTGGCCGAGCCAGTTCCCGGGCCAAGGACTGTTGCCGGGCCAAGGACTGTTGCCGGGCCAAGGACTGTTGCCGGGCCAAAGCCGGTTCCCCGGCCACCTGAACCGTGTCCTCCGGCACGGCCACCTGAACCGTGTCCTCCGGCACGGCCTCCTGAACCGTGTCTTCCGGCACGGCCTCCTGAACCGTGTCTTCCGGCACGGCCTCCTGAACCGTGTCCTCCGGCACGGCCTCCTGAACCGTGTCCTCCGGCACGGCCTCCTGAACCGTGTCCTCCGGCACGGCCTCCTGAACCGTGTCCTCCGGCACGGCCTCCAGACCCGTCTCCTCCGGACCTGCCTCCAGACCCGTCTCCTCCGGACCTGCCTCCTGACCCGTCTCCCCCGGCACTGCCTCCTGTCCGGCCTCCAGACCTGCACCCTCCTGTCCGGCCTCCAGACCTGCACCCTCCTGTCCGGCCTCCAGACCTGCACCCTCCTGTCCGGCCTCCAGACCTGCACCCTCCTGATCTGGCCTCCAGACCTGCACCTCCTGACACGCTCTGCCTCCAGACACGCTCCCGCCGGGTAGACCTCAGACACGCTCCCGCCGGGTAGACCTCCAGACACGCTCCCGCCGGGTAGACACGCTCCCCGCCGGGTAGACCTCAGACACGCTCCCGCCGGGTAGACCTCCAGACACGCTCCCGCCGGGTAGACCTCAGACACGCTCCCGCCGGGTAGACCTCCAGACACGCTCCCCGCCGGGTAGACCTCCTGACCTGCATTCGCCCGTCCGGGCTTCTGCCCCACCTACGCCTGTCCGGCCTCCGGACTCGCCTTCGCCCGTACAACTTTCGGCGATGCCTCCGCCCGTCCGGGTGTCTGCTCCGCCTATGCCTGAGCTCTCGCCGGACCTTCCTAGTCCTCGGCTCTACCGGAGATCTCCTGTCCCCGGGTTGGTTTTGTTTTTTTTTTGCGCCCCAGGAGTTGCGCGTGAAGGGGGGATACTGTAAGGATTTGAGGTTCAGTCCTCTCTCTTCCTCTCTCCCTCTCAAAAACAGTGCTGGCACTCCCCTGCCTGGCAGGAGGAACTATTGCATGGACAATGGCAATAATTGTATCACCTGTGTTTCTCCTGAGTCTCGTCACACCTGTTCTTTGTTAGTAATTAGTTCCTTGTATTTAAGTTGGGGGTTGTCTGTTTGTCAGTGTCGGGACATTGCTTTCAGGTATGTTGGTGTTTGTTTGGGGTTGTGTTCCTTGTCTGTTTACATGGTCTGTTCTTGTTGTTTGTAGTCGGTCTCTGTATCCTGTTTATTTAGGCCTTGTCTGTATCTGTTACTGAAGTTCTGTTTGAGTCCTTGTGTTAGTTTCCTGGTATTAGGCTGTGTTTCTCTTTATTAGATTCCCATGTTTGACTTTCTGTTTTGTGTCATTGCTTTCAGTGGCTGTTCACTATTGTGCCTGTCAGGGCAAGAGTCCCTGTTCCCTGTCCGTTCGGTTATACGGCAATAAAGAGCACTAAAATGGTCTCTCTGCGCATGTGTCCATTTCCTGGTTGCCTGTGACAGGCGAATCGTTACAGGCAGCTTCAAAAACGTAATTTCCGTAAAATGTTTTCAGCCTTTTCACTTATTCGGCCGAATACCGTTGCCAAAGATTCAATGCATCCCTTATCACTTTCCTATTCGCAAGGAATGTTTGATCAATATTACAAGCTGAAGACTTACGCAGTATTTATTATATAGCTCTGTCCTTCGAATACACAATTCCATTAGAAAATAGGTTAGAAAATCACTTTAAAGGTCAGTGAAACTAGCATATAATATTCAGGTTTGCTAGCCCTGCAATAACTACAATTAATGGAACATCTTGGGGACCCCAAAAAAGTTTTAATAACCATAGAATATGTTTGCCATTTGTGTTTTGAAATTGATTCACCCGTAATGTATGTGTTATTAATGTAGATTTTTTTATTTGTAAAATTGCAAGGGCTATCTCAAGGAATGTACAAGACTTTGGGGAAGATGATAGCTGTGGCCTTGGTGCATGCAGGCATGGGACCCTGCACTTTTTCAGAGAAGCTGTTCCGGCAAATATCGGGTCAAGTCAGCGGTGTGCCATCTATTTCTGATGTAGATGATGAGGACCTGCAGCAAACGCTGGAAAATGTAAGAATTAAGTGTATTCACACCACATACATTGTTGTATCTTTTTTTAATCAAAAAATTAACTATGTCCAGTTAGGTCACAGAAAATGTTTTTGGTGTGTGCATTTGTTACCCAAATTTAAATAAGTAAATTACATGTTTTTTATTGCCACCATTCAGATAAAAAGAGCAAGCACAATTCGAGAGGCACAGGCGGCAGTTCTTGAGGCATCTCCGAAGCTCAGCATGATTGGTGGCCTTGCGCCAGTAAAGTCTTTAAGGGGTCGAGACACACTGGTAGATTCCATTGTCTCATACTATGTGTATGACAGAATGCAGACCGCTGTAAACCAGTAAGTACATTTATGGAAGTACAAACTATGGAAATAAAATGCTTTGCTGTTTTGGAAATGTTCTAACAAATGCTCCTTAATGGCATCACGCAGGGTTGGTGAGAAACCCCATCTGATTGTGTTTGACAAAAGCATAAATATATAATAGGCAAAAAAGGCAAGCAATGGATCACCCTCATTAGAACCGGTGATCCATTCGTAAGATAGGTGTGGTTTTTCATACAAAGTCATGTACGTTAATCTGTCAACTTAGAAAAAGCTGTTTGGGTGACTTTTTATCTAAGCTTATTCATTTGCTTCCTCTTTCTTTATGTCTTACACTATATTTCGTTTGAACTAAAAGGCCTGTAAAACCATGAAATTAGAGATTCAGGCAAGAACCTTGAATCTGCAACTGAGTGTAACAACTGTACATGTAAATTATACATTGTGTTTTTTGAAAGGTTTAAGGAGGGACTGGAGACATTGGGCGTCCTGGAAAAGCTGCAGTCCAATGCCGAAAGCTTCCAGAACGTGTTTGCATGTGGAACAAAGGTATTGTCTGTGGTTGACGTGACAAGCCTTTTCAGCTGCAATTACTCCATCGAAGGAAGCAACAAAAGGGCAGAAGAGGAACAGGCAGTATGTTTTTGGATGGACTGGCTGAATGATGTGGCAGGTGATTTAACATTGATACATTTGTTCGTTTCAATCATAAATAACCTAGTTCCTGGTTGAGTGTGGTGGTGGTTTGTTGGTTTTATCATAGGATTGTTTTAACCTAAGTAGACTTATTTATAGAGCTGTTCATTATCAACACTGCATCATTTACATAATTAACAAGTACTACTGTATATTTGTGTAGTTGTTGAACAATAAAAATGTTTTGGTTGCATTTATGCTGGTCTGTTTTAGAAATTCATGAAAAATATTATTTTGTTTTTCCTATTATCAGCTGGTGAAGCATTTATCCAGCCAGAGGAGGACGGGGAAGAAAAGGTGACCCTGAGGCTCGAAGATATCCTGGTGTTTGTTACTGGGGCGTCCCAAATCCCACCGTTCGGCTTTGATCCGATGCCGACAATAAGCTTTCTTCACCCAACAGTTTTGGGGGGGACAAAGAAGAGATTTCCCGAGGCAAATACTTGTGCAATCATTTTACACTTACCAATACATGAATCCTATGAGGAGTTCAGTAAATGGATGTGCTCGGGCATAATACAGTCGCCCATATTTGGTGTTGCCTAAACCCTGTTGACCGGTTTGCCTATATGTTAATTTAGTATTTGTACATTTTATAACGTATATTAGTTATTAGTCTTGTTTAGTTTTTAGATAAGAGTTACATAGAGGCATCAAGTGTGGCACAGCTAATTTAAAATTCCATTTAGGATGTACAATTGTTCGAAGTTTGTACCAACTTTCAACGGTTTGAATTAATGTTACAGTAAAAATTTATCAAAGTGTGAATTGTTTAAGTCAAGTTGAAATGTTAGCTTTGGCTTTCAAGTGTTTGAAGGATTAGTTAATAAATGTAGTATTTGATAGCATTTTTGTCATTCTCATTGTATGGTTTCTGCACCACTAGTTTCAAGGACAGACAAACTATCCTGGATAACAAGTTGCACAATAAAGGTTACACAAATGTACACACATATTACTTAACCCATGTTTTATTATAATTGTACAATTTGTGGTCTCTAAATGTAAAACCATCACTTTTCAATACATTACTTTCCCCCCAATCAAAAACTGTATAATTACAATTTGGGGCTTAACACAAAATGTTGAGAAGAGACTTTGATATTGACATGCAGAATAATTTCTCTTCAATCCAGTAATTTGCTTTCTATGATAAATTCTGTCAACTTTAAAAGTGCACATTACTGTACATATAACTGGCTATATGTAAACATGGTTTCTTAAGAGTTTTACAGGTGCATTCAAAATGTACAGTTCTAGGGTTCTGCCACTAGTGCTTGACCTGTTCTACTCTGCCACACTGAGCTGGGTAAAGTTTTTATGATTTCTCATACCTGTACCACTTTCTGCAACTGGACATGCACTGAGCATTGATGAGTTCCTATTATAGGGGTATATAGTATAACTGATAGGGAAAGACTGGTCTAGAAAATGTGCATGCTACAAGTCCAGGAGTGTTCAGTGAGGATGATGGGATCAGAATCTCGAAGTGCAATCCAAACAAGAGAAAACATATATATGATATGATTATAGATTCGTAAAAACATTAATGACATTGTAAAATATACTTCCCAATAAACCACTATTAATATTGCTCACACTGAATTTAGAATACTGCTATATCTGTGTTTTCTCCTCCAAGCCAAATATAATTGTACACTATAAACATAAGAATGCACAGTACAATCAGAATTTAGACTGGTTCCACAGCGTAACAGTCTAATCTTTTCTATTTCATCACCGTGAAGCTTGTCGATTTTACTCATTGTACGATTTCCGTCATCAAACTGAATTATTTACCCAGCTTACCTTTAACACTTGTTAGAACATTGAGCAAAAACGTGAATTTCGCTTAATGTGACTTATAGTCCGGTGCGCATTATATATGAAAAAATAGACCATTCATTGACATACGCCTTATAATCTAGTGCGCATATAGTGCAAAAAAAATACGAGTAGTTAGACATTTATCGCGAGTAATCAGCTTAAACGCATCACAATCGGCAAAGTACAGCGTTGATGTATAAGCATTGCAACTTACCTTAAATGTTGGCAGGGAATGACAAAGCATACCTTTTAGCTTTTCCTGTTACTGGCTGCAGTCTGTATTGTCAAATGTTCATCCTTAAACGGTGATTTAAATTGCTATATAAGCCCGACACTCCTAGCCGTGGCCAAGCGTCAACGTTGCTTAACTGTCTAGCCGACGTTAGCTAAAATGAGGCGAATAGCAAAGTTATCTACATTCCAAAACACTTGCAAAATAAAAGCGTAAATACAATTCCATCTGATGAGGAGGACCGAACAGGGAAGCTTGGGCTCCACAGGCGAGTGCCCTAACCACTCCCCCAAACAGGGATATGTGTCATTACTGAGTTAATTACAGTGCTGTCGTTGTTACGCGTTGTTTTAAATGGTATTTGAAAATAAACACCACAAATGTACAGACTGGCTCTGCAAATGGCTTTTGACTGCACTACACCCCTAGTTTGTGACACACGCATGTTTGACGAAAATTCCTTTATTGAATTCAAGCAAAGAGAACACAGACATTAAAGGGAGCCGCGGGTCGACCTGTACGATTCCATAGTAAAAACACAATATTCAAACCGAAGCAGTAAAATTCTTCTTCGTTTGTTGATCAATTTCCTGTTAATTCCGGTGGAAAAAATGCGCCCTCTGCTGGATAAATATCTGTTAGGCGTTTACAATGCCGTAGCGTATACACGACCGATGGGACGACTAGGTAGGTGGTGGCGACCTACTGGTCGTGATACACACATGACGCTTAAGTAACTGTGTTGTGTGTATCACACACTGAGGGTGGTCACCTCCCAATGGAAGCGTGTATCACTACATAACAGACAACAGGAGCTTTAATTTTGTCCTAGTTCACCCCCCATAGTATATGACACATGGGTGAACTGTATGACATCAGTGTATATGACACATGGGTGAACTGTATGACATCAGTGTATATGACACATGGGTGAACTGTATGACATCAGTGTATATGACACATGGGTGAACTGTATGACATCAGTGTATATGACACATGGGTTAACTGTATGACATCAGTGTATATGACACATGGGTGAACTGTATGACATCAGTGTATATGACACATGGGTGAACTGTATGACATCAGTGTATATGACACATGGGTGAACTGTATGACATCAGTGTATATGACACATGGGTTAACTGTATGACATCAGTGTATATGACACATGGGTGAACTGTATGACATCAGTGTATATGACACATGGGTTAACTGTATGACATCAGTGTATATGACACATGGGTGAACTGTATGACATCAGTGTATATGACACATGGGTTAACTGTATGACATCAGTGTATATGACACATGGGTTAACTGTATGACATCAGTGTATATGACACATGGGTGAACTGTATGACATCAGTGTATATGACACATGGGTGAACTGTATGACATCAGTGTATATGACACATGGGTGAACTGTATGACATCAGTGTATATGACACATGGGTGAACTGTATGACATCAGTGTATATGACACATGGGTGAACTGTATGACATCAGTGTATATGACACATGAACTGGTGAACTGTATGACATCAGGGTAAATATGACATCATGTATATGAACTGTATGACATCAGTGTATATGACACATGGGTGAACTGTATGACATCAGTGTATATGACACATGGGTTAACTGTATGACATCAGTGTATATGACACGTGGGTGAACTGTATGACATCAGTGTATATGACACACGGGTGAAATGTATGACTTTGAACAGCAGCAAATCAGGGCCATTGTATGTGTTTGGGGAGATGCCTGATAAACCCAGTCAACTCTGCTGTCACTGCTGCCACAATGTGATGGACAGAGAGGGACAGATATGATCAGGGACCCTTCACATACGAGACATAAACTGCTCAAGCATTACAGATCTCTACTCACCCACACCAGCAGGCTCAGGAACAGTTTATTCCTTTCTGCTGATCTCTGAAACCCTTTGGTAACCTTGCACTTACAGTGATACTTGTTTATTTTAACTGCCATTTGCACAATACGTCCTATTGTACTCCTCTTGCTACATATTGCCCAGCACACTGCTAGCCTATTTTATTAGATTTGCCTTTTACACAATACATATTGTTTGGACTATCCAGCTACCAGTTGTACAGATGTTCTCCTTTGGTTTTGCCCTCTGCACATTTCCTCTACTGTTGAACTGAATACCTGCACATTTACTTATCCATGTCTATTGCACATCCTCACACTGTACTGAATACCTGCACATTTACTTATCCATGTCTATTGCACATCCTCACACTGTACTGAATACCTGCACATTTACTTATCCATGTCTATTGCACATCCTCACACTGTACTGAATACCTGCACATTTACTTATCCATGTCTATTGCACATCCTCACACTGTACTCCATGTGTTTTTGCACTGCTCTTTTGCACTTCTGGTTGGATGCAAACTGCATTTTGTTGTACTGTACTTCTACTGTCCAATGACAATAAAGTTAAATCTTATCTAATCTAATATGGTCAGGTGAGGGAGGAGATGGAAAGAGATGAATAGAAAAAGAATATATATGACATATGAAATGGACAGGAGGGAAAATCGAAGCAATAGATGAATAGAAATAGAAAAATGGAGGACATTTGAAATGACCTTGGCCATTAGATCGAAAGAGGGGGCTGAAAAAGAACACCAGAAAGAATGGAAGAGAGAGAGGGGATTTTAAAGTGTCCACAATGACACACAGTGTGAGGAAGAAAAAGAGAGACACAGAGAAGGGAAGGAGGACATAAGTGTGGTCTGGTACCATACATGGAAGCAGTATTTGTATTTACTGTCTATCCTATTTGCTAAGGTTGTCTGTCACACACACACACACACACACACACTCATAGAAAAATGGCTTCATCATTGCCTTCTAATTGATCACAACTGGGGCGTGAGAGTGAGGTAGAAGGACGAAAGAGAGAAAGAGAATGGGATGGGTGGTTAGGAAGACTGGAATGGCCAGAGAAAAAAAATGTTTAGAAAAGAGAGAGTGTAGATCAGAAGAAGTTTTCAACTGTAAAATGAAGTCAGATGGTTCATCTTCACACCATGATGTTTCTTTCATGGCGTGGCAATTTCTCACCCACTGCTCCAGCTGTGTGTGTGTGTATGTGTGTGTAAAGCTCTTGATGAATAATGATCGTTTACACCTGAGGGTTACCACGGCAACTTGTACGCAGCAGCAGAATGTATGACAACTTTAAAAACACAACACACCTATATCAAAATATTAGAATTTGTGTAAATGTGTGCATGTGAGTGTGTGTGTGTATCTGTGTGTAATAACTCATTTCTGTGTGTGTTAGCATGTAAACATAAATGTGCCAATAAAATACTAATAATCTCGAGGAAGGTCTTTAGACATAAGTCGATGAAACAGCCATTTTCAATCTTCAAACTGAGACAATCTCAACCTTCATCCAGCAAAATAATGTACATATCAAAAATGAAGATGATGAATGAAGATGAACCCGTAATAGCTGGGCTGTTCCATTTCATTTAACATAGCAGGCTTTTTAAATCAATACTATATAAAACCGCAATATTAGTGGATAACGTCTACTAAAGGCCTGCTCTTGTCCTGAATAGTATCTTTAGTCAAATTTATAAAGTACATTACAGAAGTGAAATTATATTATAATCACTTGGTAACCCAGTACTGATTGGCTTTAGGACTATAGGAGATCTAAAGACCTAAATCCAATCTCAAACTCCAATAATCCATTCATGGCAGCTTTAACATGTATACAGCCATTAGAGCCATTAGATATTCCCTATAAAGAGCCCTGAGGACTCAGTACACTGTCCAGGGTTAGGGTTTATCTAGTACACAGTGAGGACTCAGTACACTGTCCAGGGTTAAGGTTAGGGTTTAACTAGTACACAGTGAGGACTCAGTACACTGTCCAGGGTTAGGGTTTAACTAGTACACAGTGAGGACTCAGTACACTGTCCAGGGTTAGGGTTTATCTAGTACACAGTGAGGACTCAGTACACTGTCCAGGGTTAGGGTTTAACTAGTACACAGTGAGGACTCAGTACACTGTCCAGGGTTAGGGTTTATCTAGTACACAGTGAGGACTCAGTACACTGTCCAGGGTTAGGGTTTAACTAGTACACAGTGAGGACTCAGTACACTGTCCAGGGTTAGGGTTTATCTAGTACACAGTGAGGACTCAGTACACTGTCCAGGGTTAGGGTTTATCTAGTACACAGTGAGGACTCAGTACACTGTCCAGGGTTAGGGTTTATCTAGTACACAGTGAGGACTCAGTACACTGTCCAGGGTTAGGGTTTATCTAGTACACAGTGAGGACTCAGTACACTGTCCAGGGTTAGGGTTTATCTAGTACACAGTGAGGACTCAGTACACTGTCCAGGGTTAGGGTTTATCTAGTACACAGTGAGGACTCAGTACACTGTCCAGGGTTAGGGTTTATCTAGTACACAGTGAGGACTCAGTACACTGTCCAGGGTTAGGGTTTATCTAGTACACAGTGAGGACTCAGTACACTGTCCAGGGTTAGGGTTTATCTAGTACACAGTGAGGACTCAGTACACTGTCCATGGTTAGGGTTTAACTAGTACACAGTGAGGACTCAGTACACTGTCCAGGGTTAGGGTTTAACTAGTACACAGTGAGGACTCAGTACACTCTCCAGGGTTAGAGTTTAACTAGTACACAGTGAAGACTCAGTACACTGTCCAGGGTTAAGGTTAGGGTTTAACTAGTACACAGTGAGGACTCAGTACACTGTCCAGGGTTAGGGTTTATCTAGTACACAGTGAGGACTCAGTACACTGTCCAGGGTTAGGGTTTAACTAGTACACAGTGAAGACTCAGTACACTGTCCAGGGTTAGAGTTTAACTAGTACACAGTGAGGACTCAGTACACTGTCCAGGGTTAGGGTTTAACTAGTACACAGTGAGGACTCAGTACACTGTCCAGGGTTAGGGTTTAACTAGTACACAGTGAGGACTCAGTACACTGTCCAGGGTTAGGGTTTAACTAGTACACAGTGAGGACTCAGTACACTGTCCAGGGTTAGGGTTTATCTAGTACACAGTGAGGACTCAGTACACTGTCCAGGGTTAGAGTTTAACTAGTACACAGTGAGGACTCAGTACACTGTCCAGGGTTAGGGTTAGGGTTTAACTAGTACACAGTGAGGACTCAGTACACTGTCCAGGGTTAGGGTTTATCTAGTACACAGTGAGGACTCAGTACACTGTCCAGGGTTAGGGTTTATCTAGTACACAGTGAGGACTCAGTACACTGTCCAGGGTTAGGGTTTAACTAGTACACAGTGAGGACTCAGTACACTGTCCAGGGTTAGGGTTTAACTAGTACACAGTGAGGACTCAGTACACTGTCCAGGGTTAAGGTTAGGGTTTATCTAGTACACAGTGAGGACTCAGTACACTGTCCAGGGTTAGGGTTTATCTAGTACACAGTGAGGACTCAGTACACTGTCCAGGGTTAGGGTTTAACTAGTACACAGTGAGGACTCAGTACACTGTCCAGGGTTAGGGTTTATCTAGTACACAGTGAGGACTCAGTACACTGTCCAGGGTTAAGGTTAGGGTTTATCTAGTACACAGTGAGGACTCAGTACACTGTCCAGGGTTAAGGTTAGGGTTTAACTAGTACACAGTGAGGACTCAGTACACTGTCCAGGGTTAGGGTTTATCTAGTACACAGTGAGGACTCAGTACACTGTCCAGGGTTAGGGTTTAACTAGTACACAGTGAGGACTCAGTACACTGTCCAGGGTTAGGGTTTAACTAGTACACAGTGAGGACTCAGTACACTGTCCAGGGTTAAGGTTAGGGTTTAACTAGTACACAGTGAGGACTCAGTACACTGTCCAGGGTTAAGGTTAGGGTTTAACTAGTACACAGTGAGGACTCAGTACACTGTCCAGGGTTAAGGTTAGGGTTTATCTAGTACACAGTGAGGACTCAGTACACTGTCCAGGGTTAGGGTTTAACTAGTACACAGTGAGGACTCAGTACACTGTCCAGGGTTAGGGTTTAACTAGTACACAGTGAGGACTCAGTACACTGTCCAGGGTTAGGGTTTAACTAGTACACAGTGAGGACTCAGTACACTGTCCAGGGTTAGGGTTTAACTAGTACACAGTGAGGACTCAGTACACTGTCCAGGGTTAGGGTTTAACTAGTACACAGTGAGGACTCAGTACACTGTCCAGGGTTAGGGTTTAACTAGTACACAGTGAGGACTCAGTATACTGTCCAGGGTTAGGGTTTATCTAGTACACAGTGAGGACTCAGTACACTGTCCAGGGTTAAGGTTAGGGTTTATCTAGTACACAGTGAGGACTCAGTACACTGTCCAGGGTTAAGGTTAGGGTTTAACTAGTACACAGTGAGGACTCAGTACACTGTCCAGGGTTAGGGTTTATCAGGGTTAGGGTTTAACTAGTACACAGTGAGGACTCAGTACACTGTCCAGGGTTAGGGTTTAACTAGTACACAGTGAGGACTCAGTACACTGTCCAGGGTTAGGGTTTATCTAGTACACAGTGAGGACTCAGTACACTGTCCAGGGTTAAGGTTAGGGTTTAACTAGTACACAGTGAGGACTCAGTACACTCTCCAGGGTTAGAGTTTAACTAGTACACAGTGAAGACTCAGTACACTGTCCAGGGTTAGAGTTTAACTAGTACACAGTGAGGACTCAGTACACTGTCCAGGGTTAGGGTTTATCTAGTACACAGTGAGGACTCAGTACACTGTCCAGGGTTAGGGTTTAACTAGTACACAGTGAAGACTCAGTACACTGTCCAGGGTTAGAGTTTAACTAGTACACAGTGAGGACTCAGTACACTGTCCAGGGTTAGGGTTTATCTAGTACACAGTGAGGACTCAGTACACTGTCCAGGGTTAAGGTTAGGGTTTAACTAGTACACAGTGAGGACTCAGTACACTGTCCAGGGTTAGAGTTTAACTAGTACACAGTGAGGACTCAGTACACTGTCCAGGGTTAAGGTTAGGGTTTAACTAGTACACAGTGAGGACTCAGTACACTGTCCAGGGTTAGGGTTTAACTAGTACACAGTGAGGACTCAGTACACTGTCCAGGGTTAGGGTTTAACTAGTACACAGTGAGGACTCAGTACACTGTCCAGGGTTAGGGTTTAACTAGTACACAGTGAGGACTCAGTACACTGTCCAGGGTTAGGTTAGGGTTTAACTAGTACACAGTGAGGACTCAGTACACTGTCCAGGGTTAGGGTTTAACTAGTACACAGTGAGGACTCAGTACACTGTCCAGGGTTAGGGTTTAACTAGTACACAGTGAGGACTCAGTACACTGTCCAGGGTTAAGGTTAGGGTTTAACTAGTACACAGTGAGGACTCAGTACACTGTCCAGGGTTAGGTTTAACTAGTACACAGGGTTTAGGGTTTAACTAGTACACAGTGAGGACTCAGTACACTGTCCAGGGTTAGGGTTTAACTAGTACACAGTGAGGACTCAGTACACTGTCCAGGGTTAGGGTTTATCTAGTACACAGTGAGGACTCAGTACACTGTCCAGGGTTAGGGTTTATCTAGTACACAGTGAGGACTCAGTACACTGTCCAGGGTTAAGGTTAGGGTTTAACTAGTACACAGTGAGGACTCAGTTCACTGTCCAGGGTTAGAGTTTATCTAGTACACAGTGAGGACTCAGTACACTCTCCAGGGTTAGAGTTTAACTAATACACAGTGAGGACTCAGTACACTGTCCAGGGTTAAGGTTAGGGTTTAACTAGTACACAGTGAGGACTCAGTACACTGTCCAGGGTTAGGGTTTAACTAGTACACAGTGAGGACTCAGTACACTGTCCAGGGTTAAGGTTAGGGTTTAACTAGTACACAGTGAGGACTCAGTTCACTGTCCAGGGTTAGAGTTTAACTAATACACAGTGAGGACTCAGTACACTGTCCAGGGTTAGGGTTTAACTAGTACACAGTGAGGACTCAGTACACTGTCCAGGGTTAGGGTTTATCTAGTACACAGTGAGGACTCAGTACACTGTCCAGGGTTAGGGTTTAACTAGTACACAGTGAGGACTCAGTACACTCTCCAGGGTTAGGGTTAGGGTTTAACTAGTACACAGTGAGGACTCAGTACACTGTCCAGGGTTAGGGTTTAACTAGTACACAGTGAGGACTCAGTACACTGTCCAGGGTTAGAGTTTAACTAGTACACAGTGAGGACTCAGTACACTCTCCAGGGTTAGGGTTAGGGTTTAACTAGTACACAGTGAGGACTCAGTACACTGTCCAGGGTTAAGGTTAGGGTTTAACTAGTACACAGTGAGGACTCAGTACACTGTCCAGGGTTAAGGTTAGGGTTTAACTAATACACAGTGAGGACTCAGTTCACTGTCCAGGGTTAGGGTTTAACTAGTACACAGTGAGGACTCAGTACACTGTCCAGGGTTAAGGTTAGGGTTTAACTAGTACACAGTGAGGACTCAGTACACTGTCCAGGGTTAAGGTTAGGGTTTAACTAGTACACAGTGAGGACTCAGTACACTCTCCAGGGTTAGGGTTTAACTAGTACACAGTGAGGACTCAGTACACTGTCCAGGGTTAAGGTTAGGGTTTAACTAGTACACAGTGAGGACTCAGTACACTGTCCAGGGTTAAGGTTAGGGTTTAACTAATACACAGTGAGGACTCAGTACACTGTCCAGGGTTAAGGTTAGGGTTTAACTAGTACACAGTGAGGACTCAGTACACTGTCCAGGGTTAGGGTTTAACTAGTACACAGTGAGGACTCAGTACACTGTCCAGGGTTAAGGTTAGGGTTTAACTAGTACACAGTGAGGACTCAGTTCACTGTCCAGGGTTAGAGTTTAACTAGTACACAGTGAGGACTCAGTACACTGTCCAGGGTTAAGGTTAGGGTTTAACTAGTACACAGTGAGGACTCAGTTCACTGTCCAGGGTTAGAGTTTAACTAGTACACAGTGAGGACTCAGTACACTGTCCAGGGTTAGGGTTTAACTAGTACACAGTGAGGACTCAGTACACTGTCCAGGGTTAGGGTTTATCTAGTACACAGTGAGGACTCAGTACACTGTCCAGGGTTAGGGTTTAACTAGTACACAGTGAGGACTCAGTACACTCTCCAGGGTTAGGGTTAGGGTTTAACTAGTACACAGTGAGGACTCAGTACACTGTCCAGGGTTAGGGTTTAACTAGTACACAGTGAGGACTCAGTACACTGTCCAGGGTTAGAGTTTAACTAGTACACAGTGAGGACTCAGTACACTGTCCAGGGTTAGGGTTAGGGTTTAACTAGTACACAGTGAGGACTCAGTACACTGTCCAGGGTTAAGGTTAGGGTTTAACTAGTACACAGTGAGGACTCAGTACACTGTCCAGGGTTAAGGTTAGGGTTTAACTAATACACAGTGAGGACTCAGTTCACTGTCCAGGGTTAGGGTTTAACTAGTACACAGTGAGGACTCAGTACACTCTCCAGGGTTAGGGTTAGGGTTTAACTAGTACACAGTGAGGACTCAGTACACTGTCCAGGGTTAAGGTTAGGGTTTAACTAGTACACAGTGAGGACTCAGTACACTGTCCAGGGTTAAGGTTAGGGTTTAACTAGTACACAGTGAGGACTCAGTACACTGTCCAGGGTTAGGGTTTAACTAATACACAGTGAGGACTCAGTACACTGTCCAGTCCAGGGTTAGGGTTTATCTAGTTAGGGTTTGTCCAGGGTTAGGGTTTAACTAGTACACAGTGAGGACTCAGTACACTGTCCAGGGTTAGGGTTTAACTAGTACACAGTGAGGACTCAGTACACTGTCCAGGGTTAGGGTTTAACTAGTACACAGTGAGGACTCAGTACACTGTCCAGGGTTAGGGTTTAACTAGTACACAGTGAGGACTCAGTACACTGTCCAGGGTTAGAGTTTAACTAGTACACAGTGAGGACTCAGTACACTGTCCAGGGTTAGGGTTTAACTAGTACACAGTGAGGACTCAGTACACTGTCCAGGGTTAAGGTTAGGGTTTAACTAGTACACAGTGAGGACTCAGTACACTGTCCAGGGTTAGTTTATCTAGTACACAGGACTCAGTACACTGTCCAGGGTTAGAGTTTAACTAGTACACAGTGAGGACTCAGTACACTGTCCAGGGTTAGGGTTAGGGTTTAACTAGTACACAGTGAGGACTCAGTTCACTGTCCAGGGTTAGAGTTTAACTAGTACACAGTGAGGACTCAGTACACGTCTCACCCTATTTACTGGCAGATTTCCAGAGCAGTAGTGGTTAACCTCAGATGGTCTCTGGGAGTGGTGGCCCACATTGACCAACATAGCAAAGGGCCATGTGTCCAGACACACATAACACAGCTATGAGCTGAAACCAAACACACATAACACAGCTATGAGCTGAAACCAAACACACATAACACAGCTATGAGCTGATACCAAACACACATAACACAGATATGAGCTGAAACCATACACACATAACACAGCTATGAGCTGAAACCAAACACACATAACACAGATATGAGCTGAAACCAAACGTTCCAAGAAAGTGCCTGAATCTATACATCAAACACACGATGTAAGTGCAAGTAGAACTCAGAAAACACTCTCTTTTTCACCTAATCCTTCCGGGAATGTAATGCCGAGGTAGACAGAAGCACACACAGTTTATATATTTGTCTTTACCTTAATTTACCGGTAGTATATGGGAAAGTTTTTGAAGAAATAACTGTAATGGCCTTACTTCGCTTCATTGTACTACACCATATGTGTATTGGTACCTGTACTTATACTGTACATTATTCATGCTCACACACACCCTGACTCTCTCTCACACACACACACACACACACACACAAACACACACACACAAACACACACACACACACAGAATATTCAGAATATTGCACTACTCTAATCACAGTTCAAGATACAAGATGCATTTGGGAGAATATGAAGGACTCAGTATGGAACTGGTCAGATTAAATAAATATATTATAGAGAATATGAAGGACTCAGTATGGAACTGGCCAGATTAAATAAATAGATTATAGAGAATATTAAGGACTCAGTATGGGACTGGCCAGATTAAATAAATATATTATAGAGAATATGAAGGACTCAGTATGGAACTGGCAGATTAAATAAATATATTATAGAGAATGTGAAGGACTCAGTATGGGACTGGTCAGATTAAATAAATATATTAGAGAGAATATGAAGGACTCAGTATGGAACTGGCAGATTAAATAAATATATTATAGAGAATATGAAGGACTCAGTATGGAACTGGCAGATTAAATAAGCCAGACCAGATAGCTGTTAGCCACCTGCTTGCACCAGTCCCCAGAACATTTAGCTTACAGAGATGGAATCATTTGTCACAGTCTTAAGGAATTAGTCCAGAGCATCCATCACACCAAGGAATAGTAATCTGCAAGGGGTTGTCAACATGGACTCACTGACGACACAACAACAATTACATAAAATAAGTAATAAGGGAAGAAAAGAGAAAACATGGAACAAATGGGAGCCTTTATAGATACTGCGAAGCTTTTTCCCAGAGCTGATGGGGTCCTGGTGAAAATTGTTAAATGATGGAGATTCTTTCCACCATGAAGAACAATGATGTTAAACTAATAGAAGGTAGTAGTTAATTTACACTGAGAACAAGGCTGAAGAAAATACCATTTAATGATTTAAAGTGATAATAAACTTATAGAAGGTGATTAGACATTTAATAATTTACGGTCATGGTCTATAATTACTGTAGTGTGGTCTATAATTACTGTAGTGTGGTCTATAATTACTGTAGTGCGGTATATAATTACTGTGGTGTTCCAAGGTCTATAATTACTGTAGTGTGGTCTATAATTACTGTAGTGTGCCACAGTCTATAACTACTGTAGTGTGCCATGTTCTATAATTACTGTAGTGTGGTCTATAATTACTGTAGTGTGGTCTATAATTACTGTAGTAGGGTCTATAATTACTGTAGTGTTCCAAGGTCTATAATTACTGTAGTGTGGTCTATAATTACTGTAGTGTGCCACAGTCTATAACTACTGTAGTGTGCCATGTTCTATAATTACTGTAGTGCGGTCTATAATTACTGTAGTGTTCCAAGGTCTATAATTACTGTAGTGTGGTCTATAATTACTGTAGTGTGGTCTATAATTACTGTAGTGTGGACTATAACTACTGTAGTGTGGTCTATAATTACTGTAGTGTGGTCTATAATTACTGTAGTGTGGTCTATAATTACTGTAGTGTGGTCTATAATTACTGTAGTGTGGACTATAATTATTGTAGTGTGGTCTATAATTACTGTAGTGTGGTCTATAATTACTGTAGTGTGGTCTATAACTACTGTAGTGTGGTCTATAATTACTATAGTGTGGTCTATAATTATTGTAGTGTGGTCTATAACTACTGTAGTGTGGTCTATAATTACTATAGTGTGGTCTATTACTACTGTAGTGTGGTCTATAACCACTGTAGTGTGGTCTATAATTACTGTAGTAGGGTCTATAATTACTGAAGTGTTCCAAGGTCTATAATTACTGTAGTGTGGTCTATAATTACTGTAGTGTGGTCTATAATTACTGTAGTGTGGACTATAACTACTGTAGTGTGGTCTATAATTACTGTAGTGTGGTCTATAATTACTGTAGTGTGGTCTATAATTACTGTAGTGTGGTCTATAATTACTGTAGTGTGGACTATAATTATTGTAGTGTGGTCTATAATTACTGTAGTGTGGTCTATAATTACTGTAGTGTGCCACGGTCTATAACTACTGTAGTGTGGTCTATAACTACTGTAGTGTGGTCTATAATTACTGTAGTGTGGTCTATAATTACTGTAGTGTGGTCTATAACTACTGTGGTGTGGTCTATAATTATTGTAGTGTGGTCTATAATTACTGTAGTGTGGTCTATAACTACTGTAGTGTGGTCTATAATTACTGTAGTGTGGTCTATAACTACTGTAGTGTGGTCTATAATTACTGTAGTGTAGTCTATAACTACTGTAGTGTGGTCTATAATTACTGTAGTGTGCCACGGTCTATAATTATTCTAGTGTGGTCTATAACTACAGTAGTGTGGTCTATAACTACTGTAGTGTGGTCTATAATTATTGTAGTGTGGTCTATAACTACTGTAGTATGGTCTATAACTACTGTAGTGTGGTCTATAACTACTGTAGTGTGGTCTATAACTACTGTAGTGTGGTCTATAACTACTATAGTGTGGTCTATAACTACTGTAGTGTGGTCTATAACTACTGTAGTGTGGTCTATAATTACTATAGTGTGGTCTATAATTATTGTAGTGTGGTCTATAACTACTGTAGTGTGGTCTATAATTACTATAGTGTGGTCTATTACTACTGTAGTGTGGTCTATAACCACTGTAGTGTGGTCTATAACTACTGTAGTGTGGTCTATAACTACTGTAGTGTGGTCTATAATTACTATAGTGTGGTCTATAATTATTGTAGTGTGGTCTATAACTACTGTAGTGTGGTCTATAACTACTGTAGTGTGCCACGGTCTATAATTATTCTAGTGTGGTCTATAACTACAGTAGTGTGGTCTATAACTACTGTAGTGTGGTCTATAATTATTGTAGTGTGGTCTATAACTACTGTAGTATGGTCTATAACTACTGTAGTGTGGTCTATAACTACTGTAGTGTGGTCTATAACTACTGTAGTGTGGTCTATAACTACTGTAGTGTGGTCTATAACTACTGTAGTGTGGTCTATAACTACTATAGTGTGGTCTATAATTATTGTAGTGTGGTCTATAACTACTGTAGTGTGGTCTATAATTACTATAGTGTGGTCTATTACTACTGTAGTGTGGTCTATAACCACTGTAGTGTGGTCTATAACTACTGTAGTGTGGTCTATAACTACTGTAGTGTGGTCTATAATTACTATTGTGTGGTCTATAATTATTGTAGTGTGGTCTATAACTACTGTAGTGTGGTCTATAATTACTGTAGTGTGGTCTATAATTACTATAGTGTGGTCTATAATTATTGTAGTGTGGTCTATAACTACTGTAGTGTGGTCTATAATTACTGTAGTGTGGTCTATTACTACTGTAGTGTGGTCTATAACCACTGTAGTGTGGTCTATAATTACTGTAGTGTGGTCTACGGTCTATAATTATTCTAGTAGTGTGGTCTATAACTACTGTAGTGTGGTCTATAACTACTGTAGTGTGGTCTATAATTATTGTAGTGTGGTCTATAACTACTGTAGTGTGGTCTATAACTACTGTAGTGTGGTCTATAACTACTGTAGTGTGGTCTATAACTACTGTAGTGTGGTCTATAACTACTGTAGTGTGGTCTATAACTACTGTAGTGTGGTCTATAACTACTGTAGTGTGGTCTATAATTACTATAGTGTGGTCTATAATTATTGTAGTGTGGTCTATAACTACTGTAGTGTGGTCTATAATTACTATAGTGTGGTCTATTACTACTGTAGTGTGGTCTATAACTACTGTAGTGTGGTCTATAACTACTGTAGTGTGGTCTATAACTACTGTAGTGTGGTCTATAACTACTGTAGTGTGGTCTATAACTACTGTAGTGTGGTCTATAACTACTGTAGTGTGGTCTATAATTACTATAGTGTGGTCTATAATTATTGTAGTGTGGTCTATAACTACTGTAGTGTGGTCTATAATTACTATAGTGTGGTCTATTACTACTGTAGTGTGGTCTATAACCACTGTAGTGTGTCTATAACTACTGTAGTGTGGTCTATAACTACTGTAGTGTGGTCTATAATTACTATAGTGTGGTCTATAATTATTGTAGTGTGGTCTATAACTACTGTAGTGTGGTCTATAACTACTGTAGTGTGGTCTATAATTACTATAGTGTGGTCTATAATTATTGTAGTGTGGTCTATAACTACTGTAGTGTGGTCTATAATTACTGTAGTGTGGTCTATAACTACTGTAGTGTGGTCTATAACCACTGTAGTGTGGTCTATAACTACTGTAGTGTGGTCTATAACTACTGTAGTGTGGTCTATAATTACTATAGTGTGGTCTATAATTATTGTAGTGTGGTCTATAACTACTGTAGTGTGGTCTATAATTACTGTAGTGTGGTCTATAACTACTGTAGTGTGGTCTATAACTACTGTAGTGTGGTCTATAATTACTGTAGTGTGGTCTATAAATACTGTAGTGTGGTCTATAATTACTATAGTGTGGTCTATAATTACTATAGTGTGCCACGGTCTTAAGGCCATATCTTTGCCAAAACAATAACAGGCTACACTTGAAGTTTTCATCAATCATTTTTATTTTTCTTGCTTGGCTTCTGGCTATATCTAATGGTAGCGGTAACATTGCAGTGTCTCTAAAGGATTAAGTTGCCCCAAGAATTAGAGAGATTATTTTAATATTTTAGAAGAACTAGTCTGAGTGGGCAGCTAGCAAGCAGTGGCCACGGAAAGCAAACAGTGTAAACAGGCCTTTACGTGCTTTGATAGGCTTTCTGCCAGGAAATAAAGACAGATTAAAATCACAAAAAGCCTCATCATTGGAGGAACAACAGTGATATTAGCATACTGGTGTGTGTTCAAAATGTTTCCAGAGACATAAATGCTTCTCATGTATACAGTGAGTAAAATGGTACTGGACTAAAAGGCTGTCATTATAAATAATTTCCTCAAAAACATTTGTGAAAGGTCCTTCTAAGAAATTAGATAAACCGCAAGATCTGATCATGCTGTTGAATTTAGATGTCCCTTTGCTGACTGTATACGTATTAATAATGAACAGATAAAGTATTTCTTTCTCTTCTCTAGTAAATTGGATTTCTATTCCTGTGTGTCTACAGATGCCCCAGGCTAGTGAGTAGAGGACTTCTGCTGAATGAATTGTAAGATAGTAGAGCTACTGTGCCCATTCTATTACTTCAACTTATACTGGTTACAGGCTGGGAATACACATCCAAAAACATAATTTAGTTTTAACATGCTGTTAAATGATGTGTTTTGTACGTATGTATTAAATCCTCAGTAAGGTAATGTGTCAATCCTACAGGGCTGTAAAGTAGTGTAATTCAGTGGAATATAGTGTAATACAGACACACAGAGTGAGAGACAAAACAGAGAAACACATTGAAGTGTTTTGGTTCTAATTGTAATGCGTGTTAGTCCTGTCACACTTCTGTACCCAGAAGTATCACACAACTCTCCAAGCAGACCTAGTCTATATTGCTGGATTGCACTCACTTTTTAATATAACTGAAGTACCTCCTCACACATATCTGCTTGCTTTCCTGAATATGTTCTGTACTGTAGCTCGGCTATTGTACATAGCTAATTATTTATTTACCTTATTTACCTTCTCTAGCAAAACCCCATTTTATCAACATTTGCAGTCTTATCATATGTGATCAAATTATAGCAAGAGGTTGAAATATCAATTGAGATATTGAGTGGTGCTGGCACTCTGGTACAACCTAGAGACACACACATCTCTTGTCCTCCACCTGGTACAACCTAGAGAAACACACATCTCTAGTCCTCCACTTGGTACAGTCTGGTACAACCTAGAGACACACACATCTCTGGTCCTCCACCTGGTACAACCTAGAGAAACACACATCTCTAGTCCTCCACTTGGTACAGTCTGGTACAACCTAGAGACACACACATCTCTGGTCCTCCACCTGGTACAACCTAGAGACACACACATCTCTGGTCCTCCACCTGGTACAGTCTGGTACAACCTAGAGTCACACACATCTCTAGTCCTCCACCTGGTACAACCTAGAGACACACACATCTCTAGTCCTCCACCTGGTACAGTCTGGTACAACCTAGAGACACATACATCTCTAGTCCTCCACCTGGTACAGTCTGGTACAACCTAGAGACACACACATCTCTAGTCCTCCACCTGGTACAACCTAGAGACACACACATCTCTGGTCCTCCACCTGGTACAACCTAGAGACACACACATCTCTAGTCCTCCACCTGGTACAACCTAGAGACACACACATCTCTGGTCCTCCACCTGGTACAGTCTGGTACAACCTAGAGACACACACATCTCTAGTCCTCCACCTGGTACAACCTAGAGACACACACATCTCTGGTCCTCCACCTGGTACAGTCTGGTACAACCTAGAGACACACACATCTCTAGTCCTCCACCTGGTACAGTCTGGTACAACCTAGAGACACATACATCTCTAGTCCTCCACCTGGTACAGTCTGGTACAACCTAGAGACACACACACATCTCTAGTCCTCCACCTGGTACAGTCTGGTACAACCTAGAGACACATACATCTCTAGTCCTCCACCTGGTACAGTCTGGTACAACCTAGAGACACACACATCTATCTCTGGTCCTCCACCTGGTCTCTGGTCCTCCACAGTCTGGTACAACCTAGAGACACACACATCTCTAGTCCTCCACCTGGTACAACCTAGAGACACACACATCCATCTCTGGTCCTCCACCTGGTACAGTCTGGTACAACCTAGAGACACACACATCTCTAGTCCTCCACCTGGTACAACCTAGAGACACACACATCTATCTCTGGTCCTCCACCTGGTACAGTCTGGTACAACCTAGAGACACACACATCTCTAGTCCTCCACCTGGTACAACCTAGAGACACACACATCCATCTCTGGTCCTCCACCTGGTACAGTCTGGTACAACCTAGAGACACACACATCTCTAGTCCTCCACCTGGTACAACCTAGAGACACACACATCTATCTCTGGTCCTCCACCTGGTACAGTCTGGTACAACCTAGAGACACACACATCTCTAGTCCTCCACCTGGTACAGTCTGGTACAACCTAGAGACACACACATCTATCTCTGGTCCTCCACCTGGTACAGTCTGGTACAACCTAGAGACACACACATCTCTAGTCCTCCACCTGGTACAGTCTGGTACAACCTAGAGACACACACATCTCTAGTCCTCCACCTGGTACAGTCTGGTACAACCTAGAGACACATACATCTCTAGTCCTCCACCTGGTACAGTCTGGTACAACCTAGAGACACACACATCTATCTCTGGTCCTCCACCTGGTACAGTCTGGTACAACCTAGAGACACACACATCTCTAGTCCTCCACCTGGTACAACCTAGAGACACACACATCCATCTCTGGTCCTCCACCTGGTACAGTCTGGTACAACCTAGAGACACACACATCTCTAGTCCTCCACCTGGTACAACCTAGAGACACACACATCTATCTCTGGTCCTCCACCTGGTACAGTCTGGTACAACCTAGAGACACACACATCTCTAGTCCTCCACCTGGTACAACCTAGAGACACACACATCTATCTCTGGTCCTCCACCTGGTACAGTCTGATACAACCTAGAGACACACACATCTCTAGTCCTCCACCTGGTACAACCTAGAGACACACACATCTATCTCTGGTCCTCCACCTGGTACAGTCTGATACAACCTAGAGACACACACATCTCTAGTCCTCCACCTGGTACAGTCTGGTACAACCTAGAGACACACACATCTCTAGTCCTCCCGGTCTGGTACAGTCTGGTACAACCTAGAGACACACACATCTCTAGTCCTCCACCTGGTACAGTCTGGTACAACCTAGAGACACACACATCTCTAGTCCTCCCGGTCTGGTACAGTCTGGTACAACCTAGAGACACACACACATCTCTAGTCCTCCACCTGGTACAACCTAGAGACACACACATCTCTGGTCCTCCACCTGGTACAGTCTGGTACAACCTAGAGTCACACACATCTCTAGTCCTCCACCTGGTACAACCTAGAGACACACACATCTCTAGTCCTCCACCTGGTACAGTCTGGTACAACCTAGAGACACATACATCTCTAGTCCTCCACCTGGTACAGTCTGGTACAACCTAGAGACACACACATCTCTAGTCCTCCACCTGGTACAACCTAGAGACACACACATCTCTGGTCCTCCACCTGGTACAACCTAGAGACACACACATCTCTGGTCCTCCACCTGGTACAGTCTGGTACAACCTAGAGACACACACATCTCTAGTCCTCCACCTGGTAAAACCTAGAGACACACACATCTCTGGTCCTCCACCTGGTACAGTCTGGTACAACCTAGAGACACACACATCTCTAGTCCTCCACCTGGTACAGTCTGGTACAACCTAGAGACACATACATCTCTAGTCCTCCACCTGGTACAGTCTGGTACAACCTAGAGACACACACACATCTCTAGTCCTCCACCTGGTACAGTCTGGTACAACCTAGAGACACATACATCTATAGTCCTCCACCTGGTACAGTCTGGTACAACCTAGAGACACACACATCTATCTCTGGTCCTCCACCTGGTACAGTCTGGTACAACCTAGAGACACACACATCTCTAGTCCTCCACCTGGTACAACCTAGAGACACACACATCCATCTCTGGTCCTCCACCTGGTACAGTCTGGTACAACCTAGAGACACACACATCTCTAGTCCTCCACCTGGTACAGTCTGGTACAACCTAGAGACACATACATCTCTAGTCCTCCACCTGGTACAGTCTGGTACAACCTAGAGACACACACATCTCTGGTCCTCCACCTGGTACAGTCTGGTACAACCTAGAGTCACACACATCTCTAGTCCTCCACCTGGTACAACCTAGAGACACACACATCTCTAGTCCTCCACCTGGTACAGTCTGGTACAACCTAGAGACACATACATCTCTAGTCCTCCACCTGGTACAGTCTGGTACAACCTAGAGACACACACATCTCTAGTCCTCCACCTGGTACAACCTAGAGACACACACATCTCTGGTCCTCCACCTGGTACAACCTAGAGACACACACATCTCTGGTCCTCCACCTGGTACAGTCTGGTACAACCTAGAGACACACACATCTCTAGTCCTCCACCTGGTAAAACCTAGAGACACACACATCTCTGGTCCTCCACCTGGTACAGTCTGGTACAACCTAGAGACACACACATCTCTAGTCCTCCACCTGGTACAGTCTGGTACAACCTAGAGACACATACATCTCTAGTCCTCCACCTGGTACAGTCTGGTACAACCTAGAGACACACACACATCTCTAGTCCTCCACCTGGTACAGTCTGGTACAACCTAGAGACACATACATCTCTAGTCCTCCACCTGGTACAGTCTGGTACAACCTAGAGACACACACATCTATCTCTGGTCCTCCACCTGGTACAGTCTGGTACAACCTAGAGACACACACATCTCTAGTCCTCCACCTGGTACAACCTAGAGACACACACATCCATCTCTGGTCCTCCACCTGGTACAGTCTGGTACAACCTAGAGACACACACATCTCTAGTCCTCCACCTGGTACAACCTAGAGACACACACATCTATCTCTGGTCCTCCACCTGGTACAGTCTGGTACAACCTAGAGACACACACATCTCTAGTCCTCCACCTGGTACAACCTAGAGACACACACATCCATCTCTGGTCCTCCACCTGGTACAGTCTGGTACAACCTAGAGACACACACATCTCTAGTCCTCCACCTGGTACAACCTAGAGACACACACATCTATCTCTGGTCCTCCACCTGGTACAGTCTGGTACAACCTAGAGACACACACATCTCTAGTCCTCCACCTGGTACAGTCTGGTACAACCTAGAGACACACACATCTCTAGTCCTCCACCTGGTACAGTCTGGTACAACCTAGAGACACATACATCTCTAGTCCTCCACCTGGTACAGTCTGGTACAACCTAGAGACACACACATCTCTAGTCCTCCACCTGGTACAGTCTGGTACAGCCTAGAGACACATACATCTCTAGTCCTCCACCTGGTACAGTCTGGTACAACCTAGAGACACACACATCTATCTCTGGTCCTCCACCTGGTACAGTCTGGTACAACCTAGAGACACACACATCTCTAGTCCTCCACCTGGTACAACCTAGAGACACACACATCCATCTCTGGTCCTCCACCTGGTACAGTCTGGTACAACCTAGAGACACACACATCTCTAGTCCTCCACCTGGTACAACCTAGAGACACACACATCTATCTCTGGTCCTCCACCTGGTACAGTCTGGTACAACCTAGAGACACACACATCTCTAGTCCTCCACCTGGTACAGTCTGGTACAACCTAGAGACACACACATCTCTGGTCCTCCACCTGGTACAGTCTGGTACAACCTAGAGACACATACATCTCTAGTCCTCCACCTGGTACAGTCTGGTACAACCTAGAGACACACACATCTATCTCTGGTCCTCCACCTGGTACAGTCTGGTACAACCTAGAGACACACACATCTCTAGTCCTCCACCTGGTACAACCTAGAGACACACACATCCATCTCTGGTCCTCCACCTGGTACAGTCTGGTACAACCTAGAGACACACACATCTCTAGTCCTCCACCTGGTACAACCTAGAGACACACACATCTATCTCTGGTCCTCCACCTGGTACAGTCTGGTACAACCTAGAGAAACACACATCTCTAGTCCTCCACTTGGTACAGTCTGGTACAACCTAGAGACACACACATCTCTGGTCCTCCACCTGGTACAACCTAGAGACACACACATCTCTGGTCCTCCACCTGGTACAGTCTGGTACAACCTAGAGTCACACACATCTCTAGTCCTCCACCTGGTACAACCTAGAGACACACACATCTCTAGTCCTCCACCTGGTACAGTCTGGTACAACCTAGAGACACATACATCTCTAGTCCTCCACCTGGTACAGTCTGGTACAACCTAGAGACACACACATCTCTAGTCCTCCACCTGGTACAACCTAGAGACACACACATCTCTGGTCCTCCACCTGGTACAACCTAGAGACACACACATCTCTAGTCCTCCACCTGGTACAACCTAGAGACACACACATCTCTGGTCCTCCACCTGGTACAGTCTGGTACAACCTAGAGACACACACATCTCTAGTCCTCCACCTGGTACAACCTAGAGACACACACATCTCTGGTCCTCCACCTGGTACAGTCTGGTACAACCTAGAGACACACACATCTCTAGTCCTCCACCTGGTACAGTCTGGTACAACCTAGAGACACATACATCTCTAGTCCTCCACCTGGTACAGTCTGGTACAACCTAGAGACACACACACATCTCTAGTCCTCCACCTGGTACAGTCTGGTACAACCTAGAGACACATACATCTCTAGTCCTCCACCTGGTACAGTCTGGTACAACCTAGAGACACACACATCTATCTCTGGTCCTCCACCTGGTACAGTCTGGTACAACCTAGAGACCCACACATCTCTAGTCCTCCACCTGGTACAACCTAGAGACACACACATCCATCTCTGGTCCTCCACCTGGTACAGTCTGGTACAACCTAGAGACACACACATCTCTAGTCCTCCACCTGGTACAACCTAGAGACACACACATCTATCTCTGGTCCTCCACCTGGTACAGTCTGGTACAACCTAGAGACACACACATCTCTAGTCCTCCACCTGGTACAACCTAGAGACACACACATCCATCTCTGGTCCTCCACCTGGTACAGTCTGGTACAACCTAGAGACACACACATCTCTAGTCCTCCACCTGGTACAACCTAGAGACACACACATCTATCTCTGGTCCTCCACCTGGTACAGTCTGGTACAACCTAGAGACACACACATCTCTAGTCCTCCACCTGGTACAGTCTGGTACAACCTAGAGACACACACATCTATCTCTGGTCCTCCACCTGGTACAGTCTGGTACAACCTAGAGACACACACATCTCTAGTCCTCCACCTGGTACAGTCTGGTACAACCTAGAGACACACACATCTCTAGTCCTCCACCTGGTACAGTCTGGTACAACCTAGAGACACATACATCTCTAGTCCTCCACCTGGTACAGTCTGGTACAACCTAGAGACACACACATCTATCTCTGGTCCTCCACCTGGTACAGTCTGGTACAACCTAGAGACACACACATCTCTAGTCCTCCACCTGGTACAACCTAGAGACACACACATCCATCTCTGGTCCTCCACCTGGTACAGTCTGGTACAACCTAGAGACACACACATCTCTAGTCCTCCACCTGGTACAACCTAGAGACACACACATCTATCTCTGGTCCTCCACCTGGTACAGTCTGGTACAACCTAGAGACACACACATCTCTAGTCCTCCACCTGGTACAACCTAGAGACACACACATCTATCTCTGGTCCTCCACCTGGTACAGTCTGATACAACCTAGAGACACACACATCTCTAGTCCTCCACCTGGTACAACCTAGAGACACACACATCTATCTCTGGTCCTCCACCTGGTACAGTCTGATACAACCTAGAGACACACACATCTCTAGTCCTCCACCTGGTACAGTCTGGTACAACCTAGAGACACACACATCTCTAGTCCTCCCGGTCTGGTACAGTCTGGTACAACCTAGAGACACACACATCTCTAGTCCTCCACCTGGTACAGTCTGGTACAACCTAGAGACACACACATCTCTAGTCCTCCCGGTCTGGTACAGTCTGGTACAACCTAGAGACACACACACATCTCTAGTCCTCCACCTGGTACAACCTAGAGACACACACATCTCTGGTCCTCCACCTGGTACAGTCTGGTACAACCTAGAGTCACACACATCTCTAGTCCTCCACCTGGTACAACCTAGAGACACACACATCTCTAGTCCTCCACCTGGTACAGTCTGGTACAACCTAGAGACACATACATCTCTAGTCCTCCACCTGGTACAGTCTGGTACAACCTAGAGACACACACATCTCTAGTCCTCCACCTGGTACAAGCTAGAGACACACACATCTCTGGTCCTCCACCTGGTACAACCTAGAGACACACACATCTCTGGTCCTCCACCTGGTACAGTCTGGTACAACCTAGAGACACACACATCTCCAGTCCTCCACCTGGTAAAACCTAGAGACACACACATCTCTGGTCCTCCACCTGGTACAGTCTGGTACAACCTAGAGACACACACATCTCTAGTCCTCCACCTGGTACAGTCTGGTACAACCTAGAGACACATACATCTCTAGTCCTCCACCTGGTACAGTCTGGTACAACCTAGAGACACACACACATCTCTAGTCCTCCACCTGGTACAGTCTGGTACAACCTAGAGACACATACATCTCTAGTCCTCCACCTGGTACAGTCTGGTACAACCTAGAGACACACACATCTATCTCTGGTCCTCCACCTGGTACAGTCTGGTACAACCTAGAGACACACACATCTCTAGTCCTCCACCTGGTACAACCTAGAGACACACACATCCATCTCTGGTCCTCCACCTGGTACAGTCTGGTACAACCTAGAGACACACACATCTCTAGTCCTCCACCTGGTACAACCTAGAGACACACACATCTATCTCTGGTCCTCCACCTGGTACAGTCTGGTACAACCTAGAGACACACACATCTCTAGTCCTCCACCTGGTACAACCTAGAGACACACACATCCATCTCTGGTCCTCCACCTGGTACAGTCTGGTACAACCTAGAGACACACACATCTCTAGTCCTCCACCTGGTACAACCTAGAGACACACACATCTATCTCTGGTCCTCCACCTGGTACAGTCTGGTACAACCTAGAGACACACACATCTCTAGTCCTCCACCTGGTACAGTCTGGTACAACCTAGAGACACACACATCTCTAGTCCTCCACCTGGTACAGTCTGGTACAACCTAGAGACACATACATCTCTAGTCCTCCACCTGGTACAGTCTGGTACAACCTAGAGACACACACACATCTCTAGTCCTCCACCTGGTACAGTCTGGTACAACCTAGAGACACATACATCTCTAGTCCTCCACCTGGTACAGTCTGGTACAACCTAGAGACACACACATCTATCTCTGGTCCTCCACCTGGTACAGTCTGGTACAACCTAGAGACACACACATCTCTAGTCCTCCACCTGGTACAACCTAGAGACACACACATCCATCTCTGGTCCTCCACCTGGTACAGTCTGGTACAACCTAGAGACACACACATCTCTAGTCCTCCACCTGGTACAACCTAGAGACACACACATCTATCTCTGGTCCTCCACCTGGTACAGTCTGGTACAACCTAGAGACACATACATCTCTAGTCCTCCACCTGGTACAACCTAGAGACACACACATCTATCTCTGGTCCTCCACCTGGTACAGTCTGGTACAACCTAGAGACACACACATCTCTAGTCCTCCACCTGGTACAGTCTGGTACAACCTAGAGACACACACATCTCTAGTCCTCCCGGTCTGGTACAGTCTGGTACAACCTAGAGACACACACATCTCTAGTCCTCCACCTGGTACAGTCTGGTACAACCTAGAGACACACACATCTCTAGTCCTCCCGGTCTGGTACAGTCTGGTACAACCTAGAGACACACACACATCTCTAGTCCTCCCGGTCTAGTACAAATGGATACAGTAAGCGCCATAATTCATTGGGCAGTCATTATTTGGTTCTGAACTTGAGCACTTTACAACCACAATAAGGTTGAAATGAAGACTGGCAGATTACATTTCTAAGTAATGTCATACATTTTAGATGAACGGTTAAAAATTATGGCACATTCTGTACATAGTCTCTCTGATTTCAGGCACCCAAAAAGTATTGGACAGTTTAAAGTGGGTGTATTTATTTCCAGCTTGTTGAGCCCTGTCTGGGGTTTAGCCCGTTCAGGGCCACAGTATCACTGGACCACCGTCTCAGCCACAGGATTTATGCTGCTTCATTATTGTGCCGGGGACATAGGGAATGAGTGTGTCTAAGCTTTCCTTCTTCTATACACAAAGGATGACATGTGCACATTGACCAGACCACGGGACCTACCAGCCTTAAGAACCTGTATCTGACCATTCCCTATAGCCCAGTCTGCCAAACCATCCCTGAATTAAACAATGCATATAAATATTACAGTTTTTCTCCATTGGTTTGGCTCATTTCTTGAAACAGAAATTACATTCTCAAAACTCGAAGATCATTTGGCAAAACAGTGTTACAGTTCAGCACAACACTATAGCTCACTTGCAAAAGCTCATATCTCTCCCAAAACTGTTCACTCATGCTTCCAAACTAAATTCCTTTCCCATATAAAGAGTCAGTGCCACCAAAATGGCAGAGATCCTTCTCAATTGCTTTGGCTCATTTCTTGAAACAGACCGGACGTTCTCAACACTCTTGGTGCTTTTGCCAAAATAACGTGGATGGTTCGGCACAACACCATGGTTCACCTGCAAAACCTCATACCTCTCCGAAAACAGTTCACTCATGTGTCAAAACTAAATTTCCTTCTCATTTAACCAGTCAGTGCCCCCAAAATGCTTCGTCCCTTTGGCATTGTGTAAGCACTGCAAGTCAAAATGTTTAGATGTTATGTCACTATGGCAGCGGACCATTGAATTATCCCTCATGTCCACCTTTCAGTCTTAGCCCAGTCCATCATTGATAATAGTTACTGTACTGTTTTGTAGTCTAGCTAACCGAATACAATTAAGTATAAAACTGAAAAATAAATTAGAAATAGGATTTTAGGGTAAGAGTACCCTTGTAACTTTTATCACTCATACACATAAAGTAACTTCCATACATCAGAGTAAAAATAACTGTATACAGCATAATATACTGGAATATAAAGACAAACAAAAAACACTGAAAATTATATGCACCCTACAGTGCTGTAAATACAGTAAAACTGTAGTTTCACAACTAAGAATTCGTCACTGGTCACTGTCCTCACCCTCCTGGCCATCCACACACTTCTGTCTGTCTGGCCACAGATTCATCAATACTGTGGAAAATAAACTATTCCACACACACACACACACACACACACACAAAATAAATAGGTAAATGTGAAAATAAATATGTCTTTCTCTATGCACAGTGTCCTGTCCTATAAAACATATAATTCCATCATTGACTGACTAAATGCCTGTTTTCCCTACTAACGGTTTGGATGATGGAGCAGACTGTAGAGCGAGACACATTAGGCTGGACTCGGCGACCTGCCTCCGCCATTGTGGGGCCATGGTTGATGACGTGGTCTATAATTGAGGCCCGAATTTCATCTGGGACAGCATGGTGTCTTCGTGCTCCTCGGCCTCTTCCCCCTATTCCACCACCACGCACCCTTACTCCTCTTCTTCCTCTTCCTCGAGCACGACGAGCAGGTAGTTGCCCTTGTTCATTTACTTGGCCAGGTGCCTCCATGTTTAGAAGATGTACTGGTCCTGCATGGTCAAGCTCTTTACATACATGTTTGGCAGCATTCACAGTCATGGACAGAACCTGTCAGCTAACTAAACATACTGTTTTATTGGTCATCTGAGATGTGTGACAGTCCTCCTTCAGTCAAGTTATAGTATCAATCAATTGCTGTAATATGTAAATGTACCAAATGTTCCAAGGGATTCATATATGGTATTCATGGTATTATGTTCTTGACTACTTTTGACAATTGAACAGACTATTGTGAATGTGATGACTTACACAATGAAATGACGCTGACACGTTTTGGAGCGAAAAACCATTAGAGTGAGAATCAACAATCAGTTTAGATCAACAAGATCTATTCACATGTAAATTGTGCTAATTGTAGGCTACCTGTACTTAATCATTTGCAAAGATGTACTGAGACATTTTCAATTTGATGAAATTAATGAGAAATTCAATTCTGTTTTGAACAATTGCCAAGTGGTTTGGAGGTTAGTCCATGTTGTTTTGAGAATGTAATTTCTGTTTCAAAAAATGAGCCAAACCAATGGAGAAAAACTGTATTAAACCGTTTAATGTTCACCCAGGCCAGCCTGAAGAGGACTGACCACCCCTCAGGGCATGGTTCCTCACTGGGTTTCTTCCAAAATTTGAACCATTAGGGAGTTTTTCCTAGCAGATCTGTATCAAATTGTTGATGCGTGCTCTGTCGAGTTTCAGGCTGGGTGTTTCTGAAAGGTATCTCCAGGTATCTGCTATAGATCTTCCCTGGTGACGCTCTGCCAGGCCTGTACTCCTGGTATCTGCTATAGATCTTCCCTGGTGACGCTCTGCCAGGCCGGTACTCCAGGTATCTGCTATAGATCTTCCCTGGTGACGCTCTGCCAGGCCTGTACTCCAGGTATCTGCTATAGATCTTCCCTGGTGATGCTCTGCCAGGCCTGTACTCCAGGTATCTGCTATAGATCTTCCCTGGTGACGCTCTGCCAGGCCTGTACTCCAGGTATCTGCTATAGATCTTCCCTGGTGACGCTCTGCCAGGCCTGTACTCCAGGTATCTGCTATAGATCTTCCCTGGTGACGCTCTGCCAGGCCTGTACTCCAGGTATCTGCTATAGATCTTCCCTGGTGATGCTCTGCCAGGCCTGTACTCCAGGTATCTGCTATAGATCTTCCCTGGTGATGCTCTGCCAGGCCGGTACTCCAGGTATCTTTAGTTCTTGTTTCTGGGTTTTATCGGGGACCTGCATCCAGAAGAATGTTGATCTGTTGGGCTGTTATCAGGGTTGTTTTATCACCATAGAGAGTATTCCCCGGTCATCCACAACAGCACTGTTGACTTGGGAATTCGTGAACATGTGAAAATGTTCTTGTTTGAATGATTTCCCTTCATAAACCATTTTGATGTCCAGCTTCATTTGAAACAACACTGCTGCCTTCCTCGTGTTGTCACACCCAAACAACAACCTCCATAGGATATCACTGCTGCCTTCCTCGTGTTGTCACACCCAAACAACAACCTCCATAGGATATCAGGTTCACTTACCATCTATCCTACTCAGATCCTGTATATGTATTCCTGTTAGAAGATGATCAATCTCATTTGCTTCACCTGTAGGTGGTCAAATTGTTTTGGCTCATCAGTGTATAGTAATATACCTGAAAATCATATCAACTGAAAGGGCTGTTGGGGAAAAGAAAATGGAAGAGACATTTTTAACAGCATCCTTGCTATAATTATCTGACACACATTAAAGGGATGGATACGAGAGGATATGAGAGGAAAAGAGAGGAAAAGAGAGGAAAAGAGAGGAAAGGAGAGGAAAGGAGAGGAAAAGAGAGGAAATGAGAGGAAAAGAGAGGATAAGAGAGGAAAAGAGAGGATAAGAGAGGAAAAGAGAGGAAAAGAGAGGATAAGAGAGGAAAAGAGAGGAAAAGAGAGGAAATGAGAGGAAAAGAGAGGAAATGAGAGGAAATGAGAGGAAAGGAGAGGAAAAGAGAGGAAATGAGAGGAAAAGAGAGGATAAGAGAGGAAAAGAGAGGAAAAGAGAGGAAAAGAGAGGAAAAGAGAGGAAATGAGAGGAAAAGAGATGAAATGAGAGGAAATTAGATGAAAAGAGAGGAAAAGAGAGGATACGAGAGGATAAGAGAGGAAAAGAGAGGAAAAGAGAGGAAAAGAGAGGAAAAGAGAGGAAAGGAGAGGAAAGGAGAGGAAAAGAGAGGAAATGAGAGGAAAAGAGAGGATAAGAGAGGAAAAGAGAGGAAAAGAGAGGAAAAGAGAGGAAATGAGAGGAAAAGAGAGGAAATGAGAGGAAATGAGAGGAAAAGAGAGGAAAAGAGAGGATAAGAGATGAAAAGAGAGGAAAAGAGAGGAAAAGAGAGGAAAAGAGAGGAAAGGAGAGGAAAAGAGAGGAAATGAGAGGAAAAGAGAGGAAAAGAGAGGAAAAGAGAGGAAAAGAGAGGAAAAGAGAGGAAAAGAGAGGAAAAGAGAGGAAAAGAGAGGATAAGAGATGAAAAGAGAGGAAAAGAGAGGAAAAGAGAGGAAAAGAGAGGAAATGAGAGGAAAAGAGAGGAAATGAGAGGAAATGAGAGGAAATGAGATGAAAAGAGAGGAAAAGAGAGGATAAGAGATGAAAAGAGAGGAAAAGAGAGGATAAGAGATGAAAAGAGAGGAAAGGAGAGGAAAAGAGAGGATAAGAGATGAAAAGAGAGGATAAGAGATGAAAAGAGAGGAAAGGAGAGGAAAAGAGAGGAAATGAGAGGAAATGAGAGGAAAAGAGAGGAAAAGAGATGAAAAGAGAGGAAAAGAGAGTAAAAGAGAGGATAAGAGAGGAAAAGAGAGGAAAAGAGAGGAAAAGAGAGGATAAGAGAGGAAAAGAGAGGAAAGGAGAGGAAAAGAGAGGAAATGAGAGGAAAAGAGAGGAAAAGAGAGGAATGGAGAGGAAAAGAGAGGAAATGAGAGGAAAAGAGAGGAAATGAGAGGAAAAGAGAGGATAAGAGAGGAAAAGAGAGGATAAGAGAGGAAAAGAGATGAAAAGAGATGAAAAGAGAGGAAAAGAGATGAAAAGAGAGGAAAAGAGAGGAAAAGAGATGAAAAGAGATGAAAAGAGAGGAAAATGAGAGGAAAAGAGATGAAAAGAGAGGAAAAGAGATGAAAAGAGAGGAAAAGAGAGGATAAGAGAGGAAATAAGAGGAAAAGAGAGGAAAAGA
The DNA here is from genome assembly GCA_029465975.1 of Dallia pectoralis. Lineage (NCBI taxonomy): Eukaryota > Metazoa > Chordata > Actinopteri > Esociformes > Umbridae > Dallia > Dallia pectoralis. Next base: position 2,516,413 of record CM055728.1, read on the forward strand.
GAGGAAAATAGAGGAGTAAAGAGGAGTCAGTCAGAGGCGCCTTCAGGCAGTCGCAGACAACGAGACCATTTATATGGCATTAATCCCTGGCAGAAAAGTTATTTCACCTTGTAATAATAAGCAGAAGACACAGTTTATGAATTACAGGGTACTTAGTGAGAGTGAAAGAGAGAGGTTGAGAGAGGTCGAGGAAGAAAGAAATAGAGAGATTGAGAGGGAGAGGAAGAAAGAAATAGAGAGATGAGAGAGGAAGAGGAAGAAAGAAATAGAGAGATTGAGAGAGGGAGAGGAAGAAAGACAAAGAGAGATGAGAGAGGTAGAGGAAGAAAAAAATAGAGAGATTGAGAGGTAGAGGAAGAAAGAAAAAGAGAGATTGAAAGAGGAAGAGGAAGAAAGAAAAAGAGCAATGAGAGAAAGAGGGACCGAAAACTTGAGATGGAAAGAGATAAAATACAGAGACTACATAACTAGATTGAAACCTCTGTTGCTCCATTTCTGTAAATCTAACATGTATAACAGTAAACACTGTAAAAGCACCAATCACATTCTTGAAAGGGAAACAGAATGGTTTTAAACCTTTGCATTCAAACTTTCACATTCATTCAAACTTCTAGTGTTTGATCTTTGTGATGACGAGAGTAACACCAGGGTGCTTAAGTGAGAAACCAAGATTGCTTGTTCAAATCTCTGTGTTGAAGCTGAGCAATATGTTAATCCGTGAGCACCCACTAAAACAAAGATTGGGATGAAACATTTGACATTTTTATTGTTCATAGACATTGACCAATATTAATTGGTCATATAAGAATAATGAATATACATATAAGAATAATGAATATACATATAAGAATAATGAATACACATATAAGAATAATGCATACACATATAAGAATAATGAATATACATATAAGAATAATGAATATACATATAAGAATAATGAATATACATATAAGAATAATGAATAAACATATAAGAATAATGCATACACATATAAGAATAATGAATACACATATAAGAATAATGAATACACATATAAGAATAATGAATATACATATAAGAATAATGAATATACATATAAGAATAATGAATATACATATAAGAATAATGAATAAACATATAAGAATAATGCATACACATATAAGAATAATGCATACACATATAAGAATAATGAATACACATATAAGAATAATGCATACACATATAAGAATAATGAATATACATATAAGAATAATGAATATACATATAAGAATAATGAATACACATATAAGAATAATGAATACACATATAAGAATAATGAATACACATATAAGAATAATGAATACACATATAAGAATAATGAATATACATATAAGAATAATGAATATACATATAAGAATAATGAATACACATATAAGAATAATGAATACACATATAAGAATAATGAATACACATATAAGAATAATGAATACACATATAAGAATAATGAATATACATATAAGAATAATGAATATACATATAAGAATAATGAATATACATATAAGAATAATGAATAAACATATAAGAATAATGCATACACATATAAGAATAATGCATACACATATAAGAATAATGAATATACATATAAGAATAATGAATATACATATAAGAATAATGAATACACATATAAGAATAATGCATACACATATAAGAATAATGAATACACATATAAGAATAATGCATACACATATAAGAATAATGAATATACATATAAGAATAATGAATATACATATAAGAATAATGAATATACATATAAGAATAATGAATAAACATATAAGAATAATGAATACACATATAAGAATAATGAATATACATATAAGAATAATAAATAAACATATAAGAATAATGCATACACATATAAGAATAATGAATACACATATAAGAATAATGAATACACATATAAGAATAATGAATATACATATAAGAATAATGAATATACATATAAGAATAATGAATATACATATAAGAATAATGAATAAACATATAAGAATAATGCATACACATATAAGAATAATGCATACACATATAAGAATAATGAATATACATATAAGAATAATGAATATACATATAAGAATAATGAATACACATATAAGAATAATGAATAAACATATAAGAATAATGAATATACATATAAGAATAATGAATACACATATAAGAATAATGAATACACATATAAGAATAATGAATACACATATAAGAATAATGCATACACATATAAGAATAATGAATATACATATAAGAATAATGAATATACATATAAGAATAATGAATACACATATAAGAATAATGAATACACATATCAGAATAATGAATACACATATAAGAATAATGAATACACATATAAGAATAATGAATATACATATAATAATAATGAATAAACATATAAGAATAATGAATATACATATAAGAATAATGAATATACATGTAAGAATAATGTTGTTGTTGAATATCTGAGGTCACACAATATAGGAGGGCTTGTTGAATATCTGAGGTCACACAATATAGGAGGGCTTGTTGAATATCTGAGGTCACACAATATAGGAGGGCTTGTTATTAATATCAGAGGTCACACAATATAGGAGGGCTTGTTATTAATATCTGAGGTCACACAATATAGGAGGGCTTGTTATTAATATCTGAGATCACACAATATAGGAGGACTTGTTATTAATATCTGAGGTCACACAATATAGGAGGGCTTGTTATTAATATCTGAGGTCACACAATATAGGAGGGCTTGTTGAATATCTGAGGTCACACAATATAGGAGGGCTTGTTATTAATATCTGAGGTCACACAATATAGGAGGGCTTGTTATTAATATCTGAGGTCACACAATATAGGAGGGCTTGTTATTAATATCTGAGGTCACACAATATAGGAGAGATTGTTGAATATCTGAGGTCACACAATATAGGAGGGCTTGTTGAATATCTGAGGTCACACAATATAGGAGGGCTTGTTATTAATATCTGAGGTCACACAATATAGGAGGGCTTGTTATTAATATCTGAGGTCACACAATATAGGAGGGCTTGTTATTAATATCTGAGATCACACAATATAGGAGGGCTTGTTATTAATATCCGATGTCACACAATATAGGAGGGCTTGTTGAATATCTGAGGTCACACAATATAGGAGGGCTTGTTATTAATATCTGAGGTCACACAATATAGGAGGGCTTGTTGAATATCTGAGGTCACACAATATAGGAGGGCTTGTTATTAATATCTGAGGTCACACAATATAGGAGGGCTTGTTATTAATATCTGAGGTCACACAATATAGGAGGGCTTGTTGAATATCTGAGGTCACACAATATAGGAGGGCTTGTTATTAATATCTGAGGTCACACAATATAGGAGGGCTTGTTATTACAGTTTTTCCCCATTGGTTTGGCTCATTTTTTGAAAAAGAAATTACATTCTCAAAACAACATGGACAAACCTCCAAACCACTTGGCAATTGTTCAAAACAGAATTGAATTTCTCATTCATTTCATCAAATTGCAAATGTCTCAGTACATCTTTGCAAATGATTAAGTACAGGTAGCCTACAATTAGCACAATTTCCATGTGAATAGATCTTGTTGATCTAAACTGATTGTTGATTCTCACTCTAATGGTACATTTAGTCAGTCAATGATGGAATTATATGTTTTATAGGACAGGACACTGTGCATAGAGCAAGACATATTTATTTTCACATTTACCTATTTATTTTGTGTGTGTGTGTGTGTGTGGAATAGTTTATTTTCCACAGTATTGATGAATCTGTGGCCAGACAGACAGAAGTGTGTGGATGGCCAGGAGGGTGAGGACAGTGACCAGTGACGAATTCTTAGTTGTGAAACTCCAATTTTACTGTATTTACAGCACTGTAGGGTGCATATAATTTTCAGTGTTTTTTTGTTTGTCTTTATATTCCAGTATATTATGCTGTATACAGTTATTTTTACTCTGATGTATGGAAGTTACTTTATGTGTATGAGTGATAAAAGTTACAAGGGTACTCTTACCCTAAAATCCTATTTCTAATTTATTTTTCAGTTTTATACTTAATTGTATTCGGTTAGCTAGACTACAAAACAGTACAGTAACTATTATCAATGATGGACTGGGCTAAGACTGAAAGGTGGACATGAGGGATAATTCAATGGTCCTCTGCCATAGTGACATAACATCTAAACATTTTGACTTGCAGTGCTTACACAATGCCAAAGGGACGAAGCATTTTGGGGGCACTGACTGGTTAAATGAGAAGGAAATTTAGTTTTGACACATGAGTGAACTGTTTTCGGAGAGGTATGAGGTTTTGCAGGTGAACCATGGTGTTGTGCCGAACCATCCACGTTATTTTGGCAAAAGCACCAAGAGTGTTGAGAACGTCCGGTCTGTTTCAAGAAATGAGCCAAAGCAATTGAGAAGGATCTCTGCCATTTTGGTGGCACTGACTCTTTATATGGGAAAGGAATTTAGTTTGGAAGCATGAGTGAACAGTTTTGGGAGAGATATGAGCTTTTGCAAGTGAGCTATAGTGTGTTTTTGCCAAATGATCTTCGAGTTTTGAGAATGTAATTTCTGTTTCAAGAAATGAGCCAAACCAATGGAGAAAAACTGTAATATCTGAGGTCACACAATATAGGAGGGCTTGTTGAATATCTCAGCAGATGTCATCACTTTTGCAGGTATTGATGGTCAAAAATACCCCCCCCCTTTTTTTTAATCAAAAGAAAATAAAAGTCTGAGTTTGAATGTTTGCGAAATGCTGCTAACCTACCTGTAATATAGGTAGTAGCAGGGGCGGACTGGCCATCTGTGTGATCTGGTACTCCATCACACACAGTCATCACTTGTTATTTCCCACTAATCTGTTTGGAGTTGTGGTTAGTGCGCTCGGCTGTGGATCCTGGCGACGCGGGTTCGATTCCCCCTACCAGGTGCCACATCAAAGCTGTATAGTATTGCAATCGAAGTTCGCACTAATTCTACAATTTGAAATTCTAGTTATCTAAGGGATTATGTTCACCAAATACTGAATACCATCCATGGGCCATGTCTGTCTCATTCCGCGCTCACAAGAGTACAAAGGTATAGGGAAAACATGACATGGATTTCAGGAAAAAATGTGAAAAAATATATATTAGACGAGTTAAGTCCTGAAGACAACGACTACAGCCAACAATTTTTGTTTTGACTGACAAAACAAGTAGGCTATTTTCCATTCACAATGAAATTACTCAAATAATATATATCACAGAAAAAAATACCGAGGACATGACCTCGGTGTCCTCAATGGTAGTTACGGCACTGCTTGTCAGCTTTCGTTCGCCTGTTCGGATGTGGACACCCCTATTTCAAACAATGTGCTTGCAACCGCTTCCCACCAGATGTCATGAAGAAATTGTACAGCATCAGTTGCACATCATATTTTGGGATTAATTGCAGTGGCGGCGTGTCCATAGGGGACGCTGGGGCGCCGCCCCCATCAAAATCCCAGAAATAAACATCTGTAAAAACATTATATAAAAATGAAAAAAAAAAAAAATGTTTTACTGATGTGCCGGCTGGTTGTAAGAGCCTCAGAAAACGTCTTTAATCGATTAACTATTTACTGTGTTTTTCAATACGTTTCATGGGCGAGGGACGCCGGACACATGGGGGTCTATGTGAGTACACAAATGTTCGGGCAGCATGTGACCTGAAGCTGGTCTCTGATTGGTTTCATAAAGATCCTCCTCGGGGCGCAAGTCGATGCGTCCCTGGCCAATCATAATTGGATACATGTTATTTTATCCAATCTGATTGGTTTTCGTCACCTGTCATTCAACTGTACGGGGCGAGAAACAACTTCGCCATAACCTTGCTAGGCTGACCACTTTTTATTATGCAATGGCAGTTAATCCAAATTCTGTTATTTATTTACAAAAAAAAAACCTTTCTCAAGACTTTCGCTTGAAGAAAAAAAAGGATTAAGGATCTCGGATCGGAACAACCAGATTTACACATCCAGCAGCAGGCAAGTGACAGAGGACGAAGCTACAAACGGAGCTTTACCCGCGCTTGTTATGAGAAACGGAGCTGGCTGACTGGATGTTAGCAATGCCCTGTTTTGTTTTCCATGTCTTCTTTTTCAAAGTGTCAGCACTGAAGTTTTGTGGACAACTACGGGGGTATGCGATCTCAAACATATATCTGACAAATGCAAACGCCATGAAAGTAGCCACAGCCATCTTGATAATAGCGTGAAACTAATGTTTTTGGGCAAAGTAAGCATTGCGGAACAACTAGACGAAAGCTACAGGATTGGCATTAGGAGGCCCCTATACTGTCACAGAAGCAGGTGCCCTGGCCATGCTACTGTCAGAGAAGCAGGTGCCCTGGCCATGCTACTGTCAGAGAAGCAGGTGCCCTGGCCATGCTACTGGATGAGAAGCAGGTGCCCTGGCCATGCTACTGGCAGAGAAGCAGGTGCCCTGGCCATGTCAGAGAAGCAGGTGCCCTGGCCATGCTACTGGATGAGAAGCAGGTGCCCTGGCCATGCTACTGGATCAGAGAAGCAGGTGCCCTGGCCATGCTACTGGATGAGAAGCAGGTGCCCTGGCCATGCTACTGGATGCTATGCTGGATGAGAATGCAGGTGCCAGGTGCCCTGGCCATGCTACTGTCAGAGAAGCAGGTGCCCTGGCCATGCTACTGGATGAGAAGCAGGTGCCCTGGCCATGCTACTGTCAGAGAAGCAGGTGCCCTGGCCATGCTACTGGATGAGAAGCAGGTGCCCTGGCCATGCTACTGGATGAGAAGCAGGTGCCCTGGCCATGCTACTGGATGAGAAGCAGGTGCCCTGGCCATGCTACTGTCAGAGAAGCAGGTCCCTGGCCATGCTACTGGCAGAGAAGCAGGTGCCCTGGCCATGCTACTGTCAGAGAAGCAGGTGCCCTGGCCATGCTACTGGAGGATGGTGATTTTAAGTTCTTTCTGGAACTGTATCACCACATCATGCCACATGTAGACTTTGATTCGGTCCATATCAAAGTGAGCATCGAACGGTTCCAACAGGAAAAACAAAAGATCAGGTAACTGTATTCCTGTAATATGATCATTATTTGCTTTCTCTTTCATTATTAACTCTCTCTCTTTTGCCAATATTATAATAAATTAGCTTGGTCCTTTACAGAAACCCTCTCCACTCCATTGGTGAACAAAGCAGTGGTTCTCAGCCAACAAAGAGACGCCGGGTGCTCAGTACGGAAGACCATGAAAGGACTGCAGCAGAGGTGAGTTTGTTATAGAAATCAGTACAATATTGTTTTGCTGCAGATGTCCTGCTTGTGTATCATACTCCCTTGGTCTAAGAAAGGTAACATACCGGAAACTTCTAATACAGAACTGTAGTAGGATTATAACATGTTTTGATGTGATTGATAAATTAATGAATAGTTAATAATCAAATATAACGACAATTTATATATTGTTTTATTATCTCTATAGGTCTGTGACACAATCCTGGGACACACTAGGGAGCGTTTCTCCTTCACAGACCACCTTGTCTGTGCCACCTTGTTGCAGGGGGACAGGTTTGACGAGCAAGGAAGAGTTCAATGCCTGCTGTGGTGCTGTGGACCTATTCCAGATGTTTATGGAGAATAATCTCGAAGTCTTTTCCGAAACTGTGACTCTCCTCAAAGTTATCATAACCACACCCACAGTGGCGGTTCTACATTGAATTGCACCCTGGGCGAGACCACCTTCAAGAGCTGTAACCCACTACTCCAAACAGGGATATTGGAATCAGTAAAAAAACAGGTGATGACTACGTTTGTGGCGGGTGGTGGGCCGGCCGTACTGGGGTACCGGTCGTTCTGTAATTCTCTAGATCACACAGGTGGCCAGTCCACCCCTGGTCCGCACTACACATGTTCGCACTACACAGGTACGCAGGTTTATTTGTCGCGCTGCTGTTTTTCTTTCACGCTCTAGCAGTTAATAAACAGAACTGCATGCGTCTTGCAGAAGAACATTATAACCGGCGTTACTTCTCTCCGTTTATGACTATAGACGAGTCACCCACCCAGGTCCTGTGCTACTCCACAGCGGCGGCGACACGCTGGACTTAAATAGTCCGAAAATAAACACTTATTATAGGTGTACCATGGTGATTCAGGATACTGACTCCAGTATTCACCGATATGGTAAAAGGTGTGACACAGCTTTGGAGCAACTTAGTTGATTGACAACTACATAACGGGTTGTCACTCTGCGTGTGTTTCACGCTGGATGCCGTTCGTGCTGAGCGGTGCAGGTAGAGGACAAGTAGAAGAGGAGAGGACGACACCATTTGCTAAGCGGGGGTGTTTTCATTTTCATCCTTAACACATACATTTTAAACCACAAACTACGGAGTAGGTTTTGGATATTATTTAACCTTGTCAAAGACGAACAAAAATGTTAGAATAACAACATTTCTTACTCCACGTTTGAGGGGTGCTGAGCTCCTTTTTAGGGGTGCTGAAGCTCCTCCTAAAAGGGGCTAGCCTCGGCCTTGGGGTGAACTATCCCCTGCGCCCCCCCCCCTTCTCACACACGTCACCTACTCAGCAGGCAGGGGCGCCAATTTGCCAATTCTCCACACAGTGAAATGATAGATAATAAAAAACCGCTTCGCGGCGCAGAGGATTTTTTTTTTAACTGCTCGTGCCGCCCCCCACGTGACATGAAACAATGCCGCCCCGGGCGAATGCCCGGTTCGCCCGTGCCTAAAACCGCTACTGCACACCCATGACCACAGCTGAAGCTGAGAGGTGCTTTTCAACCTTGAAATTAATTAAAACCTTTCTCAGAAACCCCATGACCCAGGAGAGGCTGAATGCACTGACATTGCTGTCCATGGAAAAGAGAGTTGTTACAGAGATGACTGACTTTAATCAGAGTGTAATTGAGAAATGTATGTTCAAGTAGGTAACATGCTTTTTGGTACTGATTTGTTGATCTGAAAAACATATAAAGGAGAGCAACATTGTTCAAGTAGAAAACATGCTTTTTGTTACTACTTTGTTGGTCTGAAATGTAAATGTTAAAAAATGCGCCCGCCAAAAATAATTAGCACCAGCCGCCACTGATTAATTGGTGGAAAGACAGCATGTGTGTTTTATTGAATCTCAGGAATGTGTGATGCTTACATTGATCATCCAGCAGGGGGTGGCGCTGTTACCAAGACATTTTCTTGTTTTGCATAAAGAAGTAACTTCCTGTGTTTGGTTTTAAAAGCTAGTTAGCTACCATTTTGTGGTTGATTTGTATCCTTAGTAGGCTGAAAATGCTGTGGAAGCTTTCTGTGTTAAGAAAATGAACATTAAATGAGCAGCCCTCTCCCTAGAAATGAAACGGGTTGCAGTATTAATTCATTCCAATATACAATCGTTGTATTCCTAGAAAAAGGAATATATTTAACAAAATATATATTGTTTGCGATTAGCAAATTATAGCAGGGGGTTGTATTTTATCACAAAAACATTTTTACGTCCAAATCAAACAACAAGTTCTTTATATTCAAGCAGTTTATCAAACACTTCAGAGTTCAGGTGCCCCAGGTCCTCAGAGTTCAGGTGCCCCAGGTCCTCAGAGTTCAGGTGCCCCAGGTCCTCAGAGTTCAGGTGCCCCAGGTCCTCAGAGTTCAGGTGCCCCAGGTCCTCAGAGTTCAGGTGCCCCAGGTCCTCAGAGTTCAGGTGCCCCAGGTCCTCAGAGTTCAGGTGCCCCAGGTCCTCAGAGTTCAGGTGCCCCAGGTCCTCAGAGTTCAGGTGCCCCAGGTCCTCCAGGTGCCCCAGGTCCTCCAGGTGCCCCAGGTCCTCAGAGTTCAGGTGCCCCAGGTCCTTAGAGTCCAGGTGCCCCAGGTCCTCAGAGTCCAGGTGCCCCAGGTCCTTAGAGTTCAGTGCCCCAGGTGCCCCCCAGGTCCTCAGGTTTGGGTGCCCCAGGTCCTTAGTCCGGGTGCCCCAGGTCCTCAGAGTTCAGGTGCCCCAGGTCCTTAGAGTTCAGGTGCCCCCTTAGGTTCAGGTGCCCCAGGTCCTTAGAGTTCCGGTGCCCCAGGTCCTTAGCCCCAGGTCCTCAGAGTTCAGGTGCCCCAGGTCCTCAGAGTTCAGGTGCCCCAGGTCCTCAGAGTTCAGGTGCCCCAGGTCCTTCAGGTGTTCCAGGTGCCCCAGGTCCTTAGAGTTCAGGTGCCCCAGGTCCTTAGAGTTCAGGTGCCCCAGGTCCTCAGAGTTCAGGTGCCCCAGGTCCTCAGAGTTCAGGTGCCCCAGGTCCTCAGAGTTCAGGTGCCCCAGGTCCTCAGAGTTCAGGTGCCCCAGGTCCTTAGAGTCCAGGTGCCCCAGGTCCTTAGAGTCCAGGTGCCCCAGGTCCTTAGAGTTCAGGTGCCCCAGGTCCTCAGAGTTCAGGTATCTGTTTGATTGTTGTGCTTCACAGGATTCTGCAGCAGCTGAACACTACCCCAGAGTCCTCGACTGATCATTCTCGTTACGTATGGATTATAGCAGAGGTCCTGTGGTCCTGTCCTGGTCCTCGGGATCACCTGCAATATTCCAACACACCCAATTGAAATGATTGTGTCGTTACCAGGCTTCTGCTTGTGCTTCTGGAAACATCTAAAACACACAGGACAGGTGATCCTCAGGACCAGGTATTGGGAATGGATGCATCCATCTGATCCAGGAGGATGTGCTTCAGGTTGGCTCTGAGTATCCTGCTGCATCGGTACAGATGATGGCAATCTGGATGGTGGATGGGGGACGCGCAAACGTGTCGTCTGGACATGTTTTGCGCACATTTTTTTGAGCACACGTCCTGCACACCCAAAGTGAGTAGCGGAGGATGACATAATAAAAATACACAAAGAAATACACTCCTGAACTGTTATTAAATATGTTTTTTAAAATATGTTATAGAATGTAGCCTATAGCATTAAATATACATTTAAATATCAATGAGAATTGATAATTTAGTGATTCTCTATAATGAAGTTGTCGTTGTTGTGTGTCCGTCCACACGAGGGCTCCAGCACAATACCAGCCCAACCCTAATAGCTAAAGCAACACATCGTCCAAGATCAGAGGTTTGGGCAAAGCTACATTATTTCACCACTAGCAATGTTCTCTATAAAAGGAGAAAACTGGCAGAATTAAGCAAAACTATCTGGGGGCCATAAATCAAACTGAAAAACATTCAACCACGGAGGCATCTATATGGCAGAATGTTCCTATTTTGCAGGCCTTTGATAGAGAGCGAAGTCAGAATAGAAGTCAGTCTAAATACACCAGCAGACCAAATTCATATTCTGCTCAGACAGATACAAGCCTCCTCCACAACTCTCTCCATTTCTCCCACTTTGTCCCACCTTCCTAATGTGTTGGCTACAAAAAAGGGTTCGTTGTAACGGGTGGTGTTTGTTGGGTACTGCACCGTCTGGTTTCGGGTGTTCCACTTCCTGGTTTCTAGTTCACAGCTGGGTGTAATGTTGTCATTAGTTCGGGCTATAAAGGTTTTCTAGGAAGTCACCTCGGTGCTTATCATTGTTTGTTTCTACGTCACATTGGTTAGAGGTGAGTGTTATCTGGGGACAAACGTGTTGTATGAATGTTTTATTATAAGACGCTATACGCGCACTATCATTTGCAGTTTGCACCAGTTAGTCCTTTTTCCGCCGTACTCGGTTTGTTTTATGTTCTGTTGTTGTGAATAAAACATAATCGAAACGGATTTAAGACTCTGCACATGGCTTTCACCACACTACGCCGCTCCATCCGTGACAGAATGATAAGCCACCCAAGAAGCCCGCAGAGCCGGACGGTGAGTGGATTCCTCGGAGGGGCAAGCTATAGCGCTCCGAGGTATGAAGCTCACCGTCAACCCACGGAGCAGCAGGAGCAGCGCTACACCTGGCAGGGTGATTGGGGGTCCGACTCCCTCTCCTCGGATGATGAGGAGGCGGTCTGGCGAGTGGAGGAGGACTCCCTGGAAGACGCCCTGCTATGGGATCCCGTCCTCAGTCGACTAGTCCCCGCAACATCGGACGTCGGCTGGGGCGGGCAGAAGACACCGCCCACTGTTCCGGGGCTGCAGCCAGGGCCAGCAAGAGCCCTGGAGCTACAGCCACTACCCCCGCCGTGGGAAGACCCTTTTCTGCCGCCAAAGTCAGGGACAGAAAAACCCCCGGAGGGGTTGGATGACCAGCCCTCTGCTATTATTAGGACGTGGTGGAGGACATGGCTGGACTTACAGGAGCCAGCGCCTGAGATGGTCGCCACCACGCCTGCGCCTGAGATGGCTGCCACCGTCACGCCAGCGTCCACGATGGTTCCCGCCGCCACGCCAGCGTTCAAGATGGCTGTTGCCGTCACGCCAGCGCCCAAGATGGCTGCCGCCGTCTCGCCAGCGTCCACGATGGCTCCCGCCGTCACGCCAGCGCCCAAGATGGCTGTTGCCGTCACGCCAGCGCCCAAGATGGCTGCCGCCGTCACGCCAGCGTCCACGATGGCTCCCGCCGTCACGCCAGCGTTCACGATGGCTCCCGCCGTCACGCCAGCGCTCAAGATGGCTGCCGCCGTTACGCCAGCGCCCAAGATGGCTGCCGCCGTCACGCCAGCGTCCACGATGGCTCCCGCCGTCCCGCCAGCGCTCAAGATGGCTGTTGCCGTCACGCCAGCGCTCAAGATGGCTGCCGTCGTCACGCCAGCGCCCAAGATGGCTGTTGCCGTCACGCCAGCGCCCAAGATGGCTGCCGCCGTCACGCCAGCGTCCACGATGGCTCCCGCCGTCACGCCAGCGTTCACGATGGCTCCCGCCGTCACGCCAGCGCTCAAGATGGCTGCCGCCGTTACGCCAGCGCCCCAAGATGGCTGCCGCCGTCACGCCAGCGTCCACGATGGCTCCCGCCGTCCCGCCAGCGCTCAAGATGGCTGTTGCCGTCACGCCAGCGCTCAAGATGGCTGCCGTCGTCACGCCAGCGCCCAAGATGGCTGTTGCCGTCACGCCAGCGCCCAAGATGGCTGTTGCCGTCACGCCAGCGCTCAAGATGGCTGCCGTCGTCACGCCAGCGCTCAAGATGTCTGCCGTCGTCACGCCAGCGCCCAAGATGGCTGCCGCCGTCACGCCCGCGCCCAAGATGGCTGCCGCATCGCCGCCCACAATGGCTGCCGCATCGCCACCCACAATGGCTGCCGCATCGCCGCCCACAATGGCTGCCGCATCGCCGCCCACAATGGCTGCCGCATCGCCGCCCACAATGGCTGCCGCATCGCCGCCCACAATGGCTGCCGCATCGCCGCCCACAATGGCTGCCGCATCGCCGCCCACAATGGCTGCCGCATCGCCGCCCACGAAGGCCGCGCCACGACGACGCTCACGATGGCCGCGCCACGACGCGCTCACGATGGCCGCCGCCACGATGGCTCACGATGGCCGCCGCCACGACGGCGCTCACGATGGCCGCCGCCACGACGGCGCTCACGATGGCCGCCGCCACGACGGCGCTCACGATGGCCGCCGCCACGACGGCGCTCACGATGGCCGCCGCCACGACGACGCTCACGATGGCCGCCGCCACGACTACGCTCACAATGGCCGCCGCCACGACTACGCTCACGATGGCCGCCGCCACGACTACGCTCACGATGGCCGCCGCCACGTCGCCCGCGATGGCCGCCCCGACAATGGCCGCCGCCACGCCGCCAACGATGGCCTCCGCCACGTCGCCCACGATGGCCTCCGCCCCGTCGCCCACGATGGCCTCCGCCACGTCGCCCACGATGGTCTCCGCCACGTCGCCCGCGATGGCCGCCGCCACGTCACCCGCGATGGCCGCCCCCACAATGGCCGCCGCCACGTCGCCAACGATGGCCTCCGCCACGTCGCCCACGATGGCCTCCGCCACGTCGCCCACGATGGCCTCCGCCCCGTCGCCCACGATGGCCTCCGCCACGTCGCCCACGATGGCCTCCGCCACGTCGCCCACGATGGCCGCCGCCACGACGCACCCTCAGCCGCTCAAACTGGCGGCCTCTCAGCCGCTCGAGCTGGCGGTCGGCTACCGTGGCCTATTCAGGTCTGGACCGGTGGTCCTGGACTGACCCTTTGGGTTTGATTGTGGGTCCTCTCCTGTTGCTCCCTTGTGTTCTTTTATGTTAGTTTGGCTATCTGGGAGCTAGCCGTTAAATGGGGGGTACTGTAACGGGTGGTGTTTGTTGGGTACTGCACCGTCTGGTTTCGGGTGTTCCACTTCCTGGTTTCTAGTTCACAGCTGGGTGTAATGTTGTCATTAGTTCGGGCTATAAAGGTTTTCTAGGAAGTCACCTCGGTGCTTATCATTGTTTGTTTCTACGTCACATTGGTTAGAGGTGAGTGTTATCTGGGGACAAACGTGTTGTATGAATGTTTTATTGCAGTTTGCACCAGTTAGTCCTTTTTCCGCCGTACTCGGTTTCTTTTATGTTCTGTTGTTGTGAATAAAACATAATCGAAACGGATTTAAGACTCTGCACATGGCTTTCACCGCACTACGCCGCTCCATCCGTGACATTCGTACCGGTTTGTTTTTAAAGTTGTACCTCATAGAAATATATAACTACACGTTGTGATACACGCTACGCTAACATAACATGTAATATAATTTCTTAACACGGTGGCTTACAATGTTATAAGCAAATACATTTGGCCTTGGAATAAGATGGTAAACAATTAATAAAAATAAGAAAATACCAGTATATTGGTTCTACGTTCTAACTACATCCATACAAGAGTTTGATGACAAAACAAAAGAAGGAAAGCCTGACTTAGTGAAAGACTAGCAGCCGTTCTCAGCATGCACTATTCCAGGATGATATATATATATATATTTTAATACCTACAATTTGAATGGATAATGAATGTGTGCTTCATGAAAATGTATAAATCCAGAGTTGTCTAAACCATGAATAAAAGCCCCGGACAGACAGGACATTAACATATATTTGAACATATTTTACATGCATTAACTGAGAAAAATGTCCAATGAAGCATCAGAAGAAGACGGATGGAGGCGGAGCTGATTAGCGACGTCACTTCCTGTTACCTGCGCGCGAGCAAAACATCATATACTAAACCGGAGATATTTCAGCATGTTTCAGTCGCCATAAACTACGCTTTAAACTCGAGCACCAAGGTGTAAGGATTCCAAAAAGGACCAAGTACAGATGGAATGAACAGGTGAGTTTGAGCTAAATTCTAACTTTATCTAGGCCTATATGAGATAACAGCTAACTAGCTACTTGGCTATGGTTAATGCTCACATCAACATTAGCTAGATAGCTACTTACGTCTGAGCATGTAAGAAGACAACACGTAACTAGCGCTTGTTAACAATTACTTATCTTTTATCTTTTGTTTTTCAGGTAACTGGTAGCTACAGTTACTAATTAGGCAAGGTTGCTAGGTAGCTTGTCTGTTAGAGGCAGGGAACAAGAATCACCCTGTACTTTATCCTAATAAGCCGATGCTGATAACATTTTATTTTTGTTGATGCTGTTTGTAATAAATTGTAACACGCTGGGTGTTTATACGATGTTGCATTTAACTGGCTATACTAGTATAAATTAAATGATGTACCTTACCCTTTCTCATTTCTTCAGGCTTCAGAGGAAGTTAATGCCAATGCAGAATACTCTGTATCTGATCCTAACAGCAAAGAGGGAGACATACCCAATCTCAGTAATGAAGAGGATGATGACATACACAATCCCAACAGCATGGAGGACAATGTACCCGATCCCAGCAGTGAAGAGGAAGACGTAACTGATCCCAGCAGTGAAGAGGAAGACGTACACAATCCGAACAGTGAATGGGGCGACAATTCATCTGCCTTGGTATGTTTCACGCAAGTGTGTATTTGGAATCCTAATTTAACACTGCGCAATTTCACAAATTTCGATTAAAGGTTTAATATATTAATCATGTTTGCTTGTTGTCTTGTGTTTTTTTCCAGGGCATGCTAGGGAGAAATTTGAAGAAATAACAGTGCAAGATGTCCGGAGGATCTTGCGCAAGAAGTGCAACAATGAATGCTTCAATCAAGTAAAGGCAGAAAAGATGTGAGCATGCATTTCATGTACAAAAAAGAAGCACATTGTTAAATAAAATAACCATGTTTATTTTAACGTTTTGAGTTCAAAATAGTTCTACATTTTTTTTAAATGTATGTATATATCAATATGTTAAGTGTTCATAGCTGGTTTATCCCCTTTTAATGTAGCTTTGACAATATTATCTCATGAAAATATTTATGAAAATATTTATCTGTTGCGCAATAAATGTGTCTAAGTCACATTGTGTGTCTTGCCTCTCAGATTTATTTAGGTATTTTGAATATGTACTGTATTTCCTTTATTTTAAAGATGTTAATTACACTTGAAGACAAAAGTATATTTATTCTAAAGTTTTAAGTGGAACTCCTACCAGACACATGACACTGATTGTTAGAGTATTGTTTAAGGTTCACTTGACAAACATGGCTTGTACAGTTATACTATGTGTTTAAATCTATTAGTAAATCGTAGTAAATTGACATTTATTAAGTTTACTTCTTGAAGTACTTACATGAGTTAAAAGTGTACTTGAAAGTATTCAAATGTATACTTAACTACTTCAAGAAGTGTACTTCATGAACTGAAAGTGCACTACACAGGTTACTTTAAAGTATACAAAAGTATACTTTTAAGTACTTTAAGAAGTCTACTTCATAAACTAAAAGTACACTACACAGGATGGGCCAATTTAGTTTACTTAGTATAAAAATAGTATATAAATAAGTACACTTCTAGTATACTTTAAGTACCTTAATATCAGTATACTTTTTAAACTTAAGTATACTTTTCTTCGCAAGGGATGCTTCTGTAAGCCAGTGTGGTGTGACTAACACGGTACTACTAATACAAATGATATGCTACTGTAAGCCAGTGTGGTGTGACTAACACGGTACTACTAATATAAATGATATGCTTCTGTAAGCCAGTGTGGTGTGACTAACACGGTACTACTAATACAAATGATATGCTTCTGTAAGCCAGTGTGGTGTGACTAACACGGTACTACTAATACAAATGATATGCTACTGTAAGCCAGTGTGGTGTGACTAACACGGTACTACTAATACAAATGATATGCTTCTGTAAGCCAGTGTGGTGTGACTAACACGGTACTACTAATACAAATGATATGCTACTGTAAGCCAGTGTGGTGTTACTAACACGGTACTACTAATACAAATGATATGCTACTGTAAGCCAGTGTGGTGTTACTAACACGGTACTACTAATATAAATGATATGCTACTGTAAGCCAGTGTGGTGTGACTAACACGGTACTACTAATACAAATGATATGCTTCTGTAAGCCAGTGTGGTGTGAAGATATGCTACTGTAAGCAGTGTGGTGTGACTAACACGGTACTACTAATACAAATGATATGCTACTGTAAGCCAGTGTGGTGTGACTAACACGGTACTACTAATACAAATGATATGCTTCTGTAAGCCAGTGTGGTGTGACTAACACGGTACTACTAATACAAATGATATGCTTCTGTAAGCCAGTGTGGTGTGACTAACACGGTACTACTAATACAAATGATATGCTTCTGTAAGCCAGTGTGGTGTGACTAACACGGTACTACTAATACAAATGATATGCTACTGTAAGCCAGTGTGGTGTGACTAACACGGTACTACTAATACAAATGATATGCTTCTGTAAGCCAGTGTGGTGTGACTAACACGGTACTACTAATACAAATGATATGCTTCTGTAAGCCAGTGTGGTGTGACTAACACGGTACTACTAATACAAATGATATGCTACTGTAAGCCAGTGTGGTGTGACTAACACGGTACTACTAATACAAATGATATGCTACTGTAAGCCAGTGTGGTGTGACTAACACGGTACTACTAATACAAATGATATGCTACTGTAAGCCAGTGTGGTGTGACTAACACGGTACTACTAATACAAATGATATGCTTCTGTAAGCCAGTGTGGTGTGACTAACACGGTACTACTAATACAAATGATATGCTACTGTAAGCCAGTGTGGTGTGGTGTGACTAACACGGTACTACTAATACAAATGATATGCTTCTGTAAGCCAGTGTGGTGTTACTAACACGGTACTACTAATACAAATATAAATGATATGCTTCTGTAAGCCAGTGTGGTGTTACTAACACGGTACTACTAAATATAAATGATATGCTACTGTAAGCCAGTGTGGTGTGACTAACACGTGTGACTAACACGGTACTACTAATACAAATGATATGCTACTGTAAGCCAGTGTGGTGTTACTAACACGGTACTACTAATACAAATGATATGCTTCTGTAAGCCAGTGTGGTGTTACTAACACGGTACTACTAATACAAATGATATGCTTCTGTATATGTGGTGTTACTAACACGTAAGCTAATACAAATGATATGCTTCTGTAAGTGGTGTTACTAACACGGTACTACTAATACAAATGATATGCTACTGTAAGCCAGTGTGGTGTGACTAACACGGTACTACTAATACAAATGATATGCTACTGTAAGCCAGTGTGGTGTGACTAACACGGTACTACTAATACAAATGATATGCTTCTGTAAGCCAGTGTGGTGTTACTAACACGGTACTACTAATACAAATGATATGCTACTGTAAGCCAGTGTGGTGTGTTACTAACACGGTACTACTAATACAAATGATATGCTACTGTAAATGATATGCTGTAGCCAGTGTGGTGTTACTAACACGGTACTACTAATACAAATGATATGCTTCTGTAAGCCAGTGTGGTGTGACTAACACGGTACTACTAATACAAATGATATGCTACTGTAAGCCAGTGTGGTGTTAGTAACACGGTACTACTAATACAAATGATATGCTTCTGTAAGCCAGTGTGGTGTGACTAACACGGTACTACTAATACAAATGATATGCTACTGTAAGCCAGTGTGGTGTTACTAACACGGTACTACTAATACAAATGATATGCTTCTGTAAGCCAGTGTGGTGTGACTAACACGGTACTACTAATACAAATGATATGCTACTGTAAGCCAGTGTGGTGTTACTAACACGGTACTACTAATACAAATGATATGCTTCTGTAAGCCAGTGTGGTGTGACTAACACGGTACTACTAATACAAATGATATGCTACTGTAAGCCAGTGTGGTGTGACTAACACGGTACTACTAATACAAATGATATGCTTCTGTAAGCCAGTGTGGTGTTACTAACACGGTACTACTAATACAAATGATATGCTACTGTAAGCCAGTGTGGTGTTACTAACACGGTACTACTAATACAAATGATATGCTTCTGTAAGCCAGTGTGGTGTGACTAACACGGTACTACTAATACAAATGATATGCTACTGTAAGCCAGTGTGGTGTGACTTCCAGACCTGAAATGGCCGGTCAACAAGGAGATCCTTTACTAATGTGTAGAATAAAGTTTCCCTAATCTTCTATTTGTTCTTTTTGTTCTTCCTCTTCCAGTCTCTCTTCTAGCCTCTGCCCTTCATCCGTCAGTACTCACCAGACCAGAAACAAACCCCTCTGTTGTTGCTGCCCTCAAATCAAAATACATTTTCACAAATCCACTATTGACTTTGTGTAACTCTTCTTTCCTAAAGACCTGTGCTGTGTATAACCCTCCAGAGAGACCTGCATTTGCTACAGCCTACTAAGGATACAAATTGCTACAGGTTCCTGTGGTGTACCCCATGAAAGGGGAGGGTACAACTAAGTGCCTGTTAGCTACAGGATAATCTGTTCCTGTGGTGTACCCCATGAAAGGGGAGGGTACAACTGAACGCCTGTTAGCTACAGGATAATCTGTTCCTGTGGTGTACCCCATGAAAGGGGAGGTTACAACTAAGTGCCTGTTAGCTACAGGATAATCTGTTCCTGTGGTGTACCCCATGAAAGGGGAGGTTACAACTAAGTGCCTGTTAGCTACAGGATAATCTGTTCCTGTGGTGTACCCCATGAAAGGGGAGGGTACAACTAAGTGCCTGTTAGCTACAGGATAATCTGTTCCTGTGGTGTACCCCATAAAAGGGGAGGGTACAACTGAACGCCTGTTAGCTACAGGATAATCTGTTCCTGTGGTGTACCCCATGAAAGGGAAGGGTACAACTGAACGCCTGTTAGCTACAGGATAATCTGTTCCTGTGGTGTACCCCATGAAAGGGGAGGTTACAACTGAACGCCTGTTAGCTACAGGATAATCTGTTCCTGTGGTGTACCCCATGAAAGAGGAGGGTACAACTGAACGCCTGTTAGCTACAGGATAATCTGAATATCCTGATGAACTAACTCTCACTTTTGTTGTTCCTTCCCATCTCTCTTTATTTTCAGTCCAACCATCTGGTCAGTAAAAAAGTGTGTGAGAGAAAGAAGACAGAAAATAATTATAATTTGCTCTATTTACATACTAATGTTTTGCCCATTGTTACGGATTATTTGTAACGCTGCCTAGATTAGTACCACAGAGACAATAAGATACACAGAGACAATACACAGAGACAATACACAGAGACAATAAGATACACAGAGACAATACACAGAGACAATAAGATACACAGAGACAATACACAGAGACAATAAGATACACAGAGACAATATACAGAGACAATACACATATACAATACACTGGTTAGAGACACAGAGACAATAAGATACACAGAGACAATACACAGAGACAATAAGATACACAGAGACAATAAGATACACAGAGACAATATACAGAGACAATACACATATACAATACACTGGTTAGAGACACAGAGACAATAAGATACACAGAGACAATATACAGAGACAATATACAAAGACAATATACAGAGACAATACACAGAGACAATAAGATATACAGAGACAATAAGATATACAGAGACAATACACATATACAATACACTGGTTAGAGACACAGAGACAATAAGATACACAGAGACAATATACAGAGACAAAATACAGAGACAATATACAGAGACAAAATACAGAGACAATAATATACACAGAGACAATACACAGAGACAATATACAGAGACAATAAGATATACAGAGACAATAAGATATACAGAGACAATAAGATACACAGAGACAATACACTGGTTAGAGACACAGAGACAATACACTGGTAAGAGACACAGAGACAATACACTGGTAAGAGACACAGAGACAATACACTGGTTAGAGACACAGAGACAATACACTGGTTAGAGACACAGAGACAATACACTGGTTAGAGACACAGAGACAATACACTGGTAAGAGACACAGAGACAACACACTGGTAAGAGACACAGCAGGACAGGAACTGATGTTAGATCAGCTTTATTGGTGAGTTGTGTGAGGATACATATTCATGCACAAAAACACGCACAGAAACACACACATAGACCTCAGCCAACTCACACTGTCTGGGTTTAGCGAGCTGTCGTCTTGGGATGGGTTGGGTCTCTGTTTATGACAGAGAAAGGAAATGACAGGAGAGCAAGGTTTCTGCCATACTTTCACAGTCTTGGTTTTGAGGTGTCTATTTCTTCCACACAAATACACATCGACACCTAACGGTACTCTAGGACAAGCTCTCCACCATGGGAGTGCCCGTGTCCACTTGTAAATGGATCACAGACTTTCTATCCAACAGGAGGCAGCATGTGAGGTTTGGGAAACACCTGTCAGACCATCAGCACTGGCTCCCCTCAAGGTTGCGTCCTCTTCCCTCTTCTATCTATACACCAACAACTGCACCTCCAGTCAGCACTCTGTCAAACTTCTGAAATTTGCAGATGACACCACCATCATTGGTCTAATCTCTGATGGAGACGAGACTGCCTACAGGGGGGAAATTGACCAGCTGGTGTCCTGGTGCAGTCTCAACAACATGGAGCTCAATGCTCTAAAGCCAGTGGAAATGAGAGTGGACTTTAGGAGAAGCCCAGCTGACCTTCGTCCCTTAGTCCTGGGGGCGTCCTTTTGCCTTCTTGTGCATTTCCTTTGCCCAGGACCTCAAGTGGGAGCAGAACATCACCTCTCTCACTAAGAAAGCTCAACAAAGACTGTACTGCTTGCAGCAGCTCAAAAAGTACAAGCTGCAAAGGTTCGTTATGATTGATGCCCACACAGCCACATTGTTAAAACTTTAAGTATGTCGTGTGCTTTCGAGGGAAACACAATGCAAAATGCAATCGCTGTATCAGCTATCATTCGAGAGTTTGCCCTCCCCCACACATTAGCCCGGCAGTTTATCAGTGAGGACTGATCAGCACATCTCAGGTAGTTTGGCCAATGGTGTACCAAACATAAGATTACTACAAAGGATTTTATTAATTAAATTCCTCTAATACAAAATGATGCCAGTTTTTCATGTTGCAACATGTACATCGTGTGGTCAAGCTGAGAATAAAATATTTTAGTCCCATCATGGGCAAACAGCCACACAACAGAGAAGACACAGACGGACAGAAAACAAAACGCACAACCGAATCGAAAGACCACCCAGACAACCAAACATTAGGTTACAAAAAACTCATTTCGCACAAGGAACTGTCACGAACGTAGGGTGTAGTGCGGTTGAAAGCCATGTGCAGAGCCGTATAATCAGTTTTGATCAGGTTTATTATCACACACAAAAGTAAAACAAACGGTAAATGGTGACAATGCTAACTGGATTAAATGAAATGAAAAGTGTGCATATCGCGTCTTACATATCAATCCAAGATGGCGTAACTGTGCAGATGTGTTTTGTCTCCGTCTCTGTATATAGTTTGTATATAGTCCCCGTTTGTCCTTGTTTTGCTTCGTATACGACCCAATTAGTCACGAACTAAGCATTTGTTCGTCATCATTTCAACATCTCTTTCCACTATTATTTGGATTTTTTTGCTTGTTTTTCTCAACTTTCTCCTGCGTGCAACGCATACTTGTTTCCATCGCCGACGGGATCAGCTAGCTAACTAGCTACAGCTAACCGGCTACAGCTAACCGGCTTCAGCTAACCGGCTACAATCCCAGCGGCCTTAAGTCTTTCCACTGCTCTATTGGACTTTAACAATCCAACCGGACTTCTACACCGTACCACCGGATTTTCTCACTGGACGTTGGCTACCGCGCACTCCCAGATAATCACATCCAACTACCTGGAACGGATCCTACAAGCGGCTAACAAGCTACGGCTAGCGGCATTGCCCTTTGTTCCGGCGTAAGCTAGCCAGCAACCAGCTAACTAGCTACAGCTAGCAGCGTTCCACCGGCAGGAGCATCTCAGCTAGCTCCCCGGCTAGCTGTGGTAGCGTAGCAAACCATCTGCCCGGAGGACAATAACAACTTTCGTCACGGACTCTACTCTACTACCGCTCTACTGAACTTTCGGACCCACTGAACTCTCTCTGGACATTTGCACCCCATTCTCATCACAGCTAGCTCTCCCCGGCTAGTCGATTAGCCTGGAGGACGATAACAATATACATTACGGTACTGTTTTGGACGGTTAGCTAGGCCCAAACACCGATTATTTGTTCTTGCTGTGCTTAGCCATTATCTGTGCCTCCCCTGCTTTTTTTACACCTAACTATGTCGTTTTTCTGCTGTTTTTTCTCACCTTTAACTCCCTACTTCCCTGTAGACGTTCAAACCCCCTCCTTTACAATTCGGATAACTCCTTTACCTCACTGTCTACTGAGCCTGGCACCTCTGGCATAAGTCTACCTCCACCAAAAACAATTACTGTTATATCCCTAGCTGCCCATACAGCATTTCATTTAATGTACTATAACCAGTTGCCCATCCCCTTATTTAACACTACTTACCGCCCCAAACAACCTGTTCTCAAAGCCATGTGTTACGCACTTATCCTGCTTCTCATCTGACAATCTGGAGATGTTGTCACGGGTGTAGGTTGGACGGAAGGATGAAGACCAGTCAGGACCACGGAGAGCGTTCGTAAAATAGGTTTAATTACGGGGACAACCCCTTGAATAGCGTGTAGCGACAAAGCGCTTTCCAAGCAACCAACAGGTGCGACGCAGCGCCCTTAATAATAATACGGCACCCTAACCCTAACCCTTAATAATAATACGGCACCCTAACCCTAACCCTTAATAATAATACGGCGCCCTAACCCTAACCCTTAATAATAATACGGCGCCCTAACCCTAACCCTTAATAATAATACGGCGCCCTAACCCTAACCCTTAATAATAATACGGCGCCCTAACCCTAACCCTAACCCCTAACCCTCTAATAATAATACGGCGCCCTAACCCTAACCTTAATAATAATACGGCGCCCTAATAATAATAATACGGCGCCCTAACCCTAACCCTTAATAATAATACGGCGCCCTAACCCTAACCCTTAATAATAATACGGCGCCCTAACCCTAACCCTTAATAATAATACGGCGCCCTAACCCTAACCCTTAATAATAATACGGCGCCCTAACCCTAACCCTTAATAATAATACGGCGCCCTAACCCTAACCCTTAATAATAATACGGCACCCTAACCCTAACCTAACCCTAACCCTAATAATAATACGGCGCCCCCTAACCCTAACCCTTAATAATAATACAGCGCCCTAACCCTAACCCTAACCCTAACCCTTAATAATAATACGGCACCCTAACCCTAACCCTTAATAATAATACGGCGCCCTAACCCTAACCCTAACCCTAATAATAATACGGCACCCTAACCCTAACCCTTAATAATAATACGGCGCCCTAACCCTAACCCTTAATAATAATACGGCACCCTAACCCTAACCCTTAATAATAATACGGCACCCTAACCCTAACCCTTAATAATAATACGGCGCCCTAACCCTAACCCTAACCCTAACCCTAATAATAATACGGCGCCCTAACCCTAACCCTAACCCCTAATAATAATACGGCGCCCTAACCCTAACCCTTAATAATAATACCCTAACCCTAACCCTTAATAATAATACGCCCCTAACCCTAACCCTTAATAATAATACGGCGCCCTAACCCTAACCCTTAATAATAATACGGCGCCCTAACCCTAAATAATAGAATGACTCCTCACTGGATGGGGGCATATAAAGACACGTAACCAATAACTCTAATGAGATAATGGACACCAGGTGTAGTGATGACGAGACTGAACCAGGTGTGCAGGGGGAGGAGATAACGATGGCAGCTCAGAAAGCCGGGGAGGACGACCGCCGAAGCCTGCCCGCAGGGGGCGGCACACCGACTTCTGAGGGAGTTCTCACAGATGTAGAGCGCAACCCTGGCCCTGTAATCCCTAGTAACATCCCTGAACCCCAGGTGATCTCTTTCACCGACTTCTGCAATCGTAAAACTCTTGGGTTCATGCATATTCACATTAGAAGTCTACTCCCTAAATTAGACTTACTCACTGCTCTCGCTCACTCAGCGAACCCTGACATCTTAGCTGTGTCCGAATCCTGGCTTAGGAAGTCTGTAAATAATTCAGAAATAACAATCCCCAGCTATAATACCTTTCGCCAAGACCGCACAACTAAGGGTGGTGGAGCAGCAATCTACTGCCGAGACAAGCTACAGAGCTCAGTCATCCTGTCCAGGTCTGTCCCCAAACAGTTTTAGCTTTTACTTGTAAAAATTAATCACTCCAAAAACAGGGCTATTACTGTTGCTGCCTGTTACAGACCCCCCTCAGCCCCGTGCTGTGCCCTTGACTCCATATGTGAACTGATTGCCCCCCACCTTTCCTCTGAGTTCGTACTGCTTGGTGATTTAAACTGGGATATGCTTAACCCCCCAGTCACCTTACTCTCTAAGCTTGATGCTCTCAACCTCACGCAAATTATAAATGAACCTTCCAGGTTCAATCTTAAATCAGAAACCAAGGGGACCCTCATAGACGTTGCCCTGACTAACTTGCCCTGCAAATATACCTCGGCTGTTTTTAACCAGGACCTCAGCGATCACTGCCTAATTTCCTGTGTCCGTAATGGGACCGGGGTCAAACGACCACCTCTCATCTCCGTCAGACGCTGTCTAAAACACTTCTGCGAACAGGCCTTTCTAAACGACCTGAATTCCATAAATTGGTCGAACATGAATCTCATCCCATCCGTAGAGGAAGCTTGGCTGTTCATCAAATAAGCATGACCCATTTAAAAAGACAGATACAGCCCTTGGTTCACCACTGAACTGACCTTACTTAATCAACACAAATACACATTGTGGTATGTCACACTAGCATCGAACAAGCCACGTGATATGCAACTCTACAAAGAAGCCAGAAACCGGTACACCCATGTAGTCAGGGAAGCTAAGGACTGCTAATTTAAACAGAAGTTTGCTTACAAATCAGTTGGGCTGGATAATCTGGACCCATCCTTTCTAAAATTATCTGCCACCATTATGGCTGCACCCATTACCAGTCTGTTTAACCGATCTCTCTAATCTTCGGAAATCCCGAGAGATTGGAAATCTGCTGCAGTCATTTCCCTGTTCAAAGGGGGAGACTCTCTTGACCCCAATTGCTACAGACCTATATCTATCCTACCCTGTCTTTCCAAAGTTTTTGAAAAGCTGGTTAACAAACAGATTGTCAACCATCTTGAATCCCGCAATGTTCTTTCCGCCCTGCAATCTGGTTTTCGTGCTGGTCATGGCTGCAATACGGCTACCTTAAAGGTCCTGAATGACATCATAGCAGCCATTGACAAAAAGCACTATTGCGCAGCGGTCTACATCGGCCTGTCCAAGGCATTCGACTCGGTTAATCATCGTGTCCTCATCAGTCGACTCAATAGTCTGGGTTTCTCTCACGACTGCCTTGCCTGGTTCTCGAACTATCTCTCAGACAGAGTCCAGCGCGTTAAATCAGAAGGCCTGCTGTCGGAACCCATGGCTGTCTCCATAGGGGTGCCACAGGGCTCGATTCTCGGGCCGACTCTTTTCTCTCTCTACATGGCTAGGGCTGCTGGAGACTCCCAGATCCATCTCTATGCAGATGATACCATCCTGTATACGTCTGGCCCTTCGTTAGACACAGTGCTCTCTAATCTCCAGGAGAGTTTTAATACCATTCAACACTCCTTCAGTAGCCTACAGTTATTACTAAACTCTAGTAAAACTAAGTGTATGCTTTTCAACCGGTCACTACCAACACCTGCTCGCCTACCTAGCATCACCACGGTGGATGGGTCTGAGCTAGAATATGTTGATACATATAAATATCTAGGTATCCTGTTAGACAGCTTTCTCTCCTTCCAGCCGCACATTAACAAACTGAAATCTAAAATCAAATCCAGAATCGGCCTTCTCTTCGGCAACAGGGCTTCCTTTACTCAGGCTGCCAAACTTGCCTTAGCGAAAATGACCATCATCCCAATGTTCGACTTTGGCGATGTCATTTATAGAACAGCATCAAACTCTCTGCTGAAAAAAACTGGACGTCATTCGTTCTGTTACCAATGCTCCTTACTCCACCCACCACTGTAAGCTTTATGCTTTAGTCTGCTGGCCGTCATTAACCACCCGGCGTTTTACTTATTGATACCAACTTATTTACAAGTCCGGCTGTACTTAAGTTGTCTAGTCAATATTGCTCTACCCACCCGCAGTCTATGCTCTAGTAGGTACATTGCCTTAGTGCCCCCGAAAGCCTGCACAGCATTCGGCCGCCAATCCTTCCAGTCCGCAGCCGCCAATGACTGGAACGATATACAAAAATCCTTAAAACTAGAAACCCTCATATCACCAGCTGCCTTCAAACGGCTCCTGTCTGATCACTTGTCTGATCTCTGTACTTGTTAACGGTCTTTAACCTTTTCTCACTTGCCATGCCCTATTTGCACCTGTACTGCTTACACTCGTTTTGCTCAGATACGCTCAATTGCTCTTTCCCATAACCTCATATCTTATACTCCCATGCTCTCAACAGACCAACTTGCTAGAGTCACCTTATTCTGTCTACCTGCTAGACACACTTTAATACTCGCACATTCTGTAATTAGATACTGTATTTTATATATATATATTTGTCATTACTGTATTTATGCTGCTCAACTGTACTCCATTTACCCCATCCTGAATAACTTGAACCTGCTGCTATTTGCACTTTTGTGTTTTTTAACCTTTCTTTAACCAGGCCGATTGAGAACAAATTCTCATTTGCAACGGCGACCTGGCCAAGATAAGGCGAAAAATGTGCAAGACAACATATAGTTTCACAGATACACATAAAAAAAATAAACATAAATAAATTTAACCACAACAGCAATATATACCCACACTCACTAGAGGTCTGCTACCCGACCCGAGCCCGACGGGTCCCGAAAAATGTTCGGGTTTCGGGTCGGGTTCGGGTTAATGTTTAAAGGGCAACTACACCGAAAAAACATATTTTTTCTCACTTATCGTCGTCACTTATGTAGTAGAAATGTGAAAGCATTTTGGAAATTGGTGCCATCTAGGCAGAGAAAAAGATTAAAATGTGTGTTTGGCTCATGTGGATGAAATACACCAAATCCCAGAATGCACTTGTTTAGCTGCTCTACGAGTCCACTCCCAAGCCACGCCTACCGGCTCGAGAGGGCAGGCAGAAGGGAAGGCTAGCTACTAGCTAATTGACTGCAAAACAGAAGACACCGGTTAACATGAGTCTCCGTGACGAGTTTCTTGATAAAGTAATTTAAATACTAGCCTTGAGTTGTACCGGGATGTACATCTAACACAAGGAAAGGACATGTAGTTAGTTTCCATCGTTTTCCCGTTGAACATTTAGAGCGGTGCAAACAGTGGCTGCGGGGCTATCAACCACCCCAAGTTCCGAGAATATTTGTAATTAATAAAAGTATATACATTTCTTCATATTTCCCCGTACTCTTTTGTAAATCAAAGTAATACATTCTAAACTTTGAACTTTTATTGTTTTTTAAACATAATATAAACAATTTCACACTCATAGCTCTTCCAGAGCTTCAGCAGTTTCTTGATAGCCACAGTATTGTCCGTCACTAGCTGGAAATCTCTGTCTGATGTCCTGAACAACACAGGCAGGCAAAACAAGACGATATAGCCTTTCCCCAGTCTCTCTCCTTGCAGGACCCATTCCACGAAATGACGGTAGGCTGTTAGGCGATATTGTCTGAAAACAATAAGCACAACGTTATCAACGCAAGCTATTTGCACCTACAATAGGCTAGCTAGCTTATATGTAAATGGTAAATGCTGCTCAGCTAACTGACGTGAACAACAAATAAATACTCACTTATACTGAAGCGTCCGTTTTTCCCTGCGTGCTTTGGCTGGCGTTTCCAATTGACCTTCGGAATCCTGAAATAAGTTTCAAAAACGTGTGTGGATCAAAGCTGGGGTGCTCTATTACGCATGCTGGCGGTCCCGTTTCTAATTCAGATTCAGTTATTTCTTCAAGAAGAAAATGGCATCGCTGAAATTCGCAACAGCAGCAGGACTCTTATCTGTGTCCATAGGCGCACAGCGAGAGCACTGGCACCACCAGTCCGCCCCAGCTCGACTCTGTACGGGCTCTTCCTCATGACCGCCAGGCAAGCTTCACTCCTCTGCAGCAGCAGCCTCTTGTTCCTCCGTCAACCGCAACTGTGTTTCACTGTATTGCGGCTCGTACAGGCAGCCACGAACATCGGATTCGCGCAACAGATCTTCAAAATCCCTTTCTTCCATTTCGTCTTCAAAATTACTTTCTGCCATTGTGTTTAGTCTAAAACTAATTTCTCCAAAAGCCAGATCGGGTTAGCAAGATGGCGGACACTGTTTTGAAAATCTGTGACGAGGCCCCACCCCATATGGGCGGGTTGATAAAAATGCGGAAGTAGCATCTACTTCTGTCTGTAGTTCATAGCCTCTTTAAAAAATCCTCCAATGACGTAAAAATCGTCATTTTACGTCATGGGAGGATTTTTTCCTGACCTAAAATCAAGATATGCATCTTATCAGATGGAGTTGAGGGGTGGGAGGAGGGTCATTGGAAAATACTAACATTTGTCTACTGATACAAAGCTAAATGCAAAATCGGTGAAGTGGCTCTTTAATGAACAGCCTCGGGTTTGGGTCGGGTTCGGGTTTGTAAGTAAGAAAACCTAAAAAGGCTATATATAGTTTAGGTGCCGTCACCGTGTGCTTTGCCTGTTTGCTATGTGTTGTTGTGGTGACCGGCACGCGAGACAAGAGAGAGAAAGTACATGCGTGCGCAGAAGTGCAATGTGCACTGCATGCCATAGGCTACACACAGACACAGGCTCGCTCTCTCGCTCGCTCTCTCGCTCTGCACTCTCGCTCGCTCATTCGCTAAAAAATATACAAATAAAATATTATATATATTATTTATTTTATCATTATATCATTTATATCAGAAAAAATTATGATGTAATTTTGATGTAAGAAACAGAGGTCAGGTCGGGTTCGGGCTTAACATGTAAATGTAACTGTCGGGTCGGGTTAAATGATCGCGGGTACGGTCCGGGTTCTGGCTTCAGTTTAAAGCCTGTGCAGACCTAAAACACTCACCTCTAATATAAACATGAACTGGAAACAATGCTAGCAACGCTGTGACTATCTAGCAACACTTTATAGCCCCACTAATGATAAACGCTAACAGCTGCGAAACAGAACGTAAACGAAAACCCATGAGACTGAACTCTGCACCACCATAACAGACCCGTGTAGAAACAAAACGCTCACCACTCGTGACAGGAACAATTGCGTTTTATTTTTCAATATTTAATTTTGTATTAGTGACCATGGAAGAAAATCTATGGAAGAAAATCTGTCTCACCAGATTCTGAAACTGAATTTCTACCACTGAATTTATTTGCATACAAGATTCAGTGTCTAAAATTCAGTGTCAGTAAATCAGTGCAAAAAGAATTCAGTGTCAGTAAATCAGTGTAAAACAATTCAGTGTCAGAAATTGAGTGCAAAAAAATTCTGTGTCAGAAATTCAGAATCAACATCCGGGATACCAAGGAAAAGCAATCAATTCTGTCTCAACTCCAACCAACATCCAGCTATCAAGTACCGGGTTTACGTTTTAACTGGTGATCATGTTAACTGGTGACATTGCAGATGCGACGTGGGCGTGTCATTAGAAACTCTGGCTGGGAAGTTTAATGTAGTTGACCGTATCGATGTTCAAAATAATGCAAACGTCAATAAACCGTTCAAATGTTGCAAAAAGTACTTTTAGTTATATTTATCTCATCTCATCTTCAACCGCTTATCCGGGGTCGGGTCGCGGGGGTAGCAGCTCTAGCAGGGGACCCCAAACTTCCCTTTCCCAGGCAACATTAGCCAGCTCTGACTGGGGAATCCCGAGGCGTTCCCAGGCCAGTGTGGAGATATAATCTCTCCACCTAGTCCTGGGTCTTCCCCAAGGTCTCCTCCCAGCTGGACGTGCCTGGAACACCTCTCTAGGGAGGCGCCCAGGTGGCATTCGTACAAGATGCCCGAACCACCTCAACTGGCTCCTTTCTATGCAATGGAGCAGCGGCTCTACTCCGAGTTCCTCTCGGATGACTGAGCTTCTCACCCTATCCCTCAGGGAGAGGCCAGCCACCTTTCTGAGAAAACCCATTTCGGCCGCTTGTATTGGTATTGGTTATATTGGTATTTCTAATCTAATGTTTATTTCAGGGAGGAATATAAAATCTGTGCTGCAAGTTCAAAGCCATGCAAGTGTTTTAGCAATGTGATTAGCACAATGTGAAGTTGAATGGCTCATGCGTTTAGTCAATGTTATAAAGGCTATATTTAATAAATTCACACAATTGTTCAATATGCGCTGAATGCAGAACGCACAAATCTAATCAAACAGCCACTGGGGCACTTAAAGATTTAATCTTACGCAGGGGAAAATAAGTCCAAGCAAACATTTCGCTCATGCCGTTTATTTCCCATTTGAGCAAGCCGAGGCTAGTATTGGCAGCCTCTCTTTCCCTGGTAAAAAAAAACAACAACCTTTCTTAGTGCCTACCTGTCCCAATTGTAACCGTCATTATATAGATACGAAACAGGTGCTCAGTACTATCAAAGTAAAAGTCCCAACAAAATGCTCAAATTAACCAAAACATAACATCGACATTCTGTATATTAAATTAATGAAATAATCATGAAAATTATCTAAAGTGAAACTAAATAAAGTAATGTAATTATTAACTTAATTACGAAACAAGGAAATCGCTCCAACAGTTATTTATACACTTTTGCTTGACAACCTATTGCTTATTCAATGCGTTGTATTGCCTTTGACGTGTTGATAAGCTAGTGTTTTATTGGATGGCAACAATTACATGAGACATGCAGCAGCTGTCAACTTTATCACTGTACCTTTTGGACTGTCCCTTATGCTATTGTAACAAACAATAGAAAAATAATAAACATGCTACTATTATTAACAACCACATCAATGGTCATTCTTTAGTGAAGCACAATTTGTTTTTTTCAGTTACCTTAAAATAGTTGATATTTTAGATGTTACTTTACTGTTAATACTGTCTTTCAGAGTTTAAAATCATAAAGACTGGCTTGTGTGTTGGAAAGTCCATTGCCTCCATACAGAACATATCATAGTCCTGTTTATGTTCAAACCAGAACAGAAAGGGTTCCATCACACTGTCTCTGTCACTGGCATCGCCAAAGCTCTTCGATGGCCTTTTTGCGTACCATCTCGTCCATGTTTACTACGGAAGGAAGGAGATGGCACCTTGAAACAATATAATATATATGCTACACTATGCTTCAATTCAAGTCTTGCAATATTTTATTTTCTATCAAAATCAGTTTAGTCCTTCAACGTGAAATCCATTTCAACTCGAAAATCAAAATCTGTTTCAACTCGAAAATCAATTTAAAGACAATTCGAAAATCTATTTAAAGACGACAATTTAAGTAGTCTACGTCATGTTTTAATGACTGTCTGTCTGAGTAATCTCACTTATATACAGGCATGAAAACGGGTCAGGGGTGAAAAAGGTCAGAAGTATATTACCCCTATAGGGGGGTGCGTGCTCCCCCGGAGGAAAATTTCAAATATTCCACATGTGAAAGACCTTTGTAGACAATATAAAGTAAATTGAGGTTTCCAAGTGATTTCACGAAGAAAATAGATTTTTTACTATTTTTTATGTTTATTAAACATCTCTTACACCATTTCCTTAAAAAATACAAAGCAGTGCAAAATGTGGGCGTCCTCTATAAAAGAAGATCTGAAAGTGGTTTGAAGTTTCAAGGCCAAATGCTTATACAGCTACTGAATTCATAACTTTAAGACTTGGACTTTATTGACGGTCCCTAACTATAAGCAGACGGAGGTTTCTGTTGGTTGATCACCACGCTGTAGTGTGGCTGCTTGCCCTGTACTTGTACTTTATTGACGGTCCCTGACTATAAGCACACGGAGGTTTCTGTCGGTCAATCACCGGGTGTAGTGTGGCTGAGTGCGGGGAAACCGGACCTGATCTCGGCCTCCGAATATCCGTTGAATATCCAATATCCAACCAACTTTACCTCGGTCTGAGATGAAGCAAATATATTTGTTCGGGAATTTCTCGCACTATAAAAACTAACCTTGCGGGAATTGTCTAAATTATGCGCAATCCCCGCAATCCCGCACAGAAATTCAGGCCGGGCGGGCTTTTTCAGCTTCTGAATTTGATGTGCGCGCTCTTGTCAGCACGAGCGAAGCGAACTGCTTGTAAACCAATCAGGTAACGGTATTCTCCTACCTCCCAGAGAAGGAAACTGTTGATGCAAGACCCTTTGCGCTTATATTTTCATGCACCCGCGCACCTGTTTGTAGTTCACTAAATCTCTGGTACCCCCCCCCACACACAAACATTTTCTCATCGAATCTACACGATTCACGTAGGTCACCTATTCTGGTTTCAAAACGACGAATTTCGCCGAAAGGTGAGTGATTTTCATGCCTGTATATACCTCCATGTCTTGTTTGTTGCGTTCTCAGCGCATATTGTATATTGTTCATGTGGGTCCTTGTAGGAGGAGATGCGTGTGGGAGGGGCTGCGTGTGGGAGGGGCTGCGTGTTAAACCGTGTCCTGCGTTCTGCATTCAGGGCCTTCTCCAATTGTTGGAAGATGCCGCATTCATGGGAAGTCTTCATGGGTAATGTAGTTTATACCCTGTATTCACCGGTCATGTAGGGCTATTAGTTTAATTTAATGTCCTGCGATGCGTATCATTTGAAAGACAAGTAGTTGACATTTCTGTATGCATTTTTTATCGAAAATCTATTCACATTGATGCATTTAAGAACATCTGCTTGCTTCTATTCATACAATTGCAGGTACTGAAACTTAATATTTCATATCATTCTATTTACATCTTCTTAAATTACCAGTCTAGTCTGAATTGAGACTAAATCTATTCACATTGATGCATTGAAGAACATCTGCTAGTTTCTATTCATATGATTGCAGAGTGCAAACTGCTCTGTTCGAATAAACCAAAAAGGACTTTGGTGTTGTGGTGTCGTGCGATCTTGTAGCAGGCCTGAAAACTCTACAATTAGTGAACAAATGTGTGATTCCATAATATTGTAATATAACAAGGTTAGGTTATATGTGGACATCTTGATTTAAGCTGTTTTTGTATGGAGATCTTTTCTATTATTTACCTCACCTGTACAAAAACCTCCATGGAGAAGGACCATAATGGTTTACCTCCTTAAAAGAGAATGTAGCAAAGCTGAACATAAGTGGAGAAAACTAAGCTTCAAATCCACTATGACATCTACAAACAAAACCTTTGTAAATTCAGCCTTGAGTTACTCAGGGCTAGAGAGAAACATTTATCAGGAATGATCAACAAGAACATCAACAGTACCCGCACTCTGTTTGCCATGGTCGACAAACTCACCAACCCCCAAAGCAGATAGCACCTGAACTTTTGTCCAGTGCAAAATGTAATGAATTTGCTAGTTTCTTCAGTGAAAAAATCCACAGTATTAGGCAGACCATCAAAACTACACAGTCAAACAATGACCCTGTATTGCCACCACAACCACCAAGAAATAACTTGTCTGTTATGTCACAATTTGATGGAATTGACCTAAAACCCCTCCCGGGAATCATCACCTTAACGTGGTGGAGAGGTTTGTGTGCCCCTATGAACCTGAGGGCTGGGTTGTCTGGAGCTTCATGCTCCTGGTAGGGTTTCCCAAGGCAAAGTGGTCTCAGGCGAGGGGCCAGACTAAGAATGGTTCACCAAGACCCCATGAAAGATAGAGGGAAAAGGAGCGAGACCCTGCATGGAGGAAGCCCAGGGCCCTCGTCTGGAGCCAGGCCCAGACGGCGGGCTCGAAAGCGAGCGCCTGGTGGCCGGGTTTGCCACGGAGCCCGGCCGGGCACAGCCCGAACGAGATACGTGGCATCTCTCTCCTCTCCATCCTGTGGGCCCACCACTCACAGGAACAACCGCAGGGGTCGGGTGCGCTGTCATATGGGTGACAGTGAAGGTGGGGGTCTCGACGGATCAGACCCGGGCGGCAGAAGCTTGCTTTGGGGACGTGGAACGTCACCTCACTGGGGGGAAGGAGCCAGAACTTGTGCGTGAGGTGGAGCGATACCAGTTGGATCTGGTGGGACTTACCTCTACGCACAACCGTGGCTCTGGAACCTTACCCCTGGATAGGGGTTGGACTCTGTTCTTCTCTGGAGTTGCCCAGGGTGAGAGGCGGCGGGCTGGTGTGGGGATACTCACGAGCCCACGTCTGAGCACGGCGGTGTTGGAGTTTACCCCGGTGGATGAGAGGTTTGCCTCCCTACGCCTAAGGGTGGTGGGGGGAAAACTCTGACTGTTGTTTGTGCTTATGCACCAAACAGCAGTTCGGAGTATTCAGCCTTCTTGGAGACCCTGAAGGGAGTCCTATATAGGGCTCCAGTAGGGGACTCCATCATTCTGCTGGGAGACTTCAACGCACATGTGGGCAACGATGGAGACACCTGGAGAGGCGTGATTGGGAGGAACGGCCTCCTGATCTAAACCCGAGCGGTCGTTTGTTATTGGACTTCTGTGCTAGTCATGGATTGTCTATAACAAACACCATGTTCGAACATAAGGAGGCGCATAAGTGTACATGGTACCAGAGCACCCTAGGCCGAAGGTCAATGATCGATTTTGTGATCGTATCGGCTGATCTAAGGCCGCATGTTTTGGACACTCGGGTGAAGAGAGGGGCAGAGCTGTCAACTGATCACCATCTGGTAGTGAGTTGGATCAGAGGGTGGGGAAAGACTTTGGACAGACCAGGTAAGCCCAAACGGGTGGTGCGGGTGAACTGGGAACGTCTGGAGGAGGCCCCTGTCCGAAAGATCTTCAACTCACACCTCCGGCGGAGCTTTTCAGGCATCCCTGTGGAGGTTGGGGGCATTGAACCTGAGTGGGCAATGTTCAAAGCTTCTATTGCTGAAGCTGCGGCGGTGAGCTGTGGTCTCAAGGTCCTAGGTGCCTCAAGGGGTGGTAACCCTAGAACACCGTGGTGGACCACGGTGGTCAGGGAAGCTGTCCGACTGAAGAAGCCCTGGGGACTCCGGAGGCAGTTGCAGGGTACCGACAGGCCCGAAGGGCTGCAGCCGCTGCCGTGTCAGAGGCAAAGCAGCGGGTGTGGGAGAAGTTTGGAGAAGCTATGGAGAAGGACTTTCGGTCGGCACCAAAATGCTTCTGGAAAACCGTTCGGCACCTCAGAAGGGGAAACCGGGGAACCATCCAAGCTGTGTACAGTAAGGATGGGACACTGTTGACCTCAACTGATGATGTGATCGGGCGCTGGAAAGAGCATTTTGAGGAGCTCCTGAATCCGACCTACACGCCCTCTAGTACAGAGGCAGAGCTGGAGGCTGATGGAGGGTCATCGTCAGTTTCCCTGGGGGAAGTCGCTGAGGTAGTCAAACAACTCCACAGTGGCAAAGCCCCAGGGACTGATGAGATTCGTCCAGAAATGCTAAAAGCTTTGGGTGGGGAAGGGCTGTCTTGGTTGACACGCCTCTTCAACATTGCATGGAAGTCTGGGACAGTGCCAGAGGAGTGGCAGACCGGGGTGGTGGTTCCCCTCTTCAAAAAGGGGGACCAGAGAGTGTGTGCCAATTACAGAGGTATCACACTCCTCAGCCTCCCTGTTAAAGTGTACTCCAAAGTGCTGGAAAGGAGGGTTCGGCCAATAGTCGAACCTCAGATTGAAGAGGAACAATGCGGTTTTCGTCCTGGCCGGGGAACCACGGACCAGCTCTTTCTATCTCGCAAGGATCCTGGAGGGGGCCTGGGAGTATGCCCATCCAGTCTACATGTGTTTTGTGGATCTGGAGAAGGCGTATGACCGGGTACCCCGGGATCTTTTGTGGGAGGTGCTGCGGGAGTATGGGGTGAGGGGGTCTCTTCTCAGGGCCATCCAATCTCTGTACGCTCAAAGCATGAGCTGTGTCCGTGTCCTCGGCAGTAAGTCGGATTCGTTCCCGGTGGGGGTTGGCCTCCGCCAGGGCTGCGCTTTGTCACCAATCCTGTTTGTAATATTCATGGACAGGATATCAAGGCGTAGTCATGGGGGGAGGGGTTCCGTTCGGTGGGCTGATGGTCACATCACTGCTTTTTGCGGATGATGTGGTCCTGATGGCCTCATCGGTCGGTGACCTTCAGCACTCACTGGATCGGTTCGCAGCCGAGTGTGAAGCGGCTGGGATGAGGGTTAGCACCTCTAAATCTGAGGCCATGACTCTCAGCAGGAAACCGGTGGAGTGCCTACTCCGGGTAGGGAATGAGTCCTTACTCCAAGTGAAGGTTTTCAAGTACCTCGGGGTCCTGTTCGCGAGTGAGGGAACAATGGAGCGGGAGTTTGGTCGGAGGATCGGAGCAGCGGGGCGGTGTTGCATTCGCTTCACCGCACCGTTGTGACGAAAAGAGAGCTGAGCCGAAAGGCAAAGCTCTCGATCTACCGGTCAATCTTTGTTCCTACCCTCACCTATGGTCATGAAAGCTGGGTCATGACCGAAAGAACGAGATCGCGGGTACAAGCGGCCGAAATGGGTTTTCTCAGAAAGGTGGCTGGCCTCTCCCTTAGGGATAGGGTGAGAAGCTCAGTCATCCGAGAGGAACTCGGAGTAGAGCCGCTGCTCCTTTGCATAGAAAGGAGCCAGTTGAGGTGGTTCGGGCATCTTGTAAGAATGCCACCTGGGCGCCTCCCTAGAGAGGTGTTCCAGGCACGTCCAGCTGGGAGGAGACCTCGGGAAGACCCAGAACTAGGTGGAGAGATTATATCTCCACACTGGCCTGGGAACGCCTCGGGATTCCCAGTCAGAGCTGGCTAATGTTGCCCGGGAAAGGGAAGTTTGGGGTCCCCTGCTAGAGCTGCTACCCCGCGACCCGACCCCGGATAAGCGGTTGAAGATGAAGATGAAGATGAAGATGAAGACCTAAAAACCCTAGAAGAAACAGTTGGACATCTTAAAGCTTCCACATGTTGTCTTGACACACTACCAACAGACTTTTTAAAAACTATTTTTAACTCAATACATTACATTTTGCAGCAAATAGTTAATAGCTCTTTACAATTAGGGATTTTCCCAACGTCACTAAAAACAGCTGCCATTAAACCGCTATTAAAAAAGAGAACACTGGATGAAACTATTTTGAACAACTATAGACCAGTCTCAAATCTACCTTTTATCGCCAATATTATTGAGAAGGTGGTCTTCAATCAACTCAGCAAATTTGGGAACTCAAACGGTCTCTTAGACAAATTCCAATCAGGCTTCCGACCTCACCATAGGACTTACATGACTGGATGAACCAAAATTGTCTACAATTAAACCAAAATAAAACAGAGATTATTGTGTTTGGCAACAAAAATGAAATAACTAATATTAGGAAAGAACTGGATTCTCCAGCCCCTAAAAAGACCAACACATCACGCCGGTTCTTAAATCTTTGCACTGGCTTCCAGTTAGTTACAGAATAGATTTTAAAGTTTTGCTAGTAGTCTATAAATCTCTGAACGGACTGGGCCCGTTGTCATGTATGGAGCGGCGTAATGCGGTGGAAGCCATGTGCAGAGCCAGTTGATCTGTTCCAATACACGTTTATTTTACATAACATAAAACAAACCGAGAACGGCGAAAAGGGCTAACTGGGCTAATGAAAACAAAGTGCGTGTGTCGCGTCTTATAATACGAATACAAAAACCCACAGTAGCAACAGCACACGTAAACAGCACTCACCTCTAAACCAGCGTGACATAGAATAATGCTAAGCAAGGAGTGACTTGCTAGCGACCCCTTTATATCCCTCATGATTATAATTACAAACAGCCGTGAGACAAACGTAAACAAGGAAGTGCATCACCGAAATATGTCCGTGTAGCAACGCCACCACACCAATCGTGACAGTATCCCCCACTAAAAGGCTAGCTCCCCAGATAGCCGAACGGAAACACAAAAACAAAACAAGGGAGCAACAGGGAGAGAACCCACAGTCAAACCCAAAAGGGTCAGTCCAGGACCGCAGGTCCAGCCCTGAATAGGCCTCGGTGGGCTGAGAGGCCGCCATCTAGTGCGGCTGAGAGTGCGTTGTAGCGGCGGCCATCGTGGGCGACGTGGCGGCGGCCCTCGTGGGCGACGTGGCGGAGGCCCTCGTGGGCGACGTGGCGGCGGCCATCGTGGGCGACGTGGCGGCGGCCATCGTGGGCGGCGTGGCGGCGGCCATCGTGGGCGGCGTGGCGGCGGCCATCGTGGCGGCGTGGCGGCGGCCATCGTGGGCGACGTGGCGGCGGCCATCGTGGGCGACGTGACGGCGGCCATCGTTGGCGTAGTCGTGGCGGCGCCATCGTGGCGTAGTCGGGCGGCGGCCATCGTGAGCGTAGTCGTGAGTAGTCGTGGCGGCGGCCATCGTGAGCGTAGGCGGCGGCGCCATCGTGAGCGTAGTCGGGCGGCGCCATCGTGAGCGTAGTCGTGGCGGCGGCCATCGGAGCGTAGTCGGGCGGCGGCCATCGGGAGCGGGAGCGTCGTGGCGGCGGCCATCGGGAGCGTAGTCGTGGCGGCGCCATCGGGAGCGTTTTCGGGCGGCGGCCATCGGGAGCGTAGCGGCGCCATCGTGAGCGTAGCGTGGCGGCGCCATCGCGGGCGGCGGCCATCGTGATCGGCCATCGTGAGCGTAGTCGCGTGAGCGTAGTGGCGGCGGCCATCGTGAGCGTCGCGTGGCGGCGGCGGCATCGTGAGCGTCCGCCATCGTGGCGGCGGCCATCGTGAGCGCCGAGTCGTGGCGGCGGTGAGCGCGGCCCCCATCGTGGGCGGCGTGGCGGCGGCCATCGGCAGCCATTGTGGGCGGCGATGCGGCAGCCATTGTGGGCGGCGATCGTGGCAGCCATTGTGGGCGGCGGCCATCGCGGCAGCCATTGTGGGCGGCGCCATGCGGCAGCCATTGTGGGCGGCGATGCGGCAGCCATTGTGGGCGGCGGCAGCCATTGCGGCAGCCATTGTGGGCGGCGGCGTGACGGCAACAGCCATCTTGGCGCTGGCGTGACGACGGCAACCACCTTGAGCGCTGGCGTGACGGCAACAGCCATCTTGAGCGCTGGCGTGACGGCGGGAGCCCTCGTGGACGCTGGCGAGACAGCGGCAGCCATCTTGGGCGCTGGCGGAACGACGGCAGCCATCTTGAGCGCTGGCGGAACGGCGGGAGCCATCGTGGACGCTGGCGGGACGGTGGCAGCCATCTTGGGCGCTGGCGTGACAGCGGGGGCCATCGTGGGCGCTGGCGTGACGGCGGCGGCCATCTTGGGCGCTGGCGTGAAGACGGCAACAGCCATCTTGGGCGCTGGCGTGACGGCAACAGCCATCTTGGGCGCTGGCGTGACGGCGGGGACCATCTTGGGCGCTGGCGTGACGGCGGCAGCCATCTTGGGCGCTGGCGTGGCGACGGCAGCCATCTTGAGCGCTGGCGTGACGGCAACAGCCATCTTGGACGCTGGCGTGACGGCAACAGCCATCTTGGGCGCTGGCGTGACGGCAACAGACATCTTGGGCGCTGGCGTGACGGCAACAGCCATCGTGGGCGCTGGCGTGACGGCAACAGCCATCGTGGGCGCTGGCGTGACGGCGGGAGCCATCGTGGACGCTGGCGAGACGGCGGCAGCCATCTCGGGCGCTGGCGTAGCTGAGGCCATCTCGGGCACAGGCGTAGCTGAGGCCATCTCGGGCGCAGGCGTAGCTGAGGCCATCTCGGGCGCAGGCGTAGCTGAGGCCATCTCGGGCGCAGGCGTAGCTGAGGCCATCTCGGGCGCAGGCGTAGCTGAGGCCATCTCGGGCGCAGGCGTAGCTGAGGCCATCTCGGGCGCAGGCGTAGCTGAGGCCATCTCGGGCGCAGGCGTAGCTGAGGCCATCTCGGGCACAGGCGTAGCTGAGGCCATCTCGGCACAGGCGTAGCTGAAGCCATCTCGGGCGCAGGCGTGGCGGAGGCGATCTCTGGCGTCAGATCTTGAAAGTCCAG
Source organism: Dallia pectoralis (assembly GCA_029465975.1). Classification (NCBI taxonomy): domain Eukaryota; kingdom Metazoa; phylum Chordata; class Actinopteri; order Esociformes; family Umbridae; genus Dallia; species Dallia pectoralis. Next base: position 2,558,000 of record CM055728.1, read on the forward strand.
CCATGCCTTCCACCACGCCTAATGACAGCCGGGGCTGCTTATGTAACCCCTCCGGGGATTTCTCTGTCCCGGAGGTAGGTGGTCGGAAAGGGTCTTCCCACGGTGGGGGTAGTGGCTGTAGCTCCAGGGCTCTTGCTGGCCCTGGCTGCAGCCCCGAACAGTGGGCGGTGTCCTCTGCCCGCCCCAGCCGACGTCCGATGTTGCGGGACTAGTCGACTGAGGACGGGATCCCATAGCAGGGCGTCTTCCAGGGAGTCCTCCTCCACTCGCTCGTAGACTGCCTCCTCATCATCCGAGGAGAGGGAGTCGGACCCCCAATCACCCTGCCAGGTGTAGCGCTGCTCCTGCTGCTCCGTGGGTTGACGGTGAGCTTCATACCTCGGAGCGCTATAGCTTGCCCCTCCGAGGAATCCACTCACCGTCCGGCTCTGCGGGCTTCTTGGGTGGCTTAGCATTCTGTCATGTATGGAGCGGCGTAATGCGGTGGAAGCCATGTGCAGAGCCAGTTGATCTGTTCCAATACACGTTTATTTTACATAACATAAAACAAACCGAGAACGGCGAAAAAGGGCTAACTGGGCTAATGAAAACAAAGTGCGCGTGTCGCGTCTTATAATACGAATACAAAAAACCCACAGTAGCAACAGCACACGTAAACAGCACTCACCTCTAAACCAGCGTGACATAGAATAATGCTAAGCAAGGAGTGACTTGCTAGCGACCCCTTTATATCCCTCATGATTATAATTACAAACAGCCGTGAGACAAACGTAAACAAGGAAGTGCATCACCGAAATATGTCCGTGTAGCAACGCCACCACACCAATCGTGACACCCGTACATTTCTGATATGTTTGAGCATTATAAACTAAGCAGGGCACTCAGATCACTGAACTCAGGACCGCTAGTGGAGCCCAGAGTCAAAACTAAACATGGTGAAGCTGCATTCAGAAGTTACGCTGCATGCAACTGGAATAAATTACCAGAAGATCTTAGACGTGCCCAAAATGTATCAATTTTTAAAGCCAGGCTAAAAACATTTCTCTTTTTGCAAGCATATGACTGAGCGCTAAGACTTTATCACACTGTTAAGTCTGTTTAAATTTTCTATTCATAAACTTTTTCACACTGTTAAGTCTATTTTAATTTTCTTTTGCTCATTGAATTGATGTTTTTATTTGTTTTTATTCTGATGCATGGCATAAATGAATACCTGTAATGTATACATAAAAGATCTGAAGTTCTAAAGACTGCTGGGCCAAAGGGTGTAATGTAGTGACCCTGGTGGTAAACAGGTTTTGTGTAGATGGCTCTGCCCAGCGTTCTCCCACAGGGGAGCCCTAGGTTGCATATGCCGTCACTTCAGCATTACAGGTTGTTATAAATATAAAATGCATGTATTTTATTTTTTTATTAATATTTCCCTCTGTAACACACATTGAATTGCTTCTATGTATGAATTGTGCTATATAAATAAACTTGCTTGCTAACAGGCTGCCATTTCAGCACACAGCCTTCGCTGTCAGAAATTGCTAAAACTACATGTCCATGCTAATTGTAAACCCATAATCAGTTATCTTATTGCACCACAAATGGTACTAAAACATTTTAATCTGACATTTTATCTAGATGTAACGGATGTGTTTAGCGTACGAAGAAGGAGAACCTCAGCTGATGACTTTTGACCATTTATTCTCTGCAGAAGACAATAATACATTGATTGACTTCTTACATGTGATTTCCTTTATCTGCACCTCTGCCCCTAAACTTTAGATAATATAATTTATACACTCAATGTGAAACGCTGAACCTCCATTATTTTCCCTACACAGAAGCAACACAAATATGGCGCGAAAAGAAAAGTTCAACAAAAGCACCTTAAACTTTACATTTCGCCATACAACAGTTTCATCATATAACAAAACATATTATTTAATATTGCATTAACCTAGAGGCAAATAAATAGTGAAGGGTTCGAAGAAAACAATAATATAACACCGCAGCATTTTACATGCAACTTACCTCAGCAATACAAAACGGTATTGTGAGGAAGAAATGGCATCTACGGCAACTTCGAAGGGACACAATAGGCGCAATCGGAAACGACATCTCCACCGGAAACAATAGCATTAAATAAATAAATTAGACTTAATAAGATAAAATTCACAAAATCAACAAATTATTAAATAATGATTTAAAATATAATATGACAATACAATTAAACATAAATTGGAAATTGGGATTAATAAAGTGCATTTTCAACTTCGTTACATAGAGACTATCAATCAAAGGAAAATGAAGGCCTCTGAGGACAAGGAAGACCACAAGCCCTTCTACAGAATTAGTAGATAAAATGATGCTTTGATTTGGGAAGTCCCAAGTGATTGCATATCCCAGAAAGCATTGTTCAATAACCAGGAACTGAAAGCCGTATCATCGAACCCAGGCATAGCAGACCTAAAACACTCATAGCTCAAACAAGGGAGACATTGGTGAGAGAAGCTAAGAATAATTTTTAAGTAACTATGAGTTCAGTGACTAGGAGTGGGATAATGAGGCAACCATATCGAGAGCTCTGCATTGGAATGTGGGAAAAAACAACCCATTACTAAAAAAGTACCATCTGAAAGCACGAGAGACCCAGCTGCGATGTGCGAAAAGTGTTTGGAGTGGGAAAGCATCCAGATAGAGCTTTTTGGTCAGAACTCAAAGCACTATGTGTGGTGCAAGTCTAGCACTGCCTTCCTGATTGTGAAGTATGGTGGTAGCAGCATCGTGATTTGGAGATGCTTCTCATAGGCAGAGACTGGGAATCTTGGGAAAACCGATGGAAGAATGGATGGAGCAAAATACAGGTAAAGGCTGCATAAGTTTGAAAATAAAATGAGTAAATTCAACTTTCACCAATACAGCGGTCCCAAGCACAAGGATAAAGAAACATTGAAGTGGCTCAAGTACAAAAAGTACACCTGTCACAAAGAACGTGTGTGGTGCAGGTTGAAAGGAACCAAACGCAGAGCTGAATCTTGTTGAGGTTATTTAAAAATAAATAAACCAATGCAACGAACAAAACTATACACTGAATTGAAAATAAAGTGCGCTTGATAGCGACAACTAAATTACAAAAACAGTGACAGTACCACATATAACACTCACCTACACAGATGTAACATCAACCAATAAACTGCACACAAACCCAGAAAGAGGGAACTAAATACAAATACAAATGATCTAAACGAGGGCAAGTTGAAAACATTGCATTTGTGCATTTGTCAGTGCTAAGTCAAACAGTTTTCAACAAAAATAACGAAAAGAGGACGACTAGTCGTTCTAGTCGTCACAGCTCTACTGTGGTCCAGTCAGTGTCCTGATCTCAATCCTGATGACAATCTGTGGCACTTTTATAAGACCGTCTTCCAAATACAACATGAAACCACCTTGAACATCCTGAATAAAATCTCCTAAGAAGAATGGACCAAAATGACTTAAAACTGGTATATACTAAACAGACTTAAAGCCTTTATTACAAGAAAAGGTGGCTTGACAATATGAGATTATATAAAAGATTTTTTCAACTCTAGACCTCAAATGCCTGACTTATTCAGACCTGGGACAGCAGGGGCCTGTACCATGAAGCTGGTTTTGGTGGCTAGCCAGCTATGTTTCAGTTAAGTTTCCCCCAACCCTGGCTTTTAGTTACCATGTAAGTAGCTCGGCTTCAATCGGTATTCGTTGCCATGGTATCTGACGCTGCACGGCTAACCTGCTCCGGGGCAGGCTATGTTCTGCATTCGAGATCTAAGTCAGAAGTTGGACCAATCAGCGGTGACCAAAGACACATAAAGGTGACGTAATTAATTCCTAGCTTCTGATCTCTGTTGCAATGGCTTCACATTTTACACACACACATTATATATATATATATATATATATATTATATGAATACACACATTTTCATTTCATTCATTTTCAATATGATTAGCCTGAAATCATTATTTTACATTAATCGCCTATGAAATGTATTTCTTTAACTTAGGCATTAACAATCAGCAATGATCCTCCAAAATTGTTCTCTTGCTTTGACAGCAGAGACGGTGTTACTGCGTGCTTGAAAAACATTTTTATATTCTTCATATTTCTGAATATTAATTTCTTGCTCCTCCGGGGACAAAATATATTGCTCTCGCCCTATCCATATCGAACGTGATTGGTTGTTCGGTGCCGACGTTACTCTTTTATGTGCACGCGCGCGCGGAGTAATCAGAGTTTAAGGATCAAAGGCTGGGTTGACAAAGTAAGTTGTTGAGCTGCGTCATCGTACCAATAAAGCCTAATTGCGCCGGTTTGATTTTGTCAATTCTGAACCAATCCTGGAACCCTGAGTTTGTTCAGCTACCATCATGGTACAGGCCCCAGGTAGGTGCAGGCAATGATTTGAAAAGAAGAGAATACCAACACGCTGCAGCCCCTGTAGGTTAAAAGTAAAATAACCCCAGTGAAGTGGTTGAATACGTATGCAAGTAACCTACATCTGTATATTATTTTTATTTCACATTATATTTTCCAACATAAAACCAATCTCACCACCAAAATGTTCATTAACATTCCAACAAAAAATCCACGTCCTAGCGCAGCAGGCTTGCTCTCATTTGGATCATGGACACCTATATGTGTGTGTGTGTGTTTGTCTGTAATTACTTGGAAACCAGCTTCTGGTCTCTGTTTTATTGATGAAGCAACGCTTCAGGCTAAGGGTAATTTACTTTTACACCTTAACACACATTCTGCTGTAGTGGCACATGTTCACACGTGTTAATGCTACATTAGCCCAACACACAAACACATCAGATGTTAATGCTACATTAGCCCAACACACAAACCCATCAGATGTTAATGCTACATTAGCCCAACAGACAAACCCATCAGGTGTTAATGCTACATTAGCCCAACACACAAACCCATCAAGTGTTAATGCTACATTAGCCCAACACACAAACCCATCAGGTGTTAATGCTACATTAGCCCAACACACAAACCCATCAAGTATTAATGCTACATTAGCCCAACACACAAACCCATCAGATGTTAATGCTACATTAGCCTAACACACAAACCCATCAGGTGTTAATGCTACATTAGCCCAACACACAAACTCATCAGATGTTAATACTACATTAACACAACACACAAACCCATCAAGTGTTAATGCTACATTAGCCCAACACACAAACCCATCAAGTGTTAATGCTACATTAGCCCAACACACAAACCCATCAGATGTTAATGCTACATTAGCCCAACACACAAACCCATCAGATGTTAATGCTACATTAACCCAACACACAAACTCATCAGGTGTTAATGCTACATTAGCCCAACACACAAACACATCAGGTGTTAATGCTACATTAGCCCAACACACAAACCCATCAGGTGTTAATGCTACATTAGCCCAACACACAAACCCATCAAGTGTTAATGCTACATTAGCCCAACACACAAACCCATCAAGTGTTAATGCTACATTAGCCCAACACACAAACCCATCAGATGTTAATGCTACATTAGCCTAACACACAAACCCATCAGGTGTTAATGCTACATTAGCCCAACACACAAACTCATCAGATGTTAATGCTACATTAGCCTAACACACAAACACATCAGATGTTAATGCTACATTAGCCCAACACACAAACCCATCAGGTGTTAATATCAGATAGCACAACACACAAACCCATCAGGTAGCCAAACAAACAAAAACCCATCAGGTGTTAATGCTACATTAGCCAAACACACAAACCCATCCCAACACACAAACCCATCAGGTGTTAATGCTACATTAGCCCAACACACAAACTAATCAGGTGTTAATGCTACATTAGCCCAACACACAAACTAATCAGGTGTTAATGCTACATTAGCCTAACACACAAACCCATCAGGTGTTAATACTACATTAGCCAAACACACAAACTCATCAGGTGTTAATGCTACATTAGCCCAACACACAAACCCATCAGGTGTTAATGCTACATTAGCCCAACACACAAACCCATCAAGTATTAATGCTACATTAGCCCAACACACAAACCCATCAGATGTTAATGCTACATTAGCCTAACACACAAACCCATCAGGTGTTAATGCTACATTAGCCCAACACACAAACCCATCAGGTGTTAATGCTACATTAGCCCAACACACAAACCCATCAAGTGTTAATGCTACATTAGCCCAACACACAAACCCATCAGATGTTAATGCTACATTAGCCCAACACA